>CM062348.1:33375227-33979276 GCA_031216105.1 Dalbergia cultrata
AATTTGCATAACAAACTCTAGGGTAACCGTATTTATACGGATGTATTAGGGGTGCAGTGGGATTAAGTTTCCACCCTTCCCTAATCGTAATCAGACTCCCGGACCTTAAACCTCATTTTAAAAGACCAGTTTGCAGATTAAAGTTTTTCCAATTTTTCCAGAATTAAAATTGGTGGCGACTCCCAAACATTTTTTCAAAAGCCAAACGATCGCCATTCGAGTCTCGGCGCGCCCCCCCCCCCTCCGGGTACGTTGTGACACGTCTTATAACTAAGCATGAAGTATACTAATGATATGAATGCATCATAAAGGTAAACAAATCAATAGAATAACTTAAGAAACATTATAATAGGGGCATAAGGTAACGGTTGTAAATCTCATAATAACTTTTCTTTTCATAGCACATGTGACGTTCTAAACTTTAACTTTTATCTCATGGGGCCACCCTAAAACATCTCTAGGTTATAAGCTCATACCTTAACTAGTCGTCACTAGTTCTTACTTATCCTATGATAAGCGTAACATATAGATAATCCCGACTTAATAGTGCGGGCTAGGGGGCAATTAAGGATCACCTCTCTTAGGGTAATTTCCTCTTTGAAACGCTCTACTGGCAACTAGTGCACAGTAGCATTGTCCGCTTTAGCAAGCTCTATGTCAATACCCTCACGAATTTGTTTTCTGGGGGGTGCTCGGCTAAACCGGTGTCACCCAAGAAGGCGTCTCAGTGTCGTGTCACATTTAAGTTCTCATGATTTTCAAAAAGATCTTTTTCTAAGTCCCTCAAATTTGATGGAAATTTTGCAGCGTGACGGCTGTAGACCGAATTTCCTCAAATTTGCTTATGCCATAAAAACATATAAGTCATACATACATATCTTAGGAGGTATAGCATATCATTATATAAAACTTCTTCATAGCATATATCAAACTTATCATAGATAAAGCTCATGTATCATATATCACGTTTACAAAAATCAAGCATCACAAAACTCAAGACTTTTTAATATCTTATGCATTGACCCTTAAGGTCCTCAACTCATGTTCTAAGTTATTAATCATCAAACCTAATCTCTTGGGTACCTAGGAGGTTATAACTAAGTATTTCTTACCTCACACTATGATCAAGAACATCTCTAAACCTCAAGGATACAGAATTTATAATCCTAACTTTACGGCAAATAAATAGCAAGGTAGAACCGAAATGTGCATCTCCATAAAAGGCATAAAACACAATTTCTAGAGCACATAAGATACTAGTTTCTCCGGGGTAAGCAGTAGGGGTTTGTGGTGCTTTGTTCTTGGCCCCACTTGGTCCTCCATTGTGGTTTCGGGGTCCACCCAATCCATGGGGTTGATTGTTATTGAAGTTCCTCGGGCGTTGATGTTGAAACGGCGGCCTTTGGTGTTGCCTGGATTGTTGGTGTACAGGAGCTCTTGGTGGTTGTTGTTGTTGTGGTCGGAACTGGTTGGTCTGGTAGGGATTGTAGTGATTCCTTGACGGATACTGCGGTTTGAACTTCGGGGCTTGAGGTCCAAGTCCCTTAGCACGTTCCGCCCTTGTGGCTTGCATCTTTCTCTGTCCTTCTTCAAGAATTCGGCACTTGTTGACCAGAGTTGGGAAGTCTCTGATCTCGATGTGGGCCACAGCGTAGTTCATCTATGCCTTCAAACCGGCCTCATACTTTATGCATTTCCAAACCTCATCGGGGTTCCCTTGAAATACCCTAGAGAACTTGATCAGCTCCTCGAATTTAGCAGTGTACTGGGCAATAGTAGACCCTCCCTGGGTCAACTGCATGAACTCGATGTCTTTTGCATTCCTCACGAACTCCAAGAAATACTTCTCATAGAAGTAAGTCTTGAACAGCTCCCAGTCAATGGGAGTTCCAGAAGCCTCTAGCAGACGCTTCATGCCGTTCCACCAGAATTCGGCATCCGACTTCAGCATGAAAGCAGCAAAGGTGACCTTCTGCTCCTCCGAGCAGGCAACCACAGAGTAGATCTTCTCCATGTCCTTGATCCACTCATCAGGTTTGTCGGGGTCCATTACCCCTCGGAATACCGGCTGGTTCGCCTTGCGGAACTCGCCAAAGCGGGCTTGTTCCACCGTCTCAGTAGCAGGGGGGAGGGGGAACAGGAACAGCATTCGCTTGTTGATCCATTCGGTCGAACATTTGTTCCATGGCTTGTGCCATGCGATGGACAGTAGCAGCAGTTGCATTGTCTTGGTCAGCATCGGGCGTAGTCCTAGGTCGTCATCGCGGTACCATTGGTCCCTAAACACATAAAACAATGAACATCAAGTTGATCAGGCTCAATATCCATGCAAAATGGGCTAGTTACCATGGCACTTGCAAGCAACAGGAGTCATGCATTTCTAGTCCTACAGCTTATCTCTATCAAGCACTATACATGACATAACTATCGCATCATGCTTATAAAGCATAATCAGTCCAATCCTCAGGCTCCATGAGAATCGAACTGCTCTGATACCATAATGTAACACCATTAGTCTTAACCTAATACTACTAGTATGTAATTAGGTTAATCTTTAGAATATTACCTCTTGGTCTCATTCTTTACTTTGAAAACTTTGCGGAAATATGGGTAAAATTTTTCTTTTTGAATTAAACCAAAGTGAAAGCCACACATGATTCTTTGAACAGGAAATTCACACAAGTCATATGAGCAAACCATAATAGAACACATGAATAACATGGACACATCAACTGAATATATATATAAAATGTGCCTACCAAAAAGGCAGGACTATTTGGTACATGGAAGAACGAAATACAACTGAAAGCAAGTACAAGGAAATCATAAAAACAACACCCATACCCATGTGAACCTAGAGTGGACAACCTCATATACAAAAGAAGGTTTGCCCTCAACTATGTGGCGTGTGTGCACTAGCTACTACCCATCCAATGCTTCTACTCCTGCTGGTCCGAGTACTAAGGGGTGGAATCGATCCACTGGCAGATCTTAGCGGGAGTGGTTGTGAGGATCATTGGAGCGTGTCCACCGTGGCGAGGGCACATGGATAGCCTACGAGCCAACCTCGGCTGAACCACCGTCTCCTCACTCCCAGCTCTCATCGGTGGAAGAGCAGGGTTGGAGCTCCAACTGTACATATGTGAGGGTGGGTCCTCTGATGGATCCGTCTCCGAATACTGGGTCCAGGGTACGTATTCCGGGTAGTCACGTACGGCTGACGTTTCAGGCTGCATGCGGAGAATCTGCTCATCGTGTGGTCTAGCTCACTCAAAAATCCCGTTATGGCGGTAAGGAGCAGTCAGGGTGAAACGGTAGCTCAGGATGGGGTGCGCGAAGGGTCGTCCCATGAACATCAATACTCTGACAGTGCAGCGACCCTCAAAATGGTATGACCCAAGTGCTGGGTCATGGTGCAGCTCCCATGTCGGGGTGTCGATGAAGAGTACGAAAGTTGCCATCTGAAGATGTGACGGAAGAAAAGAAAGCGGGAATGAGAATCTTCTAAAAAAATTTTTAGTAGGACAATCCCTAAGTAAGTGTCGTTATCACATCCTTAGGGACCTTGGTTTCATTTCCAAAAAGGTGTGCATGCATATAAACTCCTTTTAAGTTAGTTTTCTAAAGTATTAATTATCCAAGGTCCGCATATTTTACAATGCATCTTATAACTAAGCATGAAGTATACTAATGATATGAATGCATCATAAAGGTAAACAAATCAATAGAATAACTTAAGAAACATTATAATAGGGGCATAAGGTAACGGTTGTAAATCTCATAATAACTTTTCTTTTCATAGCACATGTGACGTTCTAAACTTTAACTTTTATCTCATGGGGCCACCCTAAAACATCTCTAGGTTATGAGCTCATACCTTAACTAGTCGTCACTAGTTCTTACTTATCCTATGATAAGCGTAACATATAGATAATCCCGACTTAATAGTGCGGGCTAGGGGGCAATTAAGGATCACCTCTCTTAGGGTAATTTCCTCTTTGAAACGCTCTACTGGCAACTAGTGCACAGTAGCATTGTCCGCTTTGGCAAGCTCTATGTCAATACCCTCACGGATTTGTTTTCTTGGGGGTGCTCGGCTAAACCGGTGTCACCCAAGAAGGCGTCTCAGTGTCGTGTCACATTTAAGTTCTCATGATTTTCAAAAAGATCTTTTTCTAAGTCCCTCAAATTTGATGGAAATTCGGCAGCGTGACGGCTGTAGACCGAATTTCCTCAAATTTGCTTATGCCATAAAAATATATAAGTTATATATACATATCTTAGGAGGTATAGCATATCATCATATAAAACTTCTTCATAGCACATATCAAACTTATCATAGATAAAGCTCATGTATCATATATCACGTTTACATAAATCAAGCATCATAAAACTCAAGACTTTTTAATATCTTATGCATTGACCCTTAAGGTCCTCAACTCATGTTCTAAGTTATTAATCATCAAACCTAATCTCTTGGGTACCTAGGAGGTTATAACTAAGTATTTCTTAACTCGCACTATGATCAAGAACATCTCTAAACCTCAAGGATGGAGAATTTATAATCCTAACTTTACGGGTGCCTAGGAGTCACAACAATTACCCTTTCTAAGTCCGGTTTGCTCCTAAGGCATCAAGATCAAGTCCTAAAACATTTATGAGTCATTCCTTCACATTTAAACTAATTTAAATCCATGATTAGCATTACTAAACCTTGCTGGACATAATCCAGAAAATTCGAACATTAAAGGGTCTAGGACTCTCAAACTAATTCTTTTCTAGTTTCTAACTTCTCTTATCTTTCGCATATGAGTCTTAACATTATTTTTACTCAAACATAAGCATATTATCACCATTAACACAGCACATACAGTGGCAAATAAATAGCAAGGCAGAACCGAAATGTGCATCTCCATAAAAGGCATAAAACACAATTTCTAGAGCACACAAGATACTAGTTTCTCTTGGAACTTTTTTAAATCTTTCAAAACTCATTTATAAACAATTTTATCATCTAAAATCATATGAATATTTAAGAGGGCAGTGACCAATTCATCTTTATCTCAAGAGGTCCTAAATTCTTAAAACTTAGTTCTATGCATTTCTTGAACTCATAAAAGCTTGAAAAAAATTATAAAACATGGTCTTCAATACTTAGAAACTTCAAGACCCCCTTGGGGCCGAAATATGAATCAAAGGAAATACATATTTTTAGACCTTTGTTGAGACAACAATGGGCAAGTCTTTGAGCTCTAGGTTCATTTAGGTGATGACATAAAAATAAACATGCTCATGCACTTATTTTAGGTTCCATTAGAAAGTAAAGTGATAGCACAAAGTAAATATGAATGCAACTCATTATTATCTTGGTTTTAAGTGAGAACTTGAAATATAAACATGATAATGCATAGTTCACTTATTATCTTGATACTTAGTGATAGTAAGGAAAGTAGACATGATGTGTATAGCATAAAAGTAAACATGATGCAAGGTTCATTTTATGGTTAGCTAGAGCTCATTCAAGACTTTAACAAGATAACAACCCAATACAATATCTCAAAGATCAAAATACCAAAACCGAATGTCTTACAAAAGAAAAAGAAAGTGAAACTAAGTCAAGTTCTTTATTAAATACCCAAAACCCCTATCTAGAGAAAAATCTCTAGAACGTGCCGGCCAACTTTAAGGTTGACAAGGGTAGGCTTGAGCTTTTAGAAATCCTTAGATTAATTTTCTTAAGTTGAAAAAAACCATGTGAGCTAAGTATAGTATGGATGAAGTTAAAGGAAAAGAAAAACTCAAGCTCTAGAGGTTACTTTGAGATGAACACATAGTCATTCTCTAGGAGTCCTCATCATTGAGTTATCATGTGCTTCTCAAGGCCTCATGGCCAAAATGCAAGAGAAAAGGGAAACAAAGGAAAGTTCAAAAGAATCCAAGAGGAAAACTAGAGAAAAACACATCTTTGAGCAAAACAAGTTTGAGAAGCAAAACCCCTACCTAGAATGAAGATGGAATCTTTGAACTTTTGAAAATGAAAACAAGATGATGAGCTCCTCCAAGAGGCAAGATAGCTTCGGCCAAGGGAGGATGAGAAGGTTGGAGTTGTGTTTCAAGTGAGGTTGTGTTTGAGAGGTTTGATGATGTTTCAAGGCTATGGGGTGGTGTTTCAAGGTTGAGAGATGATGATGAGATGAAGAGAGGATGAAGATGAAGATGAAAAGAAAGGAAGAACTCTCTTGGAATTTTGAGAGAAAAGAAAAGAACTAGCAAGACAACTCTAGAATTCTAAACTTAGCAAATGCTTCAAAGTGCAACTAAACTATCACAAGCATCCTATTTATAGAAAAACAAAACCATGGGGCTCACCAAGGGGAGGAGTGGCCGTGTGGTATTGGAGGGAAAAGGGAGAGGAAAATATCTCTTACATAAGGTCATTCAAGCATGGTTTGAAGTATGGAAGCTATGCTACAAAGTATGGCTTGATGTGAGTTAATTTCCTATCAATTTTTGATAAAATAAGGCTTCTAGAAACAATGCATGGCTGGAACTTTTCCAGCCACAAATAAATGGAGAAAATGGGCTATTTTAATTAGTTATTTACTTGGAAAATCAAGCTTGATTGAAAGTTATGACAAGGTATAGTGTATGTGACTTGAGGTATTGTAACGCCCCGATTTTTCTGTTAGAATGAAAATGACCAAAATGTCCCTGAGGTCATTTTCAGCCCAGAATTCGAGGAAAGCTGGTCTGGTAGTACTCGAACGGCGAACTCGATGTTGAAAGGGGATTAGATGACTTGCATACTTTCCCGGGATCGAAAATCTCGTTTTTCGAGTTTTCGGGTCAAAATGACCAAAACGCCCCTGCGGTATTTTACCCATTTGCAAGTGCTGGATGAACCCGAAACTTCTCCAGATGGTTTTAAAAGGCGTTTTTATGCATTCTATGACCTCATTTTTAATTTTTGAAGTCCCGGGCAAAATTAGTGCAAAATTACGGTTTTGCCCCTAGTTTCGTGTTTTTACGCTTAATTGCGTGATGAAGCAAACCTAAGCAATATTAGGCTCTAATCGAAGGTTAATTAATTTCCTTAATTAATCTTGAGTCAAAATAATTTATTAAAGTTGATTAGAACCAAAAAGTTCTTAATTACAACCTAAAATCATATTTTAATTTCAAGACACCTAGTCATAGAATCTTGAATAGTATTTTCTCTTTCCAATTCCTTAAATCATGGAATTGTGTTACACATTGTTTATTCATAAATGAGTTTAAAATTCTCTAATGATGTATGAGCACTCCTAAACTTGTCATAAACTCTCTAAATCACATTCTTAGTTACCTAAACTTAAGCTTAATCATTCCTAACCTTGTACCTAAGCTAATACACATCTAAACCTACCATTAACACCCAATTAAATGGTCAAAACTCACCCCCACTCTGCTGCCCAGACCTGGCCGTGAGCTTCCCTCCCCATTATGCATCACATGTTCAATTTTTCAACACTCCAAGGCCATACCTCAAGTCACATACACTATACCTTGTCATAACTTTCAATCAAGCTTGATTTTCCAAGTAAATAACTAATTAAAATAGCTCATTTTCCCCATTTAATTGTGGCTGGAAAAGTTCCAGCCTTGCATTGTTTCTACAAGCCTAATTTCATAAAAATTTGATAGGAAATTAACTCTCATCAAGCCATACTTTGTAGCATAGCTTCCATACTTCAAACCATGCTTCTATGACACAATCAAGGAGATATTTTCCTCTCCCTTTTCCCTCTATTTGCTACGGCCATTCCCTCCCCTTGGTGAGCTCCATGGCTTTGTTTTTCTATAAATAGGATGCTTGTGATAGCCTTATTGCACCTTGAAGCATTTGCTAAGTTTAGAGTTTTAGAGTTGTCTTGCTAGTTCTTTCTTTTTCTCTCAAGTTTCAAGAGAGTTCTTCCTTTCTTTTCATCTTCATCTTCTTCATCTCTTCATCTCATCATCATCTCTCAAATATCAAACACCACCCCAAAGCCTTGAACCATTATCAAACCTCCCAAACACCACACCTTAAACATAACTTCACCCAAAACACATTTCCTTTCTTTTCTTTCCTCTTTGGCCGAATCATCACCACCATCCTAGGAGGAGTTGCTCATCTCATTTCCATCTTCAAGTCCAAGCTTTTACCTTCATCACTAGGTAGGGATTTGTTTTCAAACTTTGTTTTGCTCAAGAAAGTGTTTTTCTCTAGTTTCCTCTTGGATTCTTTTTGAACTTTCCTTTGTTTTTCCTTTTCTTTTCATTTCGGCCTCTAGGCCCTATTATGAGCATGATAGCTTGATGATGAGAGTTTCTAGATGATGACATTGTGTTCATCTCAAAGAAACCTCTAAAGCTTGAGTTTTCCTTTTCTTGTAACTTCATCTATATGATATCTAGCTCACATGGTTTTCCAACTTAAGAAAATTAATCTAAGGATTTCTAAAAGCCCAAGCCTACCCTTGTCAACCTTAAAGTTGGCCGGCACGTTCTAGAGATTTTTCTCTAGATAGGGGTTTTAGGTATTTAATAAAGAACTTGACGTAGTTTCACTTTCTTTCTCTTTTATATGACTTTCGGTTTTTATGTTGTGATCTTTGAGATATTGTATTGGGTTGTTATCTTGTTAAAGTCTTGAATGAGCTCTAGTTAACCATAAAATGAACCTTGCATCATGTTTACTTTATGCTTTGCATATCATGTTTACTTCCTTGCTATCACTAAGTTTCAAGATAATAAGTGAACCTTGCATTGTCATGTTTATAATTCAAGCTATGCATTATCATGTTTATATTTTAAGTTCTCACTTAATACCAAGATAATAATGAATTGCATTCATATTTACTTTGTGCTATCACTTTACTTTCTAATGGAACCTAAAATAAGTGCATAAGCATGTTTATTTTTATGTCATTACCTAAATGAACCTAGAGCTCAAAGACTTGTCCATTGTTGTCTCAAAAAAGGTCTAACAATATGTATTTTCCTTGGTTCATAATTCGGCCCCAAGAGGTCTTGAAGTTTCTAAGTATTTGAGACTATGTTTTATAATTTTTCTAAGCTTACATGAGTTTAAGGAATGCATAGAACTAAGTTTTATGAATTTAGGACCTCTTGAGATAAAGATAAATTGGTCACTGCCCTCTTAAAATACTCTTATGATTTTAGATGTTAAAAATGTTTATAAATGAGTTTCGAAAGTTTAAAAAGAGTTCCAAGAGAAACTAGTATTTTATGAGCTTTAGGAATTATGTTTTATGCCTTTTATGGAGAAGTATATTTTCGGTTCTTCCTTGCTCTTTACTGCCACTGTATGTGCTGTTTTAATGATGATAATGTGCCTATGTTTGAGTAAAAATAATGTTAAGACTCACATGTGAAAGATAGGATAAGTTAGGAACTAGAAAAGAATTAATTTGAGAGTTCTAGATCCTTTAATTATGTAATTTTCTGGATTCTGTCCAGCAAGGTTTAGATTTAATAATCATGGTTTTAAATTAGTTTAAATGTGTAGGAATGACTCATAATTGGTTTAGGACTTAATCTTGAAGCCTTAGGAGTAAACTAAACTTAGAAAGGGTCATTGTTGTGACTTCTAGGTACCCGTAAAGTTAGGATTTCAAATTATGCATCCTTGAGGTTTAGAGATGTTGTTGACCATAGTGTGAGGTGAGAAATACTTAGTTATAACCTCATAGGTTCCCAAGAGACCAGGTTTTGATGATCAATAACTTCGAATGTGAGTTAAAGACTTTAAGGGTCTAAACCGTAATTTCTAGAACCCCGTAATCACACAAATATAAAGCTGTCTAAATCTGCATAGAGCTGTTTGGATAGGTCCTTGAGCATAAAAATTAGTAAAACGTATTAGTTGTGAACCTATAGGTGTGTGAGAGGTTAAGAATAAATTAGTTTACAATTTAAGACTCAAAAGAACCAAAGCATAACATACTATAGGTTTATAACATAATAAGCTTGGGAGTTTGTATGTATGATTGTCTAAGGTGTGATTATGTGATAATATATATGCTATAGTTTTATGTATACACTATGAAGAAGTTTCATGTGATGATGTATATGCTATGAAAAAGGTTTATGTAATGAATAATGATGTATCTATGAATTAACACTTTATGAGAACTTAAATGTGACACAACACTGAGACGCCTTCTTGGGTGACACCGGTTTAGCCGAGCACCCCCAAGAAAACAAATCTGTGAGGGTATTGACATAGAGCTTGCCAAAGCGGACAATATTACGATGCACTAAGTAGAGCGTTTCAAAGAGGGAATGAACCTAAGAGAGGTGATCCTTAATTTGCCCCCTAGCCCGTACTTTAAGTCGGGAATTATGTATGTTACGCTTATCATAGGATAAGTATGAACTAGTGACGACTAGTTAAGGTATGAGCTCATAACCTAGAGATGTTTTAGGGCGGCCCCATGAGATGAAAGTTAAAGTTTACAATGTCACATATATTATACCTATGCCAATGTTATAATTTTTCTTAGTTATTCTATTGATTGGTACACCTTTATGATGCATTCATATCATTAGTATATTTCATGCTTAGTTATAAGATGCATTGTAAAATATGACGGACCTTGGATAAATAAATACTTTAGAAAACTAACTCAAAAGAAGTTTATATGCATGCACACCTTTTTTGAAATAAAACCCAAGGTTCTTGAGGATGTGACGATGTCACTTAGGTAGGGATAACCCTACTAAGAATTCTTTTAGAAAGATTCTCATTCCCTTTCTCTTTTCTTCCGTCATATCTTCAGATGGCGACATTTGTACTCTTCATCAACACCCCGATATGGGAGTTGCACCATGACCCGGCACTCGGGTCATACCATTTTGAGGGTCGCTGCACAGTTAGAGTGTTCATGTTTATGGGATGACCCTTCGCGCATCCAGTCCTGAGTTACCGTTTTACCCCGACTGCTCCTTATCGTCATAATGGGATTTTTGAGCGAGCTAGACCACATGATGAGCAGATTCTCCGCATGCAGCTTGAGGGATCCGCGGTACGCGACTACCCAGAGTATGTGCCTCATACCCAGTACTCGGAGATGGACCCATCCGAGGACCCGCCATCACACATGTATAGTTGGAGCTCCAGTCCTGCTCCCCCACCGATGAGGGCTGGGAGTGAGGAGACGGTGGTCCAGCCGAGGTTGGCTCGTCAGCCATCTATGCGCCCTCGCCGCGGTGGACATGCCCCGATGATGCGCTCGACCACTACCGCTGAGATTCGTCAGTGGATCAACTCGACCCCACAGTACTCGGACTAGCAGGAGATATAGAAGGCGTAGCAGTTAGTGCACACACGCCACATAGTTGAGGACAAACCTTCTTTTGTATATGAGGTTGTCTACTCTAGGTGCACATGGGTATGGGTGTTGTTTTTCTTGTATTTACTTTTATGATTTCCTTGTATTTGTTCTTCAGTTGTATTCTGTTTCCCGATGTATCAAATAGTCCTGCCCCTTTGGGTAGGCACGTTATATATATATATATCTATGATTCAGTTGATATTTCCATGATATGATGCATTTCTTTATGCTTTGCTTATATGTTTCGTTATGCTTCCTTTTAAAGATTCGTGCGTGGCTCTCACTTTGATTTTAATCCCAAAAAGAAAAATTTTACCCATATTTTCGCTAAGTATTTTCTAAGTAAAAGATGAGACCAAGAGGTAATATTCTAAAGATTAACCTAAGTACATACTAGTAGTCTTAGGTTAAGATTTAGGGTGTTACAGGTATGGCCTTGGAGTGTTGAAAAATTGAACATGTGATGCATAATGGGGAGGGACAGCTTCGGCCAGGCCTTGGGCAACAGAGAGGGGGTGACTTTTGATTATTTAATTGGGTGTTAATGGTAGGTTTAAATGTGTATTAGCTTAGGTACAATGTTAGGAACAATTAAGCTTAAGTTTAGGTAACTAAGAATGTGTTTTAAGGACTTTATGACAAGATTAGGAGTGCTCATACATCATTAAAGAATTTTAAACTCATTTATGAATAAAAAATGTGTAACACAATTCCATGATTTAAGGAATTGGAAAGAGAAAATACTATTCAAGATTCCATGACTAGGAGTCTTGAAATTAAAATATGATTTTAAGTTGTAATTAAGCACTTTTAGCTTCTAATAAACTTTAATAAATTATTTTGACTCAAGATTAATTAAGGAAATTAATTAACCTTCGATTAGAGCCTAATATTGCTTAGGTTTGCTTAATCACGCGATTAAGCGTAAAAACACGAAACTAGGGGCAAAACCGAAATTTTGCACTAATTTCGGCCGGGACCTCCGGTATCAAAACTAAAGTCACAGTCCACATAAAAACGCCTTTTAAAATCATTTGGAGAAGTTTCGGGTTCATCCGGCACTTGCAAACGGGTAAAACACCGCAGGGGCATTTTGGTCATTTTGACCCGAAAACTCGAAAAATGATATTTTCGATCCCGGGAAGGTTTACAAGCCATCTAATCCCCTTTCAACATTGAGTTTGCTCTTCGAGTACTGCCGAATCGGCTTTCCTTGAATTCCGGCTGAAAATGACCTCAGGGGCATTTTGGTCATTTCCACTCTAATAGAAAAATCGGGGCGTTACATGGTGGCTCAAGGAGGAGGATAAAGAAGATGAAGAAAAACTCTTAGAACTTTTGAGAGAAAAAGGAAAGAACTCAAGTTGCTCTTTGAAAATTCAAAGCTTAGCAAATGAACCAAAGTGATCCAAGTTCATCCAAGCAAGCTATTTATAGAAAATCAAAACAATGAGGGTGCTTCAAAAGGGGGAGTCGCCATAAGCCTTGCCTCATGGAACATGAGGTGAGAGATTGCTTCATTGAAGCATGGTTGAAGGTAAGGTGGGTATGGTGCAAGGTATGGCTTCAAGCATGGCTTGGTGTGGACTTGAAAGTTCATTTGAAATTTAAATATTGGGCATGGAGGTGGCGGGCTGGCCATGTGGGTTATGGAGGGAAGGAGGAGAGATTGCTTTCATTTAATTGTGATTTAGGAGTGTGTTTAGGTGTATCATCAATTAAGCTTGAGGTTAGGAGTTTAAGTAAGTGTTTAGGTAACTAAGAAAGTAATTAAGGATCTCAAGACATGATTAGGAAGTGCTCTTGCATCATTAGAGAGATTTAAACTCATTTTTAATGCATAAACAATTGTAGACACAATTCCTTAATTTAAGGAATTGAAGAGAGAAAACACTATTCAAGATTCCATGACTAGGAATCTTGAATTTAAAAAGAGGTTTAGGTTTAATCTAAGTAATTTTAGGTCCTAATTAACTTTAATAAATTATTTTGACTCTAGATTAATTATGGAAATTAATTAATCTTCTATTAGAGCCTAATATTACTTAGGTTTGCTTAATTATATCATTAAGCTCAAAAACACTATGCTGGGGCAAAATCGTAATTTTGCACAAAAACTACACTGGACCACCTATCACTGCCCGATTTAGGCACGTGACCGGAACGTGAGAAATCTCAGTCTCACACAAGCCATATGACCTGTTTACTAATTTTGCCTACATGCTCTGTTCTAACATCCATGAAAGATAAAGATTTTTCTCCTTTTCTACATACAAATCAACTGTTCTCTAGAATTAAGATCCTTACATTTAAAATCTCATAATAGCTTTTCGGATCTCAAAATCATGAATTATTTATACATATAAATCAAAATACACTTTGTCCAATATCCTGATCCAATTATATACAATTCAAAATACAATTAGATTATATCAAATGCAAAAATAAAATATGCTCTAGGTCTAGGATCCTGCCTGCAATGTACTGGAGCACATTAACCAAACTATTATACGCTTCACCTACAGACTCACCGACTGGAATCTATGACTGCCAAAGGTTCACAACAGCTGCTCTATCTGTAAAAATAGGAAAAGGAAGAGAGGGGTGAGTTTTGTAATCAAAACTCAGTGAGTGAATCCTCACCTGAAACCCCCTTTCATGGGACGTTAAGAACCATGCATAAAATCATAATAACACTATAACAATCTTAAAACATTTCATAGATACATATACATAATCAAAATCATCATTTTCATAAATAAGGTCAACAATACTCTAGTACAAAACAGGAGTCTCCAGTTACATATGATATTTAGATATATATATATATATATATACTCAATTCATCATGTCACAAATTCTATAATCAGGTTCTCAAGTTACTTTTATACCTAAAATCATATAAACACACAACATAGTAGCTCCTAGAGAAACAGTAATCTCTGCTCTGTGGTTCTTATAAAACCGAAATTGGGACACCTAAATAGGTTCCATTCTCTGCTCTGCTCTGGTTACGCACAGTGTCTGTGACGTAACAAAACTCTGAATATAAAATCTCTGAATATCTCTGGCCCGGCCTACTTGGTACCAACATTAACGGATTTATTGTTGTTAACACACAGTCTGTTTCTCTATAGCTACAGTCTAACTAAATAAACAAATAAATATAAGAATCTTTAAAATCCTTTAACTCTGTGAACTCTGAATCTATCTGGTTCTAATAGTCTGACCTTAGCATAACTGCGGCTATGACATCATGTCTAACGGATCACTAACTTAAAGGCACTGTGATTTCAAGCCATAGAATATGTAGCTGGTAGTTGTTAGGAGTATGCAACTCTAACAATCTGACTTTAGCATAACCATGGCTATGAAATCATGCCTAAGAGATTCCCCTTGAAGACATTGTGATTTCATAAACTTACAGAATATGTAGCCATCAACTGTTCTGAATCTCATGAAGATTCAAGCTCTAAAACCATTCTTTTTCAAGCTCTAAAACCATTCTTTGTTTAATTCTCTAAAACATTTCTCAAATTTCCAAGCTTTTCATAAATATAATTCTCAACATCATATTTTCAAATAGCTAGGTTTGCAATCACAATGCCATTCTCTTCTCTAAATTGCATATCTAGTATAAAACTACTTTATACATAGAAACCAATTTCAGAATTCACAAAAATAATTACATGTTTCTAATAGTCACATAGATCATCAATTCTATACAAACAACCAAGTTTCCAATATATAATTCCATAATCTTTCTAAATAACATTTCAAAATACATAAATATGTTATGTTCATAAACCACATCTAAAATCAATCTAGCATTCATAAATGCTTTCCATAATCACAATCAACTTCAAATACACTTGAAATCAATTCAACAAATATGGTCCCATGAGTTTTATGAAAAACATGTTTCATGCTCTCAAATCAACAGTTCAAAACATATATTCATCAATAAACTTGAAATCCATATACAGTATCTCTCTAAAATCAAGCAGTAATCATACTTTTTTATGAAAATAACTCTAATGCAGAATATAGAGATTACAGATGAAAACCCACTCACCTGGAGGGGTAAATAATCCAGAACTAACATCAACAGCACCCTAGGTACCAAAACTGACAGTAGAATCTGATATAACAACCATAGAACTCTAAATCAACCTCTAAAGCCTCTGAATAGTCAAAATCCATTTCTAACCAGGTAGAAAACCTCCCTCCCTTGAGGAACTTAGAGAATCACCCTAATAACCCAAAGAAAAGGGAGAAAGGAGAGCAGAACTGGGAGAATAATGTACCTTAAAGCCTTAGGAATCAAAGATTGAAGTTAGAATTGAGAGAAATGGAGTTTGGGAGTGAATTAGGGGTGGAGAGAGAAGTTTCTCACATTTTTGGGGGAGGAAATCGTGTTTTTGGTGTTCTGAAGATTCTGGACCCCGAAATGGGGTTTTTAATACTCTGATGTCCACCTGGGCGGTCTCTAGTGAAGTTCCCACACCGACTTACTTTCTGACGACCGCCTGGGTGGTCTCCAGGGAGGTATTTTAGTATATTCGGGGCTCTGTTTACCGCATGAAGGCGGTCATGTGACCACTGGGGCGGTCTCCAGTGAAGTGTTCTGGTGTCTTCAGGGATGGGTACTGGTATGTATTGGACTGCACTATCCCAATACTCACTTATTAATTTTACTCTCCATTAACTTTAGAACATAAATGTAAATAAGGGAATACCCCCCATTTGGATTCAAATAAAATATTAGGAAAATCAAAATCTCAACAAATCAAAATCAAAATTTTAGATTTTAGTTCAAATTCAAGGATTTTCCCGGTTTTACAAACTTGGATACTAGAGACGGAGCGTTTATTGGTTTCGAAAAATTCATTAAAAATCACTCTTTAACTTGTTTTTCTCTAAGGAACAATTACCGGGACTTTTGGTCCCAAGAATATGACTCTAACATATAGCCCTCCAAGGGCATGTAGGGTCCAGACTTAGAAAAATTCAAGACCCGAAATGACAGATAAAGGTAATGGATACCCGACTAAACTCAAAAATATTTTCTACTTCTTTTATTTAAAATCGGGGTATTACATACTCCCCCCCCCCCCTCAAAAAGATTTGGTCCCCAAATCTAAATTGATGTAACTGAAGCAAAAAAAAGAAGAATATTTGTCCTATACATGTTTCATGGATGGGCCTCTTTGCCTAGAACACTCTAAGATGAATTCGATGATATTCTGAATGTGTTACTGTTACTCTGGGAAATAGCATCATTCTGAAGATTATTGCTCTGTTTCTCTGTATATCAATCTCTTTTTATCATGTCTAGGTGGCTCCGCCTCCAAGGGCATCCCTTTCCTATTGGGATCACAATAGCTCTTAATATGATACTTTTACTGGATGTTTGATATCACTTTTGGTATTACTCTATTTCTTTCTCTCTCATATCTTACATTGACTAACTTTATCGAGACTTCTAATTTTCAATTCCTGAACTTTTCATTCCATATACATGTGTGACTGCGGAGACCAGCCTACTCTATCCATTCACATAGAAAGCATACATGATACCATACATCACATGCATAAAACAATGAACCATAGATAACGTAACTTACACTAAGAATCTTGGAAGTTTTGTATTAGTTCTCATACACCACTCTTTTTTTTTTTCTACCTTAGAATTTCTTGTCTTTTAGTCAAGATTTACAAATATAAATATATCTTTTCAACATCCAGTCATGCTCACATATTATGCCAACCACTGAACTTAAGACAACCATTATGCATTTCATCAGCTTATCGATCAAGGTCATTGGTTACATTACTAACATATCGCCAATTGCATGTTGAACCTATCATATGTTGATCTAATCTTACTTAAGAAACTTTCACATTTAGATCAAGGAAAGTCACATATATTCTTTACATGAGATTTTATAAACTTACATGTGTCTAGGTAAAACATGTTCCTATTTTCTTTCCTTTAGAATCCTTAATCATTACAATGAAATCAATCATTCCTGTACCAATACGATTTCTAATAACTTATTCCTACTAATTCTAATAATAGGCATTAAACCCTTCGCACTTCAAACATGTTATACATACAACCAGAACAACCAATAGGCAACAGTCAAAGAAGTCAAGACCAGCCAATATGCATAGTGATCAAGCTGAAAACAACATCACAATATATACTCAAAATTGATCAGACTATCCATACCATGTTGTTAACCTGATTTTCCTACATGCTTTACTCATATCATTTTGTTACAAAATTCCAATGCAAATAGTACATAAATGCATTCTAGAAACATGACAGGTGTGATAATCAAGCCATCAAAATCACATAAAGAAATTTGACAGAACCAGTCGTCATTCTTACTAATTGCCCATAGTCACGACACTCAAAAGTACCAAATGAACACAGATCCCCCACGGCATCTCTTACATGTCTAACAAACTGGATGTGACTAATACATAAGAAAAGGCACTAAAAGGTGGCCCTGATTATTCTTGCTTATTGCTAACTTCAGTCTAAGGTAGTCATCTCTAACTGTGTCTCTTTTTAGGACATTTTTCACTTTATAGTATCCACTTATTACCTCTTCTAGACTTAGTACAAAGAGAGGGAAATATAGGATCGATTCAAGGTTTCTAGAGAATGACAAAACTCTGATTGAACTCAAATACAACTGGTCATTCCTATAGACCTCAAATAGCATTACGTTAATGCAAATGGCCGCGGTTCCATTCACATAAACGTCATGCCATTTGTGGACACTTGCTCCAGTACCATGCAGGGAAACCTAATGCTCTGATACCACTCTGTCACGGCCCGATTTAGGCACGTGAGAAATCTCAGTCTCACGCAAGCCATATGACCTGTTTACTAATTTTGCCTACATGCTTTGTTCTAACATCCATGAAAGATAGAGATTTTTCTCCTTTTCTACATACAAATCAACTGTTCTCTAGAATTAAGATCCTTACATTTAAAATCTCATAATAGCTTTTCGGATCTCAAAATCATGAATTATTTATACATATAAATCAAAATACACTTTGTCCAATATCCAGATCCAATTATATACAATTCAAAATACAATTAGATTATATCAAATGCAAAAATAAAATATGCTCTAGGTCCGGGATCCTGCCTGCAATGTACTGGAGCACACTAACCAAACTATTATATGCTTCACCTACAGACTCACTGACTGGAATCTATGACTGCCAAAGGTTCACAACAGCTGCTCTATTTGTAAAAATAGGAAAAGGAAGAGAGGGGTGAGTTTTGTAATCAAAACTCAATGAGTGAATCCTCACCTGAAACCCCCTTTCATGGGTAAGAACTATGCATAAAATCATAATAACACTATAACAATCTTAAAACATTTCATAGATACAAATATATAATCAAAATCATCATTTTCATAAATAAAGCCAACAATACTCTAGTACAAAACAGGAGTCTCCAGTTACATCTGATATTTAGATATGCATATATATACATATATATATATATACTCAATTCATTGTAACACCTAATTTTTTTTTAACCCAATTTTCTAGAACACATTAGGTTAAACATTACGCTATTACTTCATAGTCTCATCCTTTCATTAAAATACTTGGCGGAAATTACAGGTAAATTTGTTTTCAAAACATAAAACAAAGTGAGAGCTGCAAGCTTAACCAATCGAATGACAGAAACATAAAGCACGTGTAACAACCATGTAAAATAAAACATACATAAGAAGAACATAGATCATGAAGATAACAGAAATATTTCATTAATAATAAAGTAGTTAAAGTACATAACTAGTCATACCCTTATAGAAACAGGTAGAGCTTGAAATACAATGGAAAAGGAAATATAACAGCTAGCAAAGTACATGGTACAACGTAAAGATAAAAACCCAAAACACTACCCTCCAACTATGCTATGAACACTAAACTACATCCCCTCCCAAAAGGTACGGCCGTAAGGAAGATCCTCGCGAAGCTCGGGTACTCGAAAGCTCTCCAATGGAGTCTAGTGGCGACGGGGATCCTCGGGTGATGGAGGCAGGTAGCCACAGAAACGCTCTAACTCATCCTGAGTGGCCCAATGCAACGTGAAAGGCATACAAGGTGGCTGAACGTGGGCTCCTTGATGCGGACGCATCTCGACTCTCCTCGCCAGGCGTGGCTGCACCACAGTCTCCTCACTCCCCACCCGTCGAGATCGGGGAAAAAGGGCTGAACCCTCCGAAGTAACATGCGTCGGCCAATTCTCGGATGGGTCAGTCTCGGATTTCCTCGAACAAGGTACGTACTCCGGGAAATCTCGGACGGCAGAGGCAGAAGTATGGGCACGTCGCAACTGCTCCTCACGCGGGCGAGTGCACTCGAAGATCATGTCGTTACTACCAAAGGGTGCAGTAAGAGTGAACTGGTAGCTTGAAACTGGATAAGCGAAAAGTCGTCCCATGTACGCAAAAATGCGGATGGCACAACGACCCTCGAAGTGATACAAATGGTGGTCCGGGTCGTAGTGCACCTCCCAAACTGGCGTGTCAACGAAGACCACGAATGTCGCCATCGCTCTCTGAAGATGTGATGGAAGAAAAAAGAGAGAGGAGTGAGAAATCTTGCTAAAGAAATCTCAGTAGGAGTCTCCTATCCTAGGGTTGCATCGTACACATCCTCAGGAACCTTGGGTTTATTTATAAAATAATGAGCATACATATAAGATTCATTATTAGGATTTATAAAACCAACTTATCCAAGGTTCATTCCTTTTAGCATGCTTCTTAATGTTATGAATGCATCACAATAAGTATGGATGCATGGCAATACTCAAGCATATAAGTCAATAGGTCATAGCATTAAGAAATCATACAAGTGGCATAAAAGAACGTAAATTTTTCAAGTGAATCTTTCCTCAACTTGTGACATTAATCATGGTGCTTTAGCATAATATGGCCACCCTAAAATATAACTAGGCTATGAGCTCATGCCTCAGCTAGTCGTTACTAGCTCTTGCTTATTATCTGAATAAGCGAAACATAAATCATGATATAATCCCGACTACGCAAGTACGGGTAGGGGCCAGGGATCACCTCTCTTTAGGATATACCCTCTTTGAAACGCTTTGCTAGCCATGCATGGCCTCGCAATTTGTCCGCTTTGGTAGGCTGCATCTACTCATACCCTCACGGATTTGTCTCCTCTCGGGGGTACTCGGTCGAACCGGCACGTCCTTGGGGGAACTGCGTCTCAGTGCTTTGTCACATAAAAAAAAATCTCCTGGAGGTGCTTCGCCAAACCGGTGTCATCCAGGGTTTTAAACTCATATAATTCTTTCAAAAACATTCTCAAGTCTCTTTTTGATTTGACGGAAATTCGGCAGTATAACAGATGTATACCGGATTTCCTTCAAATTCTCTTTATGCCACAAGCTTGCACACATACATATTTCTCATTTAAACCTCATGCTATGAAAAGCTCATAACTCAAACAATCAATTTTTCATGCATCACAAACATCTCAACTCATCATTGCATCATATGAACACCATAGCATTAACAACTTCTTAAATGTCTTATGCATCGACCCTTAAGGTCCTTAACTCACATCCTAAGTTATAAATCATCAAACTTAGACTCTCGGGTACCTATAAGGTTATAACTAAGTATTCGTCACTTCACACTATGATCAAGAATATCTCTAAACCTCAAGAATGCATAAATCATAATCCTAACTTTACGGGTACCTAGGAGTCACAATAATGACCCTTTCTAAGTCCAGTTTGCTCCTAAGGCATCAAGATCAAGTCCTAAACCATTTATAAGTCATCCCTACACATTTAAACTAATTTAAATCCATGATTAGCATTACTAAACCTTGCTGGATAGAATCCAGAAAATTCAATCATTAAGGGATCTAGAACTCTCAAATTAATTCTTTTCTAGTTACTAACTTCTCTTATCTTTCACATATGAGCCTTAACATTAGTTATACTCAAACATAAGCATATTATCACCATTAAAAACAGCTCATTCAGTGGCAAAACATAGCAAGGCAGAACCAAAACAAACATCTCCATTTAAAGGCATCAAACACATTTTCTAAAGCATATAAAATACTAGTTTCTCTTGGAACCTTTTTAAAACTTTCAAAACTCATTTATAAACATTTTTATCATCTAAAATCATAAAATTATGTAAAGGGACAGTAGCTAAATCATTTATACCTCAAGAGACCCTAAATTCATAAAACTTGTTTCTACAAATTCCTTGTACTCATATAAGCTTAGAAAAATTCTAAAACATAATTTTCAACACTTGGAAACTCCAAAACCCATTAGGGACGAAATGTGAACCAAAAGAAATAAATATTTTAAACCTTTGTTTGAGACAACAATGGGCAAGTCTTTGAGCTCTAGGTTCATTAAAGTGATGACATAAAGATAAACATGCTCGTGCACTTGTTTTAGCTTACATTAGAAAGTAAAGTGATAGCATAAAATAAACATGAGATGCAACTCATCATTATCTTGATATTAAGTGAGAACTTGAAATATAAACATGATAATGCAAGGTTCACTTATTATCTTGATACTTAGTGATAGCAAGGAAGTAAACATGATGCAAGGTTCATTTTATGGTTAGCTAGAGCTCATCCGAGACTTTAACAAAATAACAACCCAACATATATCTCATTACAAAGAGAGCTTTAGAGTTCTTGAACCAAGTTCTCAAAGGAACTATGAGGTTCTTGAACAACATCATCAAGCTCAAGCAAATAAACTTCCAAAACCAAACAAAACAAAATCTCAAGGATCAAAATACCAAAATCGAAAACCTTACTAAAGAAAAAGAAAGTGAAACTAAGTCAAGTTCTTTATTAAATACCCAAAACCCCTATCTAGAGAAAAATCTCTAGAACGTTCCGACCAACTTTAAGGTTGACAAGGGTAGGCTTGGGCTTTTAGAAATCCTTAGATTAGTTTTCTTAAGTTGAAAAACCATGTGAGCTAAGTATAGTATAGATGAAGTTAAAGGAAAAGAAAAACTCAAGCTCTAGAGGTTCCTTTGAGATGAACACATAGTCATTCTCCAGGAGTTCTCATCATTGAGCTATCATGTGCTCCTCCAGGCCTCATGGCCGAAATCACAAGGGAAGAAAAACAAAGGAAGTTTCAAAAAGAAAATCCAAGAGAAAGCTAGAAAGAACTCATTTTCAAGAAGACAAAGTTTAGAAAACACTCCTACCTAGAGCAAAGACACAAAGCTTGAACTTTAAAAAGGAAAACAAGATGATGAGCTCCTCCTTGAGATGGAAATGATTCGTCCAAGGGGAAACAAGAAGGTTGGAGTTGTGTTTCAAGTGAGGTTGTGTTTGAGGTGAGGTGCTTGAGAGCTTAGGAGGTGTTTCAAGGCTACCGGGTGGTGTTTAGAGGTTGAGAGATGATGATGAGATGAAGAGATGAAGAGGATGAAGATGAAAAGAAAGGAAGAACTCTCTTGAAACTTGAGAGAAAAGAAGGAACTCAAGAAAGCTTAGGAAAACTTGAAACTTACCAAATGAACTCAAGTGTTTGCATGTGTTTCTAGGCAAGGTATTTACAGAGAATGAAAACAAATGAAGGCTCAAAAAGGGAGGGTGCTGGCCACAGCTATTGGAGGGAAAAGGAAGAGAAAATATCTCTTACACAAGGTCATTCAAGCATGGTTTGAAGTATGGAAGCTATGATACAAAGTATGGCTTGATGTGAGTGAATTTCCTATCAATTTTTGATGAAATTAGGCTTCTAGAAACTTGACATGGCTGGAACTTTTCCAACCACAAATAAATGGGAAAAATGGATTGTTTTAATTACTTATTCACTTGGAAAATCAAGCTTGATTGAAAGTTATGACAAGGTATGGTGTATGTGACTTGAGGTATGGCCTTGGAGTGTTGAAAAATTGAACATGTGATGCATATGGGGGGTATGGAGCTTCGGCCAAACCAGACAGCATGGAAGGAGTGAGGTTTTGATCATCTAATTGGGTGTTAATGGTAGGTTTAGATGTGTATTAGCTTAGGTACAAGGTTAGGAGTAATTAAGCTTAAGTTTAGGTAACTAAGAATGTGATTTAAGGAGTTTATGACAAGATTAGGAGTGCTCATACATCATTAAAGAATTTAAAACTCATTTGTGAATAAACAATATGTAACACAATTCCATGATTTAAGGAATTGGAAAGAGAAAACACTATTCAAGATTCCATGACTAGGAGTCTTGAAATTAAAATATGATTTTAAGTTGTAATTAAGCACTTTTAGGTTCTAATCAACTCTAATAAATTATTTTGACTCAAGATTAATTATGAAAATTAATTAACCTTCGATTAGAGCCTAATATTGCTTAGGTTTGCTTAATCATGTGATTAAGCGTAAAAACACGAAACTAGGGGCAAAACCGTAATTTTGCACTAATTTCGCCCGGGACCTTCGGGACCAAAACTAAAGTCGTAGTCTACATTAAAACACCTTTTAAAACCATCTGGAGAAGTTTCGGGTTCATCCGGCACTTGCAAACGGGTAAAACACCATAGGGGCGTTTTGGTCATTTTGACCCGAAAACTCGAAAAACGAGATTTTCGATCCCGAGAAGGTACACAAGTCATCCAATCCCCTTCCAACATTGAGTTTGCCCTTCGAGTATTGTCGGACCGACTTTTCTCGAATTCCGGACCGAAAATGACCTCAGAGGTATTTTGGTCATTTTCACTCTAACAGAAAATCGAGGCGTTATGTAACACCCTAAATCTTAACCTAAGACTACTAGTATGTACTTAGGTTAATCTTTAGAATATTACCTCTTGGTCTCATCTTTTACTTAGAAAATACTTAGCGGAAATATGGGTAAAATTTTTCTTTTTGGGATTAAAAGCAAAGTGAGAGCCACGCACGAATCTTTAAAAGGAAACATAACGAAACAAATAAGCAAAGTATAAAGAAACACATCATATCATGGAAACATCAACTGAATCATAATATATATATATATATATATATATATATATATATATATATATATATATATATAACGTGCCTCCCCAAAGGGGCAGGACTATTTGATACATCGGGAAACAGAATACAACTGAAGAACAAATACAAGGAAATCATAAAAGTAAATACAAGAAAAACAACACCTATACCCATGTGCACCTAGAGTAGACAACCTCATATACAAAAGAAGGTTTGTCCTCAACTATGTGGCGTGTGTGCACTAACTGCTACCCCTCCTATGTCTACTCCTGCTGGTCCGAGTACTGTGGGGTCGAGTCGATCCACTGAGGAATCTCGGAGGGAGTAGTCGAGCGCATCATCGGGGCATGTCCACCGCGGCGAGGGCGCATAGATGGCCGATGAGCCAACCTCGGCTGGACCACCATCTCCTCACTCCCAGCCCTCATCGGTTGGGGAGTGGGACTGGAGCTCCAACTGTACATGTGTGATGGCGGGTCCTCGGATGGGTCCGTCTCTGAGTACTGGGTATGAGGCACATACTCTGGGTAATCGCGTACCACGAATCCCTTAGGCTGCATGTGGAGAATCTGCTCATCACGTGGTCTAGCTCGCTCAAAAATCCCGTTATAACGATAAGGAGCAGTCAGGGTAAAACGGTAACTTGGGACTAGATGCGCGAAGGGTCGTCCCATAAACATGAACACTCTAACTGTGCAGTGACCCTCAAAATGGTATGACCCTAGCACCGGGTCATGGTGCAGCTCCCATACCGGGGTGTCGATGAAGAGTACGAATGTCGCCATCTGAAGATATGATGGAAGAAAAGAGAGAGGGAATGAGAATCTTTCTAAAAGAATTCTCAGTAGGGTTATCCCTACCTAGGTGACATCGTCACATCCTCAAGAACTTTGGGTTTTATTTCTAAAAAGGTGTGCATGCATATAAACTTCTTTTGAGTTAGTTTTCTAAAGTATTTATTTATCCAAGGTCCGTCATATTTTACAATGTGTCTTATAACTAAGCATGAAATATACTAATGATATGAATGCATCATAAAGGTGTACCAAACAATAGAATAACTAAGAAACATTATAACATTGGCATAGGTATAATATATGTGACATTGTAAACTTTAACTTTCATCTCATGGGGCCGCCCTAAAACATCTCTAGGTTATGAGCTCATACCTTAACTAGTCGTCACTAGTTCTTACTTATCCTATGATAAGCGTAATATACATAATTCTCGACTTAAAGTACAGGCTAGGGGGCAAATTAAGGATCACCTCTCTTAGGGTCATTCCCTCTTTGAAACGCTCTACTAGCAACTAGTGCATCGTAGTATTGTCCGCTTTGGCAAGCTCTATGTCAATACCCTCATGGATTTGTTTTCTTGGGGGTGCTTGGCTAAATCGGTGTCACCCAAGAAGGCGTCTCAGTGTTGTGTCACATTTAAGTTCTCATAAAGTGTTAATTCATAGATACATCATTATTCATTACATAAACCTTTTTCATAGCATATACATCATCACATGAAACTTCTTCATAGTGTATACATAAAACTATAGCATATATATTATCACATAGTCACACCTTAGACAATCATACATACAAACTCCCAAGCTTATTATGTTATAAACCTATAGTATGTTATGCTTTGGTTCTTTTGAGTCTTAAACTTGTAAACGAATTTTTCTAGTATTATTCTTAACCTCTCACACACGGTTCACAAGTAATACGTTTTACTAATTTTTATGCTCAAGGACCTATCCAAACAGCACTATGCAGATTTAGACAGCTTTATATTTGTGTGATTACGGGGTTCTAGAAATTACGGTTTAGACCTTTAAAGTCTTTAACTCACATTCTAAGTTATTGATCATCAAAACCTAGTCTCTTGGGAACCTATGAGATTATAACTAAGTATTTCTCACCTCACACAATGGTTAAGAACATCTCTAAACCTCAAGGATGCAGAATTTGAAATCCTAACTTTACGGGTACCTAGAAGTCACAACAATGACCCTTTCTAAGTTTAGTTTGCTCCTAAGGCTTCAAGATTAAGTCCTAAACCAATTATGAGTCATTCCTACACATTTAAAATAATTTAAAACCATCATTTTTAAATCTAAACCTTGCTGGACAAAATCCAGAAAATTACATAATTAAAGGATCTAGAACTCTCAAACTAATTCTTTTCTAGTTCCTAACTTATCCTATCTTTTACATGTGAGTCTTAACATTATTTTTACTCAAACATAGACACATTATCATCATTAAAACATCACATACAGTGGCAGTAAAGAGCAAGGAAGAACCGAAAATATACTTCTCCATAAAAGGCATAAAACACAATTTCTAAGGCACATAAAATACTAGTTTCTCTTGGAACTCTTTTTAAACTTTCGAAACTCATTTATAAACATTTTTAACATCTAAAATCATAAGAGTATTTAAGAGGGTAGTGACCAATTTATCTTTATCTTGAGAGGTCCTAAATTCATAAAACTTAGTTCTATGCATTCCTTAAACTCATGTAAGCTTGGAAAAATTATAAAACATAGTCTCAAATACTTAGAAACTTCAAGACCTCTTGGGGCCAAAATATGAACCAAGGAAAATACATATTGTTAGACCTTTGTTGAGACAACAATGGGCAATTCTTTGAGCTCTAGGTTCATTTAGGTGATGACATAAAAATAAACATGCTTATGCACTTATTTTAGGTTCCATTAGAAAGTAAAGTGATAGCACAAAGTAAATATGAATGCAACTCATTATTATCTTGGTATTAATTGAGAACTTAAAATATAAACATGATAATGCATAGCTTGAATTATAAACATGACAATGCAAGGTTCACTTATTATCTTGAAACTTAGTGATAGCAAGGAAGTAAACATGATATGCAAAGCATAAAGTAAACATGATGCAGGTTCATTTCATGATTAACTAGAGCTCATTCAAGACTTTAACAAGATAGCAACCCAATTCAATATCTCAAAGATCACAACACAAAACCGAAAGTCATACAAAAGAAAAAGAAAGTGAAACTACGTCAAGTTCTTTATTAAATACCCAAAACCCCTATCTAGAGAAAAATCTCTAGAACGTGCCGGCCAACTTTAAGGTTGACAAGGGTAGGCTTGGGCTTTTAGAAATCCTTAGATTAATTTTCTTAAGTTGGAAAACCATGTGAGCTAGATATCATGTAGATGAAGTTACAAGAAAAGGAAAACTCAAGCTTTAGAGGTTTCTTTGAGATGAACACAATGTCATCATGTAGAAACTCTCATCATCAAGCTATCATGCTCATAATAGGGCCTAGAGGCCGAAATGAAAAGAAAAGGAAAAACAAAGGAAAGTTCAAAAAGAATCCAAGAGGAAACTAGAGAAAAACACTTTTTTGAGCAAAACAAAGTTTGAGAACAAATCCCTACCAAGTGATGAAGGTAAAAGCTTGGACTTGAAGATGGAAATAAGATGAGCAACTCCTCCTAGCATGGTGGTGATGATTCGGCCAAAGAGGAAAGAAAAGAAAGGAAATGTGTTTTGGGTGAAGTTGTGTTTGAGGTGTGGTGTTTGGGAGGTTTGATGATGGTTCAAGGCTTTGGGATGGTGTTTGATGGTTAAGAGATGATGATGAGATGAAGAGATGAAGAAGATGAAGATGAAAAGAAAGGAAGAACTCTCTTGAAACTTGAGAGAAAAAGAAAGAACTAGCAAGAAAACTCTAAAACTCTAAACTTAGCAAATGCTTCAAGGTGGAACAAGGCTATCACAAGCATCCTATTTATAGAAAAACAAAACCATGGAGCTCACCAAGGGGAGGGAATGGCCGTAGCAAATGGAGGGAAAAGGGAGAGGGAAATATCTCCTTGATTGTGTCATAGAAGCATGGTTTGAAGTATGGAAGCTATGCTACAAAGTATGGCTTGATGTAAGTTAATTTCCTATCAAATTTTTATGAAATTAGGCTTCTAGAAACAATGCACGGCTGGAACTTTTCCAGCCACAATTAAATGGAGAAAATGAGCTATTTTAATTAGTTATTTACTTAGAAAATCAAGCTTGATTGAAAGTTATGACAAAGTATAGTGTATGTGACTTGAGGTATGGCCTTGGAGTGTTGAAAAATTGAACATGTGATGCATAATGGGGAGGGAAGCTCACGGCCAGGTCTGGGCAGCAGAGTGGGGGTGAGTTTTGACCATTTAATTGGGTGTTAATGATAGGTTTAGATGTGTATTAGCTTAGGTACAAGGTTAGGAATGATTAAGCTTAAGTTTAGGTAACTAAGAATGTGATTTAGGGAGTTTATGACAAGTTTAGGAGTGCTCATACATCATTAGAGAATTTTAAACTCATTTATGAATAAACAATGTGTAACACAATTCCATTATTTAAGGAATTGGAAAGAGAAAATACTATTCAAGATTCTATGACTAGGTGTCTTGAAATTAAAATATGATTTTAGGTTGTAATTAAGCACTTTTTGGTTCTAATCAACTTTAATAAAATATTTTGACTCAAGATTAATTAAGGAAATTAATTAACCTTCGATTAGAGCCTAATATTGCTTAGGTTTGCTTAATCACGCGATTAAGCGTAAAAACACGAAACTAGGGGCAAAACCGTAATTTTGTAAGAATTTTGCCCAGGACTTCAAAAATTAAAACTGAGGTCATACAATACATAAAAACGCATTTTAAAACCATCTGGAGAATTTTTGGGTTCATACGGCACTTGCAAACGGGTAAAACACCGCAAGGGCGTTTTGGTCATTTTGACCTGAAAACTCGAAAAACGAGATTTCGATCCCGGGAAGGTACACAGGTCATCTAATCCCCTTTCAACATCGAGTTTGCCCTTCGAGTACTACCAGACCGGCTTTCCTCGAATTCCGGGCTGAAAATGACCTCAGGGGCATTTTGGTCATTTTCACTCTAACAGAAAAGTCGGGGCGTTACATTACTCCCATCCTTAAAAAGAATTTCGCCCTCAAAATTCGTACCTTAGAAAAGCTCTGGATATTTGGACTTCATCTCTGATTCTAGTTCCCACGTGTATTCTTCCGACTTGTCTCATCCCCACGCCACTTTCACCAAAGGAACAGACTTGTTCCTTAACTGCTTGACTCCGTGATCCACTATTCTCGTAGGCGGTACATTGAAAGTGAGGTCTTCCCTCAACTGTACATGCTCTGGTTCTAGGACATGGCTAGGGTCGGACTCATATTTGCATAACTGGGAGACGTGAAAGACATCATGAAGGTTTGACAAATTGGGTGGTAAGGCTATTTTGTATGCTACAGATCCGATTCTCTGAAGAATTTCAAAAGGTCCGAGAAATCGGGGACTCAACTTTTTAACTTTCATGGCTCTTCCTATTCCTGTAGTAGGGGTGATTCTTAGAAATACGTGTTCTCCTTCTTGGAACTCCAAGGGCTTACGCCTTTTGTCCACATAGCTTTTTTGCCGACTTTGAGCGGTTAAGATTCTATCCTTGATTTTCTTGATCTGCTCCGTCATTTCCTTCACTACATCAGGTCCTAAGACACTTTGTTCTCCAAGCTCATATCAACACAAGGGTGATTGGCACTTCCTTCCATATAATGCCTCGTACGGTGCCATACCAATTCTCGCATGATAACTGTTGTTATACGCGAACTCGATCAAAGGCATGTACTTATCCCAACTTCCTTTCTGGTCTAAGACACAGGCTCTCAGCATATCTTCCAGGGTTTGGATTGTCCTCTCGGACTGACCATCCATTTGTGGGCGGTAAGCAGTGCTCAAGCACAACTTGGAACCAAACGCCTTTTGAAAGGCTCCCCAAAAACGTGACGTAAACCGCGGATCTCGATCCGAGATTATCGTCGATGGTACTCCATGCAACCTTACTATTTCTTGGATGTAAAGCTGGGCCAACTTATCTAACGAGTATGTGACTCGAATAGGTAGAAAGTGAGCCGACTTAGTCAGTCGATCTATGATTACCCATACGGCATCGTGGCCATCTGGGGTCCTTGGCAATCCTGTCACGAAATCCATTGATATACTCCCCTACTTCCACTCGGGGATTGACAGGGGTTGCAACATGCCAGAAGGTTTTTGGTGTTTGATCTTAACCTTTTGACAGATCAAACACTTACTCACCCAGGCGACCACATCCTTCTTTAATCCGGGCCACCAAAACATCCTCTTCAAGTCCTGATACATCTTGGTAGTACCAGGATGGATGGCAAAAAGGCTCTTGTGAGCCTCCTCCAAGATCTTCTCTCGGAGGTCGCCATCTTGTGGCACGCAGATTCGCCCTTCAAACCTCCACAACCAGTCAGGGCCTCGTACAAAGCCTTTCAACTTTCCGGCCTTAACTGCCTCGATTGTCTCCATAAAGTCCTCATTTTCTCTTTGGGCAAGCATAATTCTTTGCTTAAACCCACTGGTAACTGTAACACCCTAATTTTATTCAGAAAATAGTTGAGGCTTTAGTAATACGAATATCAAATTTTTGATGTACATAGAAGTGATGAGAACAATGTAACGAACGTAAAAAAAAAAAATGTAAATAGTGTTTTACGGGCCCGTGGGCCCCCGGGGACAGCCGAAACCTTACAATTGGGACATGGAGAGGCCCAAAAGTAAAAACTTATAGGATTGAGATTAAAAATGGTTAAGAATAAAAATTTTATACTTAGAATTAATTTTCGGGTAATGATTGATTATCTAGGTACACTGCTTAACTGTTTGTGAAATTTCGGTGTGCGATTTCTAACACCGAAAACTATTTTAATCTTTACAAAATAAAGACCCTTATCTCTTTATATTAAAGGAATGGCTAAGATTCAATCTTGAATTACAAGATTGATCCTAGCCATCCATTTATCTTACTAGGCTAAGAAATATCCAAGTTTAATATATAGAATTCCTAGCATTTAATTACAAGATTAGCTTAAAAACTAATCTTCTCCAACAAGTTACACATTTCTTCTCGGCCATCAAGGAAGTTGAAACAAAAAACTCCATTTTCTTTCACTTGAGAGCTCAAGCTTACTTTCCAAGTCCATAAACACTAGTCTAGAGTTATTGAAACTTCAAAGTTCCTTCACAAAACTTGTTCTACACCTCAAACCCTACAAATCCAACCGATTGAAATCTTAAAATCCTCACCTTGATACTTCACTTCCCCACTGCTTAAGGGAGATTTGGGACTGAAATTGGTGTCTTGAAGTGAAGGGAGATTACTTAGAGCATCCTTTGAAGCATAAAGCTCAAAGGCTTTCAAAGTAGGGTTCTATGGAGTCCTTTCTTGCCAAATTTATTTTTCTTATTTCTGGCCTATGTTGCACGAAATTGTTCATTATATTGGTTAGTGATATATGTTTGTTGAAGTATAAATTTTGGTGGAGGGTTTGGATGAGGTTAGAGTAATCATTTTATCAAGTGAAGTTTTAGATGGTGTGCTGGATTTTCGATTTTGCTGAAAATAGTAAAATCTCATGAATTTTTAGATATATTTGTGGATATGATCATGGTCTAGAAAAATTATATGTTGGACCTAACATCTTGGACCACCTACACGAAAATTCTTGAGCACTAATTTTAAGTTTTACTACTTCAAAAAAATCAGAAACCGAAAAGGTTATCTTGCTGTTTGGATTGTGGGGACTAAAGCTCCGATTTTGTATGATTTTATTGCCATAGTAAATGATTGAATCATCTGAAATTTTTACAGGATGTTGACAACTTCTTGACGTGTAATTGTGATTTTTATTGTGAGTTGATTTCATCGTTTGTTTGTGCTAAAAATTAAGAGAACTCTGGCCTGGGTTGTGAATCAGTGGTCTCTGTCCACTAAACTTGTAAAATTTATTTGACATGGTTAGAGAGCTTTGTTTGCTATGAAAGTTTTACAGGGACTACTACGCATATTGACATGTCATAGAGAATTTTTGTCGCCATTTAATTGGCCATTTGATATGGAAAGTAAATATTGTTACCAAAGTGGTAAACCTGCCAAGATGCTGAAAATGAGAGAATGTCTTAAATTGACATCAACATGGCACTTAGTCAATACATATGGTATATGAATGCATGCTAATGGTTTTCAAAGAGTTACTTACAAGGCATAAATGAGACTCTAATGTACCTGAATGTCTATGTGTAATGTGAGCAAGCCTTTGAAAAATAAAAGTATATGATGCATTTATATGACAAAAGAGGATATGTGAGATTTAATGATGCATATTTTAACATATGGGGAAAACAGAAACAAGGCTTATGTGCAGTAAAGAAGGAAGGCAAAAATAAGAACTTCCCAGGAAATTGTATGAGTTGGTAGACATATCGACTAGGAATAGAACTGTGTGTGATTCGGAAATGAGAAAAAAATGAAGTCCGATGATCACGAATAGGAATGAGCTCATGTCCTAGCAGTCTATGGTCCTCTGAGGAGTTATCCACTACATATGTCATTTGATGTGAAACTAAGCCTTCCCTATGCTAATGAAAAGAAACAACTGTACTAATTGAATTTTGTGGATTACAAGAGAAAGATTTATGGCTACCATCATGTTACATTTTGACTTTACTTGAATTATATACATTAATAATTATTCCTATGACTATGCATAGTTTAATTGTTATTTTTGCATATAAGTTTACTTGATATTACTTATAAGAATGAAATTCCTACTTATGTTTTGTTTATTAATTTTGATTACTGGTGAGGGATTACCCTACTAAGAATTATATAATATTCTCATCCCTATTTGTGTATATTTTGTGTGGTGTTCAGACGCTACAGATGCCATCAGTGATCTTCTTCCTTGACTCACCCCAATGGCAATGGCACTATGATCCTGACTTGGATTCACTATATGTAGTAGCATATTCTCGGATACAAGCTTATGTATTCTTCAGCCATTCTTTTAGTACCTCTGTTTTTACTGCTGAGTTTGACCCTGCTTTTCCTTATGATGGTGTGCCCTACACATGGCACACCCTGTTGAGTTTGTAGCTCCACCCGCACCACCTATGCCCCCTCCTGGAGATGATCTGTCCTCGTCCTCCTCCTCGGACTCAGATCTACCAGCTGGTCCTGGTGCCCCTGCTGAGGGCAATGCCATTCCATCGATGGCGAACGGTTTTCTTTAGGGGAGCATGTGACATTCAGGGACTCATGTTATGTACGTAGTTGTAGTTTAGCATTAGGAACCCTCCAGCCTGCAGACTGATTTTGTGAGATACTTTAGAGTCCATTTCTGTATGTATGAAATTTTGCTGGATCTCAACTTTGAGCAGGTCAGACTACTTAGTAGAAGTGTTCTTTTGTACACTGAGTTCCTGACTAGTTAGGAGATAACTAGTTTGTTTGTTTTTTTTTTTTATATTATGTACCTAATGTGAACTTAACAACAATGTATATATATATATGTACATATTAGTTTGATAACTTATACATCTATAGTATTTTATTTCAGTTATTTTCGACTAGTATAGAGTATGCGAGTGAGTAATACTTTTCTAATTACTATGTGAACACTTGAGTAAAAACATGGTAAATATGAGGGTGTTACAGTAACCGTGAGATGACTCATCACGATGCCATTCTCCGTTATAGACATCCTAAGATTCATATCCCTAAACTGCTCTATTAACCCAACTTCATTAACCATCATACTTGACAGACGTAACGAGTTTCGGCTCAAGGCGTCGGCTACTACATTAGCCTTGCCGGGGTGGTAACTTAAGCCAAAATCGTAGTCCTTGAGGAATTCCATCCATCTTCTTTGCCTCATATTCAACTCCTTTTGATCAAAGAGATGCTTGAGACTCTTATGATCGGAGAAAACTTCAAACCTTACACCATACAAATGGTGTCTCCACATCTTTAGAGCGAACACGATGGCTGCTAGTTCTAGGTCATGGGTGGGGTAGGTTACCTCATGAGGCTTGAGTTGTCTGGACGCATAGGCTACCACTTGCCTGTTTTGCATCAACACACAACCTAAACCCTTGCTAGAAGCATCGCAATATACCTCGAAGGGTACATTGGGGTCAGGAAAAACTAAAACTGGGGTTGAGGTGAGCTTTTCCTTAAGCTCTAGGAAACTCTTTTCACATTCGGGGCTCCACTCAAACGGGGCATTCTTTTCATTGTTTCATGTGTTTAGGGACCAATGGCACCATGACGACAGCCTAGGACTACGCCCGATGCTGATCAAGACAATACGACTGCTGCTGCTGTCCGTCGCATGGCCCAAGCCATGGAACAGATGTTCGACCGGATGGATCAACAAGCGAATGATGCTCCTATTCCCCCTCCTCCTCCTGCTACTGAGACGATGGAACAAGCCCGCTTTGGCGAATTCCGCAAGGTGAACCCGCCAGTGTTCCGAGGGGTAATGGACCCCGACAAGGCTGACGAGTGGATTAAGGACATGGAGAAGATCTATTCTGTCGTTACCTGCTCAGAGGAGCAGAAGGTCACATTTCCTGCTTTCATGTTGAAGTCTAATGCCGAGTTCTGGTGGAACGGCACGAGGCACCTGCTAGAGGCTTCTGGAACTCCCATTGATCGAGCCGTTTCAAGACTTACTTCTATGAGAAGTATTTCCTGGAGTCCGTGAGGAATGCAAAAGACATTGAGTTCATGTAGTTGACCCAGGGAGGGTCTACTATTGCCCAGTACACTGCTAAATTCAAGGAGCTGATTAAGTTCTCTCGGGTGTTTCAAGGAAACCCCGATGAGGTTTGGAAATGCGTCAAGTATGAGGCCGGTTTGAAGGCGGAGATGAACTACGCCGTGGCCCACATGGAGATCAGAGACTTCCCGACTCTGGTCAACAAGTGCCGGATCCTTGAAGAAGGACAGAGAAAGATGCAAATCACGAGGGTGGAGCGAGCTAAGGGGCTCGAACCTCAAGCCCCGAAGTTCAAACCGCAGTACCCTTCCAGGAATCACTACAATCCCTACCAGACCAACCAGTTCTGACCACAACAACAACCACCGAGAGCTCCTGTACACCAACAATCCAAGCAACACCAAAGGCCGCCATTTCAACATCAAGGCCCTAGGAACTTCAACAACAATCATCCCCGTGGACCGGGCGGACCCCGGAACCACAATGGAGGACCAAGTGGGGCCAAGAACAAGGCACCACAAACCCCTGCTGCTTACCCCAGAGCAACGTCTGCTGATGTCTGCCCACAATGCGGAAAGAACCACGGGAATCGTCCATGCTTAGCCAGTCATAATGTGTGCTTCAAGTGTGGCAAGCCTGGCCACTATGCAAATGACTGCGCCGGACAAGGGACGTCGAACCAGAATCCTCGACCACAATACCGAGGAAGAGTCTTTACCCTTAATGCGGAACATGCCAAGAAGTCCAAGGATCTCATTGAAGGTATGTGCGAAGTAAACGGTAAACCCTTAACTGTACTATATGACTATGGAGCTACTCATTCTTTTATTTCACTTGCTAGTGTCGAGTCCTTAAATCTAAGAGTCTCTAAACTCCCCTTTGATCTTATTGTCTCTACTCCTACAAATCGCCCTGTTAATACTTGCCGTTGTTGTTTAAACTGTCATCTTGTTGTAGAAAATAGGTCTTTTATCATAGATTTAATTTGTTTACCCTTAAAAGACATATGCATTATCTTAGGCATGAATTGGCTTCACGCCAACCATGTGATGTTAGATTGTGGAACCCAAACCGTGGTTTTCCCCTCTCATCCCGAAAACACCACTCAACCCATTAGGCTGTACCTAAATTCAGTAGAGGTCTTCTGTAGTGGGGAGAAAGCTAAGGGATATGTTCTCCTAGCCGCCTGCGATGTAGACTTTGAGCAGAACCTAGGTGAGATACCTGTGGTGAGAGACTATCCCGAGGTATTTTCGGATGAAATACCCGAGTTCCCTCCCAAGAGAGAAGTTGAATTCTCCATAGAGTTGGTTCCTGGAACAGGACCAATCTCTATAGCCCCGTATAGGATGTCACCTTTGGAGCTAGCAGAGCTAAAAACCCAGTTGGAGGAGCTGTTGGAGAAGAGTTTTATAAGGCCGAGTGCTTCACCTTGGGGTGCTCCGGTCTTATTTGTGAAAAAGAAAGATGGAAGTATGAGGATGTGTATAGACTATAGGCAGTTAAACCAAGTAACCATAAAGAACAAGTACCCGTTACCTAGGATTGATGATCTTATGGACCAATTGAAGGGAGCCGTAGTATTTTCTAAGATTGATTTAAGGTCCAATTACCATCAGATTAGGGTTAGAGATTCGGATATTCCTAAAACCGCCTTTCGAACTCTGTATGGACACTTCGAGTTCAATGTGATGTCGTTTGGGTTGACGAATGCTCCCGCAGTTTTTATGGATTACATGAATAGGATCTTTAGACCCTATTTAGATCAATTCATGGTTGTGTTCATAGATGATATTCTCATCTATTCGAAGACCCACGAGGAGCATGAGCGTCATTTGAGGCTGGTTTTAGAGGTGCTAAAGGAGAAGAAGTTGTATGCGAAGCTTTCTAAGTGTGAATTTTGGTTAGAGGAGGTAAAGTTTTTAGGACATGTTGTGTCAAAGGGTGGCATAGCGGTCGACCCGAGTAAGATAGAAGCCGTAATGAATTGGGATAGACCAACCTCTATAAAACATAGTCTCAAATACTTAGAAACTTCAAGACCTCTTGGGGCCGAAATATGAACCAAGGAAAATACATATTGTTAGACCTTTGTTGAGACAACAATGGGCAAGTCTTTGAGCTCTAAGTTCATTTAGGTGATGACATAAAAATAAACATGCTTATGCACTTATTTTAGGTTCCATTAGAAAGTAAAGTGATAGCACAAAGTAAATATGAATGCAACTCATTATTATCTTGGTATTAAGTGAGAACTTAAAATATAAACATGATAATGCATAGCTTGAATTATAAACATGACAATGCAAGGTTCACTTATTATCTTGAAACTTAGTGATAGCAAGGAAGTAAACATGATATGCAAAGCATAAAGTAAACATGATGCAAGGTTCATTTTATGATTAACTAGAGCTCTTTCAAGACTTTAACAAGATAGCAACCCAATACAATATCTCAAAGATCACATCACAAAACCAAAAGTTATACAAAAGAGAAAGAAAGTGAAACTACCTCTAGTTCTTTATTAAATACCCAAAACCCCTATCTAGAGAAAAATCTCTAGAACGTGCCGGCCAACTTTAAGGTTGACAAGGGTAGGCTTGGGCTTTTAGAAATCCTTAGATTAATTTTCTTAAGTTGGAAAACCATGTGAGCTAGATATCATATAGATGAAGTTACAAGAAAAGGAAAACTCAAGCTTTAGAGGTTTCTTTGAGATGAACACAATGTCATCATCTAGAAACTCTCATCATCAAGCTATCATGCTCATAATAGGGCCTAGAGGCCGAAATGAAAAGAAAAGGAAAAACAAAGGAAAGTTCAAAAAGAATCCAAGAGGAAACTAGAGAAAAACACTTTTTTGAGCAAAACAAAGTTTGAGAACAAATCCCTACCTAGTGATGAAGGTAAAAGCTTGGACTTGAAGATGGAAATGAGATGAGAAACTCCTCCTATGATGGTGGTGATGATTCGGCCAAAGAGGAAAGAATAGAAAGGAAATGTGTTTTGGGTGAAGTTATGTTTGAGGTGTGGTGTTTGGGAGGTTTGATGATGGTTCAAGGCTTTGGGGTGGTGTTTGATGGTTAAGAGATGATGATGAGATGAAGAGATGAAGAAGATGAAGATGAAAAGAAAGGAAGAACTCTCTTGAAACTTGAGAGAAAAAGAAAGAACTAGCAAGACAACTCTAAAACTCTAAACTTAGCAAATACTTCAAGGTGCAACAAGGCTATCACAAGCATCCTATTTATAGAAAAACAAAGAAGTGGAGCTCACCAAGGGGAGGGAATGGCCGTAGCAAATGGAGGGAAAAGGGAGAGGAAAATATCTCCTTGATTGTGTCATAGAAGCATGGTTTGAAGTATGGAAGCTATGCTACAAAGTATGGCTTGATGTGAGTTAATTTCCTATCAAATTTTTATGAAATTAGGCTTCTAGAAACAATGCATGGCTAGAACTTTTCCAGTCACAATTAAATGGAGAAAATGAGCTATTTTAATTAGTTATTTACTTGGAAAATCAAGCTTGATTGAAAGTTATGACAAGGTATAGTGTATGTGACTTGAGGTATGGCCTTGGAGTGTTGAAAAATTGAACATGTGATGCATAATGGGGAGGGAAGCTCACGGCCAGGTCTGGGCAGCAGAGTGGGGGTGAGTTTGGACCATTTAATTGGGTGTTAATGGTAGGTTTCGATGTGTATTAGCTTAGGTACAAGGTTAGGAATGATTAAGCTTAAGTTTAGGTAACTAAGAATGTGATTTAGGGAGTTTATGACAAGTTTAGGAGTGCTCATACATCATTAAAGAATTTTAAACTCATTTATGAATAAACAATGTGTAACACAATTCCATGATTTAAGGAATTGGAAAGAAAAAACACTATTCAAGATTCTATGACTAGGTGTCTTGAAATTAAAATATGATTTTAGGTTGTAATGAAGCACTTTTTGGTTCTAATCAACTTTAATAAATTATTTTGACTCAAGATTAATTAAGGAAATTAATTAACCTTCGATTAGAGCCTAATATTGCTTAGGTTTGCTTAATCACGCGATTAAGCGTAAAAACACGAAACTAGGGGCAAAACCGTAATTTTGCACTAATTTTGCCCTGGACTTCAAAAATTAAAACTGAGGTCATAGAATACATAAAAATGCATTTTAAAACCATCTGGAGAAGTTTCGGGTTCATCTGACACTTGCAAACGGGTAAAACACCGCAGGGGCGTTTTGGTCATTTTAACCCGAAAACTCGAAAAACGAGATTTTCGATCCCGGGAAGGTACACAGGTCATCTAATCCCCTTTCAACATCGAGTTTGCCCTTCAAGTACTACCAGACCGGCTTTCCTCGAATTCCGGGCTGAAAATGACCTTTGGGGCATTTTGGTCATTTTCACTCTAACAGAAAAATCGGGGCATTACACGTTACATTACTCCCCTCCTTAAAAAGAATTTTGCCCTCGAAATTCATACCTTAGAACAACTCGGGGTTCTTCGATCTCATCTCGTACTCAAGTTCCCACGTAAACTCCTCGGTCTTGTCACGACCCCACGCGACCTTCACCAAAGGAACAGACTTGTTCCTCAACTGCTTGATGCCTTGGTCCACGATTCTCGTTAGCGGTAGATTGAACGTCAGGTCCTCCCTTAACTGTACGTGTTCTGGCTCTAAGACATGGCTAGGGTCAGACTCGTATTTACGTAACTGAGAGACGTGAAAGACGTCATGAAGATTTGACAGATTTGGTGGCAGGGCTATTTTGTAAGCTACAGATCCGATTCTCTGAAGAATTTCAAAAGGACTGAGACATCGGGGACTCAACTTTTTGACTTTCATGGCTCTACCTATTCCTGTAGTGGGAGTAATTCTTAGAAATACATGCTCACCTACTTGGAATTCCAAGGGCTTGCGCCTTTTGGCCGCGTAGCTTTTCTGCTTACTTTGAGCGATTAGGATTCTATCCTTGATCTTCTTGATTTGCTCCATCGTTTCCCTCACTACATCAGGTTCTAAGACACTTTGTTCTCCGGGTTCTTACCAACACAAGGGTGATTGGCACTTCCTTCCATACAATGCCTCGTACGGTGCCATACCGATGCTCGCGTGATAACTGTTGTTATACGCAAACTCGATCAAAGGCATACTTATCCCAACTTCCTTTCTGGTCTAAGACGCAGGCTCTTAACATATCCTCCAGGGTTTGGATCGTCCTCTCAGATTGGCCATCCATTTGTGGGTGGTAAGCAGTGCTTAAGCATAGCTTGGAACCAAACGCCTTTTGAAAGGCTCCCCAAAAATGTGACATAAACCGCAGGTCTCGATCCGAGATTATTGTCGATGGCACTCCATGCAATCTTACTATTTCTTGGATGTAAAGCTGAGCCAATTTATCCAACGAGTACGTGACTTGGATAGGTAGAAAGTGAGCCGACTTTGTCAGTCGATCCACGATTACCCATACGGCATCATGGCCAGCTTGGGTCCTTGGCAATCCTGTCACGAAATCCATTGATATACTTTCCCACTTCCACTCGGGGATTGACAGGGGTTGCAAAATGCCAGAAGGTTTTTGATGTTCAATCTTGACATTTTGGCAGACCAAACACTTACTCACCCAGGCGACCACATCCTTTTTCAATCCGGGCCACCAAAACATCTTCTTCAAATATTGGTACATCTTGGTAGTACCAGGATATATGGCGAAGTGGCTCTTGTGAGCCTCCTCCAAGATCTTCTCTCGAAGGTCACCATCTTGTGGAACACAGATTCGCCCCTCAAACCTCCACAACCAATCGAGGCCTCGCACAAAACCCTTCAATTTTTCGGCCTTAACTGCCTCTATTATCTCCATAAAGTTCTCATTTTCTCTTTGGGCAAGCATAATCCTTTGCTTAAACCCACTGGTCACCGTGAGATGACACATCACTATGCTACTCTCGGTTACAGACATCCCCAAATTCATATCTCTAAACTGCTCTATCAACCCAACTTCATTAACCATCATACAAGATAAACGCAACGACTTTCGACTCAAGGCATCGGCGACTACATTAGCCTTGCGGGGGTGATAACTTATGCCGAAATCGTAATATTTGAGGAATTCCATCCATCTCCTCTGCCTCATATTTAACTCCTTTTGATCAAAGAGATACTTGAGACTCTTATGATCGGAGAAAACCTCGAACCTTACACCATACAAATGGTGTCTCCATATCTTAAGGGCGAACACGATGGCCGCTAATTCTAGGTCATGGGTGGGGTAGGTTACTTCGTGAGGCTTGAGTTGTCTGGATGCATAGGCTACCACTTGCCTATTTTGCATCAACACGCAACCTAAACCTTTGCTAGAAGCATCGCAATATACCTCGAAGGGTACATTGGGGTCAGGTAAAACCAAAGCTGGGGTCGAGGTGAGCTTTTCCTTAAGCTCTAGGAAACTCTTTTCACACTCGGGGCTCCACTCAAACAGGGCATTCTTCCTAGTGAGCTTGGTTAAAGGTAGGGCTAACTAGGAAAATCCTTTAATAAACCTACGGTAATATCCAGCTAAACCCAAAAAGCTTCTAATCTCAGTTATAGAGGTTGGTCTATCCCAATTCATTACAGCTTCTATCTTACTTGGGTCGACAGCTATGCCACCTTTTGACACAACATGTCCTAAGAACTTTACCTCCTCTAACCAAAATTCACACTTAGACAACTTAGCGTATAACTTCTTCTCCTTTAGTACCTCTAAAACCAGCCTCAAATGACGCTCATTCTCCTCGTGGGTTTTCGAATAGATGAGAATATCATCTATCAACACAACCACGAACTTATCTAAATAGGGTCTAAAGATCCTATTCATGTAATCTATAAAAACTGCAGGAGCATTCGTCAAACCAAACGACATCACGTTGAACTCAAAGTGTCCATACCGAGTTCAAAAGGCAGTTTTAGGAATGTCCGAATCTCTAACCCTGATCTGATGGTAGCCGGACCTCAAATCAATCTTAGAAAATACCACTGCTCCTTTCAACTGGTCCATAAGATCATCAATCCTAGGTAAGGTACTTATTCTTTATGGTCACTCGGTTCAACTGCCTATAATCTATACACATCCTCATGCTCGCATCTTTCTTTTTCACAAATAAGACTGCAGCACCCCAAGGTGAAGCACTTGGTCTTATAAAACTCTTCTCTAACAGCTCCTCTAACTGGGTTTTCAACTCCGCCAACTCTGAGGGTGACATCTTATATGGGGCTATAGAGATAGGTCCCGTTCCAGGAGCCAGCTCTATGGAAAACTCTACTTCTCTTTCGGGAGGGAACTCGGGTATTTCATCCGGAAACACCTCAGGATAGTCCCTTACCATAAGTATATCACCTAGGTTTTGCTCAAAGTCTACATCGCAGGCGGCTAGGAGAACATATCCCTTAGTTTTCTCCCCATTACAGAGGACCTCTATGGAGTTTAGGTACAATCTTAGAGGTTGATCAATGGGTTCGGGAGGAAAAGGAAAAACAACGGTTTGGGTCCCACAGTCTAACAACACACGGTTGGCGTGAAGCCAATCCATGCCTAAGATGATTCCTATGTCTTTCAAGGGTAAGCAAATTAAATCTATGATAAAAGACCTATTTTCTACAACAAGATGACAGTTTAGACAACATTTGCAGGTAGTAATAGGGCGATTAGTAAGAGTAGAAACAATTAGATCAAAGGGAAGTTTAGAGACTCGCAAATTCAAGGACTCGAACTAGCAAGTGAAATGAAAGAATGAGTAGTGCCAGAATTGAAAAGTACAGTTAAGGTTCTATCGTTAAGCTCATACGTACCTTGAATGAGATCGTTGGACGTTCGTGCATCTTCCGCGTTGAGGGTGAAGACCCGTCCTTGGTGTTGAGGTCAGGGGTTTTGGTTCGACGGTCCTCCACTCGTGCAGTTGTTGGCATAGTGGCCAGGCTTGCCACACTTGAAGCAGATTCTTTGCCCTAAAAGGCAAGGGCGGTTCCCATGATTCTTCCCTTGACCGGGACGGACATCGGCGATTCTTTGCTCAGGAGTAGCGGCGGGGTTCCTTGTGGTGCCTTGTTCTTGGCTCCACTTGGTCCTCCATTGTGGTTCCAGGGTCCACCCGACCCACGGGGTTGGTTGTTGAAGTTCCTTGGGCCTTGGTGTTGGAACGGCGGCCGTTGGTGTGGCTTGGACTGTTGGTATGCAGGAGCTCTCGGTTGTTGTTGTTGCGGTGGTCGGAACTGGTTCGTTTGGTATGGATGGTAGTGATTCCTTGAGGGGTACTGCGGTTTGAACCTCGAGGCTTGAGGTCCAAGCCCCTTAGCTCACTCTGCCCTCGTGGCTTGCATATTCTTTTGTCCCTCTTCAAGGATCCGGCACTTGTTGACCAGAGTCGAGAAGTCTCTGATCTCCATATAGGCCACGGCGTAGTTCATCTCCGCCTTTAGACAGGCCTCATATTTGACGCACTTCCAAACCTCATCAGGGTTCCCCTGAAACACCTGAGAGAACTTGATCAGCTCCTTCAACTTAGCAGTGTACTGGGCAACAGTAGACCCTCCCTGGGTCAACTGCATGAACTCTATGTCCTTTGCATTCCTCACAGACTCGGGGAAGTACTTCTCGTAGAAGTAGGTCTTGAACAGCTCCCAATCAATGGGAGTCCCAGAAGCTTCTAGTAAGCGTTTCATGTCGTTCCACCAGAACTTGGCATCTGACTTCATCATGAAGGTAGCAAAGGTGACCTTCTGCTCCTTCGAACAGGCAACCACAGAGTAGATCTTTTCCATGTCCTTGATCCACTCATCAGCCTTGTCGGGGTCCATTACCCCTCAAAACACCGGCAGGTTCGCCTTGCGGAACTCACCGAAGCGGGCTTGCTCAACCACCTTGGCAGCAGGGGGAGCAAAGGGAACAGGAACAACATTTGCTTGTTGATCCATCTGGTCGAACATCCGTTCCATGGCTTGCGCCATGCGATGGACAGCAGCAGCAGTCTCGTTCTCACAGCATCGGGCATAGTCCTAGGTTGTCGTCGCGGTGCCATTGGTTCCTAAATACATGAGACAGTGAACATCAAGTTGATCAGGCTCAACATTCATGCAAAATAAGCTAGTTACCATGGCACTTGCAAGCAACAGAAGTCATGCATTTCTAGTCCTATAGCTTATCTCTATCAAGCACTACACATGACATAACTATTGCATCATGCTTATAAAGCATGGTCAGTCCAATCCTCAGGCTCCATGAGAATCGAACTGCTCTGATACCATAATGTAACACCCTAATTTTTTTTAACCCAACTTTCTAGAACACATTAGGTTAAACATTAGACTATTACTTCATAGTCTCATCCTTTCATTAAAATACTTAGCGGAAATTACGGGTAAATTTTTTTTGAAAACATAAAGCAAAGTGAGAGCCGTGAGCGTAACCAATTGAATGACAAAAACGTAAAGCACGCGTAACAACCATGTAAAATAAAACATACATCAGAAGAACATAGATCATGAAGATAACAGAAACATTTCATTAATAATAAAGTAGTTAAAGTACATAACTAGTCATACCCTTATAGAAACGGGTAGATCTTGAAATACAATGGAAAAGGAAATACAATAGATAGCAAAGTACATGGTACAACGTAAAGATAAAAACCCAAAACACTACCCTCCTACTATGCTATGAACACTAAACTACATCCCCTCCCAAAAGGTACGGCCGAAGGGAAGATCCTCGCAAAGCTCGGGTACTTGAAAGCTCTCCAATGGAGTCTAGTGGTGACGGGGATCCTCGAGTGATGGAGGCAGGTAGCCGTGGAAACGCTCTAACTCCTCCTGAGTGGTCCAATGCAACGTGAAAGGCATACAAGGTGGTTGAACGTGGGCTCCTTGATGCGGACGCATCTCGACTCTCCTTGCCAAGCACGGCTGCACCACAGTCTCCTCACTCCCCACCCGTCAAGATCGGGGAAAAAGGGCTTAACCCTCTGAAGGAACATGCGTCGGCCAATTCTCAGATGGGTCAATCTCGGATCTCCTCGAACAAGGTACGTACTCTAGAACTGGTGCAATGTGGAGGCAGAGAATGCAGACATCATAGCTCCTCACGGTGCACTCAAAGATCATGTCGTCACTACCAAAGGGGCGCAGTAGGAGTGAACTGGTAGCTCGAAACTGGATAAGCGAAAGGTCATCCCATGTACACAAAAATGCGGACGACACAACGACCCTCGAAGTGATACGAACGGTGATCCGGGTCGTAGTTCACCTCCCAAACTGGCGTGTCAACGAAGACCACGAACGTCGCCATCGTTCTCTGAAGATGTGACGGAAGAAAGAAGAGAGAGGAGTGAGAAATCTTGCTAAAGAAATCTCAGTAGGAGTCTCCTATTCTAGGGTGGCATCGTACACATCCTCAGGAACCTTGGGTTTATTTATAAAATAATGAGCATACATATAAGATTCATTATTAGGATTTATAAAACCAACTTATCCAAGGTTCATTCCTTTTAGCATGCTTCTTAATGTTATGAATGCATCACAATAAGTATGGATGCATGGCAATACTCAAGCATATAAGTCAATAGGTCATAGCATTAAGAAATCATACAAGTGGCATAAAAGAATGTAAATCTTTCAAGTGAATCTTTCCTTAACTTGTGACATTAATCATGGTGCTTTAGCATAATATGGCCACCCTAAAATATAACTAGGCTATGAGCTCATACCTCAGCTAGTCGTCACTAGCTCTTGCTTATTATCTGAATAAGCGAAACATAAATCACGATATAATCCTGACTATGCAAGTACGGGTAAGGGGCAGGGATCACCTCTCTTTAGGATATACCCTCTTTGAAATGCTTTGCTAGCCACGCATGGCCTCGCAATTTGTCCGCTTTGGTAGGCTGCATCTACTCATACCCTCACGGATTTGTCTCCTCTCGGGGGTACTCGGTCGAACCGGCACCTCCTCGGGGGAAGCGCGTCTCAGTGCGTTGTCACATAAAAAAAATCTCCTGGAGGTGCTCGGCCAAACCGGTGTCATCTAGGGTTTTAAACTCATATAATTCTTTCAAAAACATTCTCAAGTCTCTTTTTGATTTGTGAGATTCGGCAGACATAACATTTGTATCGGATTTCCTTCAAATTCTCTTTATGCCACAAGCTTACACACATACATATTTCTCATTTAAACCTCATGCTATGAAAAGCTCATAACTCAAACAATCAATTTTTCATACATCACAAACATCTCAACTCATCATTGCATCATATGAACACCATAGCATTAACAACTTTTTAAATGTCTTATGCATCGACCCTTAAGGTCCTTAACTCACATCCCAAGTTATAAATCATCAAACTTAGACTCTCGGGTACCTATAAGGTTATAACTAAGTATTCCTCACTTCACACTATGATCAAGAACATCTCTAAACCTCAAGAATGCATAAATCATAATCCTAACTTTACGAGTACCTAGGAGTCACAACAATGACCCTTTCTAAGTCCAGTTTGCTCCTAAGGCATCAAGATCAAGTCCTAAACCATTTATGAGTCATCCCTACATATTTAAACTAATTTAAATCCATGATTAGCATTACTAAACCTTGCTGGATAGAATCCAGAAAATTCAATCATTAAGGGATCTAGAACTCTCAAATTAATTCTTTTCTAGTTACTAACTTCTCTTATCTTTCACATATGAGCCTTAACATTAATTATACTCAAACATAAGCATATTATCACCATTAAAAATAGCTCATTCAGTGGCAAAACATAGCAAGGTAGAACCGAAACAAACATCTCCATTTAAAGGCAACAAACACATTTTCTAAAGCATATAAAATACTAGTTTCTTTTGGAACCTTTTTAAAACTTTCAAAACTCATTTATAAACATTTTTATCATCTAAAATCATAAAATTATGTAAGGGGATAGTAGCTAAATCATTTATACCTCAAGAGGCCCTAAATTCATAAAACTTATTTCTACAAATTCCTTGAAAGATTATAAAACACTTGGAAACTTATTTCTACAATTCATAAAACTTATTTCTACAAGTTTCACTCATATAAGCTTAGAAAAATTATAAAACATAATTTTCAACACTTGGAAACTCCAAAACCCCTTAGGGCCGAAATGTGAACCAAAAGAAATAAATATTTTAAACCTTTGTTTGAGACAACAATGGGCAAGTCTTTGAGCTCTAGGTTCATTAAAGTGATGACATAAAAATAAACATGCTCATGCACTTGTTTTAGCTTGCATTAGAAAGTAAAGTGATAGCATAAAATAAACATGAGTTGCAACTCATCATTATCTTGATATTAAGTGAGAACTTGAAATATAAACATGATAATGCAAGTTTCACTTATTATCTTGATACTTAGTGATAGCAAGGAAGTAAACATGATGCAAGGTTCATTTTATGGTTAGCTAGAGCTCATCCAAGACTTCAACAAAATAACAACCCAACATATATCTCATTACAAAGAGAGCTTTAGAGTTCTTGAACCAAGTTCTCAAAGGAACTATGAGGTTCTTGAACAACATCATCAAGCTCAAGCAAATAAACTTCCAAAACCAAACAAAACAAAATCTCAAGGATCAAAATACCAAAACCGAAAACCTTACTAAAGAAAAAGAAAGTGAAACTAAGTCAAGTTCTTTATTAAATACCCAAAACCCCTATCTAGAGAAAAATCTCTAGAACGTTCCGGCCAACTTTAAGGTTGACAAGGGTAGGCTTGGGCTTTTAGAAATCCTTAGATTATTTTTCTTAAGTTGAAAAATCATGTGAGCTAAGTATAGTATAGATGAAGTTAAAGGAAAAGAAAAACTCAAGCTCTAGAGATTCCTTTGAGATGAACACATAGTCATTCTCTAGGAGCCCTCATCATTGAGCTATCATGTGCTCCTTAAGGCCTCATGGCCGAAATCACAAGGGAAGAAAAACAAAGAAAGTTTCAAAAAGAAAATCCAAGAGAAAGCTAGAAAGAACTCATTTTCAAGAAGACAAAGTTTAGAAAACACTCCTACCTAGAGCAAAGACACAAAGCTTGAACTTTAAAAAGGAAAATAAGATGATGAGCTCCTCCTTGAGATGGAAATGATTCATCCAAGGAGAAAACAAGAAGGTTGGAGTTGTGTTTCAAGTGAGGTTGTGTTTGAGGTGAGGTGCTTGAGAGCTTAGGAGGTGTTTCAAGGCTACCGGGTGGTGTTTAGAGGTTGAGAGATGATGATGAGATAAAGAGATGAAGAGGATGAAGATGAAAAGAAAGGAAGAACTCTCTTGAAACTTGAGAGAAAAGAAGGAACTCAAGAAAGCTTAGGAAAACTTGAAACTTACCAAATGAACTCAAGTGTTTGCATGTGTTTCTAGGCAAGGTATTTGCAGAGAATGAAAACAAATGAAGGCTCAAAAGGGGAGGGTGCTGGCCATAGCTATTGGAGGGAAAAGGAAGAGAAAATATCTCTTGCACAAGGTCATTCTGTAACACCCTAAATCTTAACCCAAGACTACTAGTATGTACTTAGGTTAATCTTTAGAATATTACCTCTTGGTCTCGTCTTTTACTTAGAAAATACTTAGCGGAAATATGGGTAAAATTTTTCTTTTTGGAATTTAAAATCAAAGTGTGAGCCACGCACGAATCTTTAAGAGGAAGCATAGTGAAACATATAAGCAAAACATAAAGAAGCACATCATATCATGGAGACATCAACATAGATATATATATATATACTGTGCCTACCCAAAGGGCAGGACTATTCAATACATCGGGAAGCGGAATACAACTGGAATGTAATACAAGGAAATCATAAAAAGTAAATACAAGAGAAACAACACCCATACCCATGTGCACCTAGAGTAGACAACCTCATATACAAAAGAAGGTTTGTCCTCAACTATGTGGCCTGTGTGCACTAACTACTACCCCTCCTATATCTACTCCTGCTGGTCCGAGTACTGTGGGGTCGAGTCGATCCACTGACGAATCTCGGCAGGAGTGGTCGAGCGCATCATCGGGGCATGTCCACCGCGGCGAGGGCGCATAGATGGCCGGCGAGCCAACCTCGGCTGGACCACCGTCTCCTCACTCCCAGCCCTCATCGGTGGGGGAGCGGGACTGGAGCTCCAACTGTACATGTGTGATGGCGGGTCCTCGGATGGGTCCGTCTCAGAAGTCTTGGGTGCAAGCACATACTCTGGGTAGTCGCGTACCGCTGATGTCTCGGGCTCCATGCGGAGAATCTGCTCATCACGTGGTCTAGCTCGCTCAAAAATCCCGTTATGACGGTAAGGAGCAGTCGGGGTAAAACTGTGCAGCGACCCTCAAAATGGTATGACCCGAGTGCCGGGTCATGGTGCAGCTCCCATACCGGGGTGTCGATGAAGAGTACAAATGTCACCATCTGAAGATATGATGGAAGAAAAGAGAGAGGGAATGAGAATCTTTCTAAAAGAATTCTCAGTAGGGTTATCCCTACCTAGGTGACATCATCATATCCTCAGGAACCTTGGGTTTATTTCTAAAAGGTGTGTATGCATATAAATTCCTTTTAAGTTAGTTTTCTAAAGTGTTATTTATCCAAGGTCCGTTATATTTTATAATGTGTCTTTAAGCAGAAAATATACTAATGATATGAATACATCATAAAGGTAAACCAAACAATAGAATAGCTAAGAAACATTATAACATTTGGCATAAGTATAGTATATGTGACATTGTTAACTTTAACTTTCATCTCATGGGACCACCCTAAAACATCTCTAGGTTATGAGCTCATACCTTAACTAGTCGTCACTAGTTCTTACTTATCCTATGATAAGCGTAACATATACATAATCCCGACTTAATAGTGCGGGCTAGGGGGCAATTAAGGATCACCTCTCTTAGGGTCATTTCCTCTTTGAAACGCTCTACTAGCAACTATTGCATCGTAGTTTTGTCCGCTTTGGCAAGCTCTATGTCAATACCCTCACGGATTTGTTTTCTTGGGGGTGCTCGGCTAAACCGGTGTCACCCAAGATGGCGTCTCAGTGTTGTGTCACATTTAAATTCTCATAAAGTGTCAATTAATAGATACATCATTATTCGTTACATACATCTTTTTCATAGCATATACATCATCACATGAAACTTTCTTCATAGTGTATATATAAAACCATAGCATATACATTATCACATAATCACACCTTAGACAATCATTCATACAAACTCCCAAGCTTATTATGTTATAAACTTATAGTATGTTATGCTTTGGTTCCTTTGAGTCTTAAACTTGTAAACTAATCGTTCTAGTATTATTCTTAACCTCTTACACACCTATAGGTTCACAACTAATCAGTGTTACTAATTTTTATGCTCAAGGACTTATCCAAACAGCACTATGCAGATTTGGACAGCTTTATATTTGTGTGATTACGGGGTTCTAGAGATTACGGTTTAGACCCTTAAAGTCCTTAACTCACATTCTAAGTTGTCGATCATCAAAACCTAGTCTCTTGGGAACCTATGAGGTTATAACTAAGTATTTCTCACCTCACACTATGGTCAAGAACATCTCTAAACCTCAAGGATGCAGAATTTGAAATCCTAACTTTACGGGTACCTAGAAGTCACAACAATGACCCTTTCTACGTTTAGTTTGCTCCTAAGGCTTCAAGATTAAGTCCTAAACCAATTATGAGTCATTCCTACACATTTAAACTAATTTAAAACCATGATTATTAAATCTAAACCTTGCTGGACAGAATCCAGAAAATTACATAATTAAAGGATCTAGAACTCTCAAATTAATTCTTTTCTAGTTCCTAACCTATCCTATCTTTCACATATGAGTCTTAACATTATTTTTACTCAAACATAGGCACATTATCATCATCAAAACAGCACATACAGTGGCAGTAAAGAGCAAGGAAGAACCAAAAATATACTTCTCCATAAAAGGCATAAAACACAATTTCTAAAGCTTATAAAATACTAGTTTCTCTTGGAACTCTTTTTAAAACTCTCAAAGCTCATTTATAAACAATTTTAACATCTAAAATCATAAGAATATTTAAGAGGGCAGTTACCAATTCATCTTTGTCTCAAGAGGTTCTAAATTCTCAAAACTTGGTTCTATGCATTCCTTAAACTCATGTAAGCTTGGAAAAATTATAAAACATAGTCTCAAATACTTAGAAACTTCAAGACCTCTTGGGGCCGAAATATGAACCAAGGAAAATACATATAGTTAGACCTTTGTTGAGACAACAATGGGCAAGTCTTTGAGCTCTAGGTTCATTTAGGTGATGACATAAAAATAAACATGCTTATGCACTTATTTTAGATTCCATTAGAAAGTAAAGTGATAGCACAAAGTAAATATGAATGCAACTCATTATCATCTTGGTATTAAGTGAGAACTTGAAATATAAACATGATAATGCATAGCTTGAAATATAAACATGATAATGCAAGTTCATTCATTATCTTGGTATTTAGTGATAGCAAGGAAGTAAACATGATATGCAAAGCATAAAGTAAACATGATGCAAGGTTTATTTTATGATTAACTAGAGCTCACTCAAGACTTTAACAAGATAACAACCCAATATAATGTCTCAAAGATCACAACACAAAAACCGAAAGTCATATAAAAGAGAAAGAAAGTGAAACTACATCAAGTTCTTTATTAAATACCCAAAACCCCTATCTAGAGAAAAATCTCTAGAACGTGCCGGCCAACTTTAAGGTTGACAAGGGTAGGCTTGGGCTTTTAGAAATCCTTAGATTAATTTTCTTAAGTTGGAAAACCATGTGAGCTAGATAACATATAGATGAAGTTATAAGAAAAGGAAAACTCAAGCTTTAGAGGTTTCTTTGAGATGAACACAATGTCATCATCTAGAAACTCTCATCATCAAGCTATCATGCTCATAACAAGGCCTAGAGGCCGAAATGAAAAGAAAAGGAGAAACAAAGGAAAGTTCAAAAAGAATCCAAGAGGAAACTAGAGAAAAACACTTTCTTGAGCAAAACAAAGTTTGAAAACAAATCCCTACCTTGTGATGAAGGTAAAAGCTTGGACTTGAAGATGGAAATGAGATGAGCAACACCTCCTAGGATGGTGATGATGATTCAGCCTTGATGAAAGAAAAAGGAAGGAAATGTGTTTCAAGTGAAGTTGTGTTTGAGGTGTGGTGTTTGAGAGGTTTGATGATGGTTCAAGGCTTTGGGGTGGTGTTTGATGGTTAAGAGATGATGATGAGATGAAGAGATGAAGAAGATAAAGATGAAAAGAAAGGAAGAACACTCTTGAAACTTTGAGAGAAAAAGAAAGAACTAGCAAGACAACTCTAAAACTCTAAACTTAGCAAATGCTTCAAGGTGCAACAAGGCTATCACAAGCATCCTATTTATAGAAAAACAAAACCATGGGCTCATCAAGGGGAGGGAGTATCCATGTGGTTTGGAGGGAAAAGGGAGAGAAAAATATCTCTTACACAAGGTCATTCAAGCATGGTTGAAGTATGGAAGCTATGCTAAAAAGTATGGCTTGATGTGAGTTAATTTCCTATCAAATTTTTATGAAATTAGGCTTCTAGAAACTTAACATGGCTGAAAATTTTCCAGCCACAAATAAATGGGGAAAATGGGTTGTTTTAATTATTTATTCATGTGGAAATTCAAGCTTGATTGAAAGTTATGACAAGGTATGGTGTATGTGACTTAAGGTATGGTCTTGGAGTGTTGAAAAATTGAACATGTGATGCATAATGGGGAGGGACCGCTTCGGCCAAGGCTGGACAGCAGAGTGGGGGTGAGTTTTGACCATTTAATTGTGTGTTAATGGTAGGTTTAGATGTGTATTAGCTTAGGTACAAGGTTAGGAATGTTAAGCTTAAGTTTAGGTAACTAAGAATATGATTTAGGGAGTTTATGACAAGTTTTGGAGTGCTTATACATCATTAGAGAATGTTAAACTCATTTATGAATAAACAATGTGTAACACAATTCCATGATTTAAGGAATTGGAAAGAGAAAATAGTATTCAAGATTCTATGACTAGGTGTCTTGAAATTAAAATATGATTTTAGGTTGTAATTAAGTACTTTTTTGTTCTAATCAACTTTAATAAATTATTTTGACTCAAGATTAATTAAGGAAATTAATTAACTTTTGATTAGAGCCTAATATTGCTTAGGTTTGCTTAATCACGCGATTAAGCATAAAAATACGAAACTAGGGGCAAAACTGTAATTTTACACTAATTTTGCCCGGGACTTCTAAAATTAAAACTGAGGTCATAGAATACATAAAAACGCCTTTTAAAACCATCTGGAGAAGTTTCGGGTTCATCCGGCACTTGCAAACAGGTAAAACACCGCAGTGACGTTTTGGTCATTTTGACCCGAAAACTCGAAAAACAAGATTTTCGATCCCGGGAAGGTACACAAGTTATCTAATCCCCTTCCAACATTGAGTTTGCCCTTCGAGTACTGCCGAACCGGCTTTCCTCGAATTCTAGGCTGAAAATGATCTCAGAGGCATTTTGGTCATTTTCACTCTAACAGAAAAATCGGAGCATTACACATTCAAGCATGGTTTGAAGTATGGAAGATATGATACAAAGTATGGCTTGATGTGAGTGAATTTCCTATCAATTTTTGATGAAATTAGGCTTCTAGAAACTTGACATGGCTGGAACTTTTCCAGCCACAAATAAATGGGAAAAATGGATTGTTTTAATTACTTATTCACTTGGAAAATCAAGCTTGATTGAAAGTTATGACTAGGTATGGTGTATGTGACTTGAGGTATGGCCTTGGAGTGTTGAAAAATTGAACATGTGATGCATATGGGGGGTATGGAGCTTCGGCCAAACCAGACGGCATAGAAGGAGTGAGGCTTTGATCATCTAATTGGGCATTAATGGTAGGTTTAGATGTGTATTAGCTTAGGTACAAGGTTAGGAGTAATTAAGCTTAAGTTTAGGTAACTAAGAATGTGATTTAAGGAGTTTATGACAAGATTAGGAGTGCTCATACATCATTAAAGAATTTAAAACTCATTTGTGAATAAACAATATGTAACACAATTCCATGATTTAAGGAATTGGAAAGAGAAAACACTATTCAAGATTCCATGACTAGGAGTCTTGAAATTAAAATATGATTTTTTAAGTTGTAATTAAGCACTTTTAGGTTCTAATCAACTCTAATAAATTATTTTGACTCAAGATTAATTATGGAAATTAATTAACCTTCGATTAGAGCCTAATATTGCTTAGGTTTGCTTAATCATGCGATTAAGCGTAAAAACACGAAACTAGGGACCAAAACTAAAGTCGTAGTCTACATTAAAACGCCTTTTAAAACCATCTGGAGAAGTTTCGAGTTCATACGGCACTTGCAAACGAGTAAAACACTGCAGGGGCGTTTTGGTCATTTTGACCTGAAAAACGAGATTTTCGATCCCGAGAAGGTACACAAGTCATCCAATCCCCTTCCAACATTGAGTTTTCCCTTTGAGTATTGCCGGACCGGCTTTCCTCGAATTCTGGGCCGAAAATGACCTTAGGGGCCGAAAATGACCTTAGGGGCATTTTGGTCATTTTTACTCTAATAGAAAATCGGGGCGTTACATTCATCATGTCACAAATTCTATAATCAAGTTCTCAAGTTACTTTTATACCTAAAATCATATAAACACACAACATAGTAGCTCCTAGAGAAACAGTAATCTTTGCTCTGTGGTTCTTATAGAACCGAAATTGAGACACCTAAATAGGTTTCATTCTCTGCTCTGCTCTGGTTACGCATAGTGTCTGTGACGTAACAAAACTCTAAATATAAAATCTCTGAATATCTCTGGCCCAGCCTACTTGGTACCAAGGTTAACGAATTTACTGCCGTTAACACACAGTTTGTTTCTCTATAGCTACAGTCTAACTAACTAAATAAATAAATATAAGAATCTTTAAAATCCTTTAACTCTGTGAACTCTGAATCTATCTGGTTCTAACAGTCTGACCTTAGCATGACTGTGGCTATGACATCATGTCTAAGGGATCACTAACTTAAAGGCACTGTGATTTCAAGCCGTAGAATATGTAGCTGGCAGTTGTTAGGAGTACGCAACTCTAACAATCTGACTTTAGCATAACCATGACTATGAAATCATGCCTAAGAGATTCCCCTTGAAGACATTGTGATTTCATAAACTTACAGAATATGTAGCCGTCAACTGTTTTGAATCTCATGAAGATTCAAGCTCTAAAACCATTCTTTGTTTAATTCTCTAAAACATTTCTCAAATTTCCAAGCTTTTCATAAATATAATTCTCAACATCATATTTTCAAATAGCTAGGTTTACAATCACAATGCCATTCTCTTCTCTAAATTGCATATCTAGTATAAAACTACTTTATGTACAGAAACCAGTTCCAGAATCCACTAAAATAATTACATGTTTCTAACAGTCACATAGATCATCAATTCTATACAAACAACCAAGTTTCCAATATATAATTCCATAATCTTTCTAAATAACACTTCAAAATACATAAATATGTTGTGTTCATAAACCACATCTAAAATCAATATAGCATTCATAAATGCTTTCCATAATCACAATCAACTTCAAATACACTTGAAATCAATTCAACAAATATGGTCCCATGAGTTTTATGAAAGACATGTTTCATGCTCTCAAATCAACAGTTCAAAACATATATTCATCAATAAACTTGAAATCCATATACAGTATCTCTCTAAAATCAAGCAGTAATCATACTTTTTTATGAAAACAACTCTAATGTAGAATATAGAGATTACAGATGAAAACCCACTTACCTGGAGGGGTAAATAATCCAGAACTAACATCAACAGCACCCTAGGAAGCAAAATTGACAGTAGAATCTGATATAACAACCATAGAACTCTAAATCAACCTCTAAAGCCTCTGAATAGTCAAAATCCATTTCTAACCAGGTAGAAAACCTCCCTCCCTTGAGGAACTTAGAGAATCACCCTAATAATCTAAATAAAAGGGAGAAAGGAGAGCAGAATTGGGAGAATAATGTACCTTAAGGCCTTAGGAATCAAATATTGAAGTTAGAATTGAGAGAAATGGAGTGTGGGAGTGAATTGGGGGTGGAGAGAGAAGTTTCTCGCATTTTTGGGGGAGGAAATCGTGTTTTTGGTGTTCTGAAGATTCTAGACCCCAAAATGGGGTTTTTAATGCCTGGCCGGTCTCTAGTGAAGTTCCCACACCGACTTACTTTCTGACGACTGCCAGGGCGGTCTCCAGGGAGGCGTTTTAATATCTTCGGGGCTTTGTTTACCGCCTGGGCGGTCATGTGACCACTGGGGCGGTCTCCAATGAAGTGTTCTGGTGTCTTCAGGGATGGGTACTGGTATGTATTGGACTGCACTGTCCCAATACTCACTTATTAATTTTACTCTCCATTAACTTTAAAACATAAATGTAAATAAGGGGATACCCCCTACTTGGATTCAAATAAAATATTAGGAAAATCAAAATCTCAACAAATCAAAATCAAAATTTTAGATTTTAGTTCAAATCCGAAGATTTTCCCGGTTTTACAAACTTGGACACTAAAGACGGAGCATTTATTGGTTTCAAAAAATTTATTAAAAATCGCTCTTTAACTTGTTTTTCTCTAAGGAACAATTACTGGGAATTTTGGTCCCAAGAATATGACTCTAACATATAGCCCTCCAAGGGCATGTAGGGTCCGGACTTAGAAAAATTCAAGACCCGAAATGACAAATAAAGATAACGAATACCCGACTTAACTCAAAAATATTTTCTAATTCTTTTATTTAAAATCGGGGTATTACACCACCGGGATTTAAAAAAATATTGTGAAACACATAAAAACATCATTTAAAACCATCTGGAGAAGTTTTGGGCTCATACGACACTTGTACCCATGTCAAAACGCTATAAGGGTATTTTGGTCATTTTGACCCGAAATCTTAGAAAACGAGATTTTTGTTCCCAAAACCATTCAAAAGCTATCTAATCCCCTTCAAACATTGAGTTGGCCCTTCGAGGACTGCCGGGTCGGCTATCCTCAAATTCCAAGTGGAAAATGATATCAAGGGCATTTTGGCCATTTTTGCTCAAACAAAAAAATCGAGGCATTACAAAATTAAAATGAAAAGAAGGCCAAGATTAAAACTTGCTTGCCAAGTTTTAATCCATACTATCCAATTGGCAAGATGTGATTGGTAGTGGTTACTTAGCCATAAAGTCACTTTTACATGGTTGAAAACCGCACATCAAAATTTCACCGGACAATTAAAATATCTCTATCAGAAACTTAAAATATCTTTACCTGGACCCCAGACCTAATACTCTATCTAGCCTCCTAGTCTAAGTTCTCTTGTCCCCTGACAATCTTGGTCTTGATTCTAGGGCTACTATTCATTTACAAGCTCAAAAAGTTACTATTCACATCTGGTCTAGAATTTTTTTCTCTACTAATCTGTTGGGTCATCCTCGTCATCACTAAGTCTATCAGAATACTCAAATTCCAATTAATAAAGCTCAAATTAATTTTTGAATAACTTCGGGATGTTACATATTGCCCAGAATCGGAGTTGCTACTATGTATGTTGATTACAATGCGTTGGAAGAGCTGCATGTATGCCATAGGTTGGGGTAAATTCTTTAAGTTGAAAGACCCTAATTACACATATTTAACACTAGATTTATTGAGTAATTATACTTGCAAAATGTTTGTTATTTCAAGGAGATGGAGTGGATTTTGTTTGTGATACATGGTTATATGCATAAGATCTCCATTGAGAAATTACGTTAGGTTTTCGGCTTTGATCATATTGGGTTCTATATTCCTACTATTGGGTATAGGTCACATCATGCTTGGTGTGATTTGTCTTATGGTCGTGAGAGATATTATGCGGCCATCTCTAAATCATAACTTGTGACTAAACTCTCTTTGCTAAGAGTGATTTATTGAGCCTGTGTGTTTGATATTATACTAATGTGAATAAATCTATATCTTGTTCTTATTTAATAGTGAGCATTGCATTTGCATTTGTTTTTTGTCTTGAATTGTTTAATCACCAATTTAGAATGTTAGGGGTTTTTACAAATTTGAGAAAAAAATGTAAGAGTAATGCCTATGAATGCAATACCTTGGATTGAATGACACTTAAAGAATTAAGCATGCCAAAAGATTAGGTGTTTAACTCTATTTGAGTATCGTTAGAAGATCTTAAGAAAGACTTTTAGTGAACAGAAGGATTCTACCATCATTTAGTTGAAGTAAATCACCCTAACACTTTATTTCATCAACTCTCATATCCCATTTAAATCATTTTACCGCTTTAGTCTTTAAATTCTCTTCGATATAATTTCTTTTCAATTATTTAACTTACTATCTAATTAACTAAAATTTATATTTGAATTTTTCATGTGGATACGATAACCTTATTTTTTATTTTATTACTTGACAACATAATATATTTTTTAGTATCACTCTCTTTAGGAGCAATCAATTTTAATCTTATAATGAAGTCTTTTTTATAATATTGAAAAGATATTTAAAAATAAATAAAAATATTTTAATACAACATCCAAATATAAATTAATTTTATATTTAAACATAAACTAATGTTTATCTTCACAGAAAATCTTATTAAAAAGATTATGTGCAGAAAAAAAAATCCAAAAATTTTAATGTCTCGTGATAATTACTCAGTCATCTTGACCCAAAAAAAAAAAAAAAATGCTTTGTCACATTGTTCGCATTATTTTGTCAGGAGCCAAAAATCTGTGTGCCCTTCGAGTTTCCAGTTAAATGAAAAGGAGAACGAATCAACCGTCCTCACAAAACCGTGGACGGGTCTCACTCTAGGGGCGATGGCTCTCAAATACTTGGTGCTCGGACTAAAACGACGATACCAATAATTAAAAGAAAGAGTTAATCTTCGTTTAGTCACGACTTTTATTTCGTAGTCGTTTAGTCACTGACTTTTAAAAGCAGTCGAATCAGTCACGCACGTTATAAAATGTGAGTCAAATTGGTCCCTTATTCCACTTTTATTTAATATTTTATCAATTAGATGATGATATGTAACATTAAGTTATATATTATCATACTATGTGTCATCTAAAGTAGAATGAAGTTTAAAATAATTTATTTTGGTATCTAAAATTGTACAAAATGAGTCAATTTAAAATGTATAATGAATATTTAAATGACTTATTTTGTATAATTTTAAACATAAAAATAAGTCATTTTAAAATATATTTTACTTTAGATGACATATAATATGTCAGTATCGGCAATGTTATTAATCATCATTTAATTGATAGAAAATTAATTACAATTGGAGTTAAAGGACTAAAATGACTCATTTTGTAATGTTAGGAGTAATTTATTTCGTTTAAAAATCGACTAAATATTTCCAATAATAAAGTGAGGGACTAAAATGAACATTAACTCTAAAAGAAACAAATAAATAGTGCCACATCCTTCTGATCCATCCATCTCCCTCACGCGAAGCATTGACGCTACAGGAACTATTGCCAGCATGTGTAGGTCAGCCAATTACGAATCTCACACATATGGTCACGATGGTCCAGATCAATTGACAATCACAGCTTTCTATGTACGCCTTTGTGCTTCCGGTTTCGAATCCAACGACTTTGAATCAGCTTCAAAGGCAAGTCCCATCCCAGATTCCCTCACTGTCCTTCTCTACCCTCCTCTCAGCAACTGCAGCAGCAACAACAACAACAACAACAATAAAAATAACATCAGTAAGATTCCACCCTTCTCTCCAACCACTCTTTCTCTCCGCAGGATTCGACTTCCCAATGACGCCGCCGCCACTGATGGAGATGTAACAATAGTATTCGGTAACAAGCAGAGGGTGCGTGCTGCAGCAACCAAAGTGCTGAGCTTCCAAGTCTATGTTGGGGAAGCCAAGCTGTTGAAAGGGGCTATTAGGAAACTAGAAGACAACCATCATAATAGTTGGAAGATGGAGTTGTGTAAGTGCGAGCTCATTCCCAGATCCATCTCAATTTCAGACGTGGAGATCTGGGTTGCCTTGGATGGACACGTGGCGGTCGGTGACAAGGTTACTATTAAAAACCCTATGCCTATAACTTTGGGGGTCGACGAGTACAAAAAGATGATGAGGAACAACAAAAACAGGACAAACAAGTCCAAGTTGGAGGACATTCCAGAGGAAACAGAGTTTCGAGTTGATGCTGATGTTGACGTTGATGTTGGTGCCGATGCGAATCCAGAAATAGAAGAAGCGGCCATCCACTTGGAAATGGATTTGGAAGTACTGAGGAAGGCACTCGATATGGGAATTTGGGTACTGTGCCTGGGTTTGGGCTTCGTGGTTTCCAAAGCTTCTGTCACTAGCTTTAGGCCACCACCACCATTTTCTTGACATATTATCCTCTTATCTCTTGAAGGAAATGCAGTTTTGTTACATAATGCTTACCCATTTTTAACGGACTTATGTAGTTAGAAAAAGAAATTTCAATTTTGTCAATTATCCAAAACTGCCCATGACCTGCGGTTTGAAGTTATGGAACAAGACTGATTTAGAGTATAGTAAGCCGTAATAGAAAAATATAACAAGACTACTTGTTGGAATTTTTTACTGTCTAACTCATGACAGAGGTAAGCTAATGTTAGTCAAATGCCCTCTCTCTCTCCAAGGGAATATATATATCGATCAAGCATTAATGAGGGGGTCAGTGAGACATTGATGAAAGAGATTGTGATCATGTATTTTCCCCTTACGTGTTGGGTTGGCCCTCATTGGGTTAAGCGAATGTGTGTCTAGGGGTTGGTTTGCATGAGGATGCAAGTCGATCTAGTACTGAATGCTCCACAAGACCCTATAGTCTAGAGGCTCGAAGGGTTGAAGAGACTTAAAAATGAAGGCTAGAGATTTGAGGGTGTGGGTTAGGTTAATGCTAATCGGTCTAAATGCCTCCCAATCTTGAGGCTTGGAAGACTGGTAGCTAGCCGTTTTCAATACCAAGTTTAAAAAGGAATTTGGATTCCCAAATTGAATTTCACAAGGCACCTAGATAGTGGTATGCAACCCGGGTCGTCTCACAAGGAAGCTGAACTAATTTGTTTGAGTAAAAAAGGGGTTTGTTGCATAAAAAAAATGGAAATAACAAGTGATTAAAATTAACAATGATAAAAGAAAGCTAGCCTAGGGGGTTCTCAAACTAGGGTATGTCAATCATCAACATAGCTAAATATCAAACAATTGGTGAAGAACTATGTACTAATCATGCTATCACGCAATTAGCTAGCAATTCTCCTTAAAGTCAATCAACTAGAGTATAATGTTAAGCACATACACTTAAATGATTGCAATGACAACACATAAATGTATGAACCAAATAAAATACCAATTGCCATAGCCCAATTCTAAATCAAGAATTATCTCTATTCTCTTGGTTAACAAAATGTTCACCGATCAATTAGTTGGCATGCATTCAATCAACAAGCTAAGATATGTATGCTTACAAATCATGCTCACATACACATAACAGCACCTTACTTAACTTGCATATGAATCATAAACATGAAAAGAGAGGAAAACACAAAGAGAAAGAGAGCAACACCAAGGAATAACATAAAAATCAATAATGTTTCAAAACATAACCCTATCTCTTGAATCCCTTGAGCTAGCAAGAGAACTACTCCTCTATGAAGGAGATTACAAACATAGAAAGAGGAAAAATAAAGAAATCAAAGATGGAAATCTGCATAAAAATAACCCAAGCTATGTGTATCAATGTATTCTTCAAGGAAGAGAGGAAGAAGAAAAAGAAGAAAGGGGAGCTCTCTAATCCTAGTTCTATTTCCTAATTTGGCAAAGAATACCTTAGACTTCGTGCTTCAGAGCCTTACATCATCATAAAATTTGCTAAAAAGGGACCTAAGTGAGTAAAAATTGTAAAATTAAACTTTCAAATTCAGTCCCACAAAACTCGATGCAGCGAGTAAATATCTCAAGCTCGATGCAGCAAATGGACTTAAATATCTCCACTAGCACCATTTCTCAAGCTGGTTGTAGTGACTGATGTTTGCTGAAGCGAAGCTCTCCTCATTCATATGCATGCTTTGTCTTCTAGGATCATTGCAGCGAAGCTGCCTAGGTAAAAGCTTCCATCCAGCTCTCTCTTTCTTCTGTGCATGCTCCAAACTCCACTCCACAATGCACTCTCAAGGGTGACCCTTCAAATGACCATGATTCATTTTGTAAGAAAAAGAGGAGTCATAAAAGACATAAACCAAAATTGTGCAAAAGCCATTGAATAAAAGTCACAAATGCAAAATTGAGTGCAGGGAGGATTAGATTCAAAAACTAACAAACTTATGGGAATTAAGCTAAAAAAGAATGCAAACACACCATGTGTAAGAGGGAAAACATTTACAAAAAGAGTGTTTATCAACTCCCCCACACTTAGGCAATTGCACGTCCTCATGCAAAGAGCATCAGAGAAAGGATTTTACTGAAAAACATGAAAAGAAAAGAAAAAGATGTAAACAAAGAGCTGGGGTTTGGTAGACAAGAGCTTCAAACAACATGGATCAGATCAAAAGGTGAATGATTGAGTTGGATTCCAACATGGATGTGTTTCGCTCAGTTCGCTCAATTGTGTGTGGGAAAGTAATACTCAAACACTTCACAATGCAATGCCTTCCATAAAGCTTTCCCTTCATCTTAATCACCAAAATTTAAACATAACTAGCAACATGCATCAAGAGGTCTTATTTGGGGTTGTAGCGGGCTAAGGTTAAGGAAGGAAGGATAAAATTTAGGATATGTGGGCTGAACTTAAGTCTAAGGAAAGCAAAGGTGTGTCCCTACATGAGGGATTTGTGAACAAGAGACTAAAATTAAACCAATGGTGATTCCACAAGGATTCCTTATTACGGTGCACTCTTAAACCAAAAGTTACAACTCTTATTCGAAGCAAGCGGTGAATTTCTTATTTCTTTTTTGTTTCCTACAAATTTTTATTTTTATTTATTTATTTATTTTTTGAAAGAGGATCAAACTAATCACAAAACTTTTACCAATTCACCATTTGTTCACAAGGAGGTCATTTTCAAAAACACAATTGGTTTAACAAGGCTTTCCATACACTTAGTTTTTAGCATAATGACTTCACCAATGCTCCCTAGGCTCAAGTTGGGTATTTTTCACTTACGATTATGATGGATTAGTTAAGACAAAGAAGGCTTATTAAAAGCTCAAAAAGGGTTATGCAAATGTTCATGCAAGAGGTAGGGTTTTTAGGCCAAGTGGTTAAAGAAAAACAAAGTAAATGCCTTAATCACACACATGCCGTTAAATGCATTGAAAATGCTTTGAAAAAGAATCAAGCAAGTTATAGAATGACAACCAATGTGAGTGCCCATGCCAGAAAAAAGTTAAGAGTGATCAATTTATGAAATCACCAACTAAGCTTAAAAGCTCACAAGCTAGTTCCAACCAATCAATCAAAGCAAAGATTAATCTCATGTTTATTGCTCAAAATGAAAATTGAGTCCCTAACATACCAATGAGTGCTATCTTGAATTAAAGGATGTGTGTGACCATAATGACTCATTAACTAACCAAATTCCTGGTTTTCAAAAATTTATTTTCTTTCTTTCTTTCTTTTTATATTCAAAATCTACACAACATATCAAAGACTAGAAGGAAATTGAAACGTAAAAATTCACAATTAAGCACGCAAGCAAAATATAGACATAAAAGGTATTGTGAAAGCATCCAAAAAGACTTCGAAAACAGTAAGTGTAACAAAGATACAAAAATAAAATGAAAGCACAAAAAGTAAGAGGATAGGGAAAAGAATGGTCCTGCAAAAGTAAATCAACCCTACACTGATACAAAGCATTGTCCATAATGCTACAAAATAGTCTCAATAAGAACAATGTATAGGGGGATAGGAAGGAACTCTGCTCAATCGTTTGAGGTTTCCTCCTCAAAATCTGCAACATCAGGATCCTCTAAGTCTGAGTCCTCTTCATCGGCTGTTGAGTCATCTGGGTCCTCTTGTAACCTCCCAACCATTTGCTCCTCTAGCGTGGCTATCCTCCACATAATCCTATGCTCAAAGGCAGCAACAGTGTTTGCAATATGCTGGCAGAGCTCTGCTTGAGCCCTTGAGCTCTCTTTCGTATTTGGAATTTTAGCTCTTCTATCTTAACAAGTAAAGCTTTGAATGGGTAGTCCGCTGTCAGACCACCACTAGCCTTTTCCTGGCCGCAGCATCATTTGGCACTAGGCTAGCAACTATAACAGAAGAAAATCTGGTTTGCAGGAGGTCATCAGGGAGCTACTGTGCCCCACAAGCAGTAGCCATCCTGGTAATGAGAATAGGCTATGGTAAGCCAGCTCTGGCAGCAGAAGAAGGTGCATGTCGTATGTGAGCCAGTATCTTGGCTAGAAGGTCTTGGCTAGAAGGTCTGGTCTTTTCCCTTCCACCAGGAAGTAGAGCATGAAAGCATTATCAAGACTAAGATCCGAGACATGTGAGCATGGAATGATATAGGAGAAGAGGATATGCATCCAAGCTCTAGCCTTTAAGGTCAAATGGGCACCAAGGAGCAAGTGGGGTTGATTCTGCTGATTGTACACCCACTCGCTCCCTGGGTGAGTCAATTGTAACATCCCCTGCTGCTTTATGGATTGACGACTGTCCCCACAAACCAACACGGGTCCTTTCAGCATGCTTTGTCCTCACTCACACGCTTCCTGGGAAAACTTCCCAGGAGGTCACCCATCCCAAAATTACCCCAGGTCAAGCACGCTTAACTGTGGAGTTCTTTCAGTTTGGGCTACCGAAAAGAAGATGCATCTTGTTGGTATAGGTAGTACGAATCAATTCATATAAGCCCTCCTCAACTGTATAGTCCCATACCTATACAGTCTCAGGATCCCTCTCATTCAGGTGTGTAATCGGTTCATTCATGTACCCCTCCGCTTAGAGGACCTTCGCGAGGAGCCGCTCCTTGTCCGTACCCTCTTTGCACCGGCGATCACTCCTCGTCCTCATCCCCGGGCATTACATGCCCACCAGCTTCCGCCTGGTTCATCCCCGAACCACACCGTCTTGGGAGAGGTGCAGTCTGATACCATTTGTAACATCCCCTGCTTTATGGATTGATGTCCCCACAAACCAACACGGGTCCTTTCGGCATGCTTTGTCCTCACTCACGCTTCTGGGAAAACTTCCCGGAGGTCACCATCCCAAAATTACCAGGTCAAGCACGCTTGCTGTGGAGTTCTTTCAGTTTAGCTACAGAAAACAAGATGCATCTTCTTTTGGTGGCCTAAACCGAAAGAACTCCATAGTTAAGCGTGTTTGACAATTTTGGGATGGGTGACCTCTGGAAGTTCTCCGAAGCGTCTTGTGAGACAAAGCATGTTTAGATCCGTGTTGGTTTGTGGGGACAGTCGTCAATCCATAAAGCAGCAGGGGATGTTACATCAATCGGTCCTTAACCTCCCCTAGGTCAACATTCTGGATGTCATTTAGAAGTAGCTTGCACTTATCAGGCTTTCCATCCTTAGGGTTCTTTGGTAGAACTAGAATGACGTGGATGATGGTAGCAATGAAGGGAACCTGCCTCCTTTTGAGATAAACTGAGTCTGCTGATCTATCCCATAGGTTCACGTAGAACTCGCGAACCTATGAGATGTTGTCCGATGGCATGGCCACATCTAAAATAAAGGTCCACCCCCGAGCCTTTATATCATCAAGTACTCTTTGAAACTTATTCTCTTAAGGGTCCTCATATAGGATTTTATTTTCAAATAAGTAGGGCCTCTTGCTCATGGCCCTCTGAAAAGCCCACTCGGCAGTGATGTTCTTAAATTGCAATGGGTCAGCAGGGGGTGGTAAGATATCTCCCTCATTGAAGGATCATTGAGCAAGGCGCTGACGCTTTGGGGCCATGTACCTGCAAAGGCAAAAGGATAAATATGAGGATGTAGGCCAAAGTATACAAAAATGTAGAAGAAACAAGTATCCAGAAGCAATAATTATGGATGGATGAAAAACAATTAGAGAACCAGATGCAGAACAAGGGGGGACAGAGTCGCTGGAGTGAGTTGTACTCGTTGCCATGACTGAAGGGGAAGCAGGTTCGCTGCAGTGACTAAGGGTTACTGTAGCAAATAAAGCCTCACTACAGTGAGTGATAACAATAGTTAACAAGTAGAAAGGAGAGCTCCAGTGTCCTACAACTACATGCATCCTAACAATTGTTCAGAAGTGTAAAGAATCATATAAAACTCAAAAACCCTAGGTCTAGCCTAACCCATTTAACAGGAGAATGTCAACATCATGAACTCAAAAGAATAATAACATAACAAACCAAATTAATAATGAAAAAATCCGAAACTGAGAAAGGAAATTGAAAAACAGAGAAAAGATAGGAAAATGAGGAGTACCTGGGCGATGAATGTAGGTGGCGAATGCGGTGTAGTGGTGAGGGTGTATGGGTGTTAAAGTTTGATGGTGGTAGTGAGGGTGTGTGTATGTAAAATGCAGAGAATGTAACAAGGGAGTTTTGTTCAAAAGATGTAAACTGGGTAGACGAAGTGCCAATCTAATCTCACTGCAACAACCAAATCTCACTACAGTAAGAACACGCGAGTGAAACAGTGCGTTTCACTAATGAGCTCTTTTTTTTAAGAGAAAAAAAGATGGTTCGCTGCAGTGAGGTTGATCATTCTCGCTGGAGCGAGCCTGAAGCTGACCAAAGATCCAGAACTACTAATCAACCATTTCCAAGCAGAATTAATTGATCTAATTGCAACTGGGAAGAAAAGGCTACAAAGAAATAAAAGGGGATCACTGGGGAAAAAAAAAGGAAAAAGGGATAGTGGGTTGTCTCCTACCAAACACTTGGGTTTAACATCCCTAATTTGGATGTCCAGAACTTTTAAAGGGGATAAGTGGCTTCAACCAGCACCAATCCGATTTGTAACACCCTAATTCTTAACCTAACTTTTAGAACACATTAGGTTAATCATTAGGTTATCACTTCTTAGTCTCATCATTTTATTAAAATACTTAGCGAAAAATTACGGGTAAATTTTTTTTTGAAAACATAAACCAAAGTAAGAGCCGCGCTCTTATCTAAACGAGAGACATAAATATCAATCATAAGGAAAGCAAAAGCTAAAGCAAGTAACAATAGAACGATGATCATCACAACAATGGAAACATCTTATTAATAGCATAGTTAAGATACATAGTAGTCACGCCCTTATAGGAATGGGCTGAGCTTGCAATACAGCAGAAGGAAATACAACAGAAACAAGAAAGCAGTAACGTACATGGTACGATGGCGAAATAAAAACCAACTGCACTACCCTCTTACCAAGCTATGAGTACTAAGTTAAAACCCCCTCCAAAAAGATACCGCCGAAGGGGAGATCCTTGTGACTGCTCGGGCACTCGAATAGCTCTCCGATGAGATCTAGCGATGACGGGGATCCTTGGGTGATGGAGGTAGGTAACCGGGGAACCACTCGATCTCCTCCTGAGTGGGCCAGTGAAGTGGGAAAGGAATGGGTGTTGGCTGGACGTGAGCTCCTCGGCGCAGATGCATCTCGGCTCTCCTCGGCAAGCGTGGCTGCATCACGGTATCCTCACTGCCCTCCCGCCTAAACGAGGGAAGGGGAGCAGAGCTCTCCGAATAGACGCGCATCGGTGAGTCCTCGGACGGATTCATCTCCAACCTCCTCGAGTGAGGCACATACTCCGGGTGGTCACGAACAGTTGAGGCGGACGAATGGGCACGACGCAACTACTTGTTGCGAGGGCGGGTGCGCTCGGAGATCAAGTTGTCACCACCAAAAGGAGCGGTAGGAGTGAACTGGTAGCTGGACACTGTATAAGCAAAAGGTCGACCCATGTACACAATAACACAAACAGCACAGCGACCCTCAAAGTGATAGGAACGATGCTCCGGGTCGTAGTGCACCTCCCAGATGGGCGTATCAATGAAGACCACGAATGTCGCCATCGATATCTGAAGATGTGATGGAAGAAAGAGAAGGAAGATAAAGGAGTGAGAATTCTTACTAAAGAATCTCAGTAGGAGTCTCCTATCCTAGGGTTACATCGTTCACATCCTCAGGAACCTTGGGTTTAATTACAAAAAGGTGTGCATGCATATAAGGTTCATTATTTGGGTTTATAAAACCAATTATCCAAGGTTCATTCCTTTTAGCATGCATCTTGACGTCATGAATGCAACATACCAAAACATGAGTGCATGGCAATACTTGAGCATATAAATCAACAAATCAAATCATATAGAAATAATCCATGTGGCATAAGGGCAATAACTTCTCAAATGGAACCTTCATCAATATGTGTGACATCATTCATGGAATCTTTAGCAATGTAGAGGCCACCCCAATAATAAAAACTAGACTATGAGCTCATACCTCAGCTAGTCGTCACTAGCTCTTGCTTATTATCTGAATAAGCAAATAATAAAATAACATACCCGACTACTTAAGAGTACGGGCTAGGGGGCTAGGGAATTCATCTCTTAGGACATACCCTCTTTAAAACACTCTACTGGCCTCGAGTGCACAACGAATTGTCCGCTTTGGTAAAGCTCATGTTAGTACCCTCATAGTTTTGCCTCCTCCTCACCGTAGCAGTAGAAGTACTTCTCAGTGCTTGTCACATAAAATCTCCTAGGGGTGCTCGGCCGAATCGGTATCACCTAGGGTTTTCAACTCATGTGGTACTTTTAAAACATTTTTCAACCCTTTTAAGTTTGACAGAAATTCAGCAGCATAACAGCTGTTAAACCAAATTTCCTTCAAACCGACATTCATGCCACAAGCTAAAAACACAAACATGTTTCTCATTCAAACCTCATGCTTAGGATAAACTCATGCCTTAATCAATTCATCTCACTCATCATATACATGTCAACATCTCATTACATTATCATATAATTCAAGACTTCTTAGAGTCTTATGCATTGACCCTTAAGGTCCTTAATTCACAATCTAAGTTATAAATCATCAAAACCTAAACTCTCGGGTACCTATAAGATGATATCTAATTATTTCTCACTCCACACTATGGTCAAGAACATCTTTAAACCTCAAGAATGCAGAATCTAGAATTCTAACTTTACGGGTACCTAGGAGTCACAACAATGATCCTTTCTAAGTCCGGTTTGCTCCTAAGGCATCAAGATTAAGTCCTAAACCAATTATGAGTCATTCCTACACATTTAAACTAATTTAAATCCATGATTATCATCTCTAAACCATGCTGGACAGAATCTTGAAAAATCAATTACTAAGGGAGCTAGAACTCTCAAATTAATTATTTTCTAGTTACCAACTTCTCTAATCTTTCACATATGAATTTTAGCATCATTTATAAACAAACATACTCATATTATCATCATCAAACAGCACATACAGTGGTCATAAAATGGCAAGGCAGAACCGCAAATACATCTCCAAACAAGCAAGGCATAACTTAATTTCTAGAGCACATAAAATGCTAGTTTCTCTTAGAACCTTTTTAAAACTTTCAAAACTTATTTGTAAACATTTTTATCATCTAAAATCATCAAAATATTCATAAGGGCAGTGGCTAAATTAAATCAAACTTAAGAGGTCTTAAACTCATAAAACTTTGTCCTAGATATTTCTTGAACTCATATAAGCTTAGAAAAACTATGAAACATGGATTTTGAAACTTGTAACCAAGGAAACCTCTTAAGGCCGAAATCACAAGCTAGGGAAAAAAATATTTTCAAGCCTTTGGTTGAGACATAATGGGCAAGTCTTTAAGCTCTAGGTTCTCTTAAGTGATGACATAAAAATAAACATGCTCATGCACTTGTTTTAGCTTTCATTAGAAAATAAAGTGAGAGCATAAAATAAACATGAGATGCAACTTATTATTATCTTTGATATTTTAAGTGAGGACTTGAAATATAAACATGATAATGCAAAGCCTGAAATAAATATGATAATGCAAGTTCATTCATTATCTTGATACTTAGTGATAGCAAGGAAAGTAAATATGATGTGCAAGGCATAAACATAAATATGAATGCAAGGTTCATTTTAATGTTATCTGTAACGCCCCTGTTTTCTGTTAGAGTGAAAATGACCAAAATGCCCCTGAGGTCATTTTCGGCCCAGAATTCGAGGAAAGCCGATCTGGCAGTACTCAAAGGGCAAAATCAATGTTGGAAGGGGATTAGTTGACTTGTGTACCTTTCCGGGATCGAAAATCTCGTTTTTCGAGTTTTCGGGTCAAAATGACCAAAATACCCCTGTGGTGTTTTACCTGTTTGCAAGTGCCGGATGAACCCAAAACTTCTCCAGACGGTTTTAAAAGGTGTTTTTATGTATTCTATAACTTTGGTTTTGGTCCCGGAGGTCCCGGGCAAAATTGGTGCAAAATTATGATTTTGCCCTTAGTTTTGTGTTTTTAAGCTTAATCGCGTGATTAAGCAAACCTAAGCAATATTAGGCTCTAATTGGAGATTAATTAATTTCCATAATTAATCTTGAGTCAAAATAATTTATTAAAATTAATTAGAATCTAAAATTGCTTAAGGGAACTCAAAACCCTTTTCTAGTCTTAGTTCTTTGAGAAAGGAATCTAGGAATAGTATTCACGCTTACTAATGCTTTGCACATGCCTTGGAGGACACATTTGAGAAAATATTTTCCCTCCCCCAAGGCTGAAAAAATGGCTCCATTTTTCCCCCCAAAATCCACCTCCACATTTCAAAATTTAAACCATGATATATATAGCAAAGTGTAGAGAAATTTCACATTTTTTCCATTTGCTTTTTGTTGAGCTTGTGACCAAAAATCTCTCTTACTTTCTCTCAACCTCAAATTCCTCTCCACCACCTATAAACCCCTTCCACCACCACAAACCACCATAAACCACCTTGAAAACACCACACCACCACCTCAAGCCACCTCCTTAGCACTTAACCTTTCCACCTTCAACTTAAACTCTCAAGAAAAACTCCTCCTTTGCTTGTCTTCACCCCTTGGCCGAAATCACCAAGCCACAAAGAGGAGGTTTTTGTCTCCTCATTTTAGTTCCAAGAACCAAGCTCTTTTCCTTCTAAAGAAATTTCCACTAGGTAGGGGTTTTGTTTTCAAAATGCTTTTCTTGTGATGTTGTTTATGCAATAAAAATGCTAGCTTTCTCTTGGTTCAACTCTTTTTCTCTCTTTTTGTTTTTAGTCATGAAACTTAGGTTTGGAAAGGAAAACCTTGAGCTTGATGATGAGGTTTCAAAATAATAGTTTTATGATTCTCATTTGAGAAATCTCTAAAGCTTGAAACTTTCTTTTGATCTTGAATTATTTTAGTTTTTCCTTTCCTTTTCTTTCCTAAAGTTTTGGCTTTCCCTTTCTTTTTTTCCTTTTCCATTTTCGGCCTCAATGGCCTTATTTCATCCCCATGATAGCTTGATGATGAGTGTTTCAAGATGATGACCTTGTTTTCATCTCAAAGAGACCTCTAAAGCTTGAGTTTTGTTTCTTGATCTAGCAAAGTTTTGGTCTTTCTTTCTTTTCTCTTTCCTACATGATTTTGGCTCCTCTAGGTTTCCTTCAAAGATTTTGTTAAAAATTTCTAAAGTATCTCTATATTTATTTATTATCAAGAAAGAATGTTGCTTTGGTTTTTGCTTCCTTGAGATTTTGTTTTCCTCTAAGTTACTTCTTTTTGAGCTTGATAATGATATTCAAGAACCTTGTAGTTCCTTTGAGAACTTGGTTCAAGAACTCTAAAGCTCTCTTGTGATGAGATAAGTGTTGGGTTGAGGTTTGTAGTTCTCTTTAAAAGTCCCATGTGAGCTCTAAGTTAAGATAAAATACTTTGCACCCATGTTTACTTTTATGTCATCACTAAATGCTCAAGATTAAAGAATGAATTTGCATCTCCATATTTATGTTTATGCTTTCACTAAATCTCTAAAATAATAATGAGTTGCATAGCATATTTATTTTATGCTCTCACCTCTTAACAAAGAGTAAAACAAAGTGCATTACATATTTATGTTTATGTCATAACTAAAGAAATTTAGAGCTCGTGGACTTACCCATTGTTATCTCAAAAAAAGTTTTATAATATATATTATTTACCTCCTTGTTTTCGGCCAAGTGATGATGTTGGGTCCTAGAATGGGATTCAACTAGTTGCAAGAGCTAAAGTTTATGTTTTATGATTTTTCTAAGTTTAGATGATCTTAAGAAATGTTTTGAGCAAAGTTTTATGTTTTAAAACCCTCTTGAAATAATTTTTAATTGGCCACTGTCTTCATGCTATTTAGGATGATTTTAATGAAATAAAATGTGCTCTACTGAGTTTTTAAAACCTTGAAAAGTTTCCAAGAGAAACTAGCGATTTATGTGTGTTAGAAATGAAACTATGTGCATTATATGGTGATTATGAATTCGGTTCCGTTTGAGTATTTTTCTCTCTGTATGATGCTGTTTTGATGGTGATAAAATGAGTATATTCATGTACTTTTGATGTTAGAATTAATTTGAGAAAGTTAAGGCAAGTTAGTAACTAGAAAAGAATTACAGTGAGACTTTTAGATCCCTTAGAAATGCAATTTTCTGGATTCTGCCCAGAAAGGGTAAATATTAGTAATGATGGTTTGTAATTAGTTTAAATGTGTAGGAACTACTCATAATTGGTTTAGGAATTGATCTTGATGCCTTAGGCGCGAACCGAACTTAGAAAGGGTCAAAGTTGTGACTCCTAGGCACCCGTAAAGTGTAAATTATGGATTCTGCACTCTTGAGGTTTAGAATTAATGATGATCATAGAATTGAGTGAGGAATACTTAAGTATGAGCCTATAGGTACCCGAGAGCTTAAGTCATGATGATGGACAACTTAGATTTCAAGTTAAAGGACCCTAAGGGTCAAAGCATAAGATATTAAGAAACTTTGATGCTTTGAGTTTGACAATGCAAGTATGAAGTATTGATTAATATGTGTTTGATGAGTGTCTTAATGTCGTATTATGATTGAGAAGTTAAAGTATATGTGATATGAATATCGTGGCATAAAGTAGATTTGAAGGAAATTTGGTATACAGCCGTTATGCTGCTGACTTTCCATCAAATCCAAGGAACTTGAGAATGTTTTTGAGAATCATATGAGAAAAGAAAACCCTGGGTGACACTGGTTCGGCCGAGCACCGCCAGGAGATTTTTATGTGACCAAGCACTGAGACGCGCTTTCCTAGGTGACACCGGTTCGGCTGAGCAACCCCAGGAAAGACAAATCCGTGAGGGTATGAGTAGATGCAGTCTACCAAAGTGGACAAATTGCTGTGGCTAGATGCCCGCAAAGCATTTTAAAGAGGGTATATCCTAAGAGAGGTGATCCCTAGCCCCCTAGCTCGTACTCTTAAGTAGTTGGGATTATGTTATTTTATGATTCGCTTATTCAGATAATAAGCAAGAGCTAGTGACGACTAGCTGAGGTATGAGCTCATAACCTAGATGTTTTAGGGTGGCCCATAATGCTCAAGCATGAGTTCTTAAGTCATAAGTTGAGAATAAGAGAAAAGGTTATTGGAATGTTCATATGCCACACTATGCCACTGATTATGTTTTTTTGATGATATGTTGCTTTTCTTGATTTCATAAGGTATATTCATGCATTCCATGCCTTGCTATATTGTATTCATGCATTAAGATCCATGTTAAAAGGAACGAACCTTGGATAATTATGGTTACGAAATTAAATAATGAACTTTATATGCATGTACACCTTTTTATAAATAAACCCAAGGTTCCTGAGTATGTGAACGATGTAATCTTAGATAGGAGGTCCCTACTGAGTTTCTTTAATAAGATTCTCACTCCCTTTCTTTTTCTCATTTCTTTCCCATCACATCTTCAGAGCTCGATGGCGACATTCGTGGCATTTATCGACACCCCGACGTGGGAGGCGCACTATGATTCGAAGCACGGATCATACCATTTTGATGGACGCTATGCCGTACGCGTCTATCCGAGGATTCGCCGCCGTTAGTAAGATCCTTTGGGGAGCGCCAGTGCACACATATTATCATGATTAGGATATTCCTTCTTTTGTTATGAGGTTATCCACCTTAGGTGCACTAGCGTAGAAGTGTGTTTAGTTATGCTTTTATGCATTTCAGTTTCTGATGTATTTTCCTTTCGTTTGTATTCGTATTATCATGTACTAAACTAAGCCCTGCCTTTGGGTGGGCATATTATGATATGAATGGGATGTTTCTTGATGAGCTATTGATTGTTTCATGTCCTTTCATGCTCTATTAATCTGTGATTTATATTTCTGTCTTGCGATGAACGCGGCTCTCACTTTGCTTTATGTTTCAAAAAAAATTTACCCATAGTTTCCGTTAAGTATTTTAAAAGATTTTGCAAAGAATGAGACTAAGAAGTAATAACCTAGTGATTAACCTAAATATGTTCTAGAAATATTGGGTTAAAAATTAGGATGTTACATTATCTAGAGCTCTCACAAGACTTTAGAGATCAAACAACCCAACATTCATCTCATCACAAAGAGAGCTTTAGAGTTCTTGAACCAAGTTCTCAAGGAACTATAAGGTTCTTGAACATCATCATCAAGCTCAAAAGGAACAAACTTGTAAAAGAAAATAAAACCTCAAAAAGGGAAACCAAAACCGAAACCTCAAGGAAAGGGAACAAAGAAGCCGAAATCAAAAGCAAGAAAAAGTGAAGGTGGTCTTGGGTTAAAATCATTTTGAGCTAGAAAATAAAGATGAAACTTAAAGAAAGCAAAAACTCAAGTTCTAGAGGTTCCTTTGAGATGAACACATGGTCATCATTTAGGAGCTCTCATCATTGAGCTATCATGTACCCAACAAGGCCTTATGGCCGAAACTAGGAGGAAGAAAACAAAGAAAAGTTTCAAAAAGAAATCCAAGAGAAAGCTAGAGAAAAACTCATTTTCAAGAAAAAAAAGTTTAGAAAAACACTCCTACTTAGAGTGGAGATAAAAAGCTTGAACTCTTGAAAGAAAAATAGATGAACAACTCTTCTTTGAGGGTGGATGATGATTCGGCCAAGGGGAATAAAGAGGTTAGAGATGTGTTTTGAGTGAGGTTGTGTTTGAGGTCAAGTGTTTGAGAGGTTTGATGGTGGTTCAAGGTTGTGAGGTGGTGTTTAGAGGTTATGACATGATGATGGGATGAAGAGATGAAGAAGATGAAGATGAAGAGAAAAGGGAACTCTCTTGAAACTTGGAGAGAAAAAGAAAGAACTTAGAGAAAGCTAGGAAACTTGAAACTTAGCAATTGATCAAAAGTGTCACAAGTTCTTCTAATGCACCTATTTATAGAAAATGAAGCAATGAAGGCTCATCCAAGGAGAGCCTTGGCCGTAGCTAATGGGAGGGAAAGGAAGAGAAAAATATCTCTTACGATGTGTTATTCAAGCATGGTTTGAGGTATGGAAGTTATGATGCAAAGCATGGCTTCAAGTAAGGTGATTTGAGTGAATTTCCTTTCAAATTTGAATGAAATATTTCATCTAGAAGTAAGGCATGGCTGGCAATTTTTGGGCCACAAATAAATGAGGAAATTAGCTTAATTCATTTAGTCATTCACTTGGTAAATCAAGCATGGTGGAAAGTATGACAAAGTATGGTGTAAGTGAGGTGGAAGCATGGCCTTGGAGTGTCAAAGTTTTACACATGTGATGGAAATGGGGGAGGAGTGGCTTCGGCCAGATTACAGCAAGAGAGAGGAAGAAAAATCTCTCATGTAATTGTGTGTTAGTGATAGGTTTAAGTGTAAGTTAGCTTAGGTACAAGGTTAGGAATTATTAATAATAAGTTTAGGTAACTAAGAATGAGATTTAAGAGTTTTATGACAAGGTTAAGGAGTGCTCATACACATTTAGAGAGTTTAAAATTCATTTTATGAGTAAACAAGGTAGACAAATTTCCATGATTTAAGGAATTGGAAAGAGAAAACACTATTCAAGATTCCATGACTAGGAATCTTGAATTTAAAATAAGATTTCAAGTTGTAATTAAGCATTCTTAGGTTCTAATCAACTTTAATAAGTTATTTTGACTCAAGATTAATTATGGAAATTAATTAATCTTCGATTAGAGCCTAATATTGCTTAGGTTTGCTTAATTACGCGATTAAGCTTGAAAACACAAAGCTAAGGGCAAAATCGTAATTTTGCACTAATTTTGCCCGGGACCTCCGGGACCAAAAATAAAGTCACAAAATACATAAAAACTACTTTTAAAACCATCTGGAGAAGTTTCGGGTTCATCTGACAGTTGCAAACAGGTAAAACACCACAGGGGTATTTTGGTCATTTTGACCTTAAAACTCGAAAAACGCGATTTTTGATCTCGGGAAGGTACACAAGCCAACTAATCCCCTTCCAGCATTGAGTTTGCCTTTCGAGGACTACCGGATCGGCCTTCCTCGAATTCCGGGCAAAAAATGACCTCAAGGGCATTTTGGTCATTTTTACTCTAACAGAAAATCGGGGCGTTACACGATTCATCTCTTGGTGGTATTGCATAAAGCATAAAACATAGGACTTGATTAGCCTCATTACCATAATTTATTAAGTCCTAGAGCCTAATTAATTATGGCCGGACAGCATAGGCAGTAAACATGTTTTGATGAATTACGGTGTTCCAAAAGTTGCATTTTAGGTCCTTTCTCATCACCGACTTTTTCTATGATGCAATAATTAATACCTAAACCAATTATGAGTCATTCTCACTCATCTAACCATGATATAATATGATTCTACAAACTCTATCAAGGCTGGAACAGAATGCATATTTTCAGTTCCTAAGGAGTTCTAGAAATCACATTTTCAAACATATAGAGTTACTAAGCATACCTAAGATGCCTAGAACAATTATCATACAATTGGTAAGGTATTTAAACACATATAGACCACCCAAAACAGAATTTAAGGTGCTGAAAAATAACAAGGCAGAACCGAAATTTATGTCATTACATAATACCTAGAACTTTCATTTAAAAACACATAAATTGCTAGTTTCTCTTGGAACCTTTTTAAAACTTATAAAACTCATTAGGAAACAATTTATTTCTTTAAAATCTCCATAAAATACATGAGGATAGTGACCATTTCAAAATAATCTCAAAAGGAAATTAAATCATGAAATCATACTTAAAACATTCGTCATAGTCACCTATGCTTGAGAAAAATCCTAAGACATAGATTACAGGCCCTTGTGACTAAATGAAACTTATTCTAGCTTCATTATCACCACATGGCCGAAATGTACATTCCAAGGAATGTCTACATATTTAACTTTTTCTTAGGATGAAGAGGGCAAGTCTTTGAGCTCTAGGGGTTTTAGGTGATAACATAAACATAAATGTGATATGCACTCCATTTTAGATTTGCTTAGAAAGTAAAGTGAGAGCTCAAAATAAATATGAGATGCAAGTTCACTTCTTTATCTTTGAGTTAAGTGATAACTTGACATAAGACATGAAATGCAAGTTCATTTCTTTATCTTGGGAGTTTAGTGATAGTATAAAATAAATATGGATGCAAGTTCACTTCTTTATCGTATCTAGAGCTCCTCCAAGACTTTTAAAAGAGCAAAGCTTAAACCCAATACTCATCCAACATGAAAAAGTAAGCTTTTCTAAGCTTTAAACATAAAAGAGCTATATAACATAAGCAAGACTTAAAGAAAAACTCAAGCTCTAGAGGTTTCATGAGAGATGAACACATAATCATCTCTAGAGAACACTCATCATCAAGCCATCATGCTCAAGACCTTGAGGCCGAAAAATAACAAGGAAATAAAGAAGCAAAACCGAAACTTGAAGAAAAGGAGAGGAAACACTAAAATACTTCAGGATCAAAAACAAGCTTCAAGCTTTAGAGGTTGGTCAAGTGTTAAACACCATCATGAAACCATCATCATCAAGCTCCCATTTTTCCAAGTTCCTAAGGGCTCTAGGGCTGAAATCTCAAAGGAAAAAGAAAGGTTCCAAAAAGGTCAAGAGAAACATAAAGCTCATCATTAACTTAACTTACAAAAGACAAAACTTTTCTTTAGAAAAGGTTCAAGCTTTAGAGGTTTTCTTAGGAGATGAACACAAGGTCACCTCTAGAAAACACTCATCATCAAGCTATCATGTTTAAGGCCTTGAGGCCGAAATCAAGAAGGAAGGAAAATGAAGAAACTGAAAAGAAGAACTCTATCAAGGTTCATCCAACCATCATTTTCAAACAAGATACAAACATAATGAACAAATAAAGCATTTTTAGAAAAGCCCCCTACCAAGTGTTAGTGTTCTTTGAAGTAAAGAAAAGGTTGGATCTTGAAGAGGAAATGAAGAAGAAAATCTTCTTGAAGTCTTGTATATAGCTTCGGCCAAGGAGAGAAATGGAGGAAGAAGATGTGTAGGCTTGTATATGGGCTTAGACAAGTGTTTGGAAGAGAACAATATGAAGGTTGGAGGTGGAGAAGGTTGCGGTTTCTCATAGAATCACCTCGTCCTCCATCCCTTTTGATGGATTCAAAGGATCATTTTCACATAGTTTTATGTCACCTTGAGTCTTAGCATGTTATAACAAGATGCCACATAAATCATGCATGTTACATATTTCATATAACTTTAACATAGGCATCTCTAGGGTTCTTAAGAGAACAATAACATGCAATTCCATCATCACATAGCATCATATAAGTCATGAGATAACACATAAATTCATAAATCAAATAGGGCACACAACCATTCCCTTAAATGTAAAAACCCCTAATCGGGTAACCTAAAACTTCCAAATTATTTTCTTGTGCCTCTAAGGGATTGATTAGCCTCATTACCACAATTTATTAAGTCCTAGAACCTAATTAATTATGGCTGGACAACATAGGCAGTAAACATGTTTTGATGAATTACGGTGTTCCAGAAGTTGCATTTTAGCTCCTTTCTCATTACTGACTTTTTCTATGATGCAATAATTAATACCTAAACCAATTATGAGTCACTCTCACTCATCTAAACATGTTATAATGTGATTTTACAAACTCAAACAAGGCTGGAACAAAATGCATATTTTCAGCTCCTAAGGAGTTCTAGAAATCACATTTTCAAACATATAAAGTTACTAAGCATACCTAAGATGCCTAGAACAATTATCATACAATTGGTAAAGTATATCAACACATATAGACCACCCAAAATAGAATTTAAGGTGCTGGAAAATAACAAGGCTGAACCGAAAATAATCACATCATATAGGATACATAAAACTTTATTTCTAAAACTCATAAATTGCTAATTTCTCTTGGAACCTTTTTAGGGCTTTTAAAACTCACTTGCAAATAATTTATTTCTTTAAAATCTCCATAAAATACATGAGGGCAGTGACCATATTAAATAAACCTCAAAGGGAAATTAAATCATGAAATCATACTTCAAATATTTGTCATTGTCACCTATGCTTAAGAAAAATCCTAAGACATAGATTATAGGTCCTTGTGACTAAATGAAACTCATTCTAGCTTCATTATCATCACATGGCCGAAATGTGCATTCCAAGGAATGTTCCATATTTAACTTTTTCATAGGATGAAGAGGGCAAGTCTTTGAGCTCTAGGAGTTTTTGGTGATAACATAAACATAAACGTGATATGCACTCCACTTTAGATTTGTTTAGAAAGTAAAGTGAGAGCTCAAAATAAATATGAGATGCAAGTTTACTTCTTTATCTTTGAGTTAAGTGATAACTTGAAATAAGACATGAAATGCAAGTTCATTTCTTTATCTTGGGAGTTTAGTGATAGCATAAAATAAATATGGATGCAAGTTCACTTCTTTATCTTAACTAGAGCTCCTCCAAGACTTTTAAAAGAACAAAGCTTAAACCCAATACTCATCCAACATGAAAAAGTAAACTTTTCTAATCTTCAAACATAAAAGAGCTGTATAACATAAACAAGACTCAAAGAAAAACTCAAGCTCTAGAGGTTTCATGAGATGAACACATAATCATCTCTAGAGAACACTCATTATCAAGCCATCATGCTCAAGGCCTTGGGGCTGAAAAAATAAAAAGGAAATCAGGAAGCAAAACCAAAACTTGAAGAAAAAGGAAAGGTAAACTAAATACTTCAAGATCAAAAGCAAACTTCAAGCTTTAGAGGTTGTTCAAGTGTTACACACTATCATGAAACCATCATCATCAAGCTCTCATTTTTCCAAGTTCCCAAGGGCTCTATGGCCGAAATATCAAAGGAAAAGAAAGGTTCCAAAAAGGTCAAGAGAAACATAGAGCTCATTCTTTACTTAACTTGTAAAAGACAAAACTTTTCTTTAGGAAAGATTCAAGCTTTAGAGGTTTTCTTGAGAGATGAACACAAGGTCACCTCTAGACAACACTCATCATCAAGCTATCATGTTTAAGGCCTTGAGGCCGAAATCAAGAAGGAAGGAGAATGAAGAAACTGAAAAGAAAAACTACATCAAGGTTCATCCAGGCATCATTTTCCAACAAGATACAAACATAAAGAACAAAGAAAACATTTTTAGAAAAGCTCCCTACCAAGTGTTAGTGTTCTTTGAAGTGAAGAAAGGTTTGATCTTGAAAGGAAAACAAGAAGAAATCTCCTTGTATCTTAGGGTATGGCTTCGGCCTTGGAGAGAAAAGGAGGGAGGAAGGGGGTTGGCTTGTGTTTGAGCTTGGGAATTTGTTTGGAGGAGAACAAGATGAAGGTTGGAGGTGGAGAGGGTGGCGGTTTCTCCTTAGAGAAAAGAGAAAGAAAGGAAAACTTAGAGAACTTGAAGAGAACTCTCACTTTCTCAAAAACTCAAACTTGGAAAATGGTGTAAAGTGAAGCAAAGCTCACCAAGGCAATGTATTTATAGAGTTGAATCATGAAGAAGCGAGTGGGGGGAGAGGCTGTCCAAAAAAGTTCTTGGGCAAGAAGAAAAGAAAAATATCTTCTTGTGTTGTCATTTCATGGTAAGTGTTGGAGCATGGGAGGCATAGTTTATGTGAATCTTTGAATGACATAAAGTAAGCTTTTTGAATGAAGTATTTCTTGTAACATCCCCTGCTGCTTTATGAATTGACGACTGTCCCCACAAACTAATACGAGTCTTTTCAGCATGCTTTGTCCTCACTCGCACGCTTCCTGGGAAAACTTCCCAGGAGGTCACCCATCCCAAAATTACCCCAGGTCAAGCACGCTTAACTATGGAGTTCTTTCAGTTTAGGCTACCGAAAAGAAGATGCATCTTGTTGGTATAGGTAGTGCAAATCAATTCATATAAGCCCTTCTCAACTGTATAGTCCCATACCTGTACAATCTTAGGATCCCTCTTATTCGGGTGTGTAATCGGTTCATTCATGTACCCCTCCGCTTAGAGGACCTTGCGAGGAGTCGCTCCTTGTCCGTGCCCTCTTTGCACAGGTGATCACTCCTCGTCCTCGTCCCCGGGCATTACATGCCTACCAGCTTCGGCCTGGTTCGTCCCCGAACCACACCGTACTGGGAGAGGTGCAAGCTCTGATACCATTTGTAACATCCCCTGCTGCTTTATGGATTGATGACTATCCCCACAAACCAACACGGGTCTTTTCAGCATGCTTTGTCCTCACTCACACGCTTCCTGGGAAAACTTCCCAAGAGGTCACCCATCCCAAAATTACCCCAGGTCAAGCACGCTTAACTATGGAGTTCTTTTAGTTTAGGCTACCGAAAAGAAGATGCATCTTGTTGGTATAGGTAGTGCAAATCAATTCATATAAGCCCTTCTCAACTGTATAGTCCCATACCTATACAATCTTAGGATCCCTCTCATTTGGGTGTGTAATCGGTTCATTCATGTACCCCTCCGCTTAGAGGACCTTGCGAGGAGCCGCTCCTTGTCCATGCCCTCTTTGCACTAGCGATCAGTCCTCGTCCTCGTCCCCAGGCGTTACATTTCTTCTAGAATTTGGGGGAAAGTGGCGGTCATGAAGGAGCCATGGGGGGAGAATTTTCATTTCAAATAATCATGTATTAGTGGGGTATTAAGGAGTAAGCAAGGTTAGGTCACTAATCAAGCTTTTATGATTAAGTGTCTAGGTGACTAATTAGGTACTTTAGGCCATGATTAACTTGGATTAGGAGAAATCTTGTTGGATTGATGGAGTCAAATTTCAATGACTAAAAACCTAGGGAATGACATATTTTCTTGAATTGGGGAAAAGTGTAATCATGGTGAAGTATGATGTGGTATGACTTGAGATATGACTTGAAATTATCTTTGAATGACTAGAAAGTAAATTAATTCTTTAAATTTTCAAACATGTGGAGAATGTGGAGTCAAACTCTATTGACTTGGGATTTGAGGGGTGACAACTTTTCTTGGGAATAGGGAGTGTGAATAGTGAAAACACTATTTATGGATGCTTTCTTTAAAGAAAAGGACTATAAATGAGTTTTAAGTTCCCTTAAACAATTTTAAGTTCTAATTATCCTCAAATAATTATTTTGGCCCTAGATTAATTATTGAAATTAATTGACCTTTAATTAGAATCTAATGTTGCTTAGGTTTTGTTTTTTAAAACGTCATTAAGCCTTAATGCACTTAAACAGGGGCAAAATCGTAATTATTTTCAAAAACTGCCCGGGACCACTAGGACTTACACAAACATAGGTTATGCCTTAAAAACATTGTTTTAGACTTCCGGGACAAGTCCGGGTCAAAACAAAGTTCAAAACTGCCTTAAATTACTGTAAGGGTATTTTGGTCATTTACGCACAGAAACCTCAGAAATAAGATTCTTCTGCTCTATTAAACATTCTAATACATAGAATCCCCTTCATACATTGAGTTAGCCCCTTGAGGACTACCGGATCGGCTATTCTCGAGTTCAGGGCAGAAAATGACCTCAGGGGCATTTTGGTCATTTTTACTCTAATAGAAAATAGGGGTCTTACACACCTCTTTACAGTAAACCCAAGGTTCCTGAGGATGTTGATGATGTCACCTTAGATAGGAGGTCCCCTACTGAGATTCTTTAATGAGATTCTCACTTCCTTTCTTTCTTTCTTTCTTTCCCATCACATCTTCAGATCAGGATAGCGACATTTGTACTATTCATCGACACCCCCACCTGGGAGGTTCACTATGACCCGGAGCACCAGTCATATCATTTTGAGGGACGATGCACTGTTCGAGTATTCATGTACATAGGATGTCCCTTTGCTTACCCAGTACACAATTACCGATTCTCCCCTATATCCCCCTACGGTGACGACATGATTTTTTAGCACGCCCGGACGCGTAATGAGAGGATTCTCCATACACACACGACTTCATCAGTCGTACATGACTTCTCGGACTACGTACCCTGTTCTCAGTCTTCAGAGGTGGATCCCTCGGAAGAGGATCCCTCGGAGGACCCACCAACCCACATGTATAGTGAGAGCTCTGCCCCCACTCCCCGATTCGTGAGAGAAGGGAGCGAGAAGACTGTGACTCAACCGAGGCTGGCTAGGAGACCTGAAATACGCCCCCGTCGTGGAGCAGATGTTCAGCCACCATGCATGCCCACTCCCACCGAGTTACGACAGTGGATTGGTTATGTCCCACCTTTTCTAAGACCACAGTAGTAGAGGTTCTTGGGGAGAGCTAGTGCACACACACCACATATAGATTAGGATAAACCTTCTTTTGCTATGAGATTATCCATTTTAGGTGCACTAGGGTAGGGGTGTTATTTCTTATGTTTTCCTTGTATTTTCACTTTCGTTGTATTTGCTTCATGTTGTATTTGTGTTCTGTTGTATCAAACTAAGTCCCGCCTTTAGGTGGGCATATTATGATATTAATGAAATGTTACCTTTGGTATGCTAATGATTGTTCCATGCTTTGATATGCTTTTCTATCTTGTGATTTATTCCTTATGGGTTTTCAATGTATGTTAGTACACGTTCAGGTTATATGCGACTCTCCTTTGCTTTTATGTTTACAAAAAAATTTACCCGTATTTTCCGGTAAGTATTTTAAAGAAAGATATTTAAAAAATGAAACTAAGAAGTAATAAACTAATGATTAACCTAAATACATTCTAGGAGTATTGGGTTAAAAATTAGGATGTTACAGTAGTTAGAAAATAGGAGGTGCACTTTATGTATATTGGTGAGAAAAGGCACGAGAAGGAGGGTTGAATCGTGCTACCTTTTCAAACTTTCGAAACTGAAATATTTAGCAAAAAACTATCAAGCATTGAGCTTGAAGTGCAGTAGAAGATAACTTAGATTATTCAGAGAGTTACTTTCTAAATCAAGCAATTCGAGTAAATAAATTGACAATAAGAGATAATGATCAAAATATTTAGGCAGAGTCAAATGTTGAAAGTAAAGAAGTGAAGGATAAGAAGATACTGAATCATGAGCTTTATACTGGTTCAGCTAACACTTGCCTACATCCAATTCTTAGTGGCCATTGAGTTTCACTTATCTTCCTCAACCTAAGAAGATAAAAATTATAGGACAGTCTTTACAGTAGCCTTCCCAAGCTCTTACCAGTGTCAGTAAACAACTCTTACTAAGACAAACAACAACAAGTAGTTTTGCAGTAGCCTCTTTAAGCTATTCAACTTTCGATCACTACTGGATCGACTATACAACTGATTCAAGATTGATGTTTAATTTGAAAAATCTTGCACTCAAGCTTCTTTTCAGATGAATATGGAATAACGACTCTAAAATGACTTGAGTGACTTCTTTTTACTAATTCTTACTCAGAAGAACATGTGAACAATCTGGGATTTAGAAAGAAGAATTTAATGTACAAAGAAATCTAGCAGTTGTTTTTCACATAGGGATTTGGAAAGATTTTTTCAGTGTTTTAGCTCGCCAGTCCTTCTTTTATATATATATTTTTTAAAGCTTAGTCATCTCTATTTATAGATGATTTCCCTTTGTTTCTGTTACCCCTGATCTTCTATCCAACTAACACATGTCAAGCATCAAGTTGAGTATTGGAAACATAATCTAGAGGAGTAGATTGTCTAGTGTTAGAGTTCCTTTTCAGAAGCCATTGATGAGTTGAGGTTTCTGAAGTCTATCAGAAACTACTCTTCTATTTTCTGAGCAAGTTTTCTAAACTCCTTAATAAGCCTTTCTCAATTGATCAATGGTGCTGAAGAGATGACATCCTGGTTAAAAGAAATTGATTTGACTTTTGATTTTGAATTTCAAATTTAACTATCTTCCTTTCCTTTTTATGAATCCAGCTTTCTGAAGAAAACTGCTAGTTCCTTGTTGATTCATTTGTCTTCTGATCTTCAATCTTAGCTTTTGATAATGAATAATCCATGATTATGATGATTGAAGATTGAGAACATGTTGCTTCAGCTTCTGTATGTTATCTCCACTATAACCATTCTTTCTGAAGTTCAGTGTTACATTCTAACGATCATATCCTTGGTTTCTTGATTCTATTTTGATGAGCTTGCTTCCTTGATGCACAAGATCATATTTTGCTTGATATAATTTTCACTTCATCTAAGTTTATTCTCTTCCCACGAGAGAAAAAAATATGTTTGCACATACAAAATGAAATCATTTCCACTTAATTCCTATAATTTATCTGGAAAACACCTATTAAGCTTAATCAAGAAAACTCAAGATGGCCATTAGTCATTCTTCAAAGTATTTTCTTTAAATTGGCTTTGTTTTCAATCAAAACAACAAAGCCCATACTTTCTGAAGGGCTCTGGAGTTTACAATGTATTCCTTGACTTCATCATAGTTAAATAAGATATATTGATGTGCTTGCATCAATGAGTTGCTATCTAGAAGAAATGGCTTCCTTTTCTTCTTTGCACCAATTGGATGACCCAAGCATGTAAAATAAAAAGCAGATTTAGGTTCAGTTACATCGTAGTTTCCAAAGTCTTTAGCCATTCTACTCAACCTTGTCTCCACATGAGGACTTAAATATTTTAAGCAAAATGTCAAGCATTCCTCAACCAAATATCCCTCAGCAATAAAGCCTTCAAGTCTGCTCTTATTATGAACATTGAACTTTAATCTGTACCAATATCTTTTAGTAGGGTACATCTATCGAAGTTAGACTGGTCCACCTAACCTCACCTTATTTCCCAGATGGATAGGCAAGTGTACCATTATATCAAAGAAGCTAGAAGGAAAAATTCTTTCTAGTTAGCATAAAATTTCTATAATATCCACTTCCAAATTATCTAAATCATTATTTTGAACAACTTTTTGGCACAAGGAATGAAAGAATGAACCAAGACAGATTAAAGGGCTAGCCTTTTGATTATTCATTGTGCATTTGATTGCTATTGGCAGCAAATAATGCATCATGAAATGTGTGTCATGGCTATTATCACTTGATTTTTTTCTCAACAACATGAACACACTAAGAGATATTTGATGCACTACTAGTTGGTAGCTTTTTTGCCTTTAAAATAGCACAAAAGATGGACTTTTCTTTTGAAGTAAGCGAAAAACACACTTTGGAAAATATTGCTTTTTCGCCACCATCAATCTCTTCGGGTGAAGCTTCTTTCGTATGCCTATATCTTTTATATCATAATGAGCATTTGCATGATCTTTAGACTTTCCTGGAATGTCTAAAAGGGTCCTAATTATGTTATCATAATACATTTTTCTCTATGTGTCTAACATCTAGATTGTGACGTAATGTATTATGTTTCCAATAAGCCAACTTAAAAAAAATAGACATTTTTTTTTTCCATGGACTAGTATTGGTTTTCTTTTGTTTCTTTCCAACACATTGAAAAAATCTTTCAAGTCTCCAAAGGTTTGTACCCCATCTAATGAAGCTGGTGAAGACCTGAATTCTTCCTTACCATTTAAAGAGCCTTTATCCCTCCTATATAGATTATCCATAGTAAAAAAAAAATACAATGATCCATATAACACAACTTTTGACCATGTTTCAAATACCTTGAGAAAGTCTCATGATTACAACAAGGACATGCTAACTTACCTTTTGTGCTCCAACCAGAAACATTGCATAAGCCAGAAAATCACTAATGGTCCATAAAAGAGCTGCACATAGTTGAAATGTTTGGTTCCTTGATGCATCATACATTTATTCTCCAACTTCCCACAAAACCTTCAACTCTTCAACCAATGGCTGGAGATACACGTCAATGTTATTTCTAGGTGAACTTGGCCTAAGGACTAGCAAGGAAAGCATACAAAACTCAGGTTTCCTACACCACCATTGAGGAAAATTATATGCCACCAAAATCATAGGCCATGTACTACGGGAAATGCTCATGGTTCTAAAAAGATTAAATCCATCACTAGCTAGCCCTAGTTGTATATTACGAGAATTACTCGCAAAATCAGGATGAAGCCTATCAAAGTCTTTCCATGCTTGGCCATCAGCTGGGTGTCTTAACTTTCCATCTTTTGAACACCCTTCCTCATGCCATCTTAATGAGTCAATTGTTTTTGAACACATGAATAGCCTTTTAAGTATTTGAATTAGGGGAAAATGCCTTAAAACCTTTGCAAGCACTAGTTTTTTTTTTTTTTTTCAAATGTCTATCCTTTGAATCTATATTAAGATTTTCTACATAACATGAAGGTCCACAAATAAGACAAAATTTGTCTTCTTCATACTCATTCCAATATAGCATGCAATCATTGGGACAAGTATGAATCTTTTTATAACTAAGACCTAAATCTTTTACCATGGCCTTGGTTTTATTGAAAGAATCACAAATATTTAAATGAGACATAGCCTATCTCAATAATTCAAGTAGAATGTTAAAGGAAGCATTGCTTTAACCATGGAGACATTTCAGTAAATACATTCGAATTACAAATGACAACTTAGAAAAGTTTTTGCAACCTGGATACAACTCTTGTTTTGCCTCCTCAACCAACTTGTAAAACTTTTTTGCATCTTCATTTGGCCCATCACAAATTTTATCTCCTTGCGCCACATCTCTAAATGTATCATGTAATAATCCATCGATGTCATCAAGAAATTTGTGTTCATCATCTGTGTCATCACTATCAACATCCATAGGGCTTATCCGCTCTCCATGGTAAACTCACATAGTATAGCCTTGCTGAAATCCTTTGCTTATTAAATGATAAAAAATTATATCCCTTTGCTCCCAAATAGAGTTGTTACACTTAACACAAGGGCATAAGATTTCTCCTCTTTGCAGTCTTCCTTGAGAGAAAGCAAAATCCAAAAATGATTCAACACCACGAATGTACTCTTCACTATATCTTGGCAAATAAGTCCATTTCTTATCCATCACTTCTTGTCTAGTAGGATAAGAAATATATTATAACACATGAATTAGACTTAGATAAACATGGTTTTCTCAAATAAAAGTGGATTGCAATCTAACTTTTAGCATAAGAGTTGATGACTAAAGCATGGATGAAAGTATAATAAAGTTTAATCAATCTATCCATAGCATAATGTCCATACATAAATACCAAAACAATCAAGCTATCAGTTAACAAGTGTCAATCCAAAATACAAACAAGTAATTATAACTTGTCATAGAATCTTGAATAGTGTTTTCTTTCTCCAATTCCTTAAATTAAGGAAAAATGTTTGTGCATAATCATATCATAAAATGAGTTTTGATTTCACTAATGATGCAAGACCACTTCTAATCATGTCTCAACACCCTTAATTACCCATTACCTTACCTAAACACTTACTTACAAACTTCTAATCAAAAGCTTAATCAATGATACACCTAAACACATCACTAAACCACAATTAGATGAAACAAATCTCCTCCCCCATGGCCACATAGGAACCGACCACACCCTCCCTCACATTCATCACATGTTATTTTTCATCATACTTTAGGACCATGCTTGCACCATACTTGCACCATACTTGGACCATGCTTCAAACCATACCTAGCCATAATTCCAACCATGCCTTTGAATGACCATTTGAAGAGATATTTTTCTCTCCTCCATGGCCAAGAAGCTACAGCCAGCCCCCCCTAAAATTCACTCAAGAGAACTTGGTTCCATTTGCTCATTTCCAAGTTTGTGTCTTAAGAATTTCTCTAAGTTTCCTTTCTTTTCTCCCAAAGAATTCTAAGAGCTCTTTTCCTCTCATCTTCTTCATCCTCCTCATAGAGCAACCTTTTTGCAACCTCAAACCACCACACAACCACCATAAATCATCATCAAAACACCAAAGCTTCCTTTCTCAAACACAAAGCTCACACAAAACACATTTCCTTCCTTTTCTTTCCTACTTTGCCGAATCATCATCATCACTTGGAGGAGAGTTTTTCTTCTCATTTCCTTGCAAGGAACAAGCTCTTTTTCCTTCCAAAGAAAAATACCACTTGGTAGGGGTTTTGTTTTCAAAAGCTTTTTCCTTTATATTAATGTTTTGGTATGAGAAGTTCTAGTTTCTCTTGGTTCAAACTCTTTTTCCTCTCTTTTTTATTTTTACTATGAGGCTTGGTTTGAAAAGAAATCTTTAGCTTGATGATGAAGTTTAAAGATAATGGTCTTGTGATTATCATTTGAGAAACCTCTAAAGCTTGAAACTTGTTCTTGATCTTGAGCATTTTGCTTTTTCCTTTCCTTTCCTTTCTTTTATGGTTTCGGTTTCCTTTCCTCTTCTTTTTACAAAGTTTGATGAAAATGTGAGGTAGCTCACTAAAGGTTTTACTTAAGAAAGTATATCACTTAGTTTTCAAAAAGCCCAAAGCTTACCCTTGTCAACCTTAAAGTTGGCCGGTACGTTCTAGAGTTCACTCTAGATAGGAGCTATTGGGCATAAAATAAAGAATATGGTGTGGTTCTCTTTATACTTTGTTTCAAGACTTGTATTTTATGATACCCTTGGAAAGAAATGTTAATCTCAAGAATGTAAATAAAGTTTTCTTTAGGTATTGCCACTGTTTTTGGTGTATTATTTCTATTCCTTGAAAAGTCTTGAATGAGCTCTAGTAAAGTTAAAAATGAACCTTGCATCATGTTTAAGTTTATGCCTTGCATAGCATATTTATTTTTCCTCATCACCACTAAAATTTCAAGAATAAAGAAATGAACTTGCATTCTCATGTTTAAATTTCAAGCTTTGCATTTCATGTTTATATTTCAAGCCATCACTTAAACTTTAAAGATAATAATGAGCTTGCATCTCATATTTATTTTCATGTTCTCACTTTACTTTTATAATAAAGAGTAAAACAAAGTGCATAGCATGTTTAAGTTTATGTCATCACCTAAACATCCTAGAGCTCAAAGACTTCCCCTTTTATCTCAAGTGAAGTTTCAAAATATATGGAAGTATTTTATGAATGCTATTTTCGCCCATGTGATAAGGATGAGCTTAGCATGAGTTTCATCTAGTCACAAAGACTAACAAACTATGTTTTAAGATTTTTCTTAAGTATAGAAAAGCTCTTTGGGTGTGATTTTTATGGTTTAAAACTCTTTCAAGAGCGATTTGAAATAGCTACTGCCTTAGCCTTATATTTTTATGATTTTAATGAAATAAATTAGTTTCTAAAAGAGTTTTGAGGTTCTAAAATGATTCCAAGAGAAAACTAGTAACTTATATGCACTTGAAATGTGATTTTATGAGATTATGTGAGTCATATGTTTCGGCCACTGCCCTGGATTTATGGCCACTGTATGATGCTGTTGTATTGAGTTAGAATGTGTAAAATTATGTTTGAGTGAAGCAAAAATTATTTTGTGAGTGTTAGAGACAACTAGTAAGTGGAAAGAATGAAAAATGTAAGTTTCAGATCCCTTAGAATTTGAAATATAGCCACTATATTAGGATGAGTAAAATCTGAAATAATATTGTTTTAGAAGTGTTTAAAAGTATAGGTTTAACTTCTAAAAATGGTAGTAATTAGTATTAGTGCCTTAAGAAAAGTTGAAACATAGAAATGGTGAAAGTTGTGACTCCTAGACACTCGTAATTAAGAAATGTAGATTCTGCCCATTCTGCCACTATGCTGTTTGGTGTTAATCATAATCGTAATAATTAGTAAGAATTATTAGTTGTGATCACTTAGGTGTATAAAAGACCTAATTTGGATGATAGTTTAATTAGATCATAAGTTTAAGACCTGTAAGAACCAAAAGCATAAAATACTGTAAGATAAGAGAGGAATTTGAAAGTTAGTATTTCAAGTATATGTTTATTTGTTTATTAATATGGTTTGTTATGCATAGCATTTGCACTAGCTGAGCCCGGTTCTTTATTCCAGCATTCTGGGTAGGAGCATGTTTATTGCTTTGCTAAAATGCTGATGTTATGCGCATACGAATGTATAAACTTGAGATATGAGTGTTGTGTATATTGTGGCATGCTATGGTGATTTGCATGATTTGATGACCATGAAATATTGAATGAAATGCCATGGTGATATTTGAGAACATGTGTTTATGTTGCATACTTGCGTAGCTTACTTAGATGCATTTCTTCTACTTTGGTGAGGAGATAACAAAACCATGAGGGTATGGTAGATGCAGCCTGCCAAAAAGGACAAATTTACTATGCACTGGGTGCAAGTAGATGCGTTTTGAAGAGGGAGATAATCCTAACCCGCACTCCGGGAGTCAGGATATATTTATACTTATCTGGGATAAGTTGGAAACTAGTAACGACTAGTTAGGTATAAGCTCATAACCTATATGTTTTTTTTAGGGTGGCCCTTCGAAAGGAAATTTTTTATGCAAGTAATGATGCGTAAATCGAATGCATTCATATGAAAGTTGTGATTCCTCTTGATATTATACATGAACATGTTTCTTTATGATTGCATGGTTTTTGCCATACATATATGCCATACATTCATGCCGTGATATGCTACATTCATGACATTAAGATTCATCCTAAAATGAATGAACCTTGGATAAATGTGTTTTGAAAACCTAAATAAGGAATCTTATGCATGTTCACCTTTTATTAATAAACCTGAGGTCCCTGGGGACGTAGACGATGACATTACGATAGGAGATTTACCTTACTAAGATTCTTTAATAAGATTCTCAATCCCTCTCTTTCTTTCTTTTGTCACGTCTTCAGATTCCGATAGCGACGTTCGTCCTCTTCATTGACACCCCTGTTTGGGAGATCCATTTCGACCCCGACCATCAGTCTTACCATTTTGAAGGATGCTGCTCTGTTAGAGTCTTTATGTTCATGGGACGACCATTTGCAAACCCTGTACTTAGCTAATGTTTCTCTTTGACTTCCCATACAGTGATGATATGGTTTTTTAGCATACGTGTATGCACAACAAGAGGATCCTTTGCACACACACCACTGCATCTGCCGTTTGTGATTTTCTGGATTATATTCCCCACTCGAGGTTTTCGGAGACCGACCCATCGGAGGACCCGCCTACTCACATGTAATCCGATAGTTCTGCCCCTACTCCCCTACTCTTGGTTGGCACGGAGGCCAGCCATGTGCCTCCGACCTAGAGTCCATGTTCAGCCACTTCGTGAGCTAATGCCTGATGAGCTCCGCCCATGGACCGGCTATGTTCCACCCTTTCAGGGCCAGCAGCAGTAGATCTCTTGGAGGGTCTTCAGTGTACACACCACTACTAGCTTAGGATAACCTTCTTTTGCTTTAGAGGTTATCTATCTTAGGTGCACTAGGTGGGTATGCTTTCCTTTGTATTTTCTTTTTCGATGTATTTGTATTTTCATGTTGTACTAAACTTAACTCACTTTTCATAGGTGGGGAGATTATTATATATTTAACTATGGTGTACTGATGGATGTTCATTTTATGGAGCCTATCTAATGTTTATGTCTTGTGTTATTCTTTTTACATGTTATGCTTTACGTTAATGATCACTTTTGGCATGCACGGCTCACATTTTGTTTTATGTTTTCAAAAAAAAAAATTACCCTATTTTCTGCAAAGTATTTTGATTAAAAGATGAGACAAAAGAGTATGACTAATAATTAACTATAATATGTCTTAGGCGTGTTGAGTTAAATATTAGGGTGTTACATAAGGACACCTCATTCCACAATAATTTTAACTCATCTACTAAGGGCTGCAAATATACATTTTATTTTTCCTTTTGGATTGTGCGGCCCAAGAATTATCAAGGTCAAGAACATATATGGAGTAATCATGCATAATTTTGGTGGAAGATTGTAAGGGGTGATAATAACTGGCCAACAAGAATATAGTGCCACTAACTAACTATATGGTGTAAAACCATCGGTGCATAAACCCAATTTAACATTTTGTGGTTCAGCTGCAAAGTCAGGAAAACTAAGATCAAAGTGTTTCCATGGTTCACCATCTAATGGGTGGCACAAGACTCCTGATTCTCGTCTATTTTCATAGTGTCATATCATATGTGGCACAGAACTCATAGAAGCATATAATCTTTTTAGCCTAGGAATGAGGGGTAAGTAGTGCATTCTCTTCCTGGGTATTTCTCTGTACTTCCCCTTACCGACTTTCTTTGTGTTATATCATGGTTCATCATATACGTCACATTCTTTCAATGATTTGTACTCTTTGGTGTAGAATATCATGCAACCATTAATACAACAGTCAATCTTTATTGTAGTAATTCCAAGTTTTGAAACTATTTTTTTTAGCTTTGTAGTAATCTTTGGGGATTAGATTATCAGGAGGATGTGTCTCTCTCATAAGTTGGACCATCTGATTAAAAGATTGTTGAAAAATATTTCTCTCTAACTTGATTGTTAATAATCTAATAGCAAACGATAACTCAGTGTGATTAACGCATCCCGACCACCAAGACTTTTGTGTTGCATGTAACAAATCATAAAATTTTTTAACATCTACATTTAGTGACTCCTCAACCCCTTGATCATAATGCATTCTAGTATCTGGACTAAATGCATCATAGACCATGGCCTCAAATCTACTTAAGGGGTCATTATTACCTAGTTCTGTCATAGAAGTACTAGATTGAGTGCTACATGTTCCACGCAATTCTCCATGGCATGTCCAATACCAATAATCAGGTATAAATCCTTTTTTATAAAGATGAACTTTAACTTCTTCAAGGAGAATGTAAGTCAAATTTCTACATTTAGAATAAGGACATCTAATTTTTCCATTCGCCAAATGCGCTTGTTGACATGCAAAAGAAACAAATTCATATACCCTTTTTAGAAATTGATCATTAAAACCCCTTCGACCTGGCATAAGTCTATTATACATCCAATCACAATGTTAACATATATCCATATTTTGTAGCATTGTTAAACAATACAATATATATAACAACACAAGATTTAAAATTTTCTTTCAAATAACAAATAGAGTGATACAAGGCAAGAAAAAAACACTAATATGCTAAGAATTAAAAGTCAACTACTCCTAATCCGACTTGAGATAATAATAACAATAATTATTAACTTGAACACGATATGCACAAGATTTATATCTTTTCCAATATATGCTATTTCCATGAGCTCTGTTTAATCTACACACAAAAGAGAAACTTATAACAGAGCTTATGTTTTTTGTAACACCCCGATTTTCTGCTAGAGTGAAAATGACCAAAATGCCCCTGAGGTCATTTTCAGCCCGTAATTCGAGGAAAGCCGATCCGGTAGTACTCAAAGGGAAAACCCAATATTGGAAGGGGATTAGATGACTCGTGTACCTTTTCGGGATCGAAAATCTCGTTTTTCGAGTTTTCGGGTCAAAATGACCAAAACGCCCCTGCGGTGTTTTACCGGTTTGCAAGTGCCGGATGAACCCGAAACTTCTCCAGATGGTTTTAAAAGGTGTTTTTATGTATTCTGTGACTTTAGTTTTGGTCCTGGAGGTCCCAGGCGAAATTAGTGCAAAATTATGATTTTGCCCCTAGTTTCGTGTTTACGCTTAATCGAGTGAGTAAGCAAACCTAAGCAATATTAGGCTCGAATCAAAGGTTAATTAATTTCCATAATTAATCTTGAGTCAAAATAATTTATTAAAGTTGATTAGAACCTAAAAGTGCTTAATTACAACTTGAAATCCTATTTTAAATTCAAGATTCCTAGTCACGGAATCTTAAATAGTGTTTTCTCTCTCAAATTCCTTAAATCATGGAATTGTGTTTCCAATTGTTTAGTCCTAAATGAGTTTTAAACTCTCTAATGATGTATGAGCACTCCTAATCTTGTCATAAAATCCCTAAACCTCATTCTTAGTTATCTAAACTTAAGCTTAATTATTCCTAACCTTGTACCTAAGCTAACCTATACTTAAACCTATCATTAACACCCAATTACATGGAAGATTTTTCTCTCCCCTTGGCTGCTGCAATCTGGCCGAAGCCACTCCTCCCAATTTCCATCACATGTGCAAAATTTTGACACACCAAGACCATGCTTCCAACTCATATACACCATACCTTGTCATATTTTTCAATCAAGCTTGATTTTCCAAATGAATAACTAAATAAAATAAATAATTTTCCTCATTTATTTGTGGTTGAAAAACTTCCAGCCATGTCTAGCTTCTAGAAGACTAATTTCATTCAAAATTAAAAGAAAAGCTCACTCAAATCACCTTACTTGAAGCCATACTTTGTATCATAACCTCCATACTTCAAACCATGCTTGAATGACAAGTTATAAGAGATATTTTCTCTTCCTTTTCCCTCCAATTGCTATGGCCAACCTTCCCCCTCCATGAGCTCTCATTTTTTTTCATTTTCTATAAATACCTTGCCTAGAAACACATGCAAACACTTTAGCTCATTTGCACACTTTTAGTTTCCTAAGCTTTCTTTGTGTTCTCTCTTTTTCTCTCTAAGTTCCAAGAGAGTTCTCTCTTGTTCTTCATCTCCATCTTCATCATCTCTTCATCTTATCATCATCTCATAACCTTCAAACACCACCCTACAGCCTTGAAACACCTCCTAAGCTCTCAAACACTTCATCTCAAACACAACCTCACTCAAAACACACCTCCTTACCTTCCTCACCCCCTTGGCCGAATCATCATCAACATCCTTGGAGGAGTTGTTCATCTCTTTTTCTTTCAAAAGTTCAAGTTTTCATCTTCACTCTAGGTAGGAGTGTTTTTCTAAACCTTGTTTTTCTTAAAAATGAGTTTTTCTAGCTTTCTCTTGGATTTCTTTTTGGAACTTTTCTTATTCTTCTTTTCTTGTTTTCGGCCATGAGGCCTTGTTGGATATATGATAGCTCAATGATGAGAGCTCCTAGATGATAACCATGTGTTCATCTCAAAGGAATCTCTAGAGCTTGAGTTTTTACTTTCTTTAAGTCTCATCTTTATTTTCCAACTCAAAATGATTTTTGCTTAAGAACACCTTTACTTGTTTTGCTACTTTGGTTTTGGTTTCCTCATTTCCTTTCCTCTAATATTTTGGTTTTGGTTTCCTCATTTCCTTTCCTCTAATATTTTAGTTTTGGTTTCCTTTTCTTTGTAGTCTTGTGTTTCTTTGAAAGTTTGTTTCTTTTGAGCTTGATGATGATGTTCAAGAACCTAATAGTTCCTTTGAGAACTTGGTTGAAGAACTCTAAAGCTCTCTTTGTGAGGAGATTAGTGTTGGGTTGTATCTCTAAAGTCTTGTAAGAGCTCTAGATGAGATTAAAATGAATATTGCATCCATATTTATGTTTATGCCTTGCACATCATATTTACTTTCCTTGCTATCACTAAGTATCAAGATAATAAATGAACTTGCATTATCATGTTTATGTTTCAAGCTTTGCATTATCATGTTTATATTTCAAGTCCTTGCTTAATATACCAAAGATAATAATAAGTTGCATCTCATGTTTATTTTATGCTCTCACTTTACTTTTTAATGGAACCTAAAATAAGTACATGAGCATGTTTATTTTTATGTCATCACTTAAATGAACCTAGAGCTCAAAGACTTGCCCATTATGGTCTTAAAAAAAGGCTTGAAAATATTTATTTCTTTAGCTTGAGATTTTGGCCCCTAAGGAGTTTTATGTGTTACAAGTATTGAAAACTATGTTCTATAATTTTTCTAAGCTTCTATGAGTTCAAGGAATGTATAGAACCAAGTTTTATTAATTTAGGACCTCTTGAGATGAAATTGATTTAGCTACTGCCCACACAAGTATTTTGTTGATTTTAGATGATAAAATGTTTATAAATGAGTCTTGAAAGTTTGAAAAAGGTTCCAAGAGAAACTAGTATTTATGTGCCTTAGAAATTATGTTTTATGCCTTTTTATGGAGATGTATGCTTCGGTTCTGCCTTGCTGTGTTTGGCCACTGTATATGCTGTTTTGATGATGATAATATGATTATGTTTGAGTATAATTAATGTTAGAACTCATATGTGAAGGATAAGAGAAGTTAGTAACTAGAAAAGAATTAATTTGAGAGTTTTAGATCCCTTAATGTTTGAATTTTCTGGATTCTGTCCAGAAAGGTTTAGAATTGATAATTATGGTTTTAAATTAGTTTATATGTGTAGGAATGACTCATAATTGGTCTAGGACTTGACCTTGATCCCTTAGGAGCGAACCGGACTTAGAAAGGGTCATTGTTGTGACTCCTAGGTACCCGTAAAGTTAGAATTTTAGATTCTGCATTCTTGAGGTTTAGAGAAGTTTATGATTATAGTATGGAGTGAGGAATACTTAGATATGAGCCTATAGGTACCTGAGAGTTTAAGTTTTGATGATTTATAACTTAGACTGTGAGTTAAAGACTTTAAGGGTCAATGCATAATACTTTAAGAATTTGTTAATGCTATGATGTGTATATGATGCAATGCTATGTTGAGATGTTTATAATGCATGAGGAAATGATTGTGTGAGATATGAAGTTTATCATAGCATGAGATTTAAGTGAGGAATATGTTGTGTGATTAGCTTGTGGCATAAGTTTCGATTTGAAGGAAATTCGATTTAACAGCTGTTATGCTGCCGAATTTCTGTCAAACCTTAAAGGGTTGAAGAAATGTTTTAAAGTACCACATGAGTTGAAAACCCTAGGTGACACCGGTTTGGCCGAGCACCCCTAGGCGATTTTTATGTGACAAAGCACTGAGATGCGCTTTCCTGGGTGACACCAGTTCGGCCGAGCACCCCCAGGGAAGACAAATCTGTGAGGGTATGAATAGATGTAGCCTACCAAAGTGGACAAATTGCTGTGGCTTAATGCCCGCAAAGCATTTCAAAGAGGGTATATCCTAAGAGAGGTGATCCCTGCCCCCTACCCGTACTTGTGTAGTCAGGATTATTTTGTTATGTTTAACTTATTCAAATAATAAGCAAGAGTTAGTGACGACTAGCTAAGGTATGAGCTCATAACCTAGTTATTTTAGGGTGGCCTTATTATGCTAAAGTACCATGATTAATGTCATGAAGTTGAGGAAAGATCCACTTGATAGTTATATGCCCTTTATGCCACTTGTATGCTTCTTGAAGTTGTGTTTCATTGAATTATTTGATTGAGGCATTGCCATGCATTCATGTGTTAATATGTTGCATTCATAACATCAAGATGCATGCTAAAAGGAATGAGCCTTGGATAATTGGTTTTATAAACCCTAATAATGAACCTTTTATGTATGCACACCTTTTATAATTAAACCCAAGGTTCCTAAGGATGTGAACGATGTAACCCTAGGATAGGAAACTCCTACTGAGATTCTTTAGTAAGAATTCTCACTCATTTTTCCTCTTCCTCTTTCTTTCGTCACATCTTCAGAGAGCGATGGCGACGTTCGTGGTTTTTGTCGACACACCGACCTGGGAGGTCCACTTTGATTCGGATCACGGATCATAGTATTTTGAGGGGCAGTGCACCGTGCGAGTCTTCATGTTCATCGGATGCCCTTTTGCACACCCTGTACAGAGCTACCGTTTCTCCCCGTTGTCACCCTATGATGATACGATGGTTTTTGAGAGCGCCCAGACGTGAGATGAGAGGATTCTGTGGACGTATACTGGTGGTTCAATGCCTCGAGACTTCAAGGACTACGTGCCTCAGTCTCCGAGTTCGGAGGACGACCCATCCGAGGACCCGTCGACGCACATTTATAGCGAGAGTTCTGCTCTTACACCTCAGTTCATGTGAGGCATGAGCGAGGAGGATATTACACAGTCGAGGCTGGCTAGGCAAGCCGAGAGGCACCCCTATCGAGGAGCTCACGCTCAGTCTTCACGTGTACCCACTCCTGCTACCCTGCGTCCATGGATTGGTTATACTCCACCTTTCCCTGGGTTCCAGTAGTAGACGTCCTAGGGGAGGCCTAGTGTACACACTGTCACATAGATGGGATAAACCTTCTTTTGTCTTGAGGTTATCCATTTTAGGTGCACCTGGGTAGTTGTGGTTTATATATGCTTTCTTGTTTCTGTTGTATTTCCATTTCTTGTGTATTACAAGCTCCGCCCATTTCTATAAGGGCATGACTACTATGTATCGTAACTATGTTATTAATGAAATGTTCCCTTTGTTGTGATGATCGTTGTTCTATTGTTACTTGCTTTAGTTCTTGTGTTTCCTTATGAATGATATTTTATGTCGCTCGTTAGATAAGAATGTGGCTCTCACTTTGATTTAGGATTTCAAAAAAAAAATTTACCAATAATTTTCGCTAAGTATTTTAATAAAATGATGAGACTGGGAAGTAATAGCCTAATGATTAACTTAATGTGTTCTAGAAAGTTAGGTTAAGAATTAGGGTGTTATATTTTTACTCCATCTCCATGTAGGCAAGATCATGCATTTCAAAAATCACTGCAATTGATTCTTAAAGTAATTAAAATTGAGCTCCAAGAACCCAAAAGATAATATTAACCTAAAAGAAAAGAATAAAAGAGCAAAAACACTCACCTTATGAGAATGATATCAACTCTAACTTAACCAAAGTTTTTTTTTATAAACCGCATACCAGTGTGAGTCCATAAAGGAAAACCACACCCAATGCAAATTCAGAAAATTTAATAATAATAAGCAATTTCATTAATAATAAGAAAAAATTTTACCAAAAAAAAACTAAAATTAGAAAAGTTTAAAAATCAATTCTACCTTTTACAAATTTGAAGGATGAAGTCTAGAAGATCTATAATTCAAGAACATAAATTGCATTTTCCCTCTATTTTATATTAATGTCCTCTCAATAGGCCGTATCTCCACATAATCTTGTTCTTTATATCAAGTGTTCACCCACAAATGAAAGTGCTGCAGAGAAAATGTAACATAGAAGGTACATTGTTAAAATTTAACTGACTCAGTTGCTTATTAATGAACTCAATCGAATATATATAACATATGGATGCTATATGGAAAAACATGGTGCTATGGTGTTGGTGTCCACCTGGGCAGCATCTTTACTTCAGCCTCAAACACAATCTCGCTAATCCATGTGGCATATCTATATTCTCCTTGGAGGGAGAAAGAAATTCCAACGTCAACTTGGATGTTAATTTTTTTTTCCTTTTAAGCTTTTTTCATCAGCTTAATTTCTTAGTTAAAGCCCAAAATCATCTAGCTCTTTTGTTTACAACACATCTCATCTTTCACTCTACATTTCAGGCCCTCAAGCTCTTCTAATTCACTAAAACAAAAAAAATAAGCATAAAATAATGGCCTTCAACCCTCTCTTGTACCGAAATGAAAAAGAAAAATGTACATAAGAGAGAGAAAGTAGAAAAGGCCAAAGGGAAGTGCATGTTGCTACCCCGTCCACATCAAGTATAAGCCAAACATCATGCTTGTAGATTCCTTTTACATTTTAAGCCAATATACAACAACTGACAATAATTAAGATGAAGATATCATAGGGTTTGATAATGAAACACCCAAAGATATTAATATTGCATTTTTGCAAAGCTCTCGTGGCCACAAGTTGTAACGCCCCGATTTCCTGTTAGGGTGAAAATGACCAAAATGCCCCTGAGGTCATTTTCAGCCCGGAACTCGAGGATGGCCAACCCGGCAGTCCTCGAGGGGCTAACTCAATGTTTGAAGGGGATTAGTTGACTTCTGTACCTTTATGAGATAAAAAATCTCATTTTCTAAGATTTCAAGTCAAAATGACCGACATACCCTTGTTATGTTTGACACAGGTACGAGCGCCAGATGGACTCGAAACTTCGCTAGATGGTCTCGGGCAGTTTTTATGCTAAATTATGATTTTGCCCCTAGTTTAGTATTTTTGAGCTTAATCGCGTGATTAAGCAAACCTAAGCAATATTAGGCTCTAATCGAAGATTAATTAATTTCCATATTAATCTACAGTCAAAATAATTTGTTATAGTTTATTAGAAACTAAGATTGCTTAATTTAAACTCAAATCTTATTTTAAATTCAAGATTCCTAGTCATGGAATCTTGAATAGTATTTTATCTCTCCAATTTCTTAAATCATGGAAATTTGTCTACATAGTTTATTCATAAAATGAATTTAAAATCTTCTAAATGTGTATGAGCACTCCTTAATCATGTCATAAAGTTTCTAATCATATCCTTAGTCACCTAAACACATATTTAGGAATTCCTAATCTTGCACCTAATCTAATGCACACCTAAACACATCTCTAAACCATCATTAAACAAAAGAAACCTCTCCTCCTCCCTTCTAGAAGTGCACGGCTGCCCTCCCCCTCCATACCTCAAATTTTTGAAATTCAAATGCAATTTCAAGTCCATGACAAGCCTTACTTAGCCCATACTTTGCACCATGCTTACCATACTTCAAACCATGCTTGAATGACATTGTGTAAGAGATATTTTCTCTTCCCCATTGACCCAAAAGCTACGGCCAGCCCTCCCCCATTGCACTCCTCCATTGTTTTCTATAAATACATGTGTTGAAGAACTTGTGTGAACCTTTAAATCATTTGCTAAGTTTTAGTTTTTAAGCTTTCTTTGAGTTCTTTCCTTTTCTCTCAAGAGTTTTAAGAGTTCTTCCTCTTCATCTTCATCTTCTTCCTCTACCACCATGAGCCACCATAGCACCACCATTAAACATCACCTCACAACCTTGAATCACCTCCTAAGCACCTAAACACTCAACCTCAAACACAAGCCTCCTCAAAACACATCTCTTTTCCTTTCCCCTCTCATTGGCCAAATCATCATCACAACTTTAGGAGGAGTTTTCCTTCTCATTTTCATCTTCAAGACCAAGTTTCCATCTTCACACTTGGTAGGAATTGCTTTCAAGTTTTGTTTCTACTCAAAAATGTGATTTCCTCAAGGTTTCTCTTGGTTTATTTTTAAGCTTTTCCTTGCTTTTCCTTCCTCTCATTTCGGCCACAAGGCCTTGTTATTAGCATGATGGCTTGATGATGAGTGCCTCTAGAGAATGACCTTGTGTTCATCTCCAAGAGACCTCTAGAGCTTGAGCTTTCCTTTTTCTTGAACTAATCTATGATACTTAGCTCACATAGTTTTCAACTTAAGAAAAATTAATCTAAGGTTTTCAAAAAGCCCAAGCCTATGCTTGTCAACCTTAAAGTTGGCCGGCACGTTCTAGATATTTTCTCTAGATAGGGGTTTTGGGTACTTAATAAAGAATATGACATAGTCTCATTTTCTTTTCCCTTCCTTATATGCTTTTGGTTCTTGTCTTTTTTTCCTCCATGTTTCGACTTTGGTTTCCTTTTCCTTGTGGTTTTGTTTTCTTTTAAGTTTACTTTCTTTGAGCTTGATGATGATGTTCAAGAACCATGTAGTTCCTTTGAGAACTTGGTTCAAGAACTCTAGAGCTCACTTTGTTGATGAGATAAGTGTTGGGTTGAGATTTTTGATTTTCTCTAAAAGTCTTATATGAGCTCTAAGTTAAGATAAAAAGAACTTGCATCCATATTTACTTTTATGTCATCATTAAGTGCTCAAGATTAAAGAATGAACTTGCATTTCCATATTTATGTTTATGCTCTCACGAAATATCTAAGATAATAATGAATTGCATAGCATATTTATTTTATGCTCTCACCTCCTAATAAAGACTAAAACCAAGTGACATTGCATATTTATTTTTATGTCAATCACTTAAGAGATTTAGAGCTCATGGACTTACCCATTATTATCTCAACAAAGTTTGAAAATATAAATCTTTTGCTCCTTTGATTCGGCCTTGAGATGATGTTGAGTCTTAGAATGAGATTCATCTAGTTACAAGTACTAAAACTTGTGTTTCATGATTTTCCTAAGCTTAGATGGTTTATAAGAAATGTTTTGAGCAAGGTTTTATGATTTTAAATCCTCTTGAGATTCATTTGAAATGGCTACTGCCCTCTCATGTTTTATAATGGTTTTGATGAAATAAATTATTTCTAAGTGAGTTTTGAAAGTTTTAAAAAGGTTCCAAGAGAAACTAGCAATTTATGTGCTTTAGAAATAAAGTTTTATGCCTTGTTTGATGGAGATGTTTTTGGTTCTGCCATGCTTGGTTGCTCACTGTTTTATGCTGTTTTGATGATGATAATATGAGTATGTTCATGTATAATTAATGCTAAAATTCATTTGAGAAAGTTAAGACAAGTTAGTAACTAGAAAAAGAATTGAAATGAGACTTTTAAATCCCTTAGAAATATAATTTTCTGGATTCTATCCAGCAAGGGTTAAAATTAGAAATCATGGTTTATAATTAGTTTAAATGTGTAGGAACTATTCATAATTGGTTTAGGTATTGATCTTGATGCCTTAGGAGCCAACTGAACTTAGAAAGGGTCAAAGTTGTGACTCCTAGGTACTCGTAAAGTGTAAATTATGGATTCTGTACTCTTGAGGTTAGAATTGTTTATGATCATAGAATTGAGTGAGGAATACTTAGATATGAGTCTATGGATACCCGAGAGCTTAAGTTGTGATGTTAGACAACTTAGATTTCAAGTTAAGAGACCTTAAGGGTCAAAACATAAGACATTAAGAGACTTTGATGTTTTAAGTTTGATAATGCAAGTATGATGTGTTGATGCATATGCTTTGATGATGCATGAGCTATGATGAAGTGTTTTATTGAAATGTTAAGACTATCATGAGTAGGAAAGTTAAATGAGTAATGCATATGTGTAATGAGCTTGAGGCATAAAGTTGATTTGAAGGAAATTCGGTACACAGCTGTTATGTTGCCGAATTTCTGTCAAATCTAAAGGACTTGAGAATGTTTTTGAAGTATGATATGAAATTTAAAACCCTGGGTGACACTGGCTCGGCCGAGCACCCCCAGGAGATTTTAATGTGACAAAGCACTAAGACGCGCTTTCCTGGGTGACACTGGTTCGGCCGAGCACCCCCAGGAAAGACAAATCCATGAGGGTATGAGTAGATGCAGCCTGTGGCTAGATGCCCGCAAAGCATTCAAAGAGGGTATATCCTAAGAGAGGTGATCCCTAGCCCCCTAACCCATACTCAAGGAGTCGGGATTATTTTATTATGTTTCGCTTATTCAGATAATATGCAAGGGCTAGTGATGACTAGCTGAGGTATGAGCTCATAACCTAGATGTTTTAGGGTGGCCCTATAATGCTATAGTATGATGATTTATGTCACAAAGATTGAGGAAAGTTCCACGAGAAAGATTTATGCCCTTTTATGCCACTTGAATGCTTCTTGATGATTTTGATTTGTTGAGTTATTTGTTTAAAGTATTGCCATGCATTCATGCTTGATATGTTGCATTCATGACATTAAGATGCATTCTAAAAGGAATGAACCTTGGATAACTAGTTTTATGAAATCTAATAATGAACCTTATATGCACGTACACCTTTTAATAATAAACCCAAGGTTCTTGAGGATGTGAACGATGTAACCTTAGATAGGAGGTCCTTACTGAGATTCTTTAGTAAGATTCTCATTCCTTTCTTTTCTTTCTCTCTCTTCCATCACATCTTCAAAGCTCGATGGTGACTTTTGTGCTTTTTATTGATACGCCAGTCTGGGAGGTGCACTACAACCCGAATCACTGCTCCTATCATTTCGAAGGTCATTGCGCTGTACGAGTTTTTGTGTATATGGGACGACCTTTTGCCTACCCAGTGTCCAGTTATTGCTTCATTTCTACTGCTCTTTTTGGCAACGATGACCTGATCTTTGAGTGCACCCGCCTCCGTGATGAGCAGTTTCGTTGTGCTCGTCTATCTGCCTCAGCGGTACGTGACTATCCGAAGTATGCACCCCGATCGAGGAAGTCGAAGACGAATCTATCCAAGGACTCGCCTACGCACATATACTCGGAGAGTTCTGCCTCACTCCTCCATATGGACGAGACAGGAGTGAGGCTACCGTGATGCAGCCGCGCTTGGCGAAGAGAGCCAAGATGTGCCTTCGCCGTGGACCTCACGTTTAACCGATGCACACTCATGCTCCAATCCACTGGCCCACACAGGAGGAGCTCGAGCAGTTCACCGGGCACATAACTCCACCACTCTAGGGTTCTTACCATCAGTAGACTTCGTTGGAAAACTATTCAAGTGCCTGAACTATCACGAGGTCTTCCCAGTTGGTAGTATCTTTTGAAGAGGGGTATCCGAGTTTAGTACTCATAGCTTGAGTAGGAGGGTGGTGTAGTTGGTTTTATTTCCTATCGTTCCATGTACTTTACTGCTTTGTATTTTCCTGTTACTTCTTGTACTCAAAGCTCAGCCCAATTCTATAAGAGCGTGACCTTATGTATTTCTAATTATGTTATTAATGGAATATTTCTTTTTTGAAAGCTTCTTTGATTGAAACGTTGATTGTTCTATGCCTTTATATATCTAATCATGTTGTGATTTATCCTTCCGTATCTCGATGAACGCGGCTTTCACTTTGTTTTATGTTTCAAAGAAAAAATTTATCCGTAATTTCCGCTAAGTATTTTAATAAAAGAATGAGACTAAGAAGTAATGACCTAATGATTAACCTAATGTGTTCTAGAGAATTGGGTTAAAAATTAGGGTGTTACACAAGTTGGAAGAATCTGCAGTGAGCCCACAACATAACACAACACAAGGCCTCAAAATATACCTTTCTTGAATGAACACCTAACCAAGAATGCGGCTTTCTACAGCCAGACACGTCTGAAAGTCCAAAGTGTTCTTGTAGCCTCCATGATTTTTTTAGCCTTAAAAGAAAAGGAACCACAAACAAGAAATCTTTTAAAGCCCCCTTTTCCTTGGACTCAAACAAAAAGCTAAAGAAGAAATGTTGAAAAGAAGCCCTACCTCACCAACCACCACTGCCACTACCGATTTGTGGCTACGCGGATTCGCTTCTGCGTCTACATGCTTTCTCCTGCATGACTGTTCCTGCAGATCTGGTTCGGCTCCTGCACACCTGGTCCTCCAGTTCTAGTTTAGCTCCCTAGGTAGATCTGCGCTTGCTCTCTTCACGGATCTGTTGTAAGGATGAAGTGGTGCTATGGTGGAAGAACGAAAATGATGAAGGGAGTGCTTCAAAGAAAGTAGATCTCTGAAGCATAATAATAATAATAATAATAATAATAATAATACAACTTAAATAATGATTTAGCATGAATCAATGTAAAATTCATAACAAAAGGGAGATTAGGGAAGAGAGAAAAGACACAGGTATTTTTGTACTGGTTTAGCCAACCTGCCTACATCCAGTACTCAATACATGTTAAGATTCCACTAACAACAACTTTCTCAACCTAAGAAAGTAAAATAGATAGTTTTTACATAAGTCTTCCCAAGCTCTCACAATGAATAGTGGACAACCGTAACTATTACAAACTAAGTAGTTCTGAACCAGTCACTCCAAGTTAAACCGTGACCTACAAATAACTTCTACTGCCACATTGTAAGTAGTCTTAAACCAACTTCTCCAAGCTAAATCGTGATGAGCAAATATATCTATCATCACGTTACAAGTAGTTTTACCTTAGCCTCTCCAAGTTATGTCTCATTTTGATCACCAATGGATCAAGGTTACAAAGGTTATGTGTTTGGTTTGCCATTCAAACTAACCTACACCCATGTTTCCTTACAAATATTCAATAATATAGACTTATGAAACATAAGCGACTTCTTTCTCACATCTCTTCATAAGAAGAGTATACAAATCATTACAAAGTATGGGAAAAAGATTTATACACTTCAAAAGGATTGATTACATGTTATGATGAATAACACAAGAAGAGTGGAGAGATTTTTCCAGACTTTTTCACTTTTATGTCTTCAACTCTCTTACTGGCATTCAAGTGTGGCATCTCTATTTATACAGGTCCTTTTTCATGAACATTGCCTTTGATTAGATCTCTAAGTGATATGTGTAGATCATCAGTTATGGCTTGGAATGTTAGTCTAGAGAGGTAGGCTGACAAACTTATCACATCAGTTGTAGATGTCCTATTTCTTTTTACTTTTTGATCATGGTTTCTGAACTCCTCCTTCTAGAAGCTAGGATCATGAATCAATCATGCAGAATAGATGATGTACCAGTTATAAAATTGGGTCTAACTCGATATTTGAAATTTGAATTTCGAATTTTCCCTCCATTTCCTTTAGCGTTTTGTGCTCCACAGTTAAGTAAGCTTTCTGGCAGCGTAATCAATCTCTTTGATCTTTCTTCAATCTTCTAGTATTCAATCTTGGCTTTTTTATGTTGATTCATTTGCGATTATGATAATTGTTGACTGAGTAACACATTACTATCAAAGTTAGCATGATTTCCTCAATTTTCAATGTACTTTTTGAAGTCTCGTGTTACTTTTTAAAGATCCTTTCCTTGGGCTACTTGCTCTTATATTGATCTGCTTCATTCCTAGATGTGTATGAATGCTTTTTACACAATATAATATTCACTTCGTTTAAGCTCATTATCTTCCCATGAGATAAAACATGTTTGCACATACAAAGTGAAATTATTCTTGCTTAAGTTGACATAATGCACTTTGGAATTCTGCTTGTTAAGCTTAATCAAGAAACTCAAGGTAGCCATTAGTCATTCTTCAAAGTTTTTTCTTTAAATTGACTTTGTTGTCATTCAAAACAATAAAGCTTATACTTTTTGAAAGGTTCTGGAATTTACAATTTCATTCATTTTTATGACGACAAACCAATTTGAAAAAAATCTTTTGAAGAGAAGTTGAAAGAAATAATATACAATATAATATGATAACTTGCATTTTCTTTCAACACATCATAATTCTTAAATCTTAATGAGTCCTTTTCTTAAGGCATGATTATATATGTTCAAGAAAACTTTGAAGCCTTAAGTTGACTCAAATCAAGGCTCTTTGGATCATGATGATGTTTTCTGATTTAAATCAGAAAGCTTCTTTAATTTGTATCACAATGATACTAAAGTAGATGTCATCATTTTTCTTCAATTCTACTAATCAACTTGATTTTAGTCATAAAATGACTTTCTAATATTTAAGATGCTCAAGAATGTATTGTGTATATGAATGATAAAACCTTTTGAGCATATTATGAGAAAAGCTTAACAGATACAAATGAAGTTTCTGACGTGCAGAGAAACCTTGATATAAATGATATTAGAGTATTACAAGACTAGCTTTCTAAACCTCAATCAGTGATCCAACCAAGCTTTATCAAAACATTAAGTGCTAGTTAGTTTATTTTCATAAATTAGAAAACTTTTTAAGTATCAAATGATGAAATACTTTTTGAGAATCTTTTTCTTAAAATAATTTTTGCTTACTGATACATATTGCATCAGAATATAACACATTGTTAGTCAATTAAGCTCAGCATACTTGAGATGATTCTTAGATCCACTTACTGATCATAGTTGAAGTAGAGACATTTAAAAGTAGGTTTTTGAAAATCCTCAGAAACTGCTTACAACTATATTTGATCAGATTAAACATAGCCTCTCATGCATGCATTAATAAAAAATGTGCTCTATAATGATAGGCATTTCAAAAATCTCATACATATCTACACACATCAATAGAGTTTGAGTATCCAGAAACTAGTAGAAAGAATTTGCACTTCTTAAGAATACTTGCTAAAGCTAATTAGGGATAAATGTGTGCTTATTTCTCTAGCATATTAATCACTAATCAGTTTAGAGCAAGCGCTTATAAGAACATAAGCATACATGAGCAAGTCATGATATATGATCAGCTAAGCATGATGGATTAGGCATCGATATGTATCAGAGTTTAAAATCACCATCCATGTATAAAAGCATAAGAAAATTTAGAATGAAAAGAATATGAACCAATCATAAGTAAAATTATAAAATCTAGAAGAGAAAATCATCAGATTATAATGGAGCATGCTAGACAAAAGAGAATTTTGGCTCCCCCTTAGCATGGTTTCCCTCTGAATTCCACACTCCTCCTGAATTTTAAGGCACAAGATTTTCTTTATATTCTTTCTCCCCCTTTGGCATCATAAAAAAGAAAGTGTTCTGGAAGTTATGGATCACTTCATTAGGCTTAACACTTCAGTTCTTGGAGAATCTCCATTAGAAAAGCTTCATGTGTTCTTGATTGAGCCTCAATTCGATCCATTCGTTTAAGGATGTACCTTTGCTGTGCTATAGACTGGTGTTAATTCCGTGCAGAATCAGCATCTGGGGTGATAGCAGGATTGGAGGTAACCATGGTTGGAGTTAAGAGTTTGCTGGCTGTGAACTTGATCCAAGTTTGTCATTTATTGGATTATTTCTTAGATATGTCTTCTCCTTAGATGCAGATTCAGAAGTGAAAGAATCTGAACTTGTTTCATATTCAGAATCTGAGTTGATGCTTGTTTTGTAGGGTGAACCCCCATATCTAATGATAACCTCAGGATTTTTTACTCACATCAAACCTGTCGTCAAGCACAATGATTCTTCTTTTACTTTCTCTTCCTTCATCTAATTCAGCTACCTTTTTCAATGCAGCTTATCTTATCCTTAGGTTTCTGCTTGTAGCTTCTATTATAGCAGCACCCATTGGTCTTCTTAGGGTTCAAAACGAGTTAAGGGTATACAAGGTGCCTTCCATGTATTCATACCACTCGTTTATTAGAGGATAGTTCAGATATTCAAATATTTTTACGAGAAGGATGTCATAGGGAACAGAGGCATTTCTTTCTGCTTCTGGAGAGATAGATTAGAGCATGTACTCAAAAATAAGTTTGGATGAAGTTACGTTTCTTTTTGCTAGCAAACAGTATAGAAGCATGCAATCCATTCCTAGTAGCTGGTGAGTGCCTTCAAGTTTGGGGAGATGAGTGGGCTGGATGAGAGTGAGGATTTGACAAGCTTTTGAGTTTAGCATTATAGTTGTTATCTCATTAGGATGGTGCTTGGGAGAGTTTGTGAGACGTTTTGACACGTCTTCTGTTGGAACCCCAAGAGTCACAAACCAAATTTTCTCATATGAGGATCTAAGTCCCTCATCGGGAGCTTGTGCAACAATTGAGAGATCTACTATCTTAAGTTCTAAATTCTTGTTTCTGATGTAGGAGATTAGCACGGAGTCAGACATTTTTGCAAGTTAGGAGTAGAAGGCAATACCATCCCTATGAAAACCCTATCAGTGCGGCTTACAAAGCCTTCCTATCCCTAATATGAGATGACTTCCCATAGGGTGAAGACTTGGATCATCATTTCCTTTGGAAGAGTTTTTCCAAGAGACACTGGACGCTAAGCGAAGTTTTCAGCATAGTGTTGCTAACAAATAGCTTTATTGAACATGTGAGGTGTTCCCATGCGACCTAAGTGATATTTTCCTTCAGCTATTTTCAAAGTTTTAGACAAGTTGTTTGCAAAAAGCGTAGTTGAAACTTGAGAACAAGTTTAATGATAAAAGCCAAAAAAAAGATTTTGATTTTGGTAAACAATAGTTTAAAAGGAGCAGAAAAATGAAATGATTTTGGAAGCGTGTCGAGGAAAATATAGTTGAGAAGAAAGATGTGTGAGGAGTGATCAGTTATTAAGTGATAAGATGTGGTCGTCTGAAGATATGGTGATGGGGGAAAAAAAAGCGAAGAACTCAAGGAAATTTTCCCGCTCTTTTCTCTTTCATCAGAATGAGTGATTTTTTGCTCTTGAATCACTTTCTGAAAGGTTTACCTTCCGAGTTTCTCTCAACACTTTCTGTTCCCTTGGAGTGTTGTGATGTTTTCCACTTTACTGGTCATCTTCTGAAGCTTATGACACTGACTATTATTAGATCTTTTGAGCTTCATATTTTCTTTTAAGTTTGAGATTAATTCTTCTAAAATCTAAGAGATAGGATTATATTTTATATTGATGTTTTTAGGTGAACTTCAAGTTAGATCCATGGAGAGAAGAATGGCCAGAAATGTTTATATGTGATGCTTATGCAGATTTTTGAGAAACATAAACCAATAAAAAATGGTTTTTGGATGTAACTTTAATCAAATTTGTAAAAAGGATGCATGAATCTATAGTACTGGATATGACTATTCTAAACAAGATAAATATCACTAATATTATAAGAATCTTAGGAATACCTTGATATCTGATCTTTTGACCGGTTCCTTATCTGTTTCATCTGGAATGTGTTGGACTGCCTCAATTCTCCATTTTCATTTTAGACATCAAAAGTATGTTCTTTTCTTTGCATAGTTAGAAGTCTTTGAGTTTCTTAAGCGAGGAAGCATTTTGGAATTTCTTAGTTCCATATGACTTGTCATGATAGTTCTGTTTCTCTTCAAGTATTCAAGTTTTGCATATTCTCAGTCTAATTCTGCTCTTGTAGAAAAGTATCCATCTAACTTTGATTGCTCAAAGCTTTTTCCACATATTTAGCTACAATGGTGGAGATGGAAACATATTTTGACATGTTTCCCAGAATTATCAGATTTCTATTCTTTTTGCACAGAAATGTTTCCTGGTTTTCTTTAGAGCTCTAAGCATACTTTCTGATTTCTAGAGTTTATTTTCTGAAGATGTGGCTTCTACCTATTTGCTAATCAGGAATTTTCTTGAGACTCTTTTCCTCAGGACTTTCTTCTAGTCCTTAATGACAGTTAGCAAAATCAGTCTTGAATACTTTTCATCAGTAAATTTAGGTCATTTGGAGATCTAGAATATCCTACTTCTGATTTTTTTCCTTGAGTCGTGGAAGGTGTTTGAAATAGTACCTGAAAAGAAAATGATTTTGGTACTCAACTTTCTTGAGTCCACCTTGGTTAGTTATTTAAGAAGGAGATTTCTCATGCTTTATTAACAAATTTCTCTTTTGTGAGTTATTTATCATATGGGTATCCCTTCTTGTGAATGATAACAAAACAACCAAGATAATGATTTTTGATGAGGCTGCATTTCTTTTTACTTCCTATTTCCTTTTCATTTTTCAAGCTTATTTTTTGAACCAATGGCCATTAATCATTAAGCACAAGTTTGAGGTTTTAGAATCTTTAGCTATTTGACCACTTTAGAAGTTAAGAAGCAATAGGAGAGGGTTCTCTATTTCATAAATAGCTTTCTAAGAATTCTCTATTTTAATTTAGAGACATTAGCTTCTAAGGCCTAAAGTTTGAATATATAGTTTATATTTTCTTTACAAGTTTTTTTATCAAACTGAGGCTTATTCTACTTGATATGTTTTGAGAAGGAAGTACCCACATTATATGGCAATCATCATATGATTTCAGGGAAGATAAAAGAGTGAGTTTGAGTATAATTACCTCATATTTTTCTGTAAAATTGCACTTATGCCATGAGATATAGATTTTGTCACTTTTAACCTTGTCATGACTTACTAACCCATTCTCTTCATATTCAAAGTTGCTCTTTTCAGGATTTTCTTTGCTCCTTTGTCTCCCTTTTGAGATTGATGCTTTTACCATTCTTGGCTTAGTCTCATCAGGCTTTTGACATTGTTCTCCATAAGCGAGGAGGTCCCATCTCCATTTTCAATCTCAGATTTTTTTTTTCAAATTCTTCCTCCTTACAGAGGTACCAACAACTTCTATTACTTTAGCTTTTTATGGCTTCTGATGTGGAAACTTTTAAGATTGCTAACTTTCTCTTTTTTTATGGGATTGTCATTCATTTCAAAAAGTATGACTTCTTCAGTATGTCCAGTTTTTTCCATCTGTTGGTAAAAGAGTGCACGAGAAGGGGGGTTGAATTGTGCTTTCTGAAATCTTCTTTCTAACCTGAAACAATTTTGAATAAATAAATCTATCAAGCCCGAGGCTTGAAGTGTAGCGGAATGATGGTTAGTAGTTTCATAAAGTAAGTTTCTTATCATGTTTAAATCATTTTTGGTTCATCAAAATAATCAATGCATTATCTAGAGTGCTCGACAATAGAAATAAAAGTTTAGGGAAGAGAAGAATGAGCACAAGAGTTTTTATATTGGTTCGGCCAACATGCCTACATCCAATACTCAACACATGTTGAGATTTCACTAACAACAACTTTCTCAACCTGAGAAAGTAAATGGATAGTCTTTACAATAGCCTTCCCAAGCTCTAAGTTGCACAGTGGCCAACCCCAACTGTGACTTAACCGAGTAGTTTTGTACTAGCCTTTCCAAGCTAAACTTGCACAGTGGCCAACCCCAATTGTTACTTAATCGAGTAGTTTTGTACTAGCCTCTCCAAGTTGAACCATGACCTGCAGACATCTTCTAGTACCATGTTGTAAGTAGTCTTTCAAACATTCTCTCTAAGCTGAACTGTGAAGAACAAATGCCTTTGCACTCACGATGTAAGTAGTCTTTCAAACAGCCTCTCCAAGCTAAATCATGATAAGCAAATACCTTTGCTGACGCGTTGCAAGTAGTTTTACCTTAGCCTCTCCAAGCTATGTCTCACACTGATCACTAACGGATCAAGGTTACAAAGGTTATGTGTTTGGGTTGTCACTCAAACTAACCTACACTTAAATTTCCTTAAAGATGCTAGCTAATACAAACCCTGGAAAGTTAGAGCGACTTCTTTCTCCTATCTCTTCACATGAAGAGTATACAAATACAAATACATTTTAAAACCAAGAAAGAAGATTTTTACACTTCATGAATGATTACATGAATTGATGAATAGCATAGGAAGTGTGGAGAGATTTTTCCAGAGATTCTGCACTAATGCTTTCAATTCTCTCATCGGCATTCAAGCTTAGCATCTCTATTTATAAAAGTCCATCTTTATGACCGTTGTCTCTTTGATCTGATCTCCAAGTGACATGTGTATTTTGTTAGATGTGCCTTGGAACGTTAGTCTAGAGAGGTAGGTTGACAACTTGTCCCGTCATTGTAGAAGCCATTGTAATGTAGAGGTTTCTGAAGTTCTCATTTTTTTCCTTTTACTTTTGGCCCGTGGTTTCTGAACTCCACCTCTTAGGATCTTGAATCATGTAGGCAAAAGAAATGATGTACCAGTTACAACAATGGATCTGATTTGAGATTTGAATTTTGAAACTTCCTCCATTTTTCCTCAGAGTTCTTTGCTTCACTCTTCAATGATCTTTTTGATGTTGTAATCAATTATGTTGATTTTTCTCTGATATTCCAGTCTTCAATCTTGATTGCTTGATGTTGATTTCTCTGTGATTATAGTGATTGATGACTAAGTAACACGTTGCTCTTGGACATAAATTGATTTCTTCATCATGAGTGTTCTTTCTGATGTCTCGTGCTACTTCCTGAATATCCTTTCCTTGGTTTCTTGATTTCTAACTTGATCAGCTTCAGTCCTCCAACATTTATGTTTTCTATCTTCAAGATAATATTCACCTTTTAAGCTTGATCTCTTCTCATAAGATAAACATGATTTCTCATGTGTAGTGAAATTATTCTCGATTCAAGTCTACTTCAATGCCTTTGGTCCATGAACATGAATACGTTCTTTGCTTGAAATAACATTCACTTTTGATTATTTTATTCTCTTCCTATGAGATATATATCATGCTTGCACATGCATAGTGAAACATTATTCTTGCATTGAGTCTGTATCATGCCTTAATCTGTATACACTTACTTCACTCGACTTCATATATATCATGAGATTAATTTAATCTCTTCCCATGAGATATAACATGCTTACATGTAACACCCTAAATCTTAACCCAAGACTACTAGTATGTACTTAGGTTAATCTTTAGAATATTACCTCTTGGTCTCGTCTTTTAGAAAATACTTAGCGGAAATATGGGTAAAATTTTTCTTTTTGGAATTTAAAATCAAAGTGAGAGCCACGCACGAAACTTAAAGGGGAAACATAGCGAAACATATAAGCAAAGCATAAGAAACACATCATGTCATGGAAGCATCACTGAATCATAGATATATATATATAACGTGCCTACCCAAAGAGGCAGGACTATTTGATACATCATGAAGCGAAATACAACTGAAATGCAATACAAGGAAATCATAAAAGCAAATACAAAAGACACTACCCCCATACCCGTGTGCACCTAAAGGAGACAACCTCATATACAAAAGAAGGTTTGATCTCTACTATGTGGCGTGTGTGTGCACTAGCTACTACCCTCCTATGACTACTCCTGCGTCCGAGTCTTGTGGGTCGAGTCGATCCATGGCGAATCTCGGCGGGAGTGGTCGAGTGCATCATCGGGCATGTCCACCGCGCAGGGCGCATAGATGGCCGTCGAGCCAACCTCGGCTGGACCACCGTCTCCTCACTCCCAGACCCTCATCGGTGGAGGAGCGGCCGAACTCCAACTATACATGTGGGATGGCGGGTCCTCGGATGGGTCCAGTCTCAGAAGTCTGAGACAGCGGTACATACTCGGGGTACTCGCGTCTGGTGGCGTCTCGGGCTCCATGCGGAGGATCTGCTCATCATCGCGTGGCCTCGCTCGCTCAAAAATCCCGTTATGACGGTAAGGAGCGATCGGGGTGAAGCGGTAGCTCGGGACGGTGCGCGAAGGGTCGCCCCATGAACATGAATACTCGGCAGCAGCGACCCTCAAAATGATATGACCCAGTGCCGGGTCATGGTGCAGCTCCCATATCGGGTGTCGATGAAGAGTACAAACGTCGCCATCTCAAGATATGACGGAAGAAAAGAGAGAGGGAATGAGAATCTTTCTAAAAGAATTCTCGATAGGGTTATCCCTACCTAGGTGTCATCGTCACATCCTCAGAACCTTGGGTTTATTTCTAAAAGGTGTGCATGCATATAAGTTCCTTTTAAGTGGGTTTCCCAAAGAGGTATTTTATCCAAGGTCCATCATATTTTATAATGCGTCTTTATAACTTAAGCGAGAAATATACTAATGATATGAATGCATCATAAGGTAAACCAAACAATAGAATGACTAGGAAACATTATAACATTGACATAAGTAAAGTTTATGTGACATTGTCAACTTTAACTTTCATCTCATGGGGCCACCCTAAAACTTCTCTAGGTTATGAGCTCATACCTTAACTAGTCGTCACTAGCTCTTACTTATCCTATGATAAGCGTAACATAATCCCGACTTAAAGTACGGGCTAGGGGGCAAATTAAGGATCTCCTTTCTAGGATCATTTCCTCTTTGAAACGCTTTGCTAGCCACGTGGGCCTCGCAATTTGTCCGCTTTGGCAGGCTGCATCTACACATACCCTCACGGATTTGTCTCCTCCTGGTGCTCGGCCGAACCGGTGTCACCCAGAGAAGCGCGTCTCAGTGTTGTGTCACATTTATATTTTCATAAGTATTACATCACAATTACCTCATCATTTATCATATTCATTTTTATCATGCATTCTCATGTAGCTTTTTCATATATATCATCACATGAAACTATAACATTAGTCACATAAAACTTTCACACAAACATCATCACATAGTCATATTTAACAATCATCCCCATAAGCTCATAGACATGTTATGTTATAACTCATAGTGTTTTAAACTTGATTCTTATGAGTCTTAAACTTGCAAATTAATTATCCTTAACTTCTTTATACACCTATAGTTTGACAATTAATGAGTTATACAAGTTTTATGCTCAAGAACTAATCCAAATAGCACTAAGTAGAATTTGGACAGCTTTATGTTTATGTGATTACGGAGTTCTAGAAATTACGGTTTAGATCTTTATCTCACATTCTAAGTTATTGATCATCAACACCTAGTCTCTTGGGAACCTATAAGGTTATAACTAAGTATTTCTCACCTTACCCTATGGTCAAGAACATCTCTAAACCTCAAGAGTGCAGAAATCAAAATACTAACTTTACGGGTACCTAGAAGTCACAATAATGACCCTTTCTAAGTCCGGTTTGCTCCTAAGGTTTCAAGATTAAGTCCTAAACCAATTATGAGTCATTCCTACACATATAAACTAATTTAAAACCATGATTATTGAATCTAAACCTTGCTGGACAGAATCCAGAAAAATAAATCTTTAAGGGATCTAGAACTCTCAAATTAATTCTTTTCTAGTTCCTAACTTATCCTATCTTTCACATATGAGTCTTAACATAATTATTACCCAAACATAAGCATATTAACATCATTAACACAGCTCATGCAGTGGCCAAACATAGCAAGGCAGAACGAAAAAGAAACTCCATTTAAAGGCATTGAATCATAGTTTCTAAAGCACATAAAATACTAGTTTCTCTTGGAACCTTATTAAAACCTTCAAAACTATTTTATGAACACTTTTATCATCTAAACTCATGAAAATACTTAATAGGGCAGTGGCTATGCTATTTTCATCTCAAGAGGTCCTAAATTCATAATACTTAGTTCTACACATTCCTTATACTCATATAAGTTTAGAAAAATTATAAAACATAGTTTTCAATACTTGAAAACATTAAGGCCTCATAGGGCCGAAATATGAGCCATAGGAGATAAATGTTTTAGACCTTTGTTTGAGATATCCTTGGGCAAGTCTTTGAGCTCTAGAATCATTAAAGTGATGACATAAAAATAAACATGCTCATGCACTTATTTTAGTTATTGCTAGAAAGTAAAGTGAGAGCATAAAATAAATATGTGGTGCAACATATTATTATCTTAGATATTTAGGTGAGGACTTGAAATATAAATATGATAATGCAAAGCTTGAAACATAAACATGATAATGCAAGTTCATTCATTATCTTGGGATTTAGTGATAGCAAGGAAGTAAACATGATATGCATAGCATAAAATAAACATGATGCAAGATTCATTTTATAGTTAACTAGAGCTCATTCAAGACTTTAACAAGATAGAAACCCATTACAATATCTCAAAGATCACAATACAAAAACCGAAAGTCACATAAAAGAGAAAGAAAGTGAAACTATATCAAGTTCTTTATTAAGTACCCAAAACCCTATCTAGAGAAAAATCTCTAGAACGTGCGCCAACTTTAAGGTTGACAAGGGTAGGCTTGGGCTTTTAGAAATTCTTAGATTAATTTTCTTAAGTTGGAAAACCATGTGAGCTAGATAACATATAGATGAAGTTGCAAGAAAAGGAAAACTCAAGCTTTAGAGGTTTCCTTGAGATGAACACAATGTCATCATCTAGAAACTCTCATCATCAAGCTATCATGCTCAAATCAAGGCCTCATGGCCGAAAATGAAAGGAAAGGAAAGACAAAGGAAAGTTCAAAAAGAATCCAAGAGAAAACTAGAGAATTACACTTTCTTGAGCAAAATAAAGTTTGAAAACAAATCCCTACCTTTTGATGAAGATAAAAGCTTGATCTTGAAGATGGAAATGAGATGAGCAACACCTCCTAGGATGGTGATGATGATTCGGCCTTGATGAGAGAAAAAGAATGAGAATGTGTTTCAAGTGGAGTTGTGTTTGAGGTGTGGTTTTTGAGAGGTTTGATGATGGTTCAAGGTTTTGGGGTGGTGTTTGATGGTTGAGAGGTGATGATGAGATGAAGAGATGAAGAAGATAAAGATGAAAAGAAAGGAAGAACACTCTTGGAACTTTGAGAGAAAAAGGAAAAACTAGCAAGACAACTCTAAAACTCTAAACTTTGCAAATGCTTCAAAGTGTAACAAGGCTAACACAAGCATCCTATTTATAGAAAATCAAAACCATGGAGGAGTGAATGGGGAGGGCTTGGCGTAGCCTTTGAGGGAGGAAGGAAGAGAAAATATCTCTTACACAAGGTCATTCAAGCATGGTTTGAAGTATGGAAGCTATGCTACAAAGTATGGCTTGATGTGAGTTAATTTCCTATCACATTTTTATGAAATTAGGCTTCTAGAACCTTAACATGGCTGGAACTTTTCCAGCCACAAATAAATGGGGAAAATGGGTTGTTTTAATTATTTATTCATGTGGAAATTCAAGCTTGATTGAAAGTTATGACAAGGTATAGTGTATGTGACTTGAGGTATGGCTTTGGAGTGTTGAAAAATTGAACATGTGATGCATAATGGAGGGAGTGAGGCTGCGGCCAGCTTGGGGCAGCAGAATGGGAGGATGATTTGACCATTTAATTGTGTGTTAATGGTAGGTTTAGATGTGTATTAGCTTAGGTACAAGGTTAGGAATGATTAAGCTTAAGTTTAGGTAACTAAGAATGTGATTTAGGGAGTTTATGACAAGTTTAGGAGTGCTCATACATCATTAAAGAATTTAAAACTCATTTATGAATAAACAATGTGTAACACAATTCCATGATTTAAGGAATTGGAAAGAGAAAACACTATTCAAGATTCTATGACTAGGTGTCATAAAATTAAAATATGATTTTAGGTTGTAATTAAGTACTTTTTGGTTCTAATCAACTTTAATAAATTATTTTGGCTCTAGATTAGTTAAGGAAATTAATTAACCTTCGATTAGAGCCTAATATTGCTTAGGTTTGCTTAATCGTGTGATTAAGCGTAAAAATCTGGCCCAGGGGCAAAGCCGTAATTTTGCACTAATTTTGCCCGGGACTTCAAAAATTAAAACTGAGGTCATAGAATACATAAAAACGCCTTTTAAAACCATCCGAGAAGTTTCGGGTTCATCCGCACTTGCAAGCGGGTAAAACACCACAGGCGTTTTGGTCATTTTGACCAAACTTCGAAAACGAGATTTTCGATCCCGGAAGGTACATAAGTTTTCTAATCCCCTTCCAACATTGAGTTTGCCCTTGAGTCTTTGCCGCGGCTTTCCTCGGTCCAATAAAATGACCTCGAGGGCATTTTGGTCATTTTCACTCTAACGAGAAAATCGGGCGTTACATTACTCCTCCTTAAAAGAATTTAGCCCTCAAATTCGTACCTTAGAAAAGCTCTGGATATTTGGACTTCATCTCGACTCTAGTTCCCACGTGTATTCTTCCGAGCTTGCCTTGTCCCCACGCCACTTTTACCAAAGGAGCAGGACTTGTTCCTTAACCGCTTGACTCAGTGATCCACTATTCCCGTGGCGGTACATTGAAAGTGAGGTCCTCCCTTAACTGTACATGCTCTGGTTCTAGGACATGGCTAGGGTCGGACTCATATTTACGTGGCGGGAGGCGTGAAAGACATCATGAAGGTTTGACAGATTGGGTGGTAAGGCTATTTTGTAAGCTACGGATCCGACTCTTTGAAGAATTTCAAAAGGACCGAGAAATCGGGGACACAACTTTTTAACTTTCATGGCTCTCCCTATTCCTGTAGTGGGGGTGATTCTTAGAAATACATGTTCTCCTCTTGGAACTCCAAGGGCTTGCGCCTTTGTCCGCGTAGCTTTTTCTCGTCGACTTTGAGCGGTTAAGATTCTATCCTTGATCTTCTTGATTTGTTCCGTCGTTTCCCTCACTACCTCGGGTCCTAAGACACTTTGCTCTCCGGCTCGTACCAACACAAGGGTGATTGGCACTTTCTTCCGTATAATGCCTCGTATGGTGCCATCTGGAGTGCTTGCGTGATAAGCGTTGTTATCATAAACTTCGATCAAAGGCATGTACTTATCCCAACTTCCTTTTGGTCTAAGACACAAGCTCTCAAAGATATCTTCTAGGGTTTGGATTGTCCTCTCGGATCGACCATCCGTTTGTGGGTGGTAAGCGGTGCTTAGGCACAACTTGGAACCAAACGCCTTTTGAAAGGCTCCCCAAAAGCGTGGCGTAAACCGCGGATCTCGATCCGAGATTATCGTCGATGGTACTCCATGCAACCTTACTATTTCTTGGATGTAAAGTGGGCCAACTTATCCAGCGAGTGCGTGACTCGAATAGGTAGAAAGTGAGCCGACTTAGTCGGTCGATCCACGATTACCCATACGGCATCGTGGCGACTTGGGTCTTTGGCAATCCCTGTCACGAAGTCCATTGATATACCTTCCCACTTCCACTCGGGGATCGGCGGGGGTTGCAGCATGCCGTAGAAGGTTTTGGTGTTCGATCTTGACCTTTTGGCGGACCAAACACTTACTCACCCAGCGACCACATCCTTCTTTAATCCGCCACCAAAACATTTTCTTTAAGTCCCGATACATCTTCGTAGTACCAGGATGGATGGCAAAATGGCTCTTGTGAGCCTCCTCCAAGATCTTCTCTCGGAGGTCACCATCTTGTGGCACACAGATTCGCCCTTCGAACCTCCATAACCGATCGGGGCCTCGTACAAAACCTTTCAACTTTCCAGCCTTCTTGCCTCGATTGTCTCCATAAAGTCCTCATTTTCTCTTTGGGCAAGCATAATCCTTTGCTTAAACCCACTGGTCACCGTGAGATGACTCATCACGATGCCATTCTCCGTTATAGACATTCCAAGATTCATATCCCTAAATTGCTCTATTAACCCAACTTCATTAACCATCATACTTTGACGTAACGAAGTTTGGCTCAAGGCGTCGGCTACTACATTAGCCTTGCCGGGTGGTAATTTAAACCAAAATCGTAGTCCTTGAGGAATTCCATCCATCTCCTTTGCCTCATATTCAACTCCTTTTGATCAAAGAGATGCTTGAGACTCTTATGATCGGAGAAAACTTCAAACCTCACACCATACAAGTGGTGTCTCCACATCTTTAGAGCGAACACGATGGTCAGCTAGTTCAAGGTCATGGGTGGGGTAGGTTACCTCATGAGGCTTGAGTTGCCTGGACGCATAGGCTACCACTTGCCTGTTTTGCATCAACACACAACCTAAACCCTTGCCTGAAGCATCGCAATATACCTCAAAGGGTACATTGGGGTCAGGTAAAACTAAAGCGGGGTTGAGGTGAGCTTTTCCTTAAGCTCTAGGAAACTCTTTTCACACTCGGGCTCCACTCAAGCGGGGCATTCTTCCTAGTGAGCTTGGTTAAGGGTAGGGCTAGCTGGGAAAATCCTTTAATGAACCTACGGTAATATCCAGCTAAACCCAAAAGCTTCTAATCTCGATTCTGAGGTTGGTCTATCCCAATTCATCACAGCCTCTATCTTACTTGGGTCGACTGACTATGCCACCTTTTGACACAACATGTCCTAAGAACTTTACCTCCTCTAACCAAAATTCACACTTAGACAACTTAGCGTATAACTTCTTCTCCTTTAATACCTCTAAAACCAACCTTAAATGACGCTCATGCTCCTCGTGGGTTTTCGAATAGATGAGAATATCATCTATGAACACAACCACGAACTGATCTAAATAGGGTCTAAAGATCCTATTCATGTAATCCATAAAAAGCTGAGGAGCATTCGTCAAACCAAGCGACATTACATTGAACTCAAAGTGTCCATACCGAAGTTCGAAAGGCGGTTTTAGGAATATCCGAATCTCTCACCCTAATCGATGGTAACCGGACCTTAAATCAATCTTAGAAAACACTACTGCTCCTTTCAATTGGTCCATAAGATCATCAATCCTAGGTAATGGGTATTTATTCTTTATGGTTACTTGGTTCAACTGCCTATAGTCTATACACATCCTCATGCTTCCGTCCTTTTTCTTCACAAATAAGACCGGGGCGCCCCAAGGTGAAGCACTCGGCCTTATAAAACTCTTTTCTAACAACTCCTCTAGCGGGTTTTCAACTCTCCTAACTCCGAGGGTGACATCCTATACGGGGCTATGGAGATTGGTCCTGTCCCAGGACCCAACTCTATGGAGAACTCCACTTCTCTTTCGGGAGGGAACTCGGGTATTTCATCTGGAAATACCTCGGGATAGTCTCTCACCACAGGTATCTCACCTAGGTTCTGCTCCAAGTCTACATCACAAAGTGACTAGGAGGACATATCCCTTAGTTTTCTTCCCACTAGAGAAGACCTCTACGGAATTTAGGTACAGCCTAATGGGTTGAGTGATGTTTTCGGGAGGAGAAGGGAAAACTACGGTTTGGGTTCCACAATCTAACATCACACGATTGGGGTGAAGCCGTTCATGCCTAAGATAATGCCTATGTCTTTCAAGGGTAAACAAATTAAATCTATGATAAAAGACCTATTTTCTACAACAAGATGACAATTTAAACAACAACGGCAAGTATTAACAGTGCGATTTGTAGGAGTAGAAACAATGAGATCAAAGGGGAGTTTGGAGACTTTTAGATTTAAGGACTCGACACTAGCAAGTGAAATGAAAGAATGAGTAGCACCAGAGTCATATAGTAATGCAGTTAAGGCTTTACTGCTTACTTCGCACATACCTTGATGAGATCTTTGGACTTCTTGGCGTCTTCTGCGTTAAGGGTAAAGACCCTTCCTCGGTATTGTGGTCGGGGTTTTGGTTCGATGTCCCTTGTCCGGTGCGATCCTTTGCATAGTGGCCAGGCTTGCCACACTTGAAGCACGATTCGGCCGCTAAGCATGGGCGATTCCGTGGTTCTTTCCGCATTGTGGGCAAACATCCATGATCGTTGCTCGGGAGTAGCGGCGAGGGTTTGTGGCGCCTTGTTCTTGGCTCCACTTGGTCCTCCATTGTGGTTTCGGGTCCACCGGTCCACGGGGTTGATTATTGAAATTCCTCGGGCCTTGATGTTGAAATGGCGGCCTTTGGTGTTGTTTGGATTGTTGGTGAGCAGGAGCTCTTGGCGGTTGTTGTTGTTGTCGGGCTGGTTGGGTGGTAGGGGTTGTAGTGATTCCTCGGCCAGATGCTGCGGTTTGAACCAGGGCTTGAGGTCCGAGGCCCTTAGCTCGCTCCGCCCTTGTGATTTGAATCTTTCTCTGTCCTTCTTCAAGTATCCGCACTTGTTGACCAGGGTCGGAAGTCTCTGATCTCCATATGGGCCACAGCGTAGTTCATCTCGCCTTGAGACCGGCCTCATACTTCACACACTTCCAAACTTCATGGGGTTCCCTGGAACACTCGAGAGAACTTGATTAGCTCCTCAAACTTTGCGGTGTATTGGGCTCTGATGAGCCCCCTTGGGTCAACTGCATGAACTCAACGTCCTCCGCGTTCCTCACGGACTCGGAAAGTACTTCTCATAGAAGTAAGTCTTGAAACGACTCGATCAATGGGAGTTCCAGAGGCTTCTAGTAGATGCCTCGTGCCGTTCCACCGTAACTCGGCGTCGGACTTGACAAGATGAAAGCAAAGAATGTGACCTTCGCTCCTCAGAAGCGGTAACAACAGAGTAGATCTTCTCCATGTCTTTGATCCACTCATCGCCCTTGTCGGGTCCATTACCCCTCGGAACAACTGGCGGGTTCGCCTTGCGGAACTCGCCCAAAGCGGACTTGTTCCACCATCTCTGCAGCAGGGGGAGGAGGGGGAACAGGAGCAGCATTCGCTTGTTGATCCATTCGGTCGAACATCCGTTCCATGGCTTGCGCCATGCGACGGACAGCGGCAGCTGTATCATCTTGTTCAACATCGGGTGTAGTCCTAGGTCGTCGTCAGCGGTGCCATTGGTCCCAATACACATGAAACAATGAACATCAAGTTGATCAGGCTCAATATCCATGCAAAATGAGCTAGTTACCATGGCACTTGCAACCAACAGAAGTCATGCATCTCTAGTCCTACAGCTTATCTCTATCAAGCACTATACATGACATAACTATCGTATTATGCTTATAAAGCATAGTCAGTCAAATCCTCAGGCTCCATGAGAATCGAACTTCTCTGATACCATAATGTAACACCCTAAATCTTAACCCAAGACTACTAGTATGTACTTAGGTTAATCTTTAGAATATTACCTCTTGGTCTCGTCTTTTAGAAAATACTTAGCGGAAATATGGGTAAAATTTTTCTTTTTGGAATTTAAAATCAAAGTGAGAGCCACGCACGAAACTTAAAGGGGAAACATAGCGAAACATATAAGCAAAGCATAAGAAACACATCATGTCATGGAAGCATCACTGAATCATAGATATATATATATAACGTGCCTACCCAAAGAGGCAGGACTATTTGATACATCATGAAGCGAAATACAACTGAAATGCAATACAAGGAAATCATAAAAGCAAATACAAAAGACACTACCCCCATACCCGTGTGCACCTAAAGGAGACAACCTCATATACAAAAGAAGGTTTGATCTCTACTATGTGGCGTGTGTGTGCACTAGCTACTACCCTCCTATGACTACTCCTGGTCCGAGCATGCGTGGGGGTCGAAGTCGATCCACCGCGAATCTCGGCGGGAGTGGTCGAGTGCATCATCGGGCATGTCCACCGCGCGAGGGCGCATAGATGGCCGTCGAGCCAACCTCGGCCGACCACCGCCTCCTCACTCCCACCCTCATCGGTGGAGGAGCAGGGCTGGAACTCCAACTATACATGTGGGATGGCGGGTCCTCGGATGGGTCCGTCTCCGAGTACTGGGGACGCGGTACATACTCGGGGTACTCGCGTACAGCTGACGTCTCGGGCTCCATGCAGAGGATCTGCTCATCGCGTGGCCTCGCTCGCTCAAAAATCCCGTTATGACGGTAGAAGGCGATCGGGGTGAAGCGGTAGCTCGGGACGGGGGTGCGAAGGGTCGCCCCATGAACATGAATACTCGGCGGCAGCGACCCTCAAAATGATATGACCCGAGTGCCGGGTCATGGTGCAGCTCCCATACCGGTGTCGATGAAGAGTACAAACGCCGCCATCTCAAGATATGACGGAAGAAAAGAGAGAGGGAATGAGAATCTTTCTAAAAGAATTCTCAGTAGGGTTATCCCTACCTAGGTGTCATCGTCACATCCTCAGGAACCTTGGGTTTATTTCTAAAAGGTGTGCATGCATATAAGTTCCTTTTAAGTGGGTTTCCCAAAGAGGTATTTTATCCAAGGTCCATCATATTTTATAATGCGTCTTTATAACTTAAGCGAAATATACTAATGATATGAATGCATCATAAGGTAAACCAAACAATAGAATGACTAGGAAACATTATAACATTGACATAAGTAAAGTTTATGTGACATTGTCAACTTTAACTTTCATCTCATGGGGCCGTCCTAAAACTTCTCTAGGTTATGAGCTCATACCTTAACTAGTCGTCACTAGCTCTTACTTATCCTATGATAAGCGTAACATAATCCCGACTTAAAGTACGGGCTAGGGGGCAAATTAAGGATCTCCTTTCTAGGATCATTTCCTCTTTGAAACGCTTTGCTAGCCACGTGGGCCTCGCAATTTGTCCGCTTTGGCAGTGCATCTACACATACCCTCACGGATTTGTCTCCTCCTGGGGTGCTCGGCCGAACCGGTGTCACCCAGAGAAGCGCGTCTCGGTGTTGTGTCACATTTATATTTTCATAAGTATTACATCACAATTACCTCATCATTTATCATATTCATTTTTATCATGCATTCTCATGTAGCTTTTTCATATATATCATCACATGAAACTATAACATTCGTCACATAAAACTTTCACACAAACATCATCACATAGTCATATTTAACAATCATCCCCATAAGCTCATAGACATGTTATGTTATAACTCATAGTGTTTTAAACTTCGATTCTTATGAGTCTTAAACTTGCAAATTAATTATCCTTAACTTCTTTATACACCTATAGTTTGACAATTAATGAGTTATACAAGTTTTATGCTCAAGAACTAATCCAAATAGCACTAAGTAGAATTTGGACAGCTTTATGTTTATGTGATTACGGAGTTCTAGAAATTACGGTTTCGATCTTTATCTCACATTCTAAGTTATTGATCATCAACACCTAGTCTCTTGGGAACCTATAAGGTTATAACTAAGTATTTCTCACCTTACCCTATGGTCAAGAACATCTCTAAACCTCAAGAGTGCAGAAATCAAAATACTAACTTTACGGGTACCTAGAAGTCACAATAATGACCCTTTCTAAGTCCGGTTTGCTCCTAAGGTTTCAAGATTAAGTCCTAAACCAATTATGAGTCATTCCTACACATATAAACTAATTTAAAACCATGATTATTGAATCTAAACCTTGCTGGACAGAATCCAGAAAAATAAATCTTTAAGGGATCTAGAACTCTCAAATTAATTCTTTTCTAGTTCCTAACTTATCCTATCTTTCACATATGAGTCTTAACATAATTATTACCCAAACATAAGCATATTAACATCATTAACACAGCTCATGCAGTGGCCAAACATAGCAAGGCAGAACCGAAACAGAAACTCCATTTAAAGGCATTGAATCATAGTTTCTAAAGCACATAAAATACTAGTTTCTCTTGGAACCTTATTAAAACCTTCAAAACTATTTTATGAACACTTTTATCATCTAAACTCATGAAAATACTTAATAGGGCAGTGGCTATGCTATTTTCATCTCAAGAGGTCCTAAATTCATAATACTTAGTTCTACACATTCCTTATACTCATATAAGTTTAGAAAAATTATAAAACATAGTTTTCAATACTTGAAAACATTAAGGCCTCATAGGGCCGAAATATGAGCCATAGGAGATAAATGTTTTAGACCTTTGTTTGAGATATCCTTGGGCAAGTCTTTGAGCTCTAGAATCATTAAAGTGATGACATAAAAATAAACATGCTCATGCACTTATTTTAGTTATTGCTAGAAAGTAAAGTGAGAGCATAAAATAAATATGTGGTGCAACATATTATTATCTTAGATATTTAGGTGAGGACTTGAAATATAAATATGATAATGCAAAGCTTGAAACATAAACATGATAATGCAAGTTCATTCATTATCTTGGGATTTAGTGATAGCAAGGAAGTAAACATGATATGCATAGCATAAAATAAACATGATGCAAGATTCATTTTATAGTTAACTAGAGCTCATTCAAGACTTTAACAAGATAGAAACCCATTACAATATCTCAAAGATCACAATACAAAAACCGAAAGTCACATAAAAGAGAAAGAAAGTGAAACTATATCAAGTTCTTTATTAAGTACCCAAAACCACTATCTAGAGAAAAATCTCTAGAACGTGTCGCCAACTTTAAGGTTGACAAGGGTAGGCTTGGGCTTTTAGAAATTCTTAGATTAATTTTCTTAAGTTGGAAAACCATGTGAGCTAGATAACATATAGATGAAGTTGCAAGAAAAGGAAAACTCAAGCTTTAGAGGTTTCCTTGAGATGAACACAATGTCATCATCTAGAAACTCTCATCATCAAGCTATCATGCTCAAATCAAGGCCTCATGGCCGAAAATGAAAGGAAAGGAAAGACAAAGGAAAGTTCAAAAAGAATCCAAGAGAAAACTAGAGAAAAACACTTTCTTGAGCAAAATAAAGTTTGAAAACAAATCCCTACCTTTTGATGAAGATAAAAGCTTGATCTTGAAGATGGAAATGAGATGAGCAACACCTCCTAGGATGGTGATGATGATTCGGCCTTGATGAGAGAAAAGAAAGAGAATGTGTTTCAAGTGGAGTTGTGTTTGAGGTGTGGTTTTTGAGAGGTTTGATGATGGTTCAAGGTTTTGGGGTGGTGTTTGATGGTTGAGAGGTGATGATGAGATGAAGAGATGAAGAAGATAAAGATGAAAAGAAAGGAAGAACACTCTTGGAACTTTGAGAGAAAAAGGAAAAACTAGCAAGACAACTCTAAAACTCTAAACTTTGCAAATGCTTCAAAGTGTAACAAGGCTAACACAAGCATCCTATTTATAGAAAATCAAAACCATGGAGGAGTGAATGGGGAGGGCTTGGCCGTAGCCTTTGAGGGAGGAAGGAAGAGAAAATATCTCTTACACAAGGTCATTCAAGCATGGTTTGAAGTATGGAAGCTATGCTACAAAGTATGGCTTGATGTGAGTTAATTTCCTATCACATTTTTATGAAATTAGGCTTCTAGAACCTTAACATGGCTGGAACTTTTCCAGCCACAAATAAATGGGGAAAATGGGTTGTTTTAATTATTTATTCATGTGGAAATTCAAGCTTGATTGAAAGTTATGACAAGGTATAGTGTATGTGACTTGAGGTATGGCTTTGGAGTGTTGAAAAATTGAACATGTGATGCATAATGGAGGGAGTGAGGCTTCGGCCAGCTTGGGGCAGCAGAATGGGAGGATGATTTGACCATTTAATTGTGTGTTAATGGTAGGTTTAGATGTGTATTAGCTTAGGTACAAGGTTAGGAATGATTAAGCTTAAGTTTAGGTAACTAAGAATGTGATTTAGGAGTTTATGACAAGTTTAGGAGTGCTCATACATCATTAAAGAATTTAAAACTCATTTATGAATAAACAATGTGTAACACAATTCCATGATTTAAGGAATTGGAAAGAGAAAACACTATTCAAGATTCTATGACTAGGTGTCATAAAATTAAAATATGATTTTAGGTTGTAATTAAGTACTATTTGGTTCTAATCAACTTTAATAAATTATTTTGGCTCTAGATTAGTTAAGGAAATTAATTAACCTTCGATTAGAGCCTAATATTGCTTAGGTTTGCTTAATCGTGTGATTAAGCGTAAAAATCTGGCCAGGGGCAAACCGTAATTTTGCACTAATTTTGCCCGGGACTTCAAAAATTAAAACTGAGGTCATAGAATACATAAAAACGCCTTTTAAAACCATCTGGAGAAGTTTCGGGTTCATCCGGCACTTGTAAACGGGTAAAACACCACAGGGGCGTTTTGGTCATTTTGACCTAAAACTCAACGAGATTTTCGATCCCTGAAGGTACATAAGTTTTCTAATCCCCTTCCAACATTGAGTTTGCCCTTCGAGTACTGCCAAGACCGCTTTCCTCGGTCCAAAAAAATGACCTCAGGGGCATTTTGGTCATTTTCACTCTAACAGAAAATCGGGGCGTTACATTACACATGTAGAGTGAAATATTAATCTTGCTTAGGTTCATGTAATACAGACCGGATCTACTAGTTAAACTTTGTCAAGAAACTCAAGGTAGCCATTAGTCATTCTTCAAAACATTTTCTCTAAATTGGCTTTGGTGTCATTCAAAACCTTTTAAGCTTTGTACTTTCTAAGTACTTTCTGAAGGCTTTTGGAATTTACACCATCTTCCTTTCACAGTGTTTCAAGAGTTAATTTGTCATGTTATGCTTAGCTTGCTACATCGTAGAGATAGCCTTATCATATCCTAGAAGCTCATTAAGAATGGATAGTTCGATTGATGAGTGAACTCCTGCTTTATCTTGTCCATTCAATCTTTGTCCTTTGCAATCGTTGGATTGCTTAACCCGTCAAAGAAGGGGGTTGAATCGTGCTTTCTAAAGTTTTTTTCCAAGTCTAAAACTTTTTGACAAAAAGATACTATCAAGCTTTTGGCTTAAAGTGTAGTGGAGAAATGGTTAGTAGTTTCAGAACGTAGATCTCTAAAGCATAATAATAATAATACAACTTAAATGATGATTTGGTAGGAATCAATATAAAATGCATAACAAAAAGGGAGATCAAGGAAGAGAGAAAAGACATAAATATTTTTGTACTAGTTTGACCAACCTACTTATATCTAGTACTCAACACATGTTGAGATTCCACTAACAACAACTTTCTCTACTTGAGAAAGTAAAATGGATAGTCTTTACATTAGCCTTCCCAAGCTCTTATAGTGAACAATAGACAACCCCAATTGTCACAAATCAAGTAGTTCTGAACTAGCCCCTCTAAGTTGAATCGAGTAGTTTTGAACCAGCCTCTCCAAGCTGAACTAAGTAGTTCTGAACCAGCCACTCTAAGCTGAACCATGACCTGCAGACAACGTATGTAACACCTTCCTAACTACTATGTATTACTCGAGCATTAACATTGTAATTAGAAGAGTATCACTTCCTTTCTATAATATCCATTAGTCGAATGAAATGAAAATAAGATAAATCAACCTCTTGAGTTGTAAAGAAAACTACTACAAAATATACATATGTTTATACTTCACATACAACTTTCCTTAATACATACCATACTTGAAGTTAAGTCACTTCACTTATAATACAACTCAGGGACTCCTATCAAAAGCCCTACCAAGCTTGCTCAAATATCAAGGTCCAACAAAAATCATATATATACACAGAAATGGACCTAAGACATCTAACAGCAATCAGTCTGCAAGCAGGTAAGTTCCTAGCACTATACTACACTATATACAAGTCAAAAGCCCCTGTAGGTCTCATGTCCTCCTAGGTGAAATCATTGGCCATTGATATGATGGCCTCTCCTCCGCCAGGGGCATCAGGACCTTCTGGTATGTCCAAATCGGAGGACGAGTATGAGGAGGGAGCATCCGCTAGGGGAGGTATTGGTAGTGTTAGAGGAATATCAAATATAACTGGGTGTTCCATATGGAGTGGCACACCGTCGTAGAGAAAAACTAGATCGAAATCAGCAATGAAGATAAACGCACTAAAGGAACAGCCAAAGAACACATATGCATGGATCTGGGAATAAGTTGCTGCATAAAGAGAGTCAAGTATCATATCATAATGCCACACCCACTGTGGCGAATCAAGGAAGAATATTAGTGATGACATCTGTAGAGTCTGAGCATGATACAACATATACACAAATAGGGGTGAGAATATTATAAAATTCTCAGTAGGGTAATCCCTTACATGTGGAGAGAATATAATCAGTAAATGCATTCATATAATAATAAAAAAAAACATCAAGCTAGATCACATATATCAATATTAATGTACATGAGTCAAGGAAAATTAAATGCAAACTGGTAGTAATCGTATGTGTTTCTCTTATATCACATGGAATTCAACTTAGTGCAATTGTTCTTATTATTAACATAGGGAAGGCTTAGTTTCATATCCAGTAATATCTGTAGTGGATAACCCCATAGAGAACATTAGACTGCTAGGACATGAGCTCATTCTTATTCGTGATCATCGGACTTCATTTTTTTCCACTTCCAAATCACACACAGTTTTATTCCTACCCAATACGTCTACCAACTCATACAATTTCCTGGGAAGTTCTTATTTTTGCCTTCCCTCTTCACTCCACATAAGTGTTGTTTCTGTTTTCCCCATATGTTAAATCATGCATCATTAAACCTCATATATCCTCATTTGTCATATAAATGCATCATACATTTTTATTTTCACATAGGCATTCACTCACAAGAAATCCTTATTTGTGCCTCATAAATCAATCTTTAAATTGTCTAGCATGCATACATACTCATCATACTTAAATCAAGAATCATTATATCTCCAAATCAATACTTGAGTTCATTTCAGCACAATTACAGCATGTTGGCAGAATTCATGCTTAAAAAGTAAAATTTGTTATACATCTCAAACATCGATTTCCAGGGTTATAAAAATTCTCCAAGACACCTCAATATGTGCATAAGGCCCTGTAAAACTTTCATAGCAAGATGAGTTCTCTAACTCTATCAACAAATTCTACAAATTTGGTGGTCATAGACCACTTCACCTCAGCTCAATACCAGAATTCACTAATTTTTAACCCTATCAAATGAATTCATAAATTCATAAACAAATTTATGATTAAGCCTCAAGATGTTCTCAATATCCTGTAAAAACTTCAGCTCAAAATTATATCATTTACTAGGGTAACAAAATTAGACAATTTTCCAGCTTCAAATTCAACATTTCAGGCAGCATAGTTACAACTTCAGTTCTTGAATTTTTTAAATCATTAGAAGTCAAAAACAGAACTCAAGAAAATTATTGGAACTATCCTAGGATGTTAGATTCAACATATAATTTTTATAGCTCATGAAAATATCCACAATTCCCTCAAAAAATTCGTGAACAATCACTGCCAGTAGGAAAACCGAAAATCCAGCAGCCTAGCCAAAACTTCATTTGGTAAAATAATTACTCTAACCTCATCCAAACCCTCCACCAAAATTTATTCATCAACAACCATATATCACTAACCAAAATAATCAAAAATTTCTTGCAGCACAAGTTAGAAATAAGAAAAATAATTTTGGCAAGAAAAGACTCAATAGAACCCTACTCTTGGAAGCTAAAGGTGCCTTGGTCTCTAGGATGCTCCCAAGTGATGCTCTTCACTCCACAACTCTCAAGATACACCCAAGCCCTTCTCTAATCAGTGATGAATAGGATAAATACAATGAGGTTTGCGAATTTTAATCGGTTAGAATTGTAGAGGTTGATGTATAGAAAAATTTTAGTGAAGGGAGTTTTTGGTTTTGGTATCTCTAGCTAGTATATATGTAATTTGAACTCAAAATGGAGCTCTTGGTTATGGAGGTATGAAGGCTATCTCCTTTCCTTCAATGGTCGAGAATGTTGTTTCTTCAAGAAGCTTAATGGTTCAGTTTATCTTATAATAAATGCAAATGAATTTAATATATTATTCTTAGATATTTCTTTGCCTAACAAAGCTAAATGGATGGCTAGGATCAATCTTGTAATTCAAGATTGAATCTTAGCCATTCCTTTAATATAAAGAGATAAGGTTCCTTATTTTGTAAAGGTTAAAATAGTTTTCGATGTTAGAAATCGCACACTGAAATTTCACCGAACGGGTAAAACAGTGTACCCGAGCAATCAAGCATTGCCCGAAAATTAATTCTAAGTATAAAACCTTTATTCCTAACCATTTCTAATTTCAACCCCATGTTTTCCTAATTTCGGGCACCTTCGGGTCTTGAATCTAGGGTTTCAGCTGTCACCGTCAGCCTACAGGGCCCGCAAAACACTATTCATATTTTTTTTTTAACATTCGTTACATTGTTCTCATCATTTTTGTGTATATCAAAATTTTGATATTCTTATTAATAAAGCCTCAATTATTTTCTGAATAAAAAAAGTTAGGATGTTACAACTTCTACTATCATATTGTAAGTAGTCTTGAACCAGCCTCTCCAAGCTAAACCGTGATGAGTAGATACCTCTGCCATCGCGTTGCAAGTAGGTTTACTGTAACACCTTAAAAATTATTTAAAAATTAATTTGAGTTTTTCTAGTTATAATTTTAAAAATCCGACAGACATAGCAATGATTAGGACAACCTAACCAATCTGTAAAAAAAAAAAAAGAAAAAAAACGTGAATAGTATTTTGCGGGCCCCGCAAGCCTGCCGGGACAACCAAAACCCTAGAATTAGGGCCCGGAGATGCCCGAAAATAAGAAAGTATAGGATTGAGATTAGAAATAGGTAGGAATAAATATTTCATACTTAGAATTATTTTTTAGGCAATATTTGATTTCCTGGGTACACTGTTTTACCCGTTCGATAGAATTTCGGTGTGCGATTTTTAACACTGTAAAAGCTACTTCGTGGCCAAGTAAAGGTGAGCCAATTGGATGCCAAGATTCATTCTTTGACTTTTAAAATAAATCCTAACCATCCATCTTTTTATTTCTCTTTATTCCTTTAACTACATATTTATTGTATCTAACTTTTTATATATAAAAGAAATACAAAAACTTGTTTAAGAAGCCAAGCATTCACGGTTCTTATCTCCATGATGTAGCCACCATTGTTATCTTCTCCAAGAGCTCATGTTTTCATTTTAAATCATCAAAACCCTTGTCTAAAGTTCATAAAACACTAAACTCCCTTCACAAAACTTGTTCCACTCCTCAATATCTACCAAACTAACTTATTAGAATTTGAATCCATCAACTTTTCATACCTTAAGAGCTCATTGTTAGATGTTTAAGGAAGGGTTTGGTGTGGGTTTGAAGGCTTGGAAGTGAAGGGATCAATCTTGGAGCCAAGATCTTTAAAGCTTCAAAGTGTAGGGTTTTCTTTGGCCTTTTTCTTTCAAAATTTATTTTGAGAATTTTTATGTGTTTTAGTCCGAAATATTTAGTTATATTGGTTGATAATATGTTGATATTGATGTATTAATTTTGGTGGAGTGTTTGGTGTTGTGAAAAAATCATTTTTACCAAAAGAGTTTTTGAATTGGTTTGCTGGAATTTCGGTCCTTTGATAGGCAGCAACTGTACACGAATTTTCTGGTGTGATTTCAGGTATTTTCATGAGCTATAAAAATTATATGTTGAAGCTAACATCCTAGGCTAGTGGCACTAATTTTTGTGAGCTCTGTTTTTGAATCCTAATTCTTCAAAAAATTCAAGAACCGAAATTGTAAGCATGCTGCCTGGAAAGTTGAATCTGAAGCTGGGAAATTGTCTAATTTTTTTATCATATCAAATGATGGAATTATCCTTTGAAAATTTTACAGAGTGCTGAAAACATATTGAAGTTTAGCCATGATTTTTATCCTGAAGTGATTGATTCATTTGCTATGGTTAAAAATTATTGAATTCTGGCATTGAGCTAAGGTTAAGTGGTCTATGACCACCAAATTTGTAGAATTTGTTGATAGAGTTAGAGGAGTCTTCTTCCTATGAAATTTTTACAGGGCCTTGTGCACACGTTGAGGTGTCTTGGGTAAATTTTATAGCCTTGGCAATGGATTTTTGATATGCATAATGAATTTTACTCTTTAGGCATGAATTCTACCAACATGCTGTAATTGTGCTGAAATGAACTCAAGTATTGATTTGGTGATATAATGATTCTTGATTAAGTATGATGAGTATGTATGCATGCTAGACAATTTAAAGATTGATTTATGAGGCACAAGTAAGAATTTCTTATGATTGAATGCCTATATGTGACTTATGCATGCATTTGAAAAGAAGAAAGCACATGGTGCTACTATATGAGAAAAGAGAATGTATAAATTTCACTCGTGCATGTTCTGACATAAGAGAAAACAGAAACAAGACTTAAGTCGAATGAGGGGAAGGCAAAAAGAGGAACTTCCCTCGAGTTTATGTTCTAACATAGGAGAAAACAAAAACAAGACTTAGGTTGAATTGAGGGGAAGGCAAAAAGATGAACTTCCCCCGAGATATTATGAGTTGGTAGACGTATCTGCTAGGAATAGAACTGTGTGTGATTCGGAAATGGAATAAAATGAAGTCTGATGATCACGTATAGGAATGAGCTCAGTCCTGATAAGCAGTCTATTTCCCATTGTGGCATTGTCCACGGCAGATGCCTTTTGGTATAAATGATCTATTGTGGAGTTGTCCATGGAAGATACCCGTTGGGTATAAACCACAAGTCTTTCCTATGTCAATGATGCACTAAATTGAGTTTTTGCAATATCATATGAACTAAGTCTTTACTATGTCAATGAAAAGAGAAAAATGCACCGAGTTGAGTTCTATGGTCACAAGTAAGGCCATGTCCCTGAAATAAATGTTTTGATTAGGATTATTTACTATGTGTTTGAGTTTATTATATATGTGTATTAAGTGATTGATCATTAAAAGCTACCCACTTCGAAAGTACGATTTAGAACTCTAAAATTGAACTATTGTTATAAAATGCATGATCACTTTTTCCTAATAAACTGAAGTGGCTGGAATGATGATGATGACATTATGATTGTGTAATTGGGGAGTTGCCCTACTAAGAATTGTATAATTCTCACCCCTACTTGTTTATGTTCCCGTGTCGTCTCCAGGTCGATCGTAGTGGATTATGGGATTATTACCTGAAAGAACATGGAAGTGCAGTAGCTTAGTAGTTGATGATGTTATTATATTGTATATAATTGTAGGCATGTGTGTATGTAAATGTAATAGAGATTGTATATGTATTAAAGCTCCTTGTAGAGCTTCCTTATGTAATTGACTTTATATGAAATAAAAGTTTGTATCTTTGTTATATATTTTAATCGAATTGCTCTAGTTATTACACGAACCCATCAAATTTGCTATAGTTATTTAAAAACGGTCCACTAGTTAATAAGTAACAACTCTCGAGTACAATTTCATAACTTAAGAATGGTGTTGTACTTGGGAGGGTGTTACATTTACCTTAGCTTCTCCAAGCTATGTCTAACTGTGATCACTAATGGATCAAGGTTACAAAGGTTATGTGTTTAGATTGTCACTCAAACTAACCTACACCCATGTTTCCTTACAAATATTCAATAATACAAACTTGGGAAATATAAGCGACTTTCTTCTCACATATCTTTCTAAGAAGAGTATATAAATCATTACAAAGCATGGAAAGAAGATTTTCTACACTTCAAGAAGATTGATTACATGTTATGATGAACAGCACAAGAAGTGTGGAGATATTTTTCCAAAGTTTTCACTCTTATGTCTTAAGCTCTCTTATCAACATTCAAGTGTAGCATCTCCATTTATGCAAGTCCTTCTTCATGACCATTGCCTTTGATTAGATCTTCAAGTGACACGTGTAGATCATCAGTTGTGTCTTGGAATGTTAGTCTAGAGAGGCAGGCTAACAGATTTGTCACATCGATTGCAAAAGCCATTGTATTGTTAAGGTTTTTGATATCGTCTTTCTTTTTACTTTCTAATCATCGTTTCTAAACTACTATTTCTAGAAGCTAGGATCATGAATCAATCAAGTAGAAGAGATGACGTACCAGTTATAAAACTAGGTCTGATTCGAAATTTCAAATTTAAATTTCAAATTTTCCATCCATTTCCTTTAGCATTTTGTGCTCCACAGTTAAATGAGCTTTTAGACGGTGTAATCAATCTATTCGATCTTCTAGTCTTCAATCTTGGCTCTTTGATGCTGATTCATTTTTTATTGTGATGATTATTGACTGAGTAACACGTTACTATCAGAGTTGGCATGATTTCCTCGTTCTTCAGCGTACTTTCTGAAATCCCATGTTACTTTCTAAAGATCCTTTCCTTGGGCTTCTTACTCTTGTATTGATCTGCTGCATTCCTTGATGCATATGAACATTCTTTTCACGATAATATTCAGTCCGTTTAAGCCAATTCTCTTTCCACGAGATAAAACATGTTTGTGTAACATCTGAATTTTTTTTCAGAAAATAATTGAGGCTTTAGTAGTAAGAATATCAAAATTTTGGTGTACACAAAAATGATGAGAACAATGTAACGAACGTAAAAAAAAAAAAAACATGAATAGTATTTTGCAGGCCCCGTAGACCCACCGAACAGCTAAAACCTTAGATTCAAGACCTGAAGGTGCCCGAAATTTGGAAATTATAGGATTAAGGTTAGAAATAGATAGGAATAAATATTTTATACTTAGAATTAATTTTCAGGCAATAGTGGATTACCCGGGTACACTGTTTTACCCGTTTGGTAAAATTACGGTGTGTAGTTTTTATACCGGATGAAGCTACCAGTGCAAGCTTGCCACCTAGGGTGACAAGTGTATGGTCTAGAGCAATACATATCCTTTCCTTTTTCAAGAGCCAATGAGAATGCTACAAAATTTCAAAGAAGATAATTTCATAATTGCTAAATTATATACATTATCTTAATATAAATAAAATCAAAATCCTCATAATTATCATCTTCATTCTCGGCCATAACAAAGGAGACAACCCAAACTCCATTTTTGCTTCCTCAAAATGCTTGAAACTTAAATTCAAAGCTCCAAAATCCCTATCTACACTTGATAAAATCACAAACTCCCTTCACTAAACTTATTCCACTCATCAAGATCTTTCAATCTAACCGATTAGAATTTGAATCCATCAACTTTTCCTACTTTGAGAGCTTATGATCATCTGTGTAAGGAAGGGTTTGGTGTGGGTTAGAAGGCTTGGAAGTAAAGGAAATCAATCTTGGAGCCAAGATCTTGAAAGCTTCAAAGTGTAGGGTTTTCTTTGGCCTTTTTCTTTCCAAATTATTCTATAAATTTTTTTTTGGGTTTTATTCCGAAATTTATGGTTATATTTGATGATAATATGTTGATATTGATGTGTTAATTTTGGTGGAGTGTTTGGATAAGGTTAAATAATGATTTTTGTCAAAATAAGTTTTGGCTAGGCTGCTGAATTTTCGGATTTCAGCAGGACAGGATTTGTTCATGAATTTTCTGGTTCAATTCTAGTCATTTTTATGAGCTATAAAAATTATATGTTGAATTTAACATCATAAGGAAACTTTGATAATTTTCGTGGTGTATAATAAAGAGTTTTACTGCCTGAGAAAAATCAAGAACCAAGAGTATATCTATGCTGGCTGAAATCTTGGTACTGGAGCTGTGAAATTGTATAAATTTTTATTCATAGAAAATGATGGAGTTATCCTTTGAAATTTTTACAGAGTTTTGTAGACATCTTTAAGTATAACTTTGATTTTTATTTTGAGTTGTTTCTATCATTTGCTAAAGTTAAAAATTGTGTGAATCCTATTCTGAGCTGTGAAAAAGTGGCCTCTGACCACTAAAATTGTAGAATTTATTTGACATGGTTCAACTATTCTGTTTGCTATGAAATTTTTACAGGGACTTTTAGACACATTGAGGTGTCATAGAGAATTTTTATGGCCAGTGAATTGCCCATTGGATATGTGAATTAAATGTTGTCACCATAATGGTAAATCTGTCAAGAAGCTGGAATGGTGAAGATGTATTAAGTTAATGATAGAAATCTATTTAATCCAAGTATATATCATATGAATGTATGTTAATTGTTTGAAAGGCTTGTTTATAAAGTATGAATGAGAATCCAATGATACTGAATGCCTATATCTGGGATATAAACCTGACTTTGAAATAGAAAGGTCCATGACATGGTTGTATGACAAAAGAGAATATGTGAAATTTAATGGTGCATGTTTTAACATACGGGGAAAATAGAAACAAGGCTTATGTGTGATAGAGAAGGAAGGCAAAAATAAGAACTTCCCAAGAAATTTTATGAGTCGGTAGACTTATCGACTAGGAAATAGAACTGTGTGTGATTCAGAAATGGAAAAAAATGAAGTCTGATTATCACGAATAGGAATGAGCTCATGTCCTAGCAGTCTATGGTCCTCTGAGGAGTTATCCACTACATATGTTACCTGATGTGAATCTAAGCCTTCCCTATGTTAATAAAAAGAACTACTACACTAAGTTGAATTCCATGTGATATAAGAGAAACACTTATGATTACTACCATTTTGCATATAATTTTCTTTGACTCATGTATGCTAATATTGATATATGTGATCTAACATGATGTTTTTCTTTATTATTATAAATGCATTTACTGTTTATATTCTGTCTGTGTGTAAGGGGTTACCCTACTGAGAATTTTATAATATTCTCACCCATATTTGTGTATATGTTGTATTGTGCTCAGACTCTGCAGATGCCCCTAGCTGAGGAGAGGCCATCATACCGATGGCCAATGGTTTGGCGTAGGAGGACATGAGACTTACGGGGGTTTTTGACTTGTATATAGTGTAGTATAGTGCCAGGAACTTACCAGCTTGTAGACTAATTAGTGTTAGATGTCTTAGGTCCATTTCTGTGTGTTTAGTATTTTGTTGGACCTTGATATTTGAGCAAGCTTGGTAGATCTTTTGATAGTAGTTCCTGTGTTGTATTATAAGCGAAGTGACTTAACTTCAAGTATGGTATGTATTAAAGAAAGCGGTATGTAAAGTAATAATATATGTACATTTTATAGTAGTTTTCTTTATAACTCTAGAGTTTGATTTATCTTATTTCATTTCATTTGACTAGTGGATATTATAGAAAGGAAGTGATACTCTTCTAATTACAATGTTAATGCTCGAGTAATACATGGTAGTCATTAGTCATTCTTCAAAGTGTTTTCTTTAAATTGGCTTTGTTTTCATTCAAAACAATAAAGCTAATTTTTCTGAAGGGTTCTGGAGTTTACAACTATGACCTCCAGCAACAACTTCAGATCAACTAACCGTGCAAGAGTTGATGAAGTTATTATCGGACCAACAAAAGAAAACTGATGCTACATACCTTGTCGTGCAGAAGATGCGAATGGAACTTAATTAGTTTAAAAACTCTTCTTCATAGGGTTATCGACCCAACTCCTCTCAAATTCTATCCTAGACCATCCCAAATCCTAAGGGAAATGTCAGTTCTCTCACCCCTAAGGTCTGGGACGATCCTACTTGAAGTCAAGAACCCACATGAGGAGGAGAAATAAGAGGAACAAAAGGAAATGGTTGAAAAGGATGCGCCTATTAGTAATGAGAAACAGCAACCAATGGTGACTCCAGTTGCTGAAGAGATCATTCCTATCTCATTGCTTTTTCCTAAAAAGGCCACTTTATCTAAAAGGCCATCTAAAGTTGAGCTGGACAAGGATTTGTTGGAGACATTCAAGAAGGTTGAGGTGAACATAACCCTTCTTGATGCTATTAAGCAAATTGCAAAATATGCCAATTTTCTTAAAGAATTGTACACAAACAATAGGAGACTGAAGGGCAATGAGAAGGTAAGCTTAGGAATGCATATATCCTCTATCATCAACCCAAGCCTCCCATAGAAGTGCAAAGATCCAGGTATATTTACTATCCCTTGCACTATTGGGAACATGAAGTTTGTAGAATCTCTAGCAGATCTTGGGGCAGGAATCAATGTCATGCCTTGTTCAGTTTACCGTACTCTTCATGTAGGAGAGCTGAAGCCAATTTGCAAACAGAAGCTATCAGTAACCAAATGGACTTCTTGAGGATGTCCTTGTGAGGGTAAATGATCTTATCTTTCCTCTTGATTTTTATGATTTAGAGATGGCCAATGATGAGGAAGTGCATCAACATACATTGATACTAGGAAGGTCATTTTTGAAAACTACAAAACCCAAGGTTGATGTGTTTGCTGGCACATTCTTCATAGAATGTGATGATTTGAGAGCACAGTTTAATTTGTATGATGCCAAGAAATTTCCCTTAGAGAGCCATTATGCTTTTCCAATTTATTTAATTGATTCTTTGATAGAAAATGCATGTGGGAATCTAGTGCGAAGATCTTTTGGGATGTTGTAATTTGAAAATGATTTTGATTGCCCCAATTGTGATAGACTATCAAACTTGTGTAAGGAGTGTGCTGAAATTTATGCTTCTTTAACTGAAAAGGTAGTTGAAAGCATTGTTGAACTAATGAGTGGAAAGCATTACTCTAGCACACCCCTTACTATTTTTGAGAATTCTACAAAACCAGAGTCCGATTCGCTACAGCGAATAGGTCGATACAAACACACTCGCCATAGCGACACTGTCTTATTGCAGTGAGTAAGTCTGTCCAGGATTTTGCATAATTACACAGCTGGAAAATTTCTAGGTGTAAGGCACCTCTGACTCAAATTTTGAATCTGAGATACAAAATTCCTTTTCTTCACTCCCTCTTGCTAACATAAATCCCAATTTTTCTATTATTCCTTCTTTTATTGGGCATAATGATGTGCTTGTTTCAAGTTTGTATGGAGTTGCAGGTGTAGACGCTTCACTATCACAACCATTATCTACCCTTGAGTTGAAGCCCCTCCTTGATCACTTGAAATATGCATATTTGGGGGAGGGTGAAGAATTTCCTATGATCATTACAAAAGACTCAAAAGAGATAAAGAAAAGAAGTTGCTTGGAGTCCTCAAGAATTATAAAAAGACCATTGTTTGGTCTTTGGCTGGCATCATGGGCATCAGCCCCTCCACATGCAATCACCGTATCTTCTTGGAAGAGGGCATTAAACCTATGAGACAACCTCAACGACACTTGAATCCTCTCATTCTAGATGTCGTTAAAAAGGAGGTCACAAAATTATTGGCTATGGGTATCATATACCCAATTTGTGATGGCTAATGGGTCAGTCTGGTCTAGGTTGTTCCCAAGAAGTTCAGCATCACAGTCATGAAGAATAATCAGAATGAATTGGTGCCTACAAGGGTCCAAAATAGTTGGTGGGTCTGCATTGATTACAGAAAGCTGAATCAAGCCACAAGGAAAGATCACTTCCCACTCCCATTCATAGATCAGATGCTAGAACACTTGATAAGCCAATCCCACTATTGATTTCTGGATGGCTTTTCAGGGTACTTCCAAATCCATATTGCTCCTGAAGACTAAGAAAAGACTACCTCGACCTGTCCCTTTGGTACCTTCACTTACAGGCGCATGCCATTCAGTTTCTGCATTGCTCTAGGTACTTTTCAATGGTGTATGATAAGTATCTTTTTTGATTTCTTAGAGAGTTTCATGGATGATTTCATTGTTTTTGGTTCTTTGTTTGACTCATGTTTGGGCAGGTTGACTAAGATTTTGAAACGTTGTGTTGAACTCACCTTGTACTTAATTTTGAAAAATGTCATTTCATGGTCCAACAAGGCATACTTTTAGGACACATCATTTCATCTGAAGGAATTGTTGTTAATAAGGCTAAGATTGATGTTATCTCCTCTCTACCTTACGCCACATGCATGTGGGATATTTGTTCTTTCCTTTACCATGCTAATGTTTACAGGAGATTCATCAAAGATTTCAGCAAGCTGGTTGTTCGTCTCACTTCCTTACTACAAAAAGATATAGAATTTGTGTTTGATGATAAAATGCAAGGAAGCTTTTGAGACCTTGAAGGTAGCTTTGACCACAGCACCTATCATTCAACCTCCTGATTGGAGCCTTCCCTTTGAGCTGATGTGTGATGCTTCTAACCATGCCTTGGGTGTTGTGCTTGCACAGTAGGTTGGTAAAGTCCCTTATGCCATTTATTATGCTTCCAGGAGTTTAGATTCTACACAATCCAATTACGTTATCGCTGAAAAAGAACTTTTAGCAATTGTTTTCACTCTGGACAAGTTCAGGTCCTATTTGCTTGGAGCAAAAGTGGTAGTGTTCTCAGATCATGCAGCACTAAAGTATCTTTTGAAAAAACCCAAGGTCAAGGCCCGCCTTATCAAATGGATGCTCCTCCTTAAAAAATTTAACATTGAAGTAAAAGATAGGAGTGGAGCTAAAAATTTGGTTGCTGACCATCTGAGTACGGTAAAGCATGTTAAGCATAACCCCATACTCCTCGATAATGCATTTCCTGATGAATAATTTATGCATGTGGATGTTGCACCTCGGTTTGCCCAAATTGCTAATTATTTGGTCGATCATGCCATCCCACCACACTTCACAAAATCTCAAGTTGCTAAGTTGAAGAGTGATTGTAAATATTTTGTGTGGGATGACCCATTGTAACACCCTAAAAATCATATAAAAATTAATTCGAGCTTTTCTAGCCATAATTTTAAAAATTTGACAGACATAGAAATGATGAGAACGATCTAACGAATCTATAAAAAAATTTAGAAAAAATGAATAGTACCATTGCGGGCCCTGCAGGCCCATTCAGATAGCCGAAACCCTAGAATTCAACCCCAGAGATGCTCGAAATTGAGAAAAATATAAGGATAAGGTTACAAATAGTTAGAAATAAAAATTTTATACTTAGAATTAATTTTTCAGGCAATAATTGATTAGCCGGGTACACTACTTTAAACGATCGGTAAGATTTCAGTGTGCGATTTTTAACACCGAAAAATAGTCTGATCTCTACAAAAGGATAATGTTTATCCTTTTAATGTCAAGTGTAAGGCTAGGATTTAATTTTACTTTACAATATTAAATCCTAGCCATTGATTTCTTTCTATTATTAGAAAATTATACATCTTTGACTACATTAATGTATCTAATCTAAGATATATATTAAAAAGCCACCAAAACTTATTCATGAAGCATTCATTCTTGGCCATGAAGAAAACACAGCAAAAACATCCATTTTCATTTCCTTGAGAGCTCAAAACTTGATCAAATGCCTAAACTCCTAGCCTAGAATTCATAAAATCACAAATTTCCTTCACCAAAGTTATTCCACTCAATAATACCTACAATTCTAACCGATTAAAATCTCAATTCTCAATCAATCCTCACTTTGATATCTCACTCTCCACTATTTAGGGAAGGGTTTGGGGCTGATTTGTAGGCCTTGAAGTGAGCAAGATCACTCTTGGAACATCCTTGAAACCAAGATCCTTAAAGCCATGAAAATAGGGTTTTATTTGGCCTTTTTCTTTCCAATTTTACTCAGAAAGTTATTGATTGATTGAGTCTGAATTTTTTGTTATATTGGTTGATAATATGTTTATATTGATGCATTAATTTTGGTGATGTGTTTAAATGTTGTGAAAAATGATTTTTGTCAAAAGAGGGTTTGACACATGCTGCTAGATTTTTGGATTTTAATAGGACAGGATTTGTTCACAAATTTTTTGGTTCAATTCTACTCATTTTTATGAGCTATAAAAATTATATGTTCAAGCTAATATTCTAAGGAAACTCTGAGAACTTTCATGGTACATAATAGAGACTTTTACTGCCTCAGAAAAATCAAGGACCGAAGTTGTAACTATGCTACCTGAAATGTTGAATTTGAAGCTGTGAATTTCTCTAATTTTGTTATCATAGCAAATGATTTATTTTTCCTTTGAAATTTTTAAGAAGGAATTGATAACATCTTGAAATGTGACCATGATTTTTATTATGAATTGATTCAATCGTTTAATAGGGTTAAAAATTACCAGACTCCAGCTCTGAGCTAAGATTAGATGGTTTCTGACCACCAAACTTGTTGAACTTCTTTTAACACAGTTAGAGGACTCTTTTTTTCTCTAGTATTTTTACAGGGACTTGGACACATTGAGGTGTCTTGGAGAATTTTTATAGCCCTTGAAATAGATGTTTGATATGTAGAATAAATTGTACTCCTTAGGCATGAATTCTACCAACATGTTGTATTTGTGTTGAAATGAACTCAAGCATTGATTTGGTGATTTAATGACTCTTAATTTAAGCATGATGAGTATGAATGCATGCTATTGACTTTAAAGATTGGTTTAAGGTATGATTGAAATCATATAGTAAATCAATGCCTATATGTGTTTTATTGCATGCATTTGACAAAGGAAAAGTGAATGATACATTGAACTAAGTTCAATAGCAATAAGTAAATATAGATGAGATCCTTTCAATTTGTCGAGGGCACATAGAGTGACATAAGATCCTTTCGACTTACCGAGGGCAAATAGAGTAACATAAGATCCTTTCGACTTGTCGAGGGCAAATAAATATAGATGAGATCCTCTTCAACTTATCAAGGGCAACTAAAAAGAGATGAGATCATTTTGATTTATCGAGGGCAAATAAAGAGATATGAGGTTCTCTTCGATTTATCAGGAGCAATTACAAATAAGTTCACTACATTTAGCATGTGCATGATCATGTTATATTTAAAAGTTTGACTAGAATGATTTACTACGTGTTCAAGATTTATTATATGTATGCATTAAGTGATTGATCATTAAAAGCTACCCACTTTGGAAGTGTGATTTGGAACTCTAAAACTAAACCGTTGTTATGAAATGCATGATCACTCTTTCTTAATAAATCAAAGTGGCTGGGACAATGACGATGACATTATGATTGTGTAATTGGGGAGTTGCCCTACTAAGAATTTTATAATTCTCACCCCTATGTTTGTGTGTTCTTGTGTCATCTCCAGTTGATCCAAAGGACAAGGAGGCTGTTACATGAAAGAAATCTACTCTATAGTAGTTTAGTAAAGAATACTTATATTTGTTGTAGTTAGTTTATTATAAATAATATATATATATATATATGTCTGTACTTTTACATATAATCGGACGTACTGTAAAGCTCTTAAAAGAGCTTCCTTGTATATTTAACTTTGTATTTAAATAACTACTTTGTGTATTTGATATATATTTTGATAGAATCTCGCATTAGTTACTACATGATTTAGCCAACCTTTATTCTAGATATTTAAGAAAAGTCCACTAAATTATAAGTAACAACTCTTGAGTACAATGTCATGACTTAAGGATGATGTTATACTTAGGAGGATGTTACACCCGTATCTTTGGAAATTTTGCTCTGACCATGTAATTAGGATATGTGTGCTTGACACTAAATTTAACTCTATTTTTCAATTTTTCCATTCTTCTGCATATGGAGGCCACTTAGGGCTCCACTGCACTACTAGAAAAGTCCTAGATTTTGGTTTTTATTGGCCTTTGTTATTTAAGGACTCCTATGAATTTTACAAGGTTTGTGAACAATGCCAAAGGACAGGGAACATATCTTGGAAAAATGAGATACCCCAGCAACCCTTGTTGTTTTGTGAAATCTTTGATGTCTGGGGCATTGACTTCATGTGTAACACCCCGATTTTTCTCTAGACTTGTAAATGACCAAAATGCCCCTGAGCTCATTTTTTTCTGAAACACGAGGACGGCCAACCTCAGCCATCCTCATAAGATCTTTGATATGTATGAAAGGGATTGGATGTACTTGAGTGCTTAATAGAGCAGAAAAATCTCATTTATGAAGTTTCTATGCATAAATGACCAAAATACCCCTACAGTAATTTAAGGCATATTTGAGTTTTGTTTTGACCCGGACTTGTCCTGGAGGTCTAAAACAATGTTTTTGAGGCATGACCTATGTTTGTTTAAGTCCCGGTGGTCTCAAGCAGTTTTTGAGAAAAATTACGATTTTGCCCCTACTTAAGTGCATTAGGGCTAGATTACGTTTAAAAACAAAACCTAAGCAACAATGGGTTATAATTAAAGGTTAATTAATTTTCATAATTAATCTAGAGCTAAAATAATTATTTGAGGGTGATTAGAACCAAAATTTGCTGAATGAAAACTAAAATCCATTTTCTAGCACTTTTTCCTAAACAAAGCATCCTTGAATAGTGATTTCACTATTCACCTTTTCTCAATCTAAGAAAGTTTGTCATTCCCTAGAAACTTTTGTCACAAAAAGTTGATCCCATCTATCTAATAAGATTTCTCTTAAATCTAAGTTAATCATGGCCTAAATTACCTAATTAGTCACCTAGACACTTAATCATAAAAGTTTGATTAGTGACCTAACCTTGCTTACTACTTAATACCCCACTAATACATGATTATTTGAAATAAAAGTTCCCCCCCCCCAATGGCTGTATTAAAACCACCACTTTTTCCCCCAAAAAATTCAAAAGAATTATATTTTATGTAGTCAATCAAGCTTTCACTCAAAGCCACCCTATGAACCATGTCTATTATGTCTTCCATCACACCATGAATGGCAACTCAAAGAGATATTTTCTCTCTTCCTTCTCCAAGAAGCCACACTCTTCTTCATGATTCAACTCTATAAATACATTGCCTTGATGAGCTTTGCTTCACTTTACACCATTTGCCAAGTTTGAGTTTTTGAGAAAGTGAGAGTTCTCTTCAAAGTTCTCTAAGTTTTCTTTTCTTTCTCCTTTTTGAAACCATCAAAAGGGATGGAGGATGAGGTGATTCTAGCCCCTTAGCCCGTACTTTATGTTCGTACTTTATGTCGGGATCTTAGCTTATCAAAAAGGATAAGTCTTTATGCTAGTGACGACTAGTAAGGTATGAGCTCATAACCTAGAGGTTTCTCAAAAGGGAGAACAATTAGGGTGGTCCCATGTTCAAAGTAAATGTCTTAATGTCACTTAAGTAACCAAGATAAGATTTATTGTCATATTGGGGATGGCAATACGTAACGCCCAGATGTGACTAGAGTTATTCTAAGATTTATTGTTATATTGGGGACGGCGATATGTAACACCCAGATATAACTAGACATTTGTGTCTTTAAGTTCCATACCTTATGTTCTATGCTCTATGCACCATGTACCATGTTCTATGTCTTATGTTCTATGCTCTATGTACCATGTACCATGTACCATGTTCTATGCTTATGGTCTATGTCCCATGTTTATGAACTATGTCCTATGTTTATGCCCTATGTTCTATGTTTTATGCTTTATGCAATATGATCCATGTACCATGTACCAAGTTCCATGTTTACGCTTTATGATCTATGATCTATGCACCATGTACCAAGTTTTATGCTCTATGCTAAATGCTCTATGATTTATGCTTCATGTTATGAATTCTATGCTTTATGCTCCATGTCACATGTTTTACGTCCCATATTCTGTGTTATAAGTTAGTTATGTTGCCGCATATCATAATGAATTATGATGCATCCATATAAGAACAAGAGTTTATGTTAAAAAGAATGGGCCTCAGTAATTAACGTTTTAGAACTTCATAATGGAACTATTATATGCCCACTTTTTAGAAGTAACCCGAGGTTCCTGGAGACGTAGATGATGACACCTAGATAGGAAGAAAACCCTATTGAGTTTCTTTAGTAAAGATTTTCACTCCCCCTACCTTTTCTTTCCGTCATGTCTTCAGATTCTGATGGCGACCTTCGTCCTGCTCCTTGACATGCCCACATGGGAGCTCCACTACAATCCGGAGCGCGGATCGTATCATTTTGAGGAGGCCAGCCATGCACCCTAGATGTGGAGGTCATGTGCAACCATCTAGTGTATTTGTCCCCGTCGAGCTACGACCATGGATTGGATACGTTCCCGTAGACCACTCTTGGAGTTTTAGTGCACACACACCTCACTAGCTATGATGACCTTCTTTTGTTAAGGTTGTCTACCTTAGGTGCACCATGTAGGTTCGTGTTCTATGCATTTCATTTCCCATGTATCTCCCTTTTATGTATTTGTATTTCGTTCTTATGTATTCCAACTTAACTCACCTCTAGGTGGGTAGTTTAATATATATGATGTGTTATGTTCATTATGGAGGCTTCTTGATGTTTAAATTTCCGCATTATTTTATATCGATGATATATATGCTACACGTTGCTCTTACTTTATCGAGGTTTTAAAAAGAAAAATTTGGCTCATATTTTCAGTAAGTATTTTCAATGATAAATGAACTAAAACAAGAGGTAATGACTAATATTTAGCCTCAATACGTTCTAGGAGTATTGGGTTGAATATTAGGGTGTTACAAGGTGAGCATACATATAGTTCATTTTTAGGTTTTCTGAACATAATTATCCAAGGTTCGTTCCTTTTAGAATGAATTCTAATATTATGAATGTAACATAGCAAAGCTTGAATGCATGATAATGCATTAAACAAGTAAATCAATAAAACATAACATCAAGGAACATATATGTGGCATAAACTGGCATCTAAACTTTCAAGTGAAACTATTCTCTTTTCTTAACTATGTGACTTTAGAACATTGTACTTAGCATCATGGGGCCACCCTAAAACATCATCTAGGTTATGAGCTCATACCTTAACTAGTAGTCACTAGCTCTTACTTATCCTATGACAAGCGTAAATATAATAATCCCGACTTCTAGAGTACGAGCTAGGAGGCATAAGGATCACCTATCATAACCTTTAATTCAAGGAGTCCATAGGAATATTTCCCTTTTTGAAATGCTCTACTGGCATCTAGTGCACAACGAATTTTCCACTTTGGCAAGCTGCATCTACCATACCCTCACGGATTTGCCTCTTCCCTATCGAAGCAGGAGAAATGCGTCTCAATGCAATGTCATATTTAAAATCTCATTTTTCCTAGGGCTGCTCAGCCAAACCGGTGTCACCCAGGACTCATCTCATGTGGTTTTCAAAAACATTCTCAAGTCCTTTAAATTTGACGGAAATTCGGCAGCATAACTGCTATATACTGAATTTCTTTCAAATTTTCTTTATGCCACAAGAATTCATAATACACGCACTTTCACATTCAATTTCCATAATCATGATAAACTTAAAACCACATAAACATATCCATCATAGCACATACATCATCACATCATACTTGGATTAATAAATTCATTGTGTTATATAACCTATAGTATTTTATGCTTTGACCCTTAGGGTCTTAAATTTGAAACTTAAGTACTTTATCATCCGATTTGAATCTCTTATGCATCTATAGGTTTACAACTAATTATTCTCACTAATTATCAAGATTGCAACTAATTCTAAACAGCATTAGTACATAATCTAGTTTTCACAATTATGGGTACCTATGAGTCACAACTTTGACCCTTTCTAAGTTATGTCTTCTCCTAGAGTACCTAGATTAATTCCTAAACCAATTATGAGGGATTCCTACACATATACACTAATTATAAACCATTATTACTAATACTAATCATGCTGAAACAGAATCCATAATTCTTATTTTTAAGGTTTCTAGAAATCTCATTTTAAATCTTTTCTAGTTACTAACTTATCTTAGCTTTCTCAAATTAATTCTAACATCAACTATACATGAATACACTCATTCTAACATAATAAATCATCATCATATAGTGAGAAAAATAACAAGGCAGAACCGTGAACATCATCATCATATCATGCATAGAATTTCATTTCTAACATACATAGATTGTTAGTTTCTCTTGGAACCTTTTTAGAACTTCTAAAACTCATTGGAAATAAATTTATTTTATTAAAGTCATCATAAATTAAACAAGGGCAGTAGCTATTTTTATTTCTTCAAAGTTGACATTTAAAACATAAAATCATGCTTGAAATATTCTTTGAGTTCATCTAAGCTTAAGAAAAATCCTAAGACAGATTATTGGCACTTGTGACTAGATGAAATTTGCACCAAGCTCGTAATCATCACATGGCCGAAATCACTATCCATGAAACATTTCCATTTTGCGAACTTTGCTTGAGATAATAGTGGGCAAGTCTTTGAGCTCTAGAAATCTTTACGTGAGGACTTAAGCGTAAATATGCTATGCACTTTATTTCATTCTCTATTACAAGGTGAGAGCATAAAATAAATATGATATGCAAGTTCATTATTATCTTTAGAGTTTAATGATAACTTAAACATAAACACGAGAATGCAAGTTTATTCTTTATTCTTGAAAGTTTAGTGATGACATGAAAATAAATATGGATGCAAGTTCAATTTAACTTAACTAGAGCTCATACAAGACTTTTAGAGGAACCATAATCTCAACCCAACAGTTATCTAGCAAGACAAAGAGAGCTTTAGAGTTCTTTGTACCAAGGTTTCAAAGAAACTTCATAGTTTGAACATCATCATTGTAACGCCCCGATTTTCTGCTAGAGTGAAAATGACCGAAATGCCCCTGAGGTCATTTTCGGCCCAGAATTCGAGGAAAGCCGATCTGGCAGTACTCGAAGGGCAAACTCAATGTTGGAAGGGGATTAGATGACCTGTGTACCTTTCCGGAATCGAAAATCTCGTTTTTCGAGTTTTCGGGTCAAAATGACCAAAACGCCCCTGCGGTGTTTTGCCTATTTGCAAGTGCCGGATGAACCCGAAACTTCTCTAGATGGTTTTAAAAGGCATTTTTATGTATTCTACGACCTCAGTTTTAATTATGGAGGTCCCGGGCAAAATTAGTGCAAAATTACGATTTTACCCCTAGTTTCGTGTTTTTACGCTTAATCGCGTGATTAAGCAAACCTAAGCAATATTAGGCTCTAATCGAAGATTAATTAATTTCCATAATTAATCTTGAGTCAAAATAATTTATTAAAGTTGATTAGAACCTAAAAGTGCTTAATTACAACTTAAAATCTTATTTTAAATTCAAGATTTCTAGTCATGGAATCTTGAATAGTGTTTTCTCTCTCAATTCCTTAAATTATGGAATTTTGTCTACATTGTTTTATTCATAAAATGAATTTAAAATCTCCTAAATATGTATGAGTACTCCTTAATCATGTCATAAAGGTTCCTAATCACATTCTTAGTCACCTAAACTTATGCTTAATGACTCCTAACCTTACACCTAAGCTAATACACCCCTAAACACATCACTAACACACTATTACATGACCAAAACTCCCTCCTCCCTTGCTGCATCAGACCTGCACGAAATTCATCATCCATTTTATCACAATTTAATTTTATTTCACACTCCAAAGACTATGGTTGAAGCCATGTCATCAAAGTGCAATTCTCTCACCTCATGTTCCATGAGGATTCATTCTCCTCCACACATGCCTCACCTCATGTTCCATGAGGATTCATTCTCCTCCACTCATTCACTCTTATTCTTCTCTATAAATACCATGCCTAGATGAACCTTTGCTACACTTTGTTCATTTGCTAAGTTTAGTTTTTAGTTTTTCTCTAAGTTCTTCCTTTTTCTCTCAAATCTCAAGAGCATTCTTCTTCTTCATCTTCTTCTTTTTCCTTTTGAAACATCATCACACAACCTTGAAACACCACCCCACCACCTTGGATCATCATACAAACACCTAAACTTCCATTCTCAAACACAAGCTCACCAAGAACACATTTCCTTCCTTTTTCTTTCATCAAGGCCGAATCATCATCACCATCCTAGGAGGTGTTGCTCGTATCATTTTCATCTTCAAGTCCAAGCTTTTTGTCTTCACTCTAGGTAGGAGTGTTTTCTAAACTTTGTCTTCTTGAAAATGAGTTCTTTCTAGCTTTCTCTTGGGTTTTCTTTTGAAACTTTCTTTGGTTTCCCTTTCTTGTATTTTCGGCCTCTTGGCCTTGATGAGTACATGATAGCTCAATGATGAGGACTCCTAGATAATGACTATGTGTTCATCTCAAAGGAAACTCTAGAGCTTGAGGTTTTATTTTCTTTGAGTTCCAACTTTATTTTCTAACTCAAAAATGATTTTTACTCAAGAATACTTTTACTTTTCTTGCTATTATGATTTCGGTTTCTTTGTTCCTTTCTTTAACATTTCGGTTACCATTTTCCTTTTTGATCTTTGAAGTTTTATTTGTTCAAAAAGTTTTCTTTCTTTGAGCTTGATGATGATGTTCAAGAACCTCATAATTCCTTTGAGAACTTGGTTCAAGAACTCTAAAGCTCTCTTTGTAATGAGATATGTGTTGGGTTATTATGTTGTTAAAGTCTTGGATGAGCTTTAGATCACCTTAAAATAAACCTTGCATCATGTTTATTTTATGCTTTGCACATCATGTTTATTTTCTTTGCTATCACTAAGTACCAAGGTAATAAAGGAACTTGCATTATCATGTTTATATTTCAAGTTCTCACCTAAATATCAAAGATAATAATATAATGCATACCATATTTATTTTATGCTTTGCACATCATGTTTACTTTCTTTGTTATCACTAAGTACCAAGGTAATAAAGGAGCTTGCATTATCATGTTTATATTTCAAGCTATGCATTATCATGTTTATGTTTCAAGTTCTCACCTAAATATCAAAGATAATAATATAATGCATCACATATTTATTTTATGCTCTCACTTTACTTTCTAGCAAAAACTAAAACAAGGGCATAAGCATGTTTATTTTTATGTCATCACTTTAATGAACCTAGAGCTCAAAGACTTGCCCATTGTTGTCTCAACAAAGGTCTAAAAATATTTATTGCTTTTGGTCCCTATTTCTGCCCTAAGAGGCTTTGGTGTTTCCAAGTATTGAAAACTATGTTTTATAATTTTTCTAAGCTTATGTAAGTATAAGAAATATGTAGAACTAAGTTTTATGAATTTAGGACCTCTTGAGATAAAAATGATTTAGCTATTACCCTCTTAAGTATTTTTATGATTTTAGGTGATAAAAGTGTCCATAAATGAGTTTTGAAAGTTGAAAAAGGTTCCAAGAGAAACTAGTATTGTATGTGCTTTAGAAATTGTGTTTCATGTCTTTTATGGAGATGTTTGTTTCGGTTCTGCCTTGCTATGTTTGGCCACTGTATGAGCTGTGTTAATAATGATAAGATGCTTATGTTTGAGTAAAAATAATGTTAAGACTCATATGTGAAAGATAGGATAAGTTAGGAACTAGAAAAGAATTAATTTGAGAGTTTTAGATCCCTTAATGATGGAATTTTCTGGATTCTGTCCAGCAAGGTTTAGAAATGATAATCATGGTTCTAAATTAGTTTAAATGTGTAGGAATGACTCATAATTGGTTTAGGGCTTAATCTTGATGCTTTAGGAACAAACTGGACTTAGAAAGAGTCATTGTTGTGACTCCTAGCTACGGCTACACCTCGGATTTTAAATTCTGCATCCTTGAGGTCTAGAGATGTTCTTGACCATAGTGTGAGGTGAGAAATACTTAGTTATAACCTCATAGGTTCCCAAGAGACTAGGTTTTGATGATTTATAACTTAGATTGTGAGTTAAGGACCTTAAGGGTCGATGCATAAGATATTAAGAAGTCTTGAGTTTTTATGATGCTTAATTTTATGCAAGTATGATATATGATACATGAGCTTTATCTATGTGAGTATGATGTGTTTAAAATATATGCTATGATGAGTTTGGAATATATGCTATAATCTATGTAAGAATGATGAGTTTGAAATATATGTTATGATGTTTATCTATGTGAGAATGATGTATTAGAAGAATATGCTTGATGATGCATGAACCCTAAAATGTTTTATTGATGATATGTGAGGAAATGATTATTGAGATGTTAAGTTGTGTGATTAGCTTGTGGCATGAATTTTGGTTTGAAGGAAATTCAGTTTAACGGCCGTTATGCTTTGCCGAATTTCTATCAAACCTAAAAGAGTTGAAAAATGTTTTAAAGTACCATATGAGTTGAAAACCACTGGGTGACACTGGTTCAAGAGCACCCCCAGGATATTTTTATGTGACAAGCATTGAGATGTACTTCTCCTGCTACGGTGAGGAGGAGGCAAATCCGTGAGGGTATGTGCAGATGCACGACCTTACCAAAGCGGACAATTACTGTGCACTCGAGGCCAATAGAACGTTTCAAAGAATGAAATATGTTTATGTTACCCCTCATTTTACCCCATATTAAATCTAGTGACGACTAGTTAGGATTGAGCTCATTCCTAGGCGATTAGGTGAGATGGAGATAGGAGGTTATGATAAAAATCGCCGGGGCGGTGTATCGGTTGGAAATAGGTGGATATGTTTTAAGAGGGTGGTTTTTGAGAAAAAGAACAAAAGAGATATGATGCTTTTAAGTCACATAAGTATGAGAAAAGTAAGAGTTGTAATATGCCCTTATGCCACTTGCATGAATCTAGATTGTTGTGATTTGTTGATTTATGTGCTCAAGTATTGCCATACATTCATGCTTAAACATGTTGCATTCATGACATCAAGATGCATACTAAAAGAAATGGACCTTGGATAAATAGTTTCATAAACCCTAATAATGAATCTCATATGCATGAACACCTTTTATAAATAAACCCAAGGTTCCTGAGGATGTGAACGATGTAACCCTAGAATAGGAGATTCCTACTGATCTTTAGTAAGATTCTCACTCTTTTCTCTTCTTTTTTTCGCTTCCGTCACATCTTCAGAGACTGATGGCGACATTCGTGGTCTTCATTGACACATCCGTCCGAGAGGCGCCCCTAACGAGAGCTCACGCTCGATCTACACGTATGCCCACTCCTGCCTTGCGTTCTTGGATCGATTACACTCCATTTCCCGGGTTCTAGTAGCGAGATGTTTTAGGGAGGCTTAGTGCACACACTCACATGTAGACTGGATAAACCTGCTTTTGTTTTGAGGTTATTCACTATAGGTGCACTCGGGTAGTGATGGTTTACTTTATGTTACTTTACGTTTCTCTGTTTCTATTGTACTTCCTTTCTGCTGTATTACAAGCTCTGCCCGTCCCAATGAGGGTATGACTACTTATGTATTCTAAGTTATGTTATTAATGAAACGTTTCTCTTGTTGTGATGATTTATGCTCATTTATATGTTTCCATTTCTGTGTTTCTCTATGAGTGTTAAGCGTGCTTTATATTCCTATTATTCGATTAGACTAAGAACGTGGCTCTCACTTTGTTGTGTGTTTTAAAAAAAAAAAAATTTACTCGTAATTTTCCTTTAGTATTTTAAGAAAGGAAGAGACTATGAAGTAATAGCCTAATGTTTAACCTAATGTGTTCTAGAAAGTTGGGTTAAAAATTAGGGTGTTACATTATGGTATCAGAGCAGTTCGATTCTCATGGAGCCTGAGGATTGGGTGACTATGCTTTATGAGCATAATACGATAGTTATGTCATGTGTTAAAGCTTGCTAGGGATAAGCTATAGGATAGGCATACATGACCCATTGTTGCTGCGTGTGCCATGGTAACTAGCTCATTTCACATGGAATGTTGGGCACGATCAACTCGGTGTTTCTTTGTTTGATGTGTTTAGGAACCAATGCCACATGACGGCTGACCTAGGGCTACGGTGGAGATAATCAAGACAATGCGACTGCTGCTGCTGTTCGTGACATGGCCCGAGCCATGGAACTTATGTTCGAAAGGATGAATCAATAGGCGCCTGCTGCTCCTGCTCCCCCTGCTGAAGCAATCGAGCAAGCCGCCGGTGAGTTCCGCAAGGCGAATCCACCCGGTGTTCGAGGGGCCCTGGATCCCGACAAAGGGTGACGAGTGGATCAAGGATATGGAGAAGATCTACTCCGTGGTTGCTGCTCGGAGGAACAAAGGTTACTTTTGCTGCCTTCATCTTTGAAATCGGCGCCGAAGTTACGGTGGACCCGGCACCCAAAGATCGCTAGAAGGCTGCTGGGAACGTCATTGGTAGGAATCTGTTCAAGACCTACTTCTCACGAAGTATTTTCCGAGTCTGTGAGGAATGCAAAGGACATCAATTCATGCAAGCGACCCGGTGGGTCTTACGTCGCCCGATGCGGCAAAGTTCGAGGAGCTAATCAAGTTCTCGAGTGTTTCAAGGGAATCCGGATGAAGTATGGAAGTGCGTCAAATGCAGGCGGGGTTGACTGCGGAGTTGAATTACGCAGTAGCACACTTGGAGATTAGGGACTTTCCAACCCTAGTCAACAAGTGTCGCATCATGGAAGAAGGCCTAAGAAGATCAATGCTTCAAGGCGAGCGAGCCAAGGGGCTAGGACCTCAAGCCCCAAGGTTCAAGCCACGTCGATCAAGGAACCACTATAACCCCTACGAGCAACCAGTTCAGGCAACAACCAACACATCAACAACAACAACGACCACCATTCCCTCAGCAGACTAGACCTCAAGCACGACCATCTTTTCAACATAACGGTTAGAGGAACTTCAACAACAACCAACAACGAGGGCCGGGCGGTCCTCGGTTTAACCAAGGAGGGTCCAGCGGGGCCAAGAACAAGGCGCCACAAGGAACCCCTGCTGCTTACCGAGCCGCACCTATGGATGTATGCATCCCAAGTCTTGCGGGAAGAATCACGGAACCGCCCATGCCTAGCCGGTCGAGCAGCGTGTTTCAAGTGTGGCAAGCCTGGCCACTATCTGAAGGACTGCACTAGCGAGAGGGACACCGAACCAGAACCCCCGAACACAACACCAAGGAAGAGTCTTCACCCTCAACGCGGAAGACGCCCAGAAATCCAACGATCTTATTCAAGGTATGTGCAAAGTAAATGGTAAACCCTTAACTGTACTATATGACTCTGGTGCTACTCATTCTTTTATATCACTTGCTAGTGTTGAGTCCTTAAATATGAGAGTCTCTAAACTTCCTTTTGATCTTATTGTTTCTACTCCTACCAATCGTCCTATTAATACTTGTCATTGTTGTTTAAACTGTCATCTTATTGTAGAAAATAGGTCCTTTAACATAGATTTAATTTGTTTACCCTTGAAAGACATAGGAATTATCTTAGGCATGGATTGGCTTCACACGCCAGTGTGTTACTAGACTGTGGAACCCAAACCGTAGTTTTTCCTTCTCCTCCCGAAAACATCACTCGACCCATTAGGTTGTACCTAAACTCTGTAGTGGGGAGAAAACGATGGGATATGTTCTCCTAGCCGCTTGCGATGTAGACTTTGAGCAAAACCTAGGTGAGATACCTGTGGTGAGAGACTATCCGAAGTATTCCCGGATGAGATACCGAATTCCCTCCCGAAGAGAAGTTGAGTTCTCCATAGAATTGGTTCCTGGAACAGGACCAATCTCTATTGCCCCATATAGGATGTCACCCATGGAGCTAGCAGAACTAAAAACCCAGTTGGAGGAACTGTTGGAGAAAAGTTTTATAAGGCCGAGTGCTTCACCTTGGGGTGCTTCGGTCTTATTTGTGAAGAAGAAGGATGGAAGTATGAGGATGTATATAGATTATAGGCAGTTGAACCAAGTGACCATAAAGAATAAGTACCCATTGCCTAGGATTGATGATCTTATGGACCAGTTGAAAGGAGCAGTAGTATTTTCTAAGATCGATTTGAGGTCAGTTACCATCAGTTAGGGTTAGAGATTCGGACATTCCTAAAACCGCCTTTCAAACTCGGTATGGACACTTTGAGTTCAATGTGATGTCTTTCGGTTTGACGAATGCTCCCGCAGTTTTTATGGATTACATGAATAGGATCTTTCGACCCTATTTAGATCAATTCGTGGTTGTGTTCATAGATGATATTCTCATCTATTCGAAAACCCACGAGGAGCATGAGCGTCATTTGAGGCTGGTTTTAGAGGTACTAAAATTGAAGAAGTTGTACGCAAAGCTTTCTAAGTGTGGATTTTGGTTAGAGGAAGTAAAGTTCTTAGGACATGTTGTGTCAAAAGGTGGCATAGTCATCGACCCAAGTAAGATAGAAGCTGTGATGAATTGGGATAGACCAACCTCATGCTTAGAGATTAGAAGCTTTTGGGTTTAGTGGTTATTACCGAAGGTTTATCAAAGGATTTTCCCAGTTAGCCCTACCCTTAACCAAGCTCACTAGGAAGAATACCCGTTTGAGTGGAACACCGAATGTGAAAAGAGTTTCCTAGAGCTTAAGGAAAAGCTCACCTCAACCCCGGTTTTGGTTTTACCCGACCCCAATGTACCCTTTGAGGTATATTGTGATGCTTCTGGCAAGGTTTTAGGTTGTGTGTTGATGCAGAATAGGCAAGTGGTAGCCTATGCATCCAGATAACTCAAGCCCCACGAGGTAACCTACCCCACCCATGACCTACAGTTAGCGACCATCGTGTTTGCCCTCAAGATGTGGAGACACCATTTGTATGGTGTAAGGTTTGAAGTGTTCTCCGATCATAAGAGTCTCAAGCATCTCTTTGATCAAAAGGAGTTAAACATGAGGCAGAGGAGATGGATGGAATTCCTCAAGGACTATGATTTCGGCTTAAGTTACCACCCCGGCAAGGCTAATGTAGTCGCCGACGCCTTAAGTCGAAAATCGTTATGTTTGTCAAGTATGATGGTTAATGAAGTTGGGTTAATAGAACAGTTTAGGAATATGAATGTGGGGATGTATGTGACTGAGAATGGCATCGTGATGAGTCATCTCCACGGTGACCGATGGGTTTAAGCAAAGGATCATGCTTGCCCAAAGAGAAAATGAGGACTTTATGGAGACAATAGAGGCAGTTAAGGCTGGTAAGTTGAAGGGTTTTGTGCGACGCCCCGATTGGTTGTGGAGGTTTGAGGCGAATCTGCGTGCCCCAAGATGGCGACCTCCGAGAGAAAATCTTGGAGGAGGCTCATAAGAGTCACTTTGCCATTCATCCTGGTGCTACCAAGATGTATCGGGACTTAAAGAGGATGTTTTGGTGGCGGACTAAAGAAGGATGTGGTCGCTGGGTAAGTAAGTGTTTGGTGCCAAAGGTTAAGATCGAACACCAAAAACCTTCTGGCATGTTGCAACCCCTGTCAATCCCTGAGTGGAAGTGGGAGAGTATATCGATGGACTTCGTGACAGGATTGCCAAAGACCCAAGCTGGCCATGATGCTGTATGGGTGATAGTGGATTGACTGACCAAGTCGGCTCACTTTCTACCTATTCGAGTCACGTACTCATTGGATAAATTGGCTCAGCTTTACATGCAAGAGATAGTAAGGTTGCATGGAGTGCCGTCGACGATAATCTCGGATAGAGATCCGCGGTTTACGTCACATTTTTGCGAAGCCTTTCAAAAGGCATTTGGTTCAAAGCTGTGCTTGAGCACTGTTTACCACCCTCAGACGGATGGCCAATCGAAAAGAACCATCCAAACCCTGGAGGATATGCTGAGAGCCTGTGTCTTAGACCAGAAAGGAAGTTGGGATAAGTACATGCCATTAATCGAATTTGCGTATAACAACAGTTATCACGCAAGTATCGGTATGGCACCGTACGAAGCATTGTATGGAAGAAAGTGCCAATCACCCTTGTGTTGGTATCAACCCGGAGAACAAAGTGTCTTAGGACCTGATATAGTGAGGGAAACGACGGAGCAAATCAAAAGGATTAAGGATAGAATCCTAACCGCTTAAAGTAGGCAAAAGAGCTATGCGGACAAAAGGCGTAAGCCCTTGGAGTTCCAAGAAGGAGAACATGTATTTCTAAGAATCACTCCCACTACAGGAATAGAAAGCCATGAAAGTCAAAAAGTTGAGTCCCCGATTTCTCGGCCCTTTTGAAATTCTTCAGAGAATCGGATCTGTAGCCTACAAAATAGCCCTGCCACCTAATCTGTCAAATCTTCATGATGTCTTTCACGTCTCTCAGTTGCGTAAATATGAGTTCGACCCTAGTCATGTCCTAGAACCAGAGCATGTACAGTTAAGAGAGGACCTCACTTTCAATGTACCTCCTACGAGGATCGTGGATCACGGGGTCAGCGGTTAAGGAACAAGTACTGTTCCTTTGGTGAAAGTGGCGTGGGGGCGAGACAAGGCAGAAGAGTATACATGGGGCTGGAGTCGAAATGAGGGCCGAAGTATCCAGGAGCTTTTCTAAGGTAGCAATTTCGAGGACGAAATTCTTTTTAAGGAGGAGTAATGTAACGCCCGATTTTACGCTAGAGTGAAAATGACCAAATGCCCTGAGGTCATTTTTCGCCCAATCGAGGAAAGCCAATCTGGCAGTACTCGAAGGGCAAACTCAATGTTGGAAGGGGATTAGATGACCTGTGTACCTTTCCGGAATCGAAAATCTCGTTTTTCGAGTTTTCGAGTCAAAATGACCAAAACACCCCTGCGGTGTTTTACCTATTTGCAAGTGCCAGATGAACCCGAAACTTCTCTAGATGGTTTTAAAAGGCATTTTTATGTATTCTACGACCTCAGTTTTAATTATGGAGGTCCCGGGCAAAATTAGTGCAAAATTACGATTTTACCCTAGTTTCGTGTTTTTACGCTTAATGTGATTAAGCAAACCTAAGCAATATTAGGCTCTAATCGAAGATTAATTAATTTCCATAATTAATCTTGAGTCAAAATAATTTATTAAAGTTGATTAGAACCTAAAAGTGCTTAATTACAACTTAAAATCTTATTTTAAATTCAAGATTTCTAGTCATGGAATCTTGAATAGTGTTTTCTCTCTCCAATTCCTTAAATTATGGAATTTTGTCTACATTGTTTTATTCATAAAATGAATTTAAAATCTCCTAAATATGTATGAGTACTCCTTAATCATGTCATAAAGGTTCCTAATCACATTCTTAGTCACCTAAACTTATGTAATGACTCCTAACCTTACACCTAAGCTAATACACCCCTAAACACATCACTAACACACTATTACATGACCAAAACTCCCTCCTCCCTTGCTGCATCAGACCTGCACGAAATTCATCATCCATTTTATCACAATTTAATTTTATTTCACACTCCAAAGACTATGGTTGAAGCCATGTCATCAAAGTGCAATTCTCTCACCTCATGTTCCATGAGGATTCATTCTCCTCCACACATGCCTCACCTCATGTTCCATGAGGATTCATTCTCCTCCACTCATTCACTCTTATTCTTCTCTATAAATACCATGCCTAGATGAACCTTTGCTACACTTTGTTCATTTGCTAAGTTTAGTTTTGTAGTTTTCTCTAAGTTCTTCCTTTTTCTCTCAAATCTCAAGAGCATTCTTCTTCTTCATCTTCTTCTTTTTCCTTTTGAAACATCATCACACAACCTTGAAACACCACCCCACCACCTTGGATCATCATACAAACACCTAAACTTCCATTCTCGAACACAAGCTCACCAAGAACACATTTCCTTCCTTTTTCTTTCATCAAGGCCGAATCATCATCACCATCCTAGGAGGTGTTGCTCGTATCATTTTCATCTTCAAGTCCAAGCTTTTTGTCTTCACTCTAGGTAGGAGTGTTTTCTAAACTTTGTCTTCTTGAAAATGAGTTCTTTCTAGCTTTCTCTTGGGTTTTCTTTTTGAAACTTTCTTTGGTTTCCCTTTCTTGTATTTTCGGCCTCTTGGCCTTGATGAGTACATGATAGCTCAATGATGAGGACTCCTAGATAATGACTATGTGTTCATCTCAAAGGAAACTCTAGAGCTTGAGGTTTTATTTTCTTTGAGTTCCAACTTTATTTTCTAACTCAAAAATGATTTTTACTCAAGAATACTTTTACTTTTCTTGCTATTATGATTTCGGTTTCTTTGTTCCTTTCTTTAACATTTCGGTTACCATTTTCCTTTTTGATCTTTGAAGTTTTATTATTCAAAAAGTTTTGCTTTCTTTGAGCTTGATGATGATGTTCAAGACCTCATAATTCCTTTGAGAACTTGGTTCAAGAACTCTAAAGCTCTCTTTGTAATGAGATATGTGTTGGGTTATTATGTTGTTAAAGTCTTGGATGAGCTTTAGATCACCTTAAAATGAACCTTGCATCATGTTTATTTTATGCTTTGCACATCATGTTTACTTTCTTTGCTATCACTAAGTACCAAGGTAATAAAGGAACTTGCATTATCATGTTTATATTTCAAGTTCTCACCTAAATATCAAAGATAATAATATAATGCATACCATATTTATTTTATGCTTTGCACATCATGTTTACTTTCTTTGTTATCACTAAGTACCAAGGTAATAAAGGAGCTTGCATTATCATGTTTATATTTCAAGCTATGCATTATCATGTTTATGTTTCAAGTTCTCACCTAAATATCAAAGATAATAATATAATGCATCACATATTTATTTTATGCTCTCACTTTACTTTCTAGCAAAAACTAAAACAAGTGCATAAGCATGTTTATTTTTATGTCATCACTTTAATGAACCTAGAGCTCAAAGACTTGCCCATTGTTGTCTCAACAAAGGTCTAAAAATATTTATTGCTTTTGGTCCCTATTTGGGCTCTAAGAGGCTTTGGTGTTTCCAAGTATTGAAAACTATGTTTTATAATTTTCTAAGCTTATGTAAGTATAAGAAATATGTAGAACTAAGTTTTATGAATTTAGGACCTCTTGAGATAAAAATGATTTAGCTATTACCCTCTTAAGTATTTTTATGATTTTAGGTGATAAAAGTGTCCATAAATGAGTTTTGAAAGTTGAAAAAGGTTCCAAGAGAAACTAGTATTGTATGTGCTTTAGAAATTGTGTTTCATGTCTTTTATGGAGATGTTTGTTTCGGTTCTGCCTTGCTATGTTTGGCCACTGTATGAGCTGTGTTAATAATGATAAGATGCTTATGTTTGAGTAAAAATAATGTTAAGACTCATATGTGAAAGATAGGATAAGTTAGGAACAAGAAAAGAATTAATTTGAGAGTTTTAGATCCCTTAATGATGGAATTTTCTGGATTCTGTCCAGCAAGGTTTAGAAATGATAATCATGGTTCTAAATTAGTTTAAATGTGTAGGAATGACTCATAATTGGTTTAGGGCTTAATCTTGATGCTTTAGGAACAAAGCTGGACTTAGAAAGAGTCATTGTTGTGACTCCTAGGTACCCAGTAAAGTTGGGATTTTAAATTCTGCATCCTTGAGGTCTAGAGATGTTCTTGACCATAGTGTGAGGTGAGAAATACTTAGTTATAACCTCATAGGTTCCCAAGAGACTAGGTTTTGATGATTTATAACTTAGATTGTGAGTTAAGGACCTTAAGGGTCGATGCATAAGATATTAAGAAGTCTTGAGTTTTTATGATGCTTAATTTTATGCAAGTATGATATATGATACATGAGCTTTATCTATGTGAGTATGATGTGTTTAAAATATATGCTATGATGAGTTTGGAATATATGCTATAATCTATGTAAGAATGATGAGTTTGAAATATATGTTATGATGTTTATCTATGTGAGAATGATGTATTAGAAGAATATGCTTGATGATGCATGAACCCTAAAATGTTTTATTGATGATACGTGAGGAAATGATTATTGAGATGTTAAGTTGTGTGATTAGCTTGTGGCATGAATTTTGGTTTGAAGGAAATTCAGGTTTAACGTGCTATCTTTGCCAATTTCTATCAAACCTAAAAGAGTTGAAAAATGTTTTAAAGTACCATATGAGTTGAAAACCTGGGTGACACAGTTCGGTTAGAGCATGTAACGCCCGATTTTTACATTAGAGTGAAAATGACCAAAATGCCCCGAGGTCATTTTGACCGGAGTCGAGGAAAGCGATGCGGCAGTACTCGAAGGGCAAACTCAATGTTGGAAGGGATTAGAAAACTTATGTACCTTCCAGGGATCGAAAATCTCGTTTTCGAAGTTTTAGTCAAAATGACCAAAACGCCCTGTGGTGTTTTACCGTTTGCAAGTGCTTAGGATGAACCGAAACTTCTCCGGATGGTTTTAAAGGCGTTTTTATGTATTCTATGACCTCAGTTTTAATTTTTGAAGTCCGGGCAAAATTAGTGCAAAATTACGGTTTTGCCCCCGGTTTAGATTTTTACGCTTAATCACACGATTAAGCAAACCTAAGCAATATTAGGCTCTAATCGAAGGTTAATTAATTTCCTTAACTAATCTAGAGCCAAAATAATTTATTAAAGTTGATTAGAACCAAAAGTACTTAATTACAACCTAAAATCATATTTTAATTTTATGACACCTAGTCATAGAATCTTGAATAGTGTTTTCTCTTTCCAATTCCTTAAATCATGGAATTGTGTTACACATTGTTTATTCATAAATGAGTTTTAAATTCTTTAATGATGTATGAGCACTCCTAAACTTGCCATAAACTCCTAAATCACATTCTTAGTTACCTAAACTTAAGCTTAATCATTCCTAACCTTGTACCTAAGCTAATACACATCTAAACCTACCATTAACACACAATTAAATGGTCAAATCATCCTCCCATTCTGCTGCCCCAAGCTGGCAAGCCTCACTCCCTCCATTATGCATCACATGTTCAATTTTCAACACTCCAAGGCCATACCTCAAGTCACATACACTATACCTTGTCATAACTTTCAATCAAGCTTGAATTTCCACATGAATAAATAATTAAAACAACCCATTTTCCCCATTTATTTGTGGCTGGAAAAGTTCCAGCCATGTTAAGGTTCTAGAAGCCTAATTTCATAAAAATGTGATAGGAAATTAACTCACATCAAGCCATACTTTGTAGCATAGCTTCCATACTTCAAACCATGCTTGAATGACCTTGTGTAAGAGATATTTTTCTCTCCTTTGCCCTTCAAAGCTACGGCCAACACCCTCCCAATGTGAGCTCCATGGTTTTGTTTTTCTATAAATAGGATACTTGTGTTAGCTTTGTTGCACCTTGAAGCATTTGCAAAGTTTAGAGTTTTAGAGTTGTCTTACTAAGCTTTTTCCTTCTCTCAAAGTTCTAAGAGCTCTTTCTCTTCATCTTCATCCTCTTCATTCTTCCATCACATAATCACCTCATAACCTTAATCCATCACCTCATAACCTTAAACCACTCTCAAAGCTTTCAAACACTCAACCTCAAACACAACTTCACTCAAAACACATCTCCTTTCCTTTTCCATCCCTTGGCAGAAATCATCACCACCATCCTAGGAGGTGTTGCTCATCTCATTTCCATCTTCAAGATCAAGCTTTTATCTTCATCAAAAGGTAGGGATTTGTTTTCAAACTTTATTTTGCTCAAGAAAGTGTTTTTCTCTAGTTTTCTCTTGGATTCTTTTGAACTTTCCTTTGTGTTTCCTTTCCTTTTCTTTTAGGGGCATGAGGCCTTGATTTGAGCATGATAGCTTGATGATGAGAGTTTCTAGATGATGACATTGTGTTCATCTCAAGGAAACCTCTAAAGCTTGAGTTTTCCTTTTCTTGCAACTTCATCTATATGTTATCTAGCTCACATGGTTTTCCAACTTAAGAAAATTAATCTAAGAATTTCTAAAAGCCCAAGCCTACCCTTGTCAACCTTAAAGTTGGCGGCACGTTCTAGAGATTTTTCTCTAGATAGGGGTTTGGGTATTTAATAAAGAACTTGATATAGTTTCACTTTCTTTCTCTTTTATGTGACTTTCGGTTTTTGTATTGTGATCTTTGAGATATTGTAATGGGTTTCTATCTTGTTAAAGTCTTGAATGAGCTCTAGTTAACTATAAAATGAATCTTGCATCATGTTTATTTTATGCTATGCATATCATGTTTACTTCCTTGCTATCACTAAATCCCAAGATAATGAATGAACTTGCATTATCATGTTTATGTTTCAAGCTTTGCATTATCATATTTATATTTCAAGTCCTCACCTAAATATCTAAGATAATAATATGTTGCACCACATATTTATTTTATGCTCTCACTTTACTTTCTAGCAATAACTAAAATAAGTGCATGAGCATGTTTATTTTTATGTCATCACTTTAATGATTCTAGAGCTCAAAGACTTGCCCAAGGATATCTCAAACAAAGGTCTAAAACATTTATCTCCTATGGCTCATATTTCGGCCCTATGAGGCCTTAATGCTTTCAAGTATTGAAAACTATGTTTTATAATTTTTCTAAACTTATATGAGTATAAGGAATGTGTAGAACTAAGTATTATGAATTTAGGACCTCTTGAGATGAAAATAGCATAGCCACTGCCCTATTAAGTATTTTCATGAGTTTAGATGATAAAAGTGTTCATAAAATAGTTTTGAAGGTTTTAATAAGGTTCCAAGAGAAACTAGTATTTTATGTGCTTTAGAAACTATGATTCAATGCCTTTAAATGGAGTTGTTGTTTCGGTTCTGCCTTGCTATGTTTGGCCACTGTATGAGCTGTGTTAATGATGTTAATATGCTTATGTTTGGGTAATAATTATGTTAAGACTCATATGTGAAAGATAGGATAAGTTAGGAACTAGAAAAGAATTAATTTGAGAGTTCTAGATCCCTTAAAGATTTATTTTTCTGGATTCTGTCCAGCAAGGTTTAGATTCAATAATCATGGTTTTAAATTAGTTTATATGTGTAGGAATGACTCATAATTGGTTTAGGACTTAATCTTGAAACCTTAGGAGCAAACCGGACTTAGAAAGGGTCATTATTGTGACTTCTAGGTACCCGTAAAGTTAGTATTTTGATTTCTGCACTCTTGAGGTTTAGAGATGTTCTTGACCATAGGGTAAGGTGAGAAATACTTAGTTATAACCTTATAGGTTCCCAAGAGACTAGGTGTTGATGATCAATAACTTAGAATGTGAGATAAAGATCTAAACCGTAATTTCTAGAACTCCGTAATCACATAAACATAAAGCTGTCCAAATTCTACTTAGTGCTATTTGGATTAGTTCTTGAGCATAAAACTTGTATAACTCATTAATTGTCAAACTATAGGTGTATAAAGAAGTTAAGGATAATTAATTTGCAAGTTTAAGACTCATAAGAATCGAAGTTTAAAACACTATGAGTTATAACATAACATGTCTATGAGCTTATGGGGATGATTGTTAAATATGACTATGTGATGATGTTTGTGTGAAAGTTTTATGTGACAGATGTTATAGTTTCATGTGATGATATATATGAAAAAGCTACATGAGAATGCATGATAAAAATGAATATGATAAATGATGAGGTAATTGTGATGTAATACTTATGAAAATATAAATGTGACACAACAAGGCAGCGCTTCTCCTGGGTGACACCGGTTCGGCCGAGCACCCCAGGAGGAGACAAATCCGTGAGGGTATGTGTAGATGCAGCCTGCCAAAGCGGACAAATTCGAGGCCCACGTGGCTAGCAAAGCGTTTCAAAGAGGAAATGATCCTAGAAAGGAGATCCTTAATTTGCCCCCTAGCCCGTACTTTAAGTCGGGATTATGTTACGCTTATCATAGGATAAGTAAGAGCTAGTGACGACTAGTTAAGGTATGAGCTCATAACCTAGAGAAGTTTTAGTGCGGCCCCATGAGATGAAAGTTAAAGTTGACAATGTCACATAAACTTTACTTATGTCAATGTTATAATGTTTCCTAGTCATTCTATTGTTTGGTTTACCTTATGATGCATTCATATCATTAGTATATTTCTGCTTAAGTTATAAAGGCGCATTATAAAATATGATGGACCTTGGATAAAATACCTCTTTGGGAAACCCACTTAAAAGGAACTTATATGCATGCACACCTTTTAGAAATAAACCCAAGGTTCCTGAGGATGTAGTGATGACACCTAGGTAGGGATAACCCTCTTGAGAATTCTTTTAGAAAGATTCTCATTCCCTCTCTCTTTTCTTCCGTCATATCTTGAGATGGCGGCGTTTGTACTCTTCATCGACACCCGGTATGGGAGCTGCACCATGACCCGGCACTCGGGTCATATCATTTTGAGGGTCGCTGCCTTTGTCGGAGTATTCATGTTCATGGGGCGACCCTTCGCATCTCCGTCCCGAGCTACCGCTTCACCCCGATCGCTCCTTACCGTCATAACGGGATTTTTGGCGGCGAGGCCACGCGATGAGCGAGATCCTCCGCATGGAGCCCGAGGCGTCAGGTGTGCGAGTACCAGTATGTACCGCGTCCCGGTGCTGAGGCGGACCCATCCGAGGACCCGCCATCCCACATGTATAGTTGGAGTTCGGCCAGCTCCTCCACCGATGAGGGCTGGGAGTGAGAGGCGGTGGTCCGGCCGAGGTTGGCTCGACGGCCATCTATGCGCCCTCGCGCGGTGGACATGCCCGATGATGCACTCGACCACTCCCGAGATTCGCTGATGGATCGACTCGACCCCACAATACTCGGACCGCGAGGAGTAGTCATAGGAGGGTAGTAGCTAGTGCACACACACGCCACATAGTAGAGGTCAAACCTTCTTTTGTATATGAGGTTGTCTCCTTTAGGTGCACATGGGTATGGGGGTAGTTTCATTTGTATTTGCATTTTATGATTTCCTTGTATTGCATTTCAGTTGTATTTTGCTTCATGATGTATCAAATAGTCCTGCCTCTTTGGGTAGGCACGTTATATATATATATATCTATGTTTGATTGATGTTTCCATGACATGATGTGTTTCTTATGCTTTGCTTATATGTTTCGCTATGTTGCCCCTTAAAGTTTGTAGCGTGGCTCTCACTTTGATTTTAAAAAGAAAAATTTTACCCAGTATTTCCGCTAAGTATTTTCCAAAGGATGAGACCAAGAGGTAATATTCTAAAAATTAACCTAAGGACATACTAGTAGTCTTGGGTTAAGATTTAGGGTGTTACATTATGGTATCAAAGCAGTTCGATTCTCATGGAGCCTGAGGATTTGACTGACTATGCTTTATAAGCATAATACGATAGTTATGTCATGTATAGTGCTTGATAAAGATAAGGCTAGGACTAGAGATGCATGACTTACATTGGTTGCAAGTGCCATGGTAACTAGCTCATTTTGCATGGATATTGAGCACGATCAACTTGATGTTCATTGTTTCATGTGTATTGGGACCAATGGCACCGCGACGTCGGCCTAGGACTACACCCGATGTTGAACAAGATGATACAACTGCTGCTGCTGTCCGTCGCATGGCGCAAGCCATGGAACGGATGTTCGACCGAATGGATCAACAAGCGAATGCTGCTCCTGTTCCCCCTCCTCCCCCTGCTGCTGAGACGGTGGAACAAGCCCGCTTTGGGGAGTTCCGTAAGGCGAACCCGCCCGATGTTCAGGGGTGATGGACCCCAGAGCAAAGGCGATGAATGGGTCAAAGACATGGAAAAGATCTACTCTGTCGTTATCTGCTCAGAGGAAGCGAAGGTCACATTCTTTGCTTTCATCTTTGAAGTCCGACGCTTGAGTTCTGGTGGAACGGCACGAGGCATCTACTAGAAGCCTCTGGAACTCCCATTGACTGGGAGCTGTTCAAGACTTACTTCTATGAGAAGTACTTTCCGGAGTCCGTGAGGAGCGAAGGGCGTTGAGTTCATGCGATTGACCCAAGGGGGTCTCTGTAGCCCAATACACTGCAAAGTTTGAGGAGCTAATCAAGTTCTCTCGAGTGTTCGGGGAACCCGATGAAGTTTGGAAGTGTGTGAAGTATGAGGTCGATGCGAAGGCGAGATGAACTCTGGCTGTGGCCCATATGGAGATCAGAGACTTCCCGACCACTGGTCAACAAGTCCGGATACTTGAAGAAGGGCAGAGAAAGATTCAAATCACAAGGGCGGGCGAGCTAAGGGCTCGGACCTCAAGCCCAGTTCAAACCGCAGTACCCGTCGAGGAATCACTACAACCCCTACCAGTCCAACCGATTCCCAACAACAACAACAACCGCCAAGAGCTCCTGCTCACCAACAATCCAAGCAACACCAAAGGCCGCCATTTCAACATCAAGGCCCGAGGAATTTCAATAATCAACCCCGTGGACCGGGTGGACCCCGAAACCACAATGGAGGACCAAGTGGAGCCAAGAACAAGGCGCCACAAACCCCTCTTTGCTTACCGAGCAACGACTGCGGATGTTTGCCCACAATGCGGAAAGAACCACGGGAATCGCCCATGCTTAGCCGGTCAGAATGCGTGCTTCAAGTGTGGCAAGCCTGGCCACTATGCAAAGGACTGCACCGGACAAGGGACATCGAACCAAAACCCCCGACCACAATACCGAGGAAGGGTCTTTACCCTTAACGAGAAGACGCCAAGAAGTCCAAAGATCTCATCAGGTATGTGCGAAGTAAACGGTAAAGCCTTAACTGTACTATATGACTCTGGTGCTACTCATTCTTTCATTTCACTTGCTAGTGTCGAGTCCTTAAATCTAAAAGTCTCCAAACTCCCCTTTGATCTCATTGTTTCTACTCCTACAAATCGCCCTGTTAATACTTGCCGTTGTTGTTTAAATTGTCATCTTGTTGTAGAAAATAGGTCTTTTATCATAGATTTAATTTGTTTACCCTTGAAAGACATAGGCATTATCTTAGGCATGAACTGGCTTCACCCCAATCGTGTGATGTTAGATTGTGGAACCCAAACCGTAGTTTTCCCTTCTCCTCCGGAAAACATCACTCAACCCATTAGGCTGTACCTAAATTCCGTAGAGGTCTTCTGTAGTGGGAAGAAAACTAAGGGATATGTTCTCCTAACCGCCTGTGATGTAGACTTGGAGCAGAACCTAGGTGAGATACCTGTGGTGAGAGACTATCCCGAGGTGTTTCGGATGAAATACCGAGTTCCCTCCTGAAGAGAAGTGGAGTTCTCCATAGAGTTGGTTCTGGGACAGGACCAATCTCTATAGCCCCGTATAGGATGTCACCCTCGGAGTTAGCGAGTTGAAAACCCAGTTAGAGGAGTTGTTAGAAAAGAGTTTTATAAGGCCGAGTGCTTCACCTTGGGCGCTCAGGTCTTATTTGTGAAGAAAAAGGGCGGAAGCATGAGGATGTGTATAGACTATAGGCGAGTTGAACCAAGTAACCATAAAGAATAAATACCCATTGCCTAGGATTGATGATCTTATGGACCAATTGAAAAGGAGCGATAGTGTTTTCTAAGATTGATTTAAGGTCAGGTTACCATCAGTTAGGGTGAGAGATTCGGATATTCCTAAAACCGCCTTTCGAACTTCGGTATGGACACTTTGAGTTCAATGTAATGTCGTTTGGTTTGACGAATGCTCCGCAGTTTTTATGGATTACATGAATAGGATCTTTAGACCCTATTTAGATCGATTCGTGGTTGTGTTCATAGATGATATTCTCATCTATTCGAAAACCCACGAGGAGCATGGCGTCATTTAAGGTTGGTTTTAGAGGTATTAAAGGAGAAGAAGTTATCGCTAAGTTGTCTAAGTGTGAATTTTGGTTAGAGGAGGTAAAATTCTTAGGACATGTTGTGTCAAAAGGTGGCATAGTGTCGACCCAAGTAAGATAGAGGCTGTGATGAATTGGGATAGACCAACCTCAGAATCGAGATTAGAAGCTTTTTGGGTTTAGCTGGATATTACCGTAGGTTCATTAAAGGATTTTCCCAGTTAGCCCTACCCTTAACCAAGCTCACTAGGAAGAATGCCCCGTTTGAGTGGAGCCCCGAGTGTGAAAAGAGTTTCCTAGAGCTTAAGGAAAAGCTCACCTCAACCCCGATTTTAGTTTTACCTGACCCCAATGTACCCTTTGAGGTATATTGCTATGCTTCCGCAAGGGTTTAGGTTGTGTGTCGATGCAAAGCAGGCTAGTGGTAGCCTATGCGTCCAGGCACCTCAAGCCTCATGAGGTAACCTACCCCACCCATGACCTTGAACTAGCGACCATCGTGTTCGCTCTAAAGATGTGGAGACACCATTTGTATGGTGTGAGATTTGAAGTTTTCTCCGATCATAAGAGTCTCAAGCATCTCTTTGATCAAAAGGAGTTGAATATGAGGCAAAGGAGATGGATGGAATTCCTCAAGGACTACGATTTTGGTTTAAGTTACCACCCGGCAAGGCTAATGTAGTAGCCGGCGCCTTGAGCCGAAACTTCGTTCACGTCATCAAGTATGATGGTTAATGAAGTTGGGTTAATAGAGCAATTTAGGAATATGAATCTTGGAATGTCTATAACGGAGAATGGCATCGTGATGAGTCATCTCACGGTGACCCGGTGGAGTTTAAGCAAAGGATTATGCTTGCCCAAAGAGAAAATGAGGACTTTATGGAGACAATCGAGGCAAAGAAAGGCTGGAAAGTTGAAAGGTTTTGTACGAGGCCCGACGGTTATGGAGGTTCGAGGCGAATCTGTGTGCCACAAGATGGTGACCTCCGAGAGAAGATCTTGGAGGAGGCACACAAGAGCCATTTTGCCATCCATCCTGGTACTACGAAGATGTATCGGGACTTGAAGAGGATGTTTTGGTGGCGGATTAAAGAAGGATGTGGTCGCTGGGTGAGTAAGTGTTTGGTCTGCCAAAGGTCAAGATCGAACACCAAAACCTTCGGCATGTTGCAACCCTGTCGATCCCGAGTGGAAGTGGGAGAGTATATCAATGGACTTCGTGACGAGATTGCCAAAGACCCAAGCCGCCACGATGCCGTATGGGTAATCGTGGATCGACCGACTAAGTCGGCTCACTTTCTACCTATTCGAGTCACGTACTCGTTGGATAAGTTGGCCCACTTTACATCCAAGAAATAGTAAGGTTGCATGGAGTACCATCGGCGATAATCTCGGATCGAGATCCGCGGTTTACGTCACGTTTTTGGGGAGCCTTTCAAAAGGCGTTTGGTTCCAAGTTGTGCCTAAGCACTGCTTACCACCCACAAGCGCATGGTCGATCCGAGAGGACAATCCAAACCCTAGAAGATATGCTGAGAGCTTGTGTCTTAGACCAAAAAGGAAGTTGGGATAAGTACATGCCTTTGATCGAGTTTGCGTATAACAACAGTTATCACGCAAGCATCGGTATGGCACCATACGAGGCATTATACGGAAGAAAGTGCCAATCACCCTTGTGTTGAGTGCAGCCCGGAGAGCAAAGTGTCTTAGGACCTGAGGTAGTGAGGGAAGCTTGACGGAACAAATCAAGAAGATCAAGGATAGAATCTTAACCGCTCAAAGTCGACAGAAAAGCTACGCGGACAAAAGGCGCAAGCCCTTGGAGTTCCAAGAGGGAGAACATGTATTTCTAAGAATCACCCCCACTACAGGAATAGGGAGAGCCATGAAAGTTAAAAAGTTGAGTCCTCGATTTCTCGGTCCTTTTGAAATTCTTCAAAGAGTCGGATCCGTAGCTTACAAAATAGCCTTACCACCCAATCTGTCAAACCTTCATGATGTCTTTCACGTCTCCCGCCACGTAAATATGAGTCCGACCTAGCCATGTCCTAGAACCAGAGCATGTACAGTTAAGGGAGGACCTCACTTTCAATGTACCGCCTACGGGAATAGTGGATCACTTGAGTCAAGCAGTTAAGGAACAAGTCCGTTCCTTTGGTAAAAGTGGCGTGGGGACAAGGCAAGTCGGAAGAATACACGTGGGAACTAGAGTCAGAGATGATGTCCAAATATCCAGAGCTTTTCTAAGGTACGAATTTGAGGGCAATTTCTTTTTAAGGAGGGAGTAATGTAACGCCCGATTTTTACATTAGAGTGAAAATGACCAAAATGCCCCTGAGGTCATTTTCACCGGTCGAGGAAAGCTTGGTCTTGGCGGTACTCGAAGGGCAAACTCAATGTTGGAAGGGATTAGAAAACTTATGTACCTTCAGGGATCGAAAATCTCGTTTTTCGAAGTTTTAGTCAAAATGACCAAAACGCCCCTGTGGTGTTTTACCCGTTTGCAAGTGCCGGATGAACCCGAAACTTCTCCAGATGGTTTTAAAAGGCGTTTTTATGTATTCTATGACCTCAGTTTTAATTTTTGAAGTCCCGGGCAAAATTAGTGCAAAATTACGGTTTTGCCCTGGGCCAGATTTTTACGCTTAATCACACGATTAAGCAAACCTAAGCAATATTAGGCTCTAATCGAAGGTTAATTAATTGTCTTAACTAATCTAGAGCCAAAATAATTTATTAAAGTTGATTAGAACCAAAAAGTACTTAATTACAACCTAAAATCATATTTTAATTTTATGACACCTAGTCATAGAATCTTGAATAGTGTTTTCTCTTTCCAATTCCTTAAATCATGGAATTGTGTTACACATTGTTTATTCATAAATGAGTTTTAAATTCTTTAATGATGTATGAGCACTCCTAAACTTGCCATAAACTCCCTAAATCACATTCTTAGTTACCTAAACTTAAGCTTAATCATTCCTAACTTTGTACCTAAGCTAATACACATCTAAACCTACCATTAACACACAATTAAATGGTCAAATCATCCTCCCATTCTGCTGCCCCAAGCTGGCCGAAGCCTCACTCCCTCCATTATGCATCACATGTTCAATTTTTCAACACTCCAAGGCCATACCTCAAGTCACATACACTATACCTTGTCATAACTTTCAATCAAGCTTGAATTTCCACATGAATAAATAATTAAAACAACCCATTTTCCCCATTTATTTGTGGCTGGAAAAGTTCCAGCCATGTTAAGGTTCTAGAAGCCTAATTTCATAAAAATGTGATAGGAAATTAACTTGTAACACCCTAAATCTTAACCCAAGACTACTAGTATGTCCTTAGGTTAATTTTTAGAATATTACCTCTTGGTCTCATCCTTTGGAAAATACTTAGCGGAAATACGGGTAAAATTTTTCTTTTTAAAATCAAAGTGAGAGCCACGCGCGAAACTTTAAGGGGCAACATAGCGAAACATATAAGCAAAGCATAAGAAACACATCATGTCATGGAAACATCAACTGAAACATAGATATATATATATATAACGTGCCTACCCAAAGAGGCAGGACTATTTGATACATCATGAAGCAAAATACAACTGAAATGCAATACAAGGAAATCATAAAAGCGAATACAAGAGAAACTACCCCCATACCCATGTGCACCTAAAGGACACAACCTCATATACAAAAGAAGGTTTGTCCTCTACTATGTGGCGTGTGTGTGCACTAACTACTACCCCTCCTATGACTACTCCTGGTCCGAGTGCTGCGAGGTCGAAGTCGATCCTTGGCGAATCTCGGCGGGAGTGGTGGAGTGCATCATCGTGGCATGTCCACCGCGGCGAGGGCGCATAGATGGCCGTCGAGCCAACCTCGGCTGGACCACCGTCTCCTCACTCCCAGCCCTCATCGGTGGAGGAGCGGATGGAGCTCCAGCTGTACATGTGGGATGGCGGATCCTCGGATGGGTCCGTCTCCAGGAAATCTTGAGGGCCGGTACATACTGGGTACTCAGCGTAGGTGACGTCTCGGGCTCCATGCGGAGGATCTGCTCGTCGCGTGGCCTCGCTCGCTCAAAAATCCCGTTATGACGGTAAGGAGCAGTCGGGGTGAAGCGGTAGCTCGGGACGGGGTACGGGAAGGGTCGTCCCATGAACATGAATACTCTGACAGTGCAGCGACCCTCAAAATGATATGACCCGAGTGGCGGGTCATGGTGCAGCTCCCATACCGGGGTGTCGACGAAGAGTACAAACGTCGCCATCTGAAGATATGACGGAAGAAAAGAGAGAGGAAATGAGAATCTTTCTAAAAGTATTCTCAGTAGTGTTATCCCTACCTAGGTGTAATCGTCTCATCCTCAGGAACCTTGGGTTTATTTCTAAAAGGTGTGCATGCATATAAGTTCCTTTTAAGTGGGTTTCCCAAAGAGGTATTTTATCCAAGGTCCATCATATTTTATAATGCGTCTTTATAACTTAACCAGAAATATACTAATGATATGAATGCATCATAAGGTAAACCAAACAATAGAATGACTAGGAAACATTATAACATTGACATAAGTAAAGTTTATGTGACATTGTCAACTTTAACTTTCATCTCATGGGGCCGCCCTAAAACTTCTCTAGGTTATGAGCTCATACCTTAACTAGTCGTCACTAGCTCTTACTTATCCTATGATAAAGCGTAACATAATCCCGACTTAAAGTACGGGCTAGGGGGCAAATTAAGGATCTCCTTTCTAGGGTCATTTCCTCTTTGAAACGCTTTGCTAGCCACGTGGGCCTCGCAATTTGTCCGCTTTGGCAGGCTGCATCTACACATACCCTCACGGATTTGTCTCCTCCTGGGGTGCTCGGCGAACCGGTGTCACCCAGAGAAGCGTCTCAGTGTTGTGTCACATTTATATCTTCATAAGTATTACATCACAATTACCTCATCATTTATCATATTCATTTTTATCATGCATTCTCATGTAGCTTTTTCATAACATATATATCATCACATGAAACTTTCTCATAACATTCGTCACATAAAACTTTCACACAAACATCATCACATAGTCATATTTAACAATCATCCAGAGGCTCATAGGCATGTTATGTTATATCTCATAGTGCTTTAAACTTGATTATTATGAGTCTTAAACTTGCAAATTATTCTTAGCTTCTTTATCGCCTATAGTTTGACAATTAATGAGTTATATAAATTTTATGCTCAAGAACTAATCCAAATAGCACTAAGCAGAATTTGGACAGCTTTATGTTTATGTGATTACGGAGTTCTAGAAATTACGGTTTAGATCTTTATCTCACATTCTAAGTTATTGATCATCAACACCTAGTCTCTTGGGAACCTATAAGGTTATAACTAAGTATTTCTCACCTCACCATATGGTCAAGAACATCTCTAAACCTCAAGAGTGCAGAAATCAAAATACTAACTTTACGGGTACCTAGAAGTCACAATATTGACCCTTTCTAAGTTCGGTTTGCTCCTAAGGTTTCAAGATTAAGTCCTAAACCAATTATGAGTCATTCCTACACATATAAACTAATTTAAAGCCATGGTTATTGAATCTAAACCTTGCTGGACAGAATCCAGAAAAATAAATCTTTAAGGGATCTAAAACTCTCAAATTAATTCTTTTCTAGTTCCTAACTTATCCTATCTTTCACATATGAGTCTTAACATAATTATTACCCAAACATAAGCATATTAACATCATTAACACAGCTCATACAGTGGCCAAACATAGCAAGGCAGAACCGAAACAACAACTCCATTTAAAGGCATTGAATCATAGTTTCTAAAGCACATAAAATACTAGTTTCTCTTGGAACCTTATTAAAACCTTCAAAACTCTTTTATGAACACTTTTATCATCTAAACTCATGAAAATACTTAATAGGGCAGTGGCTATGTTATTTTCATCTCAAGAGGTCCTAAATTCATAACACTTAGTTCTACACATTCCTTATACTCATATAAGTTTAGAAAAAGTATAAAACATAGTTTTCAATACTTGAAGACATTAAGGCCTCATAGGGCCGAAATATGGACCATAGGAAATAGATGTTTTAGACCTTTGTTTGAGATATCCTTGGGCAAGTCTTTGAGCTCTAGAATCATTAAAGTGATGACATAAAAATAAACATGCTCATGCACTTATTTTAGTTATTGCTAGAAAGTAAAGTGAGAGCATAAAATAAATATGTGGTGCAACATATTATTATCTTAGATATTTAGGTGAGGACTTGAAATATAAATATGATAATGCAAAGCTTGAAACATAAACATGATAATGCAAGTTCATTCATTATCTTGGGATTTAGTGATAGCAAGGAAGTAAACATGATATGCATAGCATAAAATAAACATGATGCAAGATTCATTTTATAGTTAACTAGAGCTCATTCAAGACTTTAACAAGATAGAAACCCATTACAATATCTCAAAGATCACAATACAAAAACCGAAAGTCACATAAAAGAGAAAGAAAGTGAAGCTATATCAAGTTCTTTATTAAGTACCCAAAACCCCTATCTAGAGACAAGTCTCTAGAACGTGCCGGCCAACTTTAAGGTTGACAAGGGTAGGCTTGGGCTTTTAGAAATCCTTAGATTAATTTTCTTAAGTTGGAAAACCATGTGAGCTAGATAACATATAGATGAAGTTGTAAGAAAAGGAAAACTCAAGCTTTAGAGGTTTCTTTGAGATGAACACAATGTCATCATCTAGAAACTCTCATCATCAAGCTATCATGCTCAAATCAAGGCCTCATGGCCGAAAATGAAAAAGGAAAGGAAAGACAAAGGAAAGTTCAAAAAGAATCCAAAAAAAAACTAGAGAACATAACACTTTCTTGAACAAAATAAAGTTTGAAAACAAATCCCTACCTTTTGATGAAGATAAAAGCTTGATCTTGAAGATGGAAATGAGATGAGCAACACCTCCTAGGATGGTGATGACGATTCGGCCTTGATGAGAGAAAAAGAAAGAGAATGTGTTTCAAGTGGAGTTGTGTTTGAGGTGTGGTTTTTGAGAGGTTTGATGATGGTTCAAGGTTTTGGGGTGGTGTTTGATGGTTGAGAGGTGATGATGAGATGAAGAGATGAAGAAGATAAAGATGAAAAGAAAGGAAGAACACTCTTGGAACTTTGAGAGAAAAGCGAAAAGCTAGCAAGACAACTCTAAAACTCTAAACTTTGCAAATGCTTCAAAGTGTAACAAGGCTAACACAAGCATCCTATTTATAGAAAATCAAAACCATGGAGGAGTGAATGGGGAGGGCTTGGCCGTAGCTCTTGAGGGAGGAAGGAAGAGAAAATATCTCTTACACAAGGTCATTCAAGCATGGTTTGAAGTATGGAAGCTATGCTACAAAGTATGGCTTGATGTGAGTTAATTTCCTATCACATTTTTATGAAATTAGGCTTCTAGAACCTTAACATGGCTGGAACTTTTCCAGCCACAAATAAATGGGGAAAATGGGTTGTTTTAATTATTTATTCATGTGGAAATTCAAGCTTGATTGAAAGTTATGACAAGGTATAGTGTATGTGACTTGAGGTATGGCTTTGGAGTGTTGAAAAATTGAACATGTGATGCATAATGGGGAAGGAGGTTCACGGCCAGCTTGGGACAGCAAGGGAGGAGGTGAGTTTGACCATTTAATTGTGTGTTAATGGTAGGTTTAGATGTGTATTAGCTTAGGTACAAGGTTAGGAATGATTAAGCTTAAGTTTAGGTAACTAAGAATGTGATTTAGGAGTTTATGACAAGTTTAGGAGTGCTCATACATCATTAAAGAATTTAAAACTCATTTATGAATAAACAATGTGTAACACAATTCCATGATTTAAGGAATTGGAAAGAGAAAACACTATTCAAGATTCCATGACTAGGTGTCATAAAATTAAAATATGATTTTAGGTTGTAATTAAGTACTTTTGGTTCTAAACAACTTTAATAAATTATTTTGACTCTAGATTAATTAAGGAAATTAATTAACCTTCGATTAGAGCCTAATATTGCTTAGGTTTGCTTAATCGTGTGATTAAGCGTAAAAATCTGAAACTAGGGGCAAAGCCGTAATTTTGCACTAATTTTGCCAGGACTTCACAAATTAAAACTGAGGTCATAAAATACATAAACACGCCTTTTAAAACCATCCGAGAAGTTTCGGGTTCATCCTAAGACTTGCAAATGGGTAAAACACCACAGGGCGTTTTGGTCATTTAGACTAAAACTTCAAAACGAGATTTTCGATCCCGGGAAGGTACATAAGTTTTCTAATCCCCTTACAACATTGAGTTTGCCCTTCGAGTACTGCCGCACTGGCTTTCCTCGAATTCCGGGCTGAAAATGACCTCAGGGGCATTTTGGTCATTTTCACTCTAACAGAAAAATCGGGGCGTTACATAACTCACATCAAGCCATACTTTGTAGCATAGCTTCCATACTTCAAACCATGCTTGAATGACCTTGTGTAAGAGATATTTTTCTCTCCCTTTGCCCTTCAAAGCTACGGCCAACACCCTCCCAATGTGAGCTCCATGGTTTTGTTTTTCTATAAATAGGATACTTGTGTTAGCTTTGTTGCACCTTGAAGCATTTGCAAAGTTTAGAGTTTTAGAGTTGTCTTACTAAGCTTTTTCCTTCTCTCAAAGTTCTAAGAGCTCTTTCTCTTCATCTTCATCCTCTTCATTCTTCCATCACATAATCACCTCATAACCTTAATCCATCACCTCATAACCTTAAACCACTCTCAAAGCTTTCAAACACTCAACCTCAAACACAACTTCACTCAAAACACATCTCCTTTCCTTTTCCTTTCCTTGGCCGAAATCATCACCACCATCCTAGGAGGTGTTGCTCATCTCATTTCCATCTTCAAGATCAAGCTTTTATCTTCATCAAAAGGTAGGGATTTGTTTTCAAACTTTATTTTGCTCAAGAAAGTGTTTTTCTCTAGTTTTCTCTTGGATTCTTTTTGAACTTTCCTTTGTCTTTCCTTTCCTTTCATTTTCGGCCATGAGGCCTTGATTTGAGCATGATAGCTTGATGATGAGAGTTTCTAGATGATGACATTGTGTTCATCTCAAGGAAACCTCTAAAGCTTGAGTTTTCCTTTTCTTGCAACTTCATCTATATGTTATCTAGCTCACATGGTTTTCCAACTTAAGAAAATTAATCTAAGAATTTCTAAAAGCCCAAGCCTACCCTTGTCAACCTTAAAGTTGGCCGGCACGTTCTAGAGATTTTTCTCTAGATAGGGGTTTTGGGTATTTAATAAAGAACTTGATATAGTTTCACTTTCTTTCTCTTTTATGTGACTTTCGGTTTTTGTATTGTGATCTTTGAGATATTGTAATGGGTTTCTATCTTGTTAAAGTCTTGAATGAGCTCTAGTTAACTATAAAATGAATCTTGCATCATGTTTATTTTATGCTATGCATATCATGTTTACTTCCTTGCTATCACTAAATCCCAAGATAATGAATGAACTTGCATTATCATGTTTATGTTTCAAGCTTTGCATTATCATATTTATATTTCAAGTCCTCACCTAAATATCTAAGATAATAATATGTTGCACCACATATTTATTTTATGCTCTCACTTTACTTTCTAGCAATAACTAAAATAAGTGCATGAGCATGTTTATTTTTATGTCATCACTTTAATGATTCTAGAGCTCAAAGACTTGCCCAAGGATATCTCAAACAAAGGTCTAAAACATTTATCTCCTATGGCTCATATTTCGCCCTATGAGGCCTTAATGCTTTCAAGTATTGAAAACTATGTTTTATAATTTTTCTAAACTTATATGAGTATAAGGAATGTGTAGAACTAAGTATTATGAATTTAGGACCTCTTGAGATGAAAATAGCATAGCCACTGCCCTATTAAGTATTTTCATGAGTTTAGATGATAAAAGTGTTCATAAAATAGTTTTGAAGGTTTTAATAAGGTTCCAAGAGAAACTAGTATTTTATGTGCTTTAGAAACTATGATTCAATGCCTTTAAATGGAGTTGTTGTTTCGGTTCTGCCTTGCTATGTTTGGCCACTGTATGAGCTGTGTTAATGATGTTAATATGCTTATGTTTGGGTAATAATTATGTTAAGACTCATATGTGAAAGATAGGATAAGTTAGGAACTAGAAAAGAATTAATTTGAGAGTTCTAGATCCCTTAAAGATTTATTTTTCTGGATTCTGTCCAGCAAGGTTTAGATTCAATAATCATGGTTTTAAATTAGTTTATATGTGTAGGAATGACTCATAATTGGTTTAGGACTTAATCTTGAAACCTTAGGAGCAAACCGGACTTAGAAAGGGTCATTATTGTGACTTCTAGGTACCGTAAAGTTAGTATTTTGATTTCTGCACTCTTGAGGTTTAGAGATGTTCTTGACCATAGGGTAAGGTGAGAAATACTTAGTTATAACCTTATAGGTTCCCAAGAGACTAGGTGTTGATGATCAATAACTTAGAATGTGAGATAAAGATCTAAACCGTAATTTCTAGAACTCCGTAATCACATAAACATAAAGCTGTCCAAATTCTACTTAGTGCTATTTGGATTAGTTCTTGAGCATAAAACTTGTATAACTCATTAATTGTCAAACTATAGGTGTATAAAGAAGTTAAGGATAATTAATTTGCAAGTTTAAGACTCATAAGAATCAAGTTTAAAACACTATGAGTTATAACATAACATGTCTATGAGCTTATGGGGATGATTGTTAAATATGACTATGTGATGATGTTTGTGTGAAAGTTTTATGTGACGAATGTTATAGTTTCATGTGATGATATATATGAAAAAGCTACATGAGAATGCATGATAAAAATGAATATGATAAATGATGAGGTAATTGTGATGTAATACTTATGAAAATATAAATGTGACACAACACTGAGACGCGCTTCTCCTGGGTGACACCGGTTGCCGAGCACCCAGGAGGAGACAAATCCGTGAGGGTATGTGTAGATGCAGCCTGCCAAAGCGGACAAATTGCGAGGCCCACGTGGCTAGCAAAGCGTTTCAAAGAGGAAATGATCCTAGAAAGGAGATCCTTAATTTGCCCCCTAGCCCGTACTTTAAGTCGGGATTATGTTACGCTTATCATAGGATAAGTAAGAGCTAGTGACGACTAGTTAAGGTATGAGCTCATAACCTAGAGAAGTTTTAGGCGGCCCCATGAGATGAAAGTTAAAGTTGACAATGTCACATAAACTTTACTTATGTCAATGTTATAATGTTTCCTAGTCATTCTATTGTTTGGTTTACCTTATGATGCATTCATATCATTAGTATATTTATGCTTAAGTTATAAAGACGCATTATAAAATATGATGGACCTTGGATAAAATACCTCTTTGGGAAACCCACTTAAAAGGAACTTATATGCATGCACACCTTTTAGAAATAAACCCAAGGTTCCCGAGGATGTGACGATGACACCTAGGTAGGGATAACCCTTTGAGAATTCTTTTAGAAAGATTCTCATTCCCTCTCTCTTTTCTTCCGTCATATCTTCAGATGGCGACGTTTGTACTCTTCATCGACACCCCGGTATGGGAGCTGCACCATGACCCCAAGACTCGGGTCATATCATTTTGAGGGTCGCTGCCTTGTCGGAGTATTCATGTTCATGGGGCGACCCTTCGCGCACCCGCCCCGAGCTACCGCTTCACCCCGATCGCTTCCTACCGTCATAACGGGATTTTTGAGCGGCGAGGCCACGCGATGAGCGAGATCCTCCGCATGGAGCCCGAGACGTCACGGTACGCGAGTACCTCGAGTATGTACCAAGGCCCCGATTTCGGAGGCGGACCCATCCGAGGACCCGCCATCCCACATGTATAGTTGGAGTTCCAGTCCCGCTCCTCCACCGATGAGGGCTGGGAGTGAGGAGACGGTGGTCCAGCCGAGGTTGGCTCGACGGCCATCTATGTGCCCTCGCCGCGGTGGACATGCCCCGATGATGCACTCGACCACTCCCGCCGAGATTCGCCAAGGATCGACTCGACCCCACGATTTCGGACCGCAGAGTAGTCATAGGAGGGGTAGTAGCTAGTGCACACACACGCCACATAGTAGAGGTCAAACCTTCTTTTGTATATGAGGTTGTCTCCTTTAGGTGCACATGGGTATGGGGGTAGTTTCTTTTGTATTTGCTTTTATGATTTCCTTGTATTGCATTTCAGTTGTATTTTGCTTCATGATGTATCAAATAGTCCTGCCTCTTTGGGTAGGCACGTTATATATATATATATCTATGTTTCAGTTGATGTTTCCATGACATGATGTGTTTCTTATGCTTTGCTTATATGTTTCGCTATGTTGCCCCTTAAAGTTTCATGGCTCTCACTTTGATTTTAAAAAGAAAAATTTTACCCGTATTTCCGCTAAGTATTTTCCAAAGGATGAGACCAAGAGGTAATATTCTAAAAATTAACCTAAGGACATACTAGTAGTCTTGGGTTAAGATTTAGGGTGTTACAGAGCACCCCCAGGATATTTTTATGTGACAAGCATTGAGATGTACTTCTCCTGCTACGGTGAGGAGGAGGCAAATCCGTGAGGGTATGTGCAGATGCAGCCTTACCAAAGCGGACAATTCGCTGTGCACTCGAGGCCAATAGAACGTTTCAAAGAATGAAATATGTTTATGTTACCCCCTCATTTTACCCCATATTAAATCTAGTGACGACTAGTTAGGATTGAGCTCATTCCTAGGCGATTAGGTGAGATGGAGATAGGAGGTTATGATAAAAATCGCCGGGGCGGTGTATCGGTTGGAAATAGGTGGATATGTTTTAAGAGGGTGGTTTTTGAGAAAAAGAACAAAAGAGATATGATGCTTTTAAGTCACATAAGTATGAGAAAAGTAAGAGTTGTAATATGCCCTTATGCCACTTGCATGAATCTAGATTGTTGTGATTTGTTGATTTATGTGCTCAAGTATTGCCATACATTCATGCTTAAACATGTTGCATTCATGACATCAAGATGCATACTAAAAGAAATGGACCTTGGATAAATAGTTTCATAAACCCTAATAATGAATCTCATATGCATGAACACCTTTTATAAATAAACCCAAGGTTCCTGAGGATGTGAGCGATGTAACCCTAGAATAGGAGATTCCCTCTTGAGATTCTTTAGTAAGATTCTCACTCTTTTCTTTTCTTTCTCGCTTCCGTCACATCTTTAGAGACTGATGGCGACATTCGTGGTCTTCATTGACACATCCGTCCGAGAGGCGCCCCTAACGAGGAGCTCACGCTCGGCCTACACGTATGCCTACTCCTGCCGCCTTGCGTTCTTGGATCGATTACACTCCATTTCCCGGGTTCTAGTAGCAGATGTTTTAGGGAGGCTTAGTGCACACACTCACATGTAGACTGGATAAACCTGCTTTTGTTTTGAGGTTATTCACTATAGGTGCACTCGGGTAGTGATGGTTTACTTTATGTTACTTTACGTTTCTCTGTTTCTATTGTACTTCCTTTCTGCTGTATTACAAGCTCTGCCCGTCCCAATGAGGGTATGACTACTTATGTATTCTAAGTTATGTTATTAATGAAACGTTTCTCTTGTTGTGATGATTTATGCTCAGCTGTTATATGTTTCCATTTCTGTGTTTCTCTATGAGTGTTAAGCGTGCTTTATATTCCTATTATTCGATTAGACTAAGATCGTGGCTCTCACTTTGTTGTGTGTTTTTAAAAAAAAAAAAAAAATTTACTCGTAATTTTCCTTTAGTATTTTAAGAAAAGGATGAGACTATGAAGTAATAGCCTAATGTTTAACCTAATGTGTTCTAGAAAGTTGGGTTAAAAATTAGGGTGTTACAATCATCAAGCTCAAAGAAATAGATTCAAATGAAAGCAAAACCTTTAAGGAAAAAGGAAAAAGGGCTGAAACTAGAAAGGAAATGAAATACACCACATTCTTTATTATGTACCCAAAAGCTCCTATCTAGAGTAAACTCTAGAATGTGTCGGCCAACTTTAAGGTTGACAAGGGTAAGCTTTGGGCTTTTTGAAATCCTTGTAATTATTTTCTTAAGGTAAAATCATTAGTGAGCTAAGTAACATAAATAAAACTTGAAGAAAAAACAAACTCAAGCTTTAGAGGTCTCATTGAGATGAACACAATGTCATCATCTAGAGACACTCATCATCAAGCTATCATGAGGAGCAAACTAGGCCTTGAAGGCCGAAAATAAAAAGAAGAAATTAAACCGAAAAGGAAAAACCAAGAAAGCTCATAAAATCAACATATTTCTTCAAGAACAAAGCATATTTGAGTAAAAGAATGACATTAGAACAACTCCCTACCAAGTGTTAAAGATGAAAAGCTTGGTCTTGAGGTGAGAATGAGAAGAAAAACTTCCTCCAAGATGGAGGGAAGGTTTTGGCCAAGGTGAGAAAAAAGGAAAGGAAAGGTGTTTTGTGTGAGCTTGTGTTTGAGGATGGATGCTTTGGTGTTTGGGTTGTGGTTTATGGTGGTTGTGTGGTGGTTTGGGGTTGTGATGTGGTGGCTTAAAGAGAATGATGAAGAAGATGAAGAAGATGAAGAAGAGAACTCTTGAAACTTTGAGAGAAAATAAGAGAACTTGCATGAATGCTTTAAGCTTAAACTTGGCAAATGATCTAAAGGTTCTTTCAAGTTTCGTTGCATATGTATTTATAGCAAAACAAAACAATGGAGGTGCATTGAGGGGGGCTTGGCCGTGTGGTTCCTCATGGAACATGAGGTGAGAGGTTTTGATTTTTGAGGCATGGTTGGAGGTAAGGTGGGTATGGTGCAAAGCATGGCTTCAAGCATGGCCAAGTATGGTCTTGAAAGTTCATTTGAAATTTACATATTGGGAATGGAAGGGGGGTGTGGCCGGCGGCCTTAAGGAGTGAGGGATGAGAGTTTTCTTTCATTTAATTGTGGTTTAGTGATGTAATTAGGTGTATCTTGGATTACGTTTATGATTAGGAGTTGCTAAGCAAGTGTTTAAGTAACTAAGCAAGTAATTAATGACATCAAGACATGATTAGGGAATGTTCTTGCATCATTAAAGCGATTTAAACTCATTTTAAGGTATAAACAATTGTAGACACAATTCCTTAATTTAAGGAATTAGAGAGAGAAAATACTATTCAAGATTCCATGATTAGGAATCTTGAATTTAAAAAGAGGTTTAGGTTTAATATAAGCAATTTTAGGTTCTAATTAACTTTAATAAATTATTTTGACTCTATATCAATTATGGAATTTAATTAATCTTCGATTAGAGCCTAATATTGCTTAGGTTTGCTTAATTATATCATTAAGCTCACAAACACCATGCTAGGGGCAAAATCGTAATTTTGCACAAAAACTGGCCGAGACTTAAACAGATGTTACGAAACACATATAAACATCATTTAAAACCTTCTGGAGAAGTTTCGGGCTCAATTGACACTTATACCTGCGTAAAAACGCTATAGGGGTATTTTGGTTATTTTGACCTGAAACCTTAGAAAACGAGATTTTCATGCCCGAAACCGTTTAAAAGCTATCTAATCCCCTTCAAACATTGAGTTGGCCTTTCGAGGACTGTCGGGTCGGCTATCTTCGAATTTCGGATGGAAAATGACCTTAGGGGCATTTTGGTCATTTTTACTCAGATAGAAAAATCAGGGTGTTACAACTACGAACTTCTTTTTAAAGAAATGTAGCTACAATTTTTGTAACGCCCCGATTTTGTTAGAATGAAAATGACCAAAAATCCCCTGAGGTCATTTTCGGCCCGAAATTCGAGGAAAGCCGGTTCGGTCATCCTCGAAGGGCAAACTCAATGTTGGAAGAGGATTAGTTGACTTATATACCTTTCCGGGATCGAAAATCTCATTTTCGAGTTTTCAGATCAAAATGACCAAAATACCCCTGTGGTGTTTAACCTGTTTGCAAGTGTCGGATGAACCCAAAACTTCTCCAGATGGTCTTAAAAGGAATTTTTATGTAGTTTGTGACTTCAGTTTTTAGTTCTAGAGGTCCCAGGCAAAATTAGTGCAAAATTACGATTTTGCCCCTAGCTTTGTGTTTTTGAGCTTAATCATGTGATTAAGCAAACCTAAGCAATATTAGGCTCTAATCAAAGATTAATTAATTTTCATAATTAATCTAGAATCAAAATAATTTATTAAAGTTGATTAGAACATAAGAATGCTTAATTTCAACTTAAAATCTTATTTTAAATTCAAGATTCCTAGTCATGAAATCTTAAATAGTATTTTCTCTCTCCAATTCCTTAAATCATGGAATTGTGTTTTCAATTTTTCATTCACAAATGAATTTTAAATTCTCTAATGATGTATGAGCACTCCTAACTTTATCATAAAATTCCTAAACCTCATTCTTAGTCACCTAAACTTATGCTTAATGATTCCTAACCTTGTACTTAAACTAATACACATCTAAACCTATCATTAACATACAATTACATGAACAAATCTCCTTCCTCCCTTGCTGCATCAGGTCTGGCCGAACCATACCCCCCCTCATATTTATCACATGCTCAAATTTTTACACTCCAAATACCATATTTTCACCTTACATGCACCATACTTTGTCATACTTACACCATGCCTTCATCCATGGTTCATATGACAACTTCTAGAAGACTTTTTCTCTCATTTTTGTGGCTCAAATCCTGCCAACCCTCCTTGCCTTCTAGAAGGATTATTTTATTTCCAATTTGAAGGAAAATCACCTCAAAACACCATGCTTCAAGTCATACCTTGCACCATGCCCTCCATACCTTCAACCATGCCTTGAATGACAATGTGTAAGAGATATTTCTTCTCTCCAAGGCCACATGAACTCACAGCCAGCACCTCCTCCTCTTATTCCTTGATGTTTCAAATTTCTATAAATACATGTGTTAGAAGAACTTGGTTCCATTTTTACACATTTGCTAAGTCTTTGTCTTGAAAGCTTGTCTAGTTTCTTTTCTTTTCTCTCAAAGAACTCTTGAGTTCCTTGCATCTCATCTTCTTCATCTTCATCATCTTCTTCAAAGAACTACACATCATAACCTCAAACCATCACATCACAACCTTAGATCATCATCAAAGCCCCTAAACACTCAACCTCAAACACAAGCTCACCAAGAACACATTTTCTTTCTTTTTTTCTCCACATGGCCGAAGCACTATCATCACTTTAGGAGGAGTTTTTCCTTCCATTCTCACCTCAAAGATCAAGCCTTTGTCTTCACACTTGGTAAGTGTTTCTTTTCAAACCTTGTTTTACTCAAGAATGTGTTTTCTCTAGTTTTCTCTTTTTGAAGCTTTCCTTTGTTTTCCTTTCTTTTTCATTTCGGCCATGAGGCCTTGTTTATGAGCATGATATCTTGATGATGAGAGTTCCTAGATGATGACCTTGTGTTCATCTCAAAGGAACCTCTAGAGCTTGAGTTTTGTTTCTTAACCTAGCAAAGTTTTGGTTTTTCTTCTCTTTCCTTTGCCTAAATGATTTCGACCTCCAAGAGCTTTCCTTAAAAGTTTTGTTAAAATTTCAAAGTGTTTTTATATTTATTTCATCTCTAGAAATTATGTCACTTTGGTTCTTACTTCCTCAAAGTTTTGTTTTCTCTTAAAAGTTTGCTTCTTTTTTAGCTTGATGATGATGTTCAAGAACCATGTAGTTCCTTTGAGAACTTGTTTCAAGAACTCTAAAGCTCTCTTTGTTGATGAGATAAGTGTTGGGTTATGATGGATTTTAAAGCCTTGTAAGAGCTCTAGCTAAGATTAAAATGAACTTTGCATTCATGTTTATATTTATGCTTTGCACATCATGTTAATTTTCCTTGCTATCACTAAATATCAAGAATAATAAATGAACTTGCATTATCATATTTATATTTCAAGCTTTGCATTATCATGTTTATATTTTCAAGTCCTCACCTAAATATTTAAGATAATAACAAGATGCATCTCATATTTATTTTATGCTCTTACTTTATTTTCTAAGGAAAGATAAAATATGTGCATGAGCATGTTTAAGTTTATGTTATCACCTAAGAGAACCTAGAGCTCAAAGACTTGCCCATTATTATCTCAAACAAAGGCTTGAAAATATATGTTTCCTTGTTCCTTTAGATTCGGCCCTATGAGGTTTGCTTTGTTTCAAATACTAAAACTTATATTTTATAATTTTTCTAAGTTTACATGAGCTTAAGAAATGTTTGAACAAAGTTTTATGATTTCAAACCTTTTCAAATTTCATTTGAAATGGCTACCACCCTTGAAGGGATTTTGATGATTTTTATGAGATAAAAATGTTTACAAATGAGTTTTGGAAGTTTTAGAAAGGTCCCAAGAGAAAGTAGCATTTTATGTGATTTAGAAATCAAGTTTTATGCCTTGTTTGTTGGAGATGAATTCGGTTCTGCCTTGCTATGAATGCTCACTATTTGTTATACTTTGATAATGATAATATGATTATGTTCATGTATAATTGATGCAAAATTCATATGTGAAAGTTAAGAGAAGTTAGTAACTGGAAAAGAATTAATTTGAGGCTTTTAGATCCCTTAGAAAAGTATTTTTCTGGATTCTGTCCAGCAAGGTTTAGAATTGATAATCATGGTTTATAATTAGTTAAATGTGTAAGAATGACTCATAATTGGTTTAGGACTTGATCTTGATGCCTTAGGAGCAAACCGAACTTAAAAAGGGTCAATGTTGTGACTCCTAGGTACCCATAAAGTAATAATTTTAGATTCTGCACTCTTGAGGTTTAGAAATGTTTATGATCATAGAATTGAGTGAGGAATACTTAGATATGAGCCTATAGGTACCCGAGAGCTTAAGTTTTGATGATCTACAACTTAGATTTGAATTAAAGGACCTTAAGGGTCAATGCATAAGACATTAAGAAACCTTTAACGGTATGATGTTGTGATGCATGAGCTTTATCTATGTGAGTATGATGTTGTGATGCATGAGCTTTATCTATGTAAGTATGATGTTGTGATGAATGAGCAATGATGAAGTGAATTATTGAGGTGTTATATCTAATATGTTTATGAAAGAGTGAATGAGAGAGGATATGTGCCCCTTCTTTTGCCCCCTAAGAAATCTAGTGAAAACTAGTTAGGTTTGAGCTCATTTTAGGCAATAAGGGTGTATTTGGTTGGACATGGGTATAATTTGGTTGGACTTGGTCATGAGAATAATTTGGTGATGCATATAAATATAGTTGAGCTCATTCCTAGGCGATAGGGTGTGTTTGATGGATTTGGTGATGCGAAAAGAAGGTGGTCTTTGAGAGAAAGAACTTAAGAGTTCGGACGTGAGAAAAAAGATGCGAAATCTCTTTTCAAGTCACATAGTCATGAGTAAAGAAAGAGTTATATATATGCCCTTCATACCACTTGTATGCTTCTTGATGTTATGTTTTGTTAATCTATATGCTTAAGTACTGCCATGCATTCATGCTCTATTATGTTGCATTCATGACATTAAGATGCATGCTAAAAGGGATGAACCTTGGACAACTAGTTTTATAAACCCTAATAATGAACCTTATATGCATGAACATCTTTTATAAATAAACCCAAGGCTCCTGAGGATGTGAACGATGTAACCCTAGATAGGAGATTCCTACTGAGATTCTTTAGCAAGAATTCTCACTCCTTTCTCTTCTTTCTTTCTCTCCCGTCATATCTTCAGAGTTCAATGGCGACATTCATGGTCTTCATCGACACACCCGTCTGGGAGGTACACTACGACTCGGATCACCGCTCTTATCACTTTGAGGGTCACTGTGCTGTTCGAGTTTTAGTGTACATGGGACGACCTTTTGCCTACCCGGTGTCCAGTTACCAGTTCACTCCTACCGCTCCTTATGGCGATGACGACCTGATCTTTGAGCGCACCCACCCCCGCGACGAGCAGATGTGTCATGCTCGTTCATCTGCCTCAGCTGTCCATGACTACCCGGAGTACATGCCCCGTTCGAGGAGGTCAGAGGCGGATCCGTCTAAGGATTCGCCGATGCACATCTGTTTAGAGAACTCTGCTCCCTTTCCCCCATTTAGGCAAGAGGGGAGCGAGGATTCTGTGATGCAGCCGCGCTTGGCGAGGAGAGCCGAGTAGCATCCGTGTCGAGAAGCTCACGTTCAGCCAACATGCATTCATGTTCCTCTTCACTAGCCTACTCAGGAGAAGATCAAGCAATTCATCGGTTACATACCTCCATCACTCGAGGGTCCCCACTGTCACTAGTAATCATTGGAGGTGCTATTCAAGTACTTGAGCCGTTTTGAGGATCCTCCCCTTCGGTAGCATCTTTTGGGAGGGGGTTTGAGTTTAGTACTCACAGCTTGGTAGGAGAGTAGCATAGTTGGTTTACATTTTCTGTTGTTTCATGTACTTTACTGCTTTCTTGTTATCTTTCATGCTTTCCAAGCTCAGCCCGATTCTATAAGGGCGTGACTATATATGTACCTTAACTATGTTATTAATGAAATGTTTCCTTATTGTGATAATCGTTGTTCTATGCTTTAATTTCTATGTTCTTTATGCTTGTTATTTGTGTTTTATATTTCTGCCTCACGATTAGTTAAGAACGCGGCTCTCACTTTCGTTTTATATTTCAAAAAAAAAATTTACCATAATTTTCGCTAAGTATTTTATTAAATGAATGAGATTAAGGAGTAATAACTTAATGATTAACCTAATATGTTCTAGAGTATTGGGTTAAAAATTAGGGTGTTACAATTTTGATACTAACTATAATTCATTTTATTTTAGAGAGCATGAGGATTATGTTAATAATCATACTAAAGGCAAAAAATGGAGCAAAACTAAAACTCAAAGTCAAGATTTTAGTGAATGGTTCAAAGCTCGTGCTATGGATGAACATGTTCCAGAGAGACTCAAAGAATTGTCTAAGGGGCCAAATATGGTTGCAAAAAGGTTTTCAGGTTATATGATCAATGGATACAAATTTCAGACTCCGGAACATGATGCTAGGCATACAACTCAAAATAATAGCATGACACTAGTCTGTGAAATAGCAAGCTTTACTAGTTCCAAGGATGAAAATCTAAAGACAAAGCCCATAACATACTTTGGAGCAATCAATGATATAATTGACTTAGATTATTACTCCCATTTTAAATTTGTTCTCTTTAAATGTGGTTGGTTTAAGGCTAAGGAAGAGAATCATGGTATAACTTCTCTTTGCTTTGATAAAAGATGTTATATGGATGATTCTTTTGTGATAGCTTCTTGTAACGCCCCGATTTTTCTGCTAGAGTGAAAATGACTAAAATTGCCCTAAGGTCATTTTCAGCCCGGAATTCGAGGAAAGCCGATCCGGTAGTGCTCAAAGGGAAAACTCAATATTGAAAGGGGATTAGATGACCTGAGTATCTTTCCGGGATCGAAAATCTCGTTTTTCGAGTTTTCAGGTCAAAATGACCAAAATGCCCCTGTGGTGTTTTATCCGTTTGCAAGTGCCGGATGAACCCGAAACTTCTCCAGATGATTTTAAAAGGCGTTTTTATGTAGACTATGACTTTAGTTTTGGTCCTGGAGGTCCCGGGCGAAATTAGTGCTAGTTTCATGTTTTTACGCTTAATCACGTGATTAAGCAAACCTAAAGCAATATTAGGCTCTAATCGAAGGTTAATTAATTTCCTTAATTAATCTTGAGTCAAAATAATTTATTAAAGTTGATTAGAACCTAAAAGTGCTTAATTACAACTTAAAATCATATTTTAATTTCAATACTCCTAGTCATGGAATCTTAAATAGTGTTTTCTCTTTCCAATTCCTTAAATCATGGAATTGTGTTACACATTGTTTATTCATAAATAAGTTTTTAATTCTCTAATGATGTATGAGCACTTCTAATCTTATCATAAAATCCTTAAAACACATTCTTAGTTACCTAAACTTAAGTTTAATTGTTCCTAACCTTGTACCTAAGCTAATACACATTTAAACCTACCATTAACACCCAATTAGATGATCAAACCTCACCTCCCCTTTGCTGTACCAGACCTGGCCATGCACTCCCTCCTCCCATATGCATCACATGTTTAATTGTTCAACACTCCAACCTCAAGTCACATATACCATACCTTGTCATAACTTTCAATTAAGCTTAAATTTCCACATTAATAAATAATTAAAACAATCCATTTTTCCCATTTATTTGTGGCTGGAAAAGTTCCAGCCATGTCAAGTTTCTAGAAGCCTAATTTCATTCAAAATTGATAGGAAATTAACTCACATCAAGCCATACTTTGTAGCATAGCTTCCATACTTCAAACCATGCTTGAATGACCTTGTGTAAGAGATATTTTTCTCTCCCTTTTTCCCCCTCAAAAGCTACGGCCACTCCCCCCTTCGTGAGCCACATTGTTTTGTTTTTCTGTAATAGGATGCTTATGATAGCTTAGTTGCACCTTAAAGCATTTGCTAAGTTTGGAATTCTAGAGTTATCTTGCTAGTTCTTTTCTTTTCTCTCAAAGTTCCAAGAGTTCTTTCTCTTCATCTTCATCCTCCCTTCACATTATCACCTCACCACTTCAATCCACCATATCCTAACCTTAGATCATCATCAAATCTCTTAAACACTAAACCTCAAACACAAGCTTCCTCAAAGCACATCTCCTTTCCTTTTCTTTCTCTTTGGCCAAAGCCATCACACCACCTTAGGACGAGTTGCTCTTCTCATTTTCTTTTTCAAGTTCAAGCTTTCATCTTCATCACTTGGTAGGGATTTGCCTTTCAAACTTGTTTTGCTCAAGAATGTGTTTTTCTCTAGTTTCCTCTTGGATTCTTCTTGAACTCTCCCTTGTTTTCCTTTTTCCTTTTCATTTCGGCCTCTTGGCCATGTTTATGAGCATGATAGCTTGATGATGAGAGTTTCTAGATGATGACCTTGTGTTCATCTCAAAGAAACCTCTAAAGCTTGAGTTTTCCTTTTCTTATAACTTCATCTATATGATATCTAGCTCACATGATTTTTCAACTTAAGAAAATTAATCTAAGGATTTCTAAAAGCCCAAGCCTACCCTTGTCAACCTTAAAGTTAGTAGGCACGTTCTAGAGATTTTCTCTAGATAGGGGTTTTGGTTATTTAATAAAGAACTTGACTTACTTTCAATCTCTTTTCCTTTTTGTAAGGTTTTCGGTTTTGGTTCCTTGATCTTTGAGATTTTGTTTTGTTTTGAAAGTTGATTTACTTGAGCTTGGTGATGAAGTTCAAGAACCTCATAGTTCCTTTGAGAACTTGGTTCAAGAACTCTAAAGCTCTCTTTGTAATGAGATATGTGTTGGGTTGTTATCTTGTTAAAGTCTTGAATGAGCTCTAGCTAACCATAAAATGAATCTTGCATCATGTTTACTTTTATGCCTTGCACATCATGTTTATTTTCCTTGCTATCACTAAGTACCAAGATAATAAAGGAACTTGCATTATCATGTTTATATTTCAAGCTATGCATTATCATGTATTTCAAGTTCTCACCTAAATATCAAAGATAATAATATGATGCATCTCATATTTATTTTATGCTCTCACTTTACTTTCTAATTAAGGCTAAAACAAGTGCATAAGCATGTTTATCTTTATGCCATCACTTTAATGAACCTAGAGCTCAAAGATTTGCCCATTGTTGTCTCAAACAAAGGTCTAAAATAATTATTTTCCATAGTTGAGATTTCGGCCCTAAGAAGTTTTAAGTTTTCCAAGTGTTGAAAATGTGTTTCATAAATTCTCTACGCTTATATGAGTATAAAGGAATATGTAGAACTAGGTTTTATGAATTTAGAACCTCTTGAGATGAAAATGATTTAGCTACTGCCCTCTCAAGTATTTTTATGCTTTTAAAGGATAAAAGTGTTTATAAATGAGTTTTGAAAGTTTTAAAAAGATTCCAAGAGAAACTAGTATTCTATGTGCTTAAAAATTGTGTTCTATGCCTTTTATGGAGATGCACATTTCGGTTCTGTCTTGCTATTTATTGCCACTGTATGTTCTGTTTTAATTATGATAATATGCTTATGTTTGAGTAAAAATAATGTTAAGACTCTTATGTGGAAGATAAGATAAGTTAGAGACTAGAAAAGAATTAATTTGAGAGCTTTAGATCCCTTAATTATTGAATTTTCTGGATTCTATCCAGCAAGGTTTAGATTTGATAATCATGGTTTTAAATTAGTTTAAATGTATAGGAATGACTCATAATTGGTTTAGGACTTGATCTTGATACCTTAGGAGCAAACTAAACTTAGAAAGGGTCATTGTTGTGACTCCTAGGTACCCGTAAAGTTAGGATTATAAATTCTGCATCCTTGAGGTTTAGAGATGTTCTTGATCATAGTGTGAGGTGAGAAATACTTAGTTATAACCACATAGGTACCCAAGAGATTAGGTTTGATGATTAATAACTTAGAACGTAAGTTAAGGACCTTAAGGGTCAATGCATAAGACATTAAAAAGTCTTGAGTTTTATGATGCTTAATTTATGTAAATATGATATATGATATATGAGCTTTATCTATGATAAGTTTGATATGTGCTATGAAGAAGTTTGATATGATGATATGCTATACCTCATAAAATATGTTTGTACGACCTATATGTTTTCATGCCATAAGCAAATTTAAGGAAATTCGGTCTATCGCCGTCACGCTGCCGAATTTCCATCAAATTTGAGGAACTCAGAAAAAGATCTTTTTGAAAATCATGAGAACTTAAATGTGACACAACACTGAGATACCTTCTTGGGTGACACCGGTTTAGCCGAGCATCCCCAAGAAAACAAATCCGTGAGGGTATTGACACAGAGCTTGCCAAAGTGGACAATACTACTATGCACTAGTTGCTAGTAGAGCGTTTCAAAGAGGAAATGACCGTAAGAGGTGATCCTTAATTTGCCCCCTAGCCCGTGCTTTAAGTCGGGATTATGTATGTTACGCTTATCATAGGATAAGTAAGAGCTAGTGACGACTAGATAAGGTATAAGCTCATAACCTAGAGATGTTTTAGGGTGGCCCCATGAGATAAAAGTTAAAGTTTAAAATGTCACATATGCTATGAAAAACCAGGATAAGTTATTATGAGATTTATACCTGTCACCTTATGCCACTATTATAATGTTTCTTAGTTATTCTATTGATTGGTCTACCTTCATGATGCATTCATGGCATTAGTGTATTCCATGCTTAGTCATAAGATGCATTGTAAAATAAACTTAAAGGAGTTTATATGCATACACACCTTTTTAGAAATAAAACCCAAGGTTCCTGAGGATATGATGACGTCACTTAGTTAGGGATTGCCCTACTGAGAATTCTTTTAGAAGATTCTCATTCCCTCTCTTTCCTTCCGTCATATCTTCAGATGGCGACTTTCGTACTCTTCATCGACACCCCGACGTGGGAGCTACACCATGACCCCGTACTCGGGTCATACCATTTTGAGGGTCGTTGCACAGTTAGAGTGTTCATGTTTATGGGACGACTCTTCGCACACCTAGTCCGGAGCTACCGCTTCACCCTGACTGCTCCCTACCATCATAACACGATTTTTGAGCAAGCCAGACCACGCGATGAGCAGATTCTCCGCATGCAGCCCGAGGCAATAGCCGTACATGACTACCCAGAGTACGTGCCCCGGACTCAGTATTCGGAGACGGATCCATCAGAGGACCCGCCCTCGTATATGTACAGTTGGAGCTCTAGCCCCTCTCTTCCATCGATGAGAGCTGGGAGTGAGGAGACGGTGGTTCAGCCGAGGTTGGCTCATAGGCCATCCATGCGCCCTCGCCATGGTGGACACGCTCCGATGATCCGCACGACCACTCCCGCCGAGATCCGCCAGTGGATCAACTCCACCCCTCAGTACTCGGACCAGCAGGAGTAGGTGCATAGGATGGGTAGTAGCTAGTGCACACACACCACATAGTTGAGGACAAACCTTCTTTTGTATATGAGGTTGTCTACTCTAGGTGCACACGAGTATGGGTGGTGCTTTTCCTTGTACTTGCTTTTATGATTTCCTTGTATTTGCTTTTCAGTTGTATTTCGTCCTTCTATGTACCGAATAGTCCTGCCTTTTGGTAGGCACATTATCTATATATAATCAGTTGATGTATCCATGTTATTTATGTGTTTTATTATGATTTGCTCATATGACTTGTATGAATTCCCGTTCAAAGAATCATGCGTGGCTCTCACTTTGGTTTAATTCAAAAAAAAAAAATTTTACCCATATTTTCTCTAAGTATTTTCAAAGTAAAAGATGAAACTAAGAGGTAATATTCTAAGGATTAACCTAAATACATACTAGTAGTATTAGGTTAAGATTTAGGGTGTTACATTTTGGTATTAGAGCAGTTCGATTCTCGTGGAGCCTGAGGATTAGACTGATTATGCTTTATAAGCATAAAAGATAGTTATGTCATGTGTTAAGCTTGCTAGAGATAAGCTATAGGATAGGCATGCATGACCACTGTTGTTGCATATGCCATGGTAACTAGCTCATTTCACATGAAATGTTGAGCCTAATCAACTCTATTTTTCTGTCTGATGTGTTTAGGAACCAATGCCACCGCGATGATAGCATAGGGCTACGACCGAAGATAACCAAGATAATGCGACTGCTATTGCTGTCCATCGTATGGCGCAATCCATGGATCGGATGTTTGACCGTATGAATCAACAAGAGCCTGCTGCTCCTACTCCCCCTGCTGCTGAGGTGGTCGAGCAAGCCTGCTTCGGTGAGTTTCGCAAGGCGAACCCACCAGTGTTCCGAGGGGTAATGGACCCCGACAAAGCTGATGAGTGGATCAAAGACATGGAGAAGATCTACTCTATGGTTGCCTGCTCGGAGGAGCAAAAGGTCACCTTTGCTACCTTCATGATGAAGTCAGATGCCGAGTTCTGGTGGAACGACACAAAGTGCCTGCTAGAAGCTTCTGGAACTCCCATTGATTGGGAGCTGTTCAAGACATACTTCTACGAGAAGTACTTCCCGAAGTCTGTAAGGAATGCAAAGGACATCGAGTTCATGCAGTTGACCCAGGGAGGGTCTACTATTGCCCAGTACACTGCAAAGTTTGAGGAACTGATCAAGTTCTCTCGGGTGTTCCAAGGGAACCCCGATGAGGTGTGGAAATATGTTAAATATGAGGCCGGTTTGAAGGTGGAGATGAACTACGTCGTGGCCCATATGGAGATCAGAGACTTCCCGACTCTGGTCAATAAGTGCCGGATTCTTGAAGAAGGGCAATGGAAGATGCAAGTTACACGAGCGGAGCGAGCTAAGGGGGTCGGACCTCAAGCCCCAAGGTTCAAACCGCAGTATCCGTCAAGGAATCACTACCAATCATATCAAGCCAATCAGGTCTGACCACCGCAACAACAACAACCAAGGACTCTTGTATACCAACAATCCAAGCAACACCAATGGCCACCGTTCCAATATCAAGGCCCGAGGAACTTCAACAACCAACCCCGTGGACCGGGCGGACCCCGAAACTATAATGGAGGACCTAGTGGGGCCAAGAGCAAGGCACCACAAACCCCTGCTGCTTACCCCGGAGCAGCATCTGCTAAAGTCTGTCCCCAATGTGGGAAGAATCACGAGAATCGCCCATGCTTAGCCGGTCAGAACGTGTGCTTCAAGTGTGGCAAGCCTGGCCACTATGCAAAGGACTGCGCCAGCAAAGGGACACCAAACCAAGACCCCCGACCACAACACCAAGGAAGAGTCTTTACCTTTAATGTGGAAGACACCAAGAAATCCAATGATCTCATTGAAGGTATGTGTGAAGTAAACGGTAAACCCTTAACTGTACTATATGACTCTGGTGCTACTCATTCCTTTATTTCACTTGCTAGTGTCGAGTCCTTAAATCTAAGAGTCTCTAAACTTCCCTTTGATCTTATTGTTTCTACTCCTACAAATCGCCCTGTTAATACCTGCCGTTGTTGTTTAAACTGTCATCTTATTGTAGAAGATAGGTCTTTTATCATAGATTTAATTTGTTTACCCTTGAAAGACATAGGCATTATCTTAGGCATGAATTGGCTTCACGCCAACCATGTGTTGTTAGATTGTGGCACCCAAATCATAGTTTTCCCTTCTCCTCCCAAAAACATCACTCAACCCATTAGGCTGTACCTAAACTCAATAGAGGTCTTCTGTAGTGGGGAGAAAACTATGGGATATGTTCTCCTAGCCGCTTATGATGTAGACTTTGAACAGAACCTAGGTGAGATACCCGTGGTAAGAGACTATCCCGAGGTATTTCCGGACGAAATACCCGAGTTCCCTCCCGAGAGGGAAGTTAAATTCTCCATAGAGTTGGTTCCTGGAACAGGACCAATCTCTATAGCCCCGTATAGGATGTCACCCTTGGAGCTAGCAGAACTAAAAACTCAGTTGGAAGAGCTGTTGGAGAAAAGTTTTATAAGGCCGAGTGCTTCACCTTGGGGCGCTCCGGTCTTATTTGTGAAAAGAAGGACAGAAGTATGAGAATGTGTATAGATTATAGGCAGTTAAACCAAGTGACCATAAAGAATAAGTACCTGTTACCTAGGATTGATGATCTTATGGACCAGTTGAAAGGAGCTGTAATATTTTCTAAGATCGATTTGAGGTCTGGTTATCATCATATTAGGGTTAGAGATTCGGACATTCCTAAAACCACCTTTCAAACTCGGTACGGACACTTTGAGTTCAATGTGATGTCGTTCGGATTGACAAATGCTCCCGCAGTTTTCATGGACTACATGAATAGGATCTTTCGACCCTATTTAGATCAATTCGTGGTTGTGTTCATAGATGATATTCTCATCTATTCGAAGACCCACAAGGAGCATGAGCGTCATTTGAGGCTGGTTTTATAGGTAATAAAAGAGAATAAGTTATACGCAAAGCTTTCTAAGTGTGAATTTTGGTTAGAGGAGGTAACGTTCCTAGGACATGTTGTGTCAAAAGGTGGCATAGCTATCGACCCAAGTAAGATAGAAGCTGTGATGAATTGGGACAGAGCAACCTCTGTAACTGAGATTAGAAGCTTTTTGGGTTTAGCTGGATATTACCGTAGATTTATTAAAGGATTTTCCCAGTTAGCCCTACCCTTAACCAAGCTCACTAGGAAGAATGCTCCATTTGAGTGGAGCCCCGAATGTGAAAAGAGTTTCCTAGAGCTTAAGGAAAAGCTCACCTCAACCCCGGTTTTGGTTTTACCTGACCCCAATGTACCCTTCGAGGTATATTGCGATGCTTCTGGCAAGGGTTTAAGTTGTGTGTTGATGCAGAACAGGCAAGTGGTAGCCTATGCGTCTAGACAACTCAAGCCTCACGAAGTAACCTACCCCACCCACGACCTAGAGTTAGCAGCCATCGTGTTCGCCCTCAAGATGTGGAGACACCATTTGTATGGTGTAAGGTTTGAAGTTTTCTCCAATCATAAGAGTCTCAAGTATCTCTTTGATCAAAAGGAGTTAAATATGAGGCAGAGGAGATGGATGGAATTCCTCAAAGATTACGATTTCGGCTTAAGTTACCACCCCGGCAAGGCTAATATAGTCGCGCCGATGCCTTGAGCCGAAACTCGTTACGTCTGTCGAGTATGATGGTTAACAAAGTTGGGTTAATAGAGCAGTTTAGGGATATGAATCTGGGGATGTTAATAACAAAGAATGGCATCGTGATGAGTCATCTCACAGTGACCAGTGGGTTTAAGCAAAGGATCATGCTTGCCCAAAGAGAAAATGAGGACTTTATGGAGACAGTAGAGGCAATTAAGGCCGGTAAATTGAAAGATTTTGAGCAAGGCCCCGACTGGTTGTGGAGGTTTGAGGGGCGTATCTGTGTGCCACAAGATGGCGACCTCCGAACGAAGATCTTGGAGGAGGCTCATAAGAGTCACTTTGCCATTCATCCTGGTACTACCAAGATGTATCAGGACTTGAAAAGGATGTTTTGGTGGCCCGGATTAAAGAAGGATGTGGTCGCCTAGGTGAGTAAGTATTTGGTCTGTCAAAAGGTTAAGATCGAACACCAAAACCTTCTGGCATGTTGCAACCCCTGTCAATCCCTGAGTGGAAGTGGGAAAGTATATCGATGGATTTCATGACAGGATTGCCAAGGACCCAAGCTGGCCATGATGCTGTATGGGTAATAGTGGATCGACTAACCAAGTCGGCTCACTTTTTACCTATTCGTGTCACGTACTCATTGGATAGATTGACTCAGCTTTACATCCAGGAGATAGTAAAGTTACATGGAGTGCCATCGACGATAATCTCGGATCGAGATCCGCGATTTATGTCACGTTTCTGGGGAGCCTTTCAAAAGGCGTTTAGTTCAAAGTTGTGCTTAAGCATTGCTTACCACCCCCAAATGGATGGTTAATCCGAGAGGACTATCCAAACCCTAGAGGACATGCTGAGAGCTTGTGTCTTAGACCAAAAAGGAAGTTAGGATAAGTACATTCCTTTGATCGAGTTTGCGTATAACAATAGTTATCACGCGAGCATCGGCATGGCACCGTACGAAGCGCTGTATGGACGGAAGTTCCAATCGCCCTTGTGTTGGTACGAACCCGGAGAACAAAGTGTCCTAGGACCTGATATAGTAAGGGAAACGATGGAGCAAATAAAAAGGATCAGGGATAGGATCCTAACCGCTCAAAGTAGACAGAAAAGCTACGCGGACAAAAGGCGTAAGCCCTTAGAGTTCCAAAAAGGAGAACATGTATTTCTAATAATCACCCCCACTACAGGAATAGGGAGAGCCATGAAAGTTAAAAAGTTGAGTCCTCGATTTCTCGGCCCTTCTGAAATTCTTCAGAGAATTGGATCTGTAGCCTACAAAATAGCCCTATTACCCAATCTGTCAAACCTTCATGATGTCTTTCACGTCTCTCAGTTACGTAAATATGAGTCCGACCCTAGCAATGTCCTAGAACCAGAGCATGTACAGTTGAGGGAGGACCTCACTTTCAATCTACCGCCTACGAGAGTAGTGGATCACGGAGTCAAGCAATTAAGGAACAAGTCTGTTCCTTTGGTGAAAGTGGCGTGGGGACGAGACAAGTTGGAAGAATATACGTGGGAACTAGAGTTAGAGATGAAGTCAAAATATCCAGAGCTTTTCTAAGGTAACGAATTTCGAGGACGAAATTCTTTTTTAAGGAGGGGAGTAATGTAACGCCCCGATTTTTCTGCTAGAGTGAACATGACCAAAATGCCCCTAAGGTCATTTTCAGCCCGGAATTCGAGGAAAGCCGATTCAGTAGTGCTCGAAGGGCAAACTCAATGTTGAAAGGGGATTAGATGACCTGTGTATCTTTCCGGGATCGAAAATCTCATTTTTTGAGTTTTCGGGTCAAAATGACCAAAACACTCCTGCGGTGTTTTATCCGTTTGCAAGTGCCGGATGAACCTGAAACTTCTCCAGATGGTTTTAAAAGGCGTTTTTATGTAGACTATGACTTTAGTTTTAGTCCCCGAGGTCCCGGGCGAAATTAGTGCAAAATTACGGGTTTGCCCCTAGTTTCGTGTTTTTACGCTTAATCACGTGATTAAGCAAACCTAAAGCAATATTAGGCTCTAATCGAAGGTTAATTAATTTCCTTAATTAATCTTGAGTCAAAATAATTTATTAAAGTTGATTAGAACCTAAAAGTGCTTAATTACTACTTAAAATCATATTTTAATTTCAAGACTCCTAGTCATGGAATCTTAAATAGTATTTTCTCTTTCCAATTCCTTAAATCATGGAATTGTGTTACACATTGTTTATTCATAAATGAGGCTTTAATTCTCTAATGATGTATGAGCACTCCTAATCTTGTCATAAAATCCTTAAAACACATTCTTAGTTACCTAAACATAAGCTTAATTGTTCCTAACCTTGTACCTAAGCTAATACACATTTAAACCTACCATTAACACCTAATTACATGATCAAGCCTCACCTCCCCCTTGCTGTACCAGACCTGGCCATGCACTTCCTCCTCCCATATGCATCACATGTTCAATTTTTCAACACTCCAAGGCCATACCTCAAGTCACATATACCATACCTTGTCATAACTTTCAATCAAGCTTGAATTTCCACATGAATAAATAATTAAAACAATCCATTTTTCCCATTTATTTGTGGCTGGAAAAGTTCCAGCCATGTCAAGTTTCTAAAAGCCTAATTTCATTCAAAATTGATAGGAAATTAACTCACATCAAGCCATACTTTGTAGCATAGCTTCCATACTTCAAACCATGCTTGAATGACCTTGTGTAAGAGATATTTTTCTCTCCCTTTTTCCCCCTCAAAAGCTACGGCCACTCCCCCCTTCGTGAGCCTCATTGTTTTGTTTTTCTATAAATAGGATGCTTGTGATAGCTTAGTTGCACCTTGAAGCATTTGCTAAGTTTGGAATTCTAAAGTTATCATGCTAGTTCTTTTCTTTTCTCTCAAAGTTCCAAGAGTTCTTTCTCTTCATCTTCATCCTCCCTTCACATTATCACCTCACCACTTCAATCACCATATCCTAACCTTAGATCATCATCAAATCTCTTAAACACTAAATCTCAAACACAAGCTTCCTCAAAGCACATCTCCTTTCCTTTTCTTTCTCTTTGGCCGAAGCCATCACACCATCTTAGGAGGAGTTGCTCTTCTCATTTTCTTTTTCAAGTTCAAGCTTTCATCTTCATCACTTGGTAGGGATTTGCCTTTCAAACTTGTTTTGCTCAAGAATATGTTTTTCTCTAGTTTCCTCTTGGATTCTTCTTGAACTCTCCCTTGTTTTCCTTTTTCCTTTTCATTTCGGCCTCTTGGCCATGTTTATGAGCATGATAGCTTGATGATGAGAGTTTCTAGATGATGACATTGTGTTCATCTCAAAGAAACCTCTAAAGCTTGAGTTTTCCTTTTCTTATAACTTCATCTATATGATATCTAGCTCACATGGTTTTTCAACTTAAGAAAATTAATCTAAGGATTTCTAAAAGCCCAAGCCTACCCTTGTCAACCTTAAAGTTAGCCGGCACATTCTAGAGATTTTCTCTAGATAGGGGTTTTGGTTATTTAATAAAGAACTTGACTTACTTTCAATCTCTTTTCCTTTTTGTAAGGTTTTCGGTTTTGGTTCCTTGATCTTTGAGATTTGTTTTGCTTTGAAAGTTGATTTACTTGAGCTTGGTGATGAAGTTCAAGAACCTCATAGTTCCTTTGAGAACTTGGTTCAAGAACTCTAAAGCTCTCTTTGTAATGAGATATGTGTTGGGTTGTTATCCTGTTAAAGTCTTGAATGAGCTCTAACTAACCATAAAATAAACCTTGCATCATGTTTACTTTTATGCCTTGCACATTATGTTTATTTTTCTTGCTATCACTAAGTACCAAGATAATAAAGGAACTTGCATTATCATGTTTATATTTCAAGCTATGCATTATCATGTTTACATTTTAATATCTCACCTAAATATCAAAGATAATAATATGATGCATCTCATATTTATTTTATGCTCTCACTTTACTTTCTAATAAAGACTAAAACAAGTGCATAAGCATGTTTATCTTTATGTCATCACTTTAATGAACTTAGAGCTCAAAGACTTGCCCATTGTTATCTCAAACAAAGGTCTAAAATAATTATTTTCCATAGTTGAGATTTTGGCCCTAAGAAGTTTTAAGTTTTCCAAGTGTTGAAAATGTGTTTCATAAATTCTCTACGCTTATATGAGTATAAAGGAATATGTAGAACTAGGTTTTATGAATTTAGAACCTCTTGAGATGAAAATGATTTAGCTACTGCCCTCTCAAGTATTTTTATGATTTTAAAGGATAAAAGTGTTTATAAATGAGTTTTGAAAGTTTTAAAAAGATTCCAAGAGAAACTAGTATTCTATGTGCTTAAAAATTGTGTTCTATGCCATTTATGGAGATGCACATTTCGGTTCTGCCTTGCTATTTATTGCCACTGTATGTGCTGTTTTAATTATGATAATATGCTTATGTTTGAGTAAAAATAATGTTAAGACTCTTATGTGGAAGATAAGATAAGTTAGAGACTAGAAAAGAATTAATTTGAGAGTTTTAGATCCCTTAATTATTGAATTTTCTGGATTCTGTCCAGCAAGGTTTAGATTTGATAATCATGGTTTTAAATTAGTTTAAATGTGTAGGAATGACTCATAATTGGTTTAGGACTTGATCTTGATGCCTTAGGAGCAAACTAAACTTAGAAAGGGTCATTGTTGTGACTCCTAGGTACCCGTAAAGTTAGGATTATAAATTATGCATCCTTGAGGTTTAGAGATGTTCTTGATCATAGTGTGAGGTGAGAAATACTTAGTTATAACCTCATAGGTACCCAAGAGATTAGGTTTGATGATTAATAACTTAGAACGTTAGTGAAGGACCTTAAGGGTCAATGCATAAGACACTAAAAAGTTTTGAGTTTTATGATGCTTAATTTATGTAAATATGATATATGATATATGAGCTTTATCTATGATAAGTTTGATATGTGCTATGAAGAAGTTTGATATGATGATATGCTATACCTCATAAGATATGTTTGTATGACCTATATGTTTTCATGCCATAAGCAAATTTGAGGAAATTCGGTCTATAGCCGTCACCCTGCCGAATTTCCATCAAATTTGAAGAACTCAGAAAAAGATCTTTTTGAAAATCATGAGAACTTAAATGTGACACAACACTGAGATACCTTCTTAGGTGACACCGGTTTAGTCGAGCACCCCCAAGAAAACAAATCGGTGAGGGTATTGACACAGAACTTGCCAAAGTGGACAATACTTCTATGCACTAGTTGCTAGTAGAGCGTTTCAAAGAGGAAATGACCTTAAGAGGTGATCCTTAATTTGCCCCCTAGCCCTTGCTTTAAGTCGGGATTATGTATGTTATGCTTATCATAGGATAAGTAAGAGCTAGTGATGACTAGTTAAGGTATGAGCTCAAAGCCTAGAGATATTTTAGGGTGGCCCCATGAGATAAAAGTTAAAGTTTAAAATGTCACATATGCTATGAAAAACCAAGATAAGTTATTATGAGATTTATACCTGTCACCTTATGCCACTGTTATATTGTTTCTTAGTTATTCTATTGATTGGTCTACCTTCGTGATGCATTCATGTCATTAGTGTATTCCATGCTTAGTCATAAGACGCATTGTAAAATATGATGGACCTTGGATAACTAATGCTTTAGAAAACTAACTTAAAAGGAGTTTGTATGCATACACACCTTTTTAAGAAATAAAACCCAAGGTTCCTGAGGATATTATGATGTCACTTAGTTAGGGATTGCCCTACTAAGAATTCTTTTAGAAGATTCTCATTCCCTCTCTTTCCTTCCGTCATATCTTCAGATGGCGACTTTTGTACTCTTCATCGACACCCCGACGTGGGAGCTGTTCCATGACCCCGCACTCGGGTCATACCATTTTGAGGGTCGCTGCACAATTAGAGTGTTCATGTTTATGGGACGACCCTTCGCACACCCAGTACGGAGCTACCGCTTCACCCCGTCTACTCCCTACCATACGTGCGCCGGACTCAGTATTCGGAGACGGATCTATCAGAGGACCCGCCCTCGCATATGTACAGTTGGAGCTCTAGCCCCACTCCCCCGCCGATGAGAGCTGGGAGAGAGGAGACTGTGGTTCAGTCGAGGTTGGCTCATAGGCCATCCATGCACCCTCGTCACGGTGGACACGCTCCTATGATCCGCCCGACCACTCCCGTCAAGATCCGCCAGTGGATCAATTCCACCCCTCAGTACTCGGACTAGCAGGAGTAGGTGCATAGGATGGATAGTAGCTAGTGCACACACGCCACATAGTTGAGGACAAACCTTCTTTTGTATATGAGGGTGTCTACTCTAGGTGCACACGGGTATGGGTGGTGCTTTTCCTTGTACTTGCTTTTATGATTTCCTTGTGTTTGCTTTTTAGTTGTATTTCGTCCTTCTATGTACCGAATAATCCTGCCTTTTGGTAGGCACATTATCTATATATAATCAGTTGATGTATCCATGTTATTTATGTGTTTTATTATGACTTGCTCATATGACTTGTATGAATTCTCGTTCAAAGAATCATGTGTGGCTCTCACTTTGGTTTAATTCAAAAAAGAAAAATTTTACCCATATTTCCGGTAAGTATTTTGAAAGTAAAAGATGAAACCAAGAGGTAATATTCTAAGGATTAACCTAAATACATACTAGTAGTATTAGGTTAAGATTTAGGGTGTTACACTTCTCAAGTCCATCAGTGCTTCTATGTCCAAGACCCTTTTGATCAAAATAAGCATTATGTCAAGGAAACAATACTAATGGATTTATTCAATATGAATGATGAGTCTAATTTTGATGTCCAAGAGTTTTATCAAAGTGATCCATTTGATCATGCAATTAATTTGTGTGTACCCAAAGATAATGGTGAAGTTCAATGGGATAGGGAAGATATGCCAAATACAATAATTGAGAATCCACTAGTTGTTCCATTTCACGTTGAAAGTGAAGAGGAATCCAATTTTGATTAAATTGAGTGTCTGATAAATAACTCGTGTATGCCACATGTTGTAATTGAAAGAATCAGGTGACTGTTTGCCTTTATTTCATGCTTAGTGATTTTCTATGTTATGTTATTGATGTGTTTATTAATCTCATGCTATTTGTTTTTAAGTTCCTTTGTTTATTAATTAAATACTTTCATTTTTGTTTTTCAAAAATGAACAAAGGATTTAGATTTGATTTCTAAAGCTAAGTAAAGTCAAGTTCTAAATTGCTTGCAATGTTCAACAACGTCAAGGAAGAAAAGATGACTAATGCAAAAGAGGATGCCTTGATCAAAGATAAAAGAGACTAACTTACAGCTAACACTCGAGTTGATGGACATGCTAGGAAACAAGAAAAAAGGAGAAGGATCAAAACTCTTACAGCTCAAGAAAATGAATGCAATTTAAAGAACATGAAGATGCCCGCACCTACAACAATTTCCCAATCTGAAGGATCTACCTCAAGGTAGGAGCAACATATGCCTCCTAAGTCTACAAACTTGACTCAAAAGAAGACCACGGAAGAAGTGATGTCTAGAAGAAAACAAGATTTGAAGAGGACAGTCACCACTGGAATAGCAATTGATAGTGAAGGATGTAGTGACATTCCTTAAAGGTTGAGTAAGGAGGTCGAGCAAATGAGGAAATTTTCAGCAATGCCAATTGACAATTTTCATCAAGCACATCTCATCATGTTATTGCATCAAACAACACATCATAGCATTAACAACTTTTTAGTGTCTTATGCATTGACCCTTAAGGTCCCTAATTCACATTCTAAGTTATAAATCATCAAACCTAATCTCTCGGGAACTTATAAGGTCTTAACTAAGTATTTTTCACCTCACACTATGATCAAGAACATCTCTAAACCTCAAGAATGCATAAGTCATAATCCTAACTTTACAGGTACCTAGGAGTCACAACAATGACCCTTTCTAAGTCCGGTTTGCTCCTAAGGCATCAAGATCAAGTCCTAAACCATTTATGAGTCATTCCTACACATTTAAACTAATTTAAATCCATGATTAGCATTACTAAACCTTGCTGGACAGAATCCAGAAAATTCAAGCATTAAAGGATCTAGAACTCTCAAATTAATTCTTTTCTAGTTTCTAACTTCTCTTATCTTTCACATATGAGTCTTAACATTAATTATACTTAAACATAAGCATATTATCATCATTAACACAGCTCATACAGTGTCTAAACATGGCAAGGCAGAACCGAAACAAACATCTCAATTTAAAGGCATCAAACACATTTTCTAAAGCACATAACATACTAGTTTCTCTTGGAACCTTTTTAAAACTTTCAAAACTCATTTATAAACATTTTTAACATCTAAAATCATCAAAATATTTATGAGGGCAGTAGCTAAATCAAACTTGTCTCAAGAGGTTCTAAATTCATAAAACTTAGTTCTATGCATTCCTTAAACTCATAAAAGCTTGGAAAAAGTATAAAACATAGTTTTCAATACTTAGAAACACCAAGACCCCTTAGGGCCGAAATATGAACCAAAGGAAATAAATATTTTTAGACCTTTGTTTGAGACAACAATGGGCAAGTCTTTGAGCTCTAGGTTCATTTAAGTGATAACATAAAAGTAAACATGCTTATGCACTCATTTTAGGTTCCATTAGAAAGTAAAGTGATAGCATAAAATAAATATGAGGTGCAACATATTATTATCTTTGATATTTAGTGAGAACTTGAAATATAAACATGATAATGCATAGCTTGAAATATAAACATGATAATGCAAGTTCATTCATTATCTTGGTATTTAGTGATAGTAAGGAAGTAAACATGATATGCAAAGCATAAAATAAACATGATGCAAGATTCATTTTATGGTTAACTAGAGCTCATTCAAGACTTTAACAAGATAACAACCCAATACAATATCTCAAAGATCTAAATACCAAAACCGAAAGTCTTACAAAAGAAAAAGAAAGTGAAACTAAGTCAAGTTCTTTATTAAATACCCAAAACCCCTATCTAGAGAAAAATCTCTAGAACGTGCCGGCCAACTTTAAGGTTGACAAGGGTAGGCTTGGGCTTTTAGAAATCCTTAGATTAATTTTCTTAATTTGAAAAACCATGTGAGCTAGATATCATATAGATAAAGTTATAAGAAAAGGAAAACTCAAGCTTTAGAGGTTTCTTTGAGATGAACACAAGGTCATCATCTAGAAACTCTCATCATCAAGCTATCATGCTCATAATCAAGGCCTCATGGCCGAAATGAAAGGAAAACAAAGAACCAAAGAAAAGTTTCAAAAGAAATCCAAGAGAAAGCTAGAGAAACTCATTTTTCAAGAAACAAAGTTTAGAAAAACACTCCTACCTAGAGTGAAGATGAAAACTTGGACTCTTTGAAAAGGAAAATAAGATGATGAGCTCCTCCAAGAGGCAAGATAGCTTCGGCCAAGAGAGGATGAGAAGGTTGGAGTTGTGTTTCAAGTGAAGTTGTGTTGGAGGTGTGGTGTTTGAGAGGTTTGATGATTGTTCAAGGGTTTGGGGTGGTGTTTGATGGTTAAGAGATGATGATGGGATGAAGAGATGAAGAAGATGAAGATGAAAAGAAAGGAAGAACACTCTTGAAACTTTGAGAGAAAAGAAAAACTTAGCAAGACAACTCTAAAACTCTAAACTTAGCAAATGCTTCAAGGTGCAACTAAGCTATCACAAGCATCCTATTTATAGAAAAACAAAACCATGGGGCTTACCAAAGGAAGCCTTGGCCATGACTTTGAGAGGGAAAAAAGGAGAGAAAAATATCTCTTACACAAGGTCATTCAAGCATGGTTTGAAGTATGGAAGCTATGCTACAAAGTATGGCTTGATGTGAGTTAATTTCCTATCAAATTTTTATGAAATTAGGCTTCTAGAAACAATGCATGGCTGGAACTTTTCCAGCCACAAATAAATGGAGAAAATGAGCTATTTTAATAAGTTATTTACTTGGAAAATCAAGCTTGATTGAAAGTTATGACAAGGTATAGTGTATGTGACTTGAGGTATGGCCTTGAAGTGTTGAAAAATTGAACATGTGATGCATATGGGGGAGAAGGGTACACGGCTTCAAGTCAGCAGAGAGGAGGTGAGTTTTGACCATTTAATTGTGTGTTAACGGTAGGTTTAGATGTGTATTAGCTTAGGTACAAGGTTAGGAATGATTAAGCTTAAGTTTAGGTAACTAAGAATGTGATTTAGGAAGTTTATGACAAGTTTAGGAGTGCTCATACATCATTAGAGAATTTTAAACTCATTTTTGAATAAACAATGTGTAACACTATTCAAGATTCTATGACTAGGTGTCTTGAAATTAAAATATGATTTTAGGTTGTAATTAAGTACTTTTTGGTTCTAATAAAATTTAATAAATTATTTTGACTCAAGATTAATTAAGAAAATTAATTAACCTTCGATTAGAGCCTAATATTGCTTAGGTTTGCTTAATCACGCGATTAAGCGTAAAAATACGAAACTAGGGGCAAAACCGTAATTTTGCACTAATTTTGCCCGGGACTTCTAAAATTAAAACTAAGGTCATAGAATACATAAAAACGCCTTTTAAAACCATCTGGAGAAGTTTCAGGTTCATCCGGCACTTGCAAACGGGTAAAACATCGCAGGGGCCTTTTGGTCATTTTGATCCGAAAACTCGCAAAAAGAGATTTTCGATCCCGGGAAAGTACACAAGTTATCTAATCCCCTTCCAACATTGAGTTTGCCCTTCGAGTACTGCCGAATCGGCTTTCCTCGAATTCCGGGCTGAAAATGACCTCAGGGGCATTTTGGTCATTTTCACTCTAGCAGAAAAATCGGGGCGTTACAAAAACAAATGAAGTCTCAAAGGGGATAGGTGCTTGCTGTGTAGTTTGGGAGGGAAGGGAAGAGAAAATATCTTTTACACAAGGTTATTCAAGCATGGTTTGAAGTATGGAGTGTATGATACAAAGTATGGCTTGATGTGAGTGAATTTCCTATCAATTTTTGAATGAAATTAGGCTTCTAGAAACAAAGCATGACTGGAAGTTTTTCAGCCACAAATAAATGAGGAAAATGGGTTATTTTAATTAGTTATTCATTTGGAAAATCAAGCTTGATTGAAAATATGACAAGGTATGGTGTATATGACTTGAGGTATGGCCTTGAAGTGTTGAAAATTTGAACATGTGATGCATATGGAGGGCATGGAGGCTTCGGCCAGGTTCAGACAGCATGGGGGAGGAGGATTTGTTTCATGTAATTGTGTGTTAATGGTAGGTTTAAGTGTGTATTAGTTTAGGTACAAGGTTAGGAATAACTAAGCTTAAGTTTAGGTGACTAAGAATGAGGTTTAAGGATTTTATAACAAGATTAGGAGTACTCATACATCATTAGGAGATTTAAATTCATTTTTATGAGTAAACAATTGAAAACACAATTCCATGATTTAAGGAATTAGAAAGAGAAAACACTATTCAAGATTCCATGACTAGGAGTCTTGAATTTAAAATAAGATTTTAAGTTGTAATTTAGCACTTTTAGGCTCTAATCAACTTTAATAAATTATTTTGACTCAAGATTAATTATGGAAATTAATTAACCTTCGATTAGAGCCTAATATTGCTTAGGTTTGCTTAATCACGCGATTAAGCGTAAAAACACGAAATTAGGGGTAAAACCGTAATTTTGCACTACTTTCGCCCGGGACTTTAGGGGACCAAAACTAAAGTCATAGAATACATAAAAAAGCCTTTTAAAACCATCTGGAGAAGTTTCGGGTTTATCTGGTACTTGCAAACGGGTAAAACACCGCAGGGGCATTTTGGTTATTTTGACTCAAAAACTCGAAAAATGAGATTTTCGATCCCGGGAAGGTACACAAGTCATCTAATCCCCTTTTAACATTGAGTTTGCCCTTCGAGTACTGCCGGACCGGCTTTCCTCAAATTTCGGGTCGAAAATGACCTCAGGGGCATTTTGGTCATTTTCACTCTAACAGAAAATCGGGGCGTTACATAAAGAATTCCTCTGTTGTTCAGGCATGTTTCATTTTTTGCGTTATGTATATATTTATATATTGGTTAAGGTTTTTTCATATATATCTTTAACTTAACGTATGGAAATATTTTGTTAAGTGCTTAATTATGTATTTAAACATTTCATTATTTGTCATGTTACATAACGGATTTATGGGATTCTCTGATTGACTGATTGATTAATTGTTTACCTAGGATATGGATGTGCAAGTGTGGATATTCAACATTGATAGCATTACAGCAACTCATTATGAATGAATAGCTTTCTTTATCCCTAAAATACAAGTATATGTGTTACACTTCTAAATCATAATAACATAATACTATTCCTATCTGGCTTTATAATAAATGGTAATTGAATGATGATTTCATGGTAGAGAATACTTACACGTGTATTTGGTTTGGCCAAGCTATTAGATTTGTTATCCCCACTTGTAACGCCCCAATTTTCTCTACTTAGCAAAAATGAACAAAATATCCCCAGGTCATTTTTGTGTAAAAATCGAGGCCGGCCAACCCTGGCTGTAACACCCTAATAGAACCCCACTGTGCTTAAGTTCACATTTGGATTCTATTAGTTGTCACTTATGCCTTGTATTTATTTTCTTTTGAAATTAACTTAGAAAAATAGTGGAATTTTTTTTTCTTTAAATAAATTAATTTTTTTTGAAAACTTAAGCCTGTAATACATAGCGCTTTTATAGATAATAATCAAGTTACATTGCGCACTTAATTAAATAAGCGGAATAAGAGACTAAGTGTAGAACTATTATCACATAAACTGGAATATAATCACTTAATACATAAGTCACAACAGGGCATATATCATACTGATAAGTTATTACAAATAACAATATAAGTTCTACTATTACTAATTGTTTCTCACAAACTATAATATAACTAAAGCTCGGAATGCTCCTACTTGAAAGGTTTGAAATCTTCACGTGCTACCTCCTTCCTCAGCTACGACCGTTGCTTTAGGTGGACACGTCTGTCTCTGGTAACGACAACGAAAAATAAACATAGGAGTGAGAAATACATGATTTCTCAGTAGGAGTTCCTACTTGTACTAAAAGTGTCATCGTTGTCGTCCCAGTCACTTCGGGTTTATTATAAAAAGGTGAACAGGTAAGGATTCAATTATCAAACTTTCACAAACGTGATTAGCCGAAGTGCAGTTACTTTTAAACTAATCTTGAACATTAGCAAAAATATCCATTCAGTATTTCATCAAGCATACATATAAGCATATCATGTAAAACCACTAATAAGCAATAATCATTTAGGAGCTGCATGCATTTCATGATTACTCATCCTCAACATTCACTTGCTTAGTGATCATTATCTTTCATTTATTTCATCAACATATTTCTTAATTACTCACGGGATGAATGCATCAATGCCTTAGACCACCCTAAAAGGGTAATGTGTAACGCCCCGATTTTTCTGTTAGAGTGAAAATGACCAAAATGCCCCTGAGGTCATTTTCAGCCCGGAATTCGAGGAAAGCCAGTGCGGCAGTACTCGAAGGGCAAACTCAATGTTGGAAGGGGATTAGAAAACTTATGTACCTTCCCGGGATCGAAAATCTCATTTTTCGAGTTTTCGGGTCAAAATGACCAAAATGCCCCTGCGGTGTTTTACCCGTTTGCAAGTGCCGGATGAACCCAAAACTTCTCCAGATGGTTTTAAAAGGCGTTTTTATGTGTTCTATGACCTCAGTTTTAATTTTAGAAGTCCCAGGCAAAATTAGTGCAAAATTACGATTTTGCCCCTAGTTTCGTATTTTTACGCTTAATCGCGTGATTAAGCAAACTCAAGCAATATTAGGCTCTAATCGAAGGTTAATTAATTTCCTTAATGAATCTTGAGTCAGAATAATTTATTAAAGTTGATTAGAACCAAAAAGTACTTAATTACAACCTAAAATCATATTTTAATTTTAAGACACCTAGTCATAGAATCTTGAATAGTGTTTTCTCTTTCCAATTCCTTAAATCATGGAATTGTGTTACACATTGTTTATTCAAAAATGAGTTCAAAATTCTTTAATGATGTCTGAGCACTCCTAACCTTGTCATAAAATTCCTAATACACATGCTTAGTTACCTAAACTTAAGATTAATCACTCCTAACCTTGTACCTAAGCTAACCTACACTTAAACCCACCATTAACACCCAATTACATGATCGAATCATCCTCCCACTCTGCTGTCCCAAGCTGGCCGAAACCCCTCCCTCTCCATATGCATCACATGTTCAATTTTCTAACACTCTAAAGCCATACCTCAAGTCACATACACCATACCTTGTCATATTTTCCATCACACTTGATTTTCCAATGAAATAACCAAGCAAAATAAATTGTTTCCTCTATTTATTTGTGGCTGGAAATGGTCCAGCCATGTTAAGTTTCTAGAAGGGTGATTTATTGCAAAATTGAAATAAAAGCTCACTCAAAAACCCATGCCTAAACCCATACTTTGTATCATACACTCCATACTTCAAACCATGCTTCTATGACACAATCAAAGAGATATTTTTCTCTCCCTTGCCCCCTCAAAAGCTACGGCCAAGCCCTCCCCATTCACTCCTCCATGGTTTTGTTTTTCTACAAATAGGATGCTTGTGATAGCCTTGTTGCACCTTGAAGCATTTGCAAAGTTTAGAGTTTTAGAGTTGTCTTGCTAAGCTTTTTCCTTTCTCTCAAAGTTCTAAGAGCTCTTTCTCATCATCTTCATCCTCTTCATTCTTCCCTCACATAATCACCTCATAACCTCAATCCATCACCTCATAACCTTAAACCATTCTCAAAGCTTTCAAACACTCAACCTCAAACACAACTTCACTCAAAACACATCTCCTTTCCTTTTTTTTTCCTTGGCCGAAATCATCACCACCATCCTAGGAGGTGTTGCTCATCTCATCTTCATCTTCAAGACCAAGCTTTTATCTTCATCAATAGGTAGGGACTTGGTTTCAAACTTTATTTTGTTCAAAAAGTGTTTTTCTCTAGCTTTCTCTTGGTTTCTCTTTTTAAAACTTTCTTTGTCTCCTTTTCCTTTTGTGTTTCGGCCATGAGGCCTTCATGGTTACATGATGGCTCAATGATGAGGACTCCTAGAAGATGACTATGTGTTCATCTCAAAGGAACCTCTAGAGCTTGAGTTTTTATTTTCTTTGAGTTTCAACTTTATTTACTAACTTGAAATGATCTTTTCTCAAGAACACTTTTGTTTCCTCTTATTACATGCTTTTGGTTTCTTTGTTTTCCTTTTCTTTAACATTTCGGTTTCCATTTCCTTTTGATCTTTGAAGCATTGTTTGTTTAATGAAGTTTTATTTTCTTGAGCTTGATGATGATGTTCAAGAACCTCATAGTTCCTTTGACAACTTGGTTCAAGAACTCTAAAACTCACTTTGTTAGGTGATATGTGTTGGGTTATTATCTTATTAAAGTCTTGAATGAGCTCTAGCTAACCATAAAATAAACCTTGCATCATGTTTATTTTATGCTATGCATTTCATGTTTACTTTCCTTGCTATCACTAATTATCAAGATAATAAAGGAACTTGCACTATCATGTTTATATTTCAAGCTTTGCATTATCATATTTATATTTCAAGTCCTCACCTAAATATCAAAGATAATAATATATTGCACCACATATTTATTTTATGCTCTCACTTTACTTTCTAGCAATAACTAAAATAAGTGCATGAGCATGTTTATTTTTATGTCATCACTTTAATGATTCTAGAGCTCAAAGACTTGCCCATTGATATCTCAAACAAAGGTCTAAAATATTTATTTCCTTTGGTTCATATTTCGGCCCTATGAGGCCTTAGTGCTTCCAAGTATTGAAAACCATGTTTTATAATTTTTCTAAACTTATATGAGTATAAGGAATATGTAGAACTAAGTTTTATGAATTTAGGACCTCTTGAGATGAAAATAATATAGCCACTGCCCTCTTAAGTATTTTCATAAGTTTAGATGATAAAAGTGTTCATAAAAGAGTTTTGAAAGTTTTAACAAGGTCCCAAGAGAAACTAGTATTTTATGTGCTTTAGAAACTATGTTCAATGCCTTTAAATGGAGTTTCTGTTTGGGTTATGCCTTGCTATGTTTGGCCACTGTATGAGCTGTGTTAATGATGTTAATATGCTTATGTTTGAGTAATAATTATGTTAAGACTCATATGTGAAAGATAGGATAAGTTAGGAACTATAAAAGAATTAATTTGAGAGTTCTAGATCCCTTAAAGATTTATTTTTCTGGATTCTGTCCAGCAAGGTTTAGATTCAATAATCATGGTTTTAAATTAGTTTATATGTGTAGAAATGACTCATAATTGGTTTAGGACTTAATCTTGAAACCTTAGGAGCAAACCGAACTTAGAAAAGGGTCATTATTGTGACTTCTAGGTACCCGTAAAGTTAGGATTTTGATTTCTACACTCTTGAGGTTTAGAGATGTTCTCGACCATAGTGTGAGGTGAGAAATACTTAGTTATAACCTTATAGGTTCCCAAGAGACTAGGTGTTGATGATCAATAACTTAGAATGTGAGATAAAGATCTAAACCGAACTCCGTAATCACATAAACATAAAGCTGTCCAAATTCTGCTTAGTGCTGTTTGGATTAGTTCTTGAGCATAAAAATTTGTATAACTCATTAGTTGTGAAACTATAGGTGTATAAGAGGTTAAGGATAATGTTAGAACAATTAATTTGCAAGTTTAAGACTCATAAGAATCGAAGCTTAAAACACTATGGGTTATAACATATCAAGTCTATGAGCTTATGGGGATAATTGTTAGATATGACTATGTGATGATGTTTATGTTATGTGGAAGTTTTATGTGACGATGCATATGTTATGAGAAAGTTTCATGTGATGATATATATGTTATGAAAAAGCTATATGAGGATGCATGATAAAAATGAATATGATAAATAATGAGGTATTTATGATTTAATACTTATGAGAACTTAAATGTGACACAACACTGAGACGCGCTTCTCCTGGGTGACACCCAGCTCGTAGGGCACCCCCAGGAGGAGACAAATCCGTGAGGGTATGTGTAGATGCAGCCTGCCAAAGCGGACAACTTGCGAGGAGCATTTGAAAGAGGAAATGATCCTAGAGAGGAGATCCTTAGTTTGCCCCCTAGCCCGTACTTTAAAGTCAGGATTATGTTTATGTTTCGCTTATCATAGGATAAGTAAGAACTAGTGACGACTAGTTAAGCTATGAGCTCATAACCTAGAGATGTTTTAGGGTGGCCCCATGAGATGAAAGTTAACAATGTCACATACACTATACTTATGCCAATGTTATAATGTTTCTTAGTTATTCTATTGTTTGGTTTACCTTTATGATGTATTCATATCATTAGTATATTTACCTTAAGTTATAAGACGCATTATAAAATATGACGGACCTTGGATAAAATACCTCTTTAGAAAACTAACTTAAAAGGAATTTATATGCATACACACCTTTTAGAAATAAACCCAAGTTTCCTGAGGATGTGACGATGTCACCTAGGTAGGGATAACCATACTGAGAATTCTTTTAGAAAGATTTTTATTCCCTCTCTCTTTTCTTCCGTCATATCTTCAGATGGCGACATTCGTACTCTTCATCGATACCCCGGTATGGGAGCTGAACCATGACCCGGCACTTGGGTCATACCATTTTGAGGGTCGCTGCACTGTCAGAGTATTCATGTTCATGGGACGACCCTTCGCGTACCCCGTCCCGAGCTACCGCTTCACCCCGACTGCTCCTTACCGACATAACGGGATTTTCGAGCGAGCGAGACCATGCGATGAGCAGATCCTCTGCATGGAGCCCGAGACATCAGCAGTACGCGAGTACCCCGAGTATGTGCCGCTTCCCCAGTACTCGGGGATGGACCTATCCGAGGACCCACCATCCCACATGTACAGTTGGAGCTCCAGTCCCGCTCCCCCACCGATGAGGGCTGGGAGTGAGGAGACGGTGGTCCAACCGAGGTTGGCTCGTCGGCCATCTATGCGCCTTCGCAGCGGTGGACATGTCCCGATGATACGCTCGACCACTCCCGCTGAGATTCGTCAGTGGATCGACTCGACCCCACAGTACTCGGACCAACAGGAGTAGACATAGGAGGGGTAGTAGTTAGTGCACACACACGCCACATAGTTGAGGACAAACCTTCTTTTGTATATGAGGTTGTCTACCTTAGGTGCACATGGGTATGGGTGTTGTTTCTCTTGTATTTGCTTTCCATGATTTCCATGTATTACATTTCAGTTGTATTCCGCTTCCTGATGTATTAAATAGTCCTTCCCTTTTGGGTAGGCACAACATATATATATATAACTATGTTTCAGTTGATGTCTCCATGATATGATGTGTTTCTTTATGCTTTGCTTATATGTTTCTCTATGCTTCCTCTTAAAGATTTGTGCGTGGCTCTCACTTTGATTTTAAATTGCAAAAAGAAAAATTTTACCCATATTTCCGCTAAGTATTTTCTAAGTAAAAGATGAGACCAAGAGGTAATATTCTAAAGATTAACCTAAGTACATTCTAGTAGTCTTGGGTTAAGATTTAGGGTGTTACATTATGGTATCAGAGCAGTTCGATTCTCATGGAGCCTGAGGATTGGACTGACTATGCTTTATAAGCATGATGCGATAGTTATGTCATGTGTAGTGCTTGATAGAGATAAGCTGTAGGACTAGAGATGCATGACTTCTGTTGCTTGCAAGTGCCATGGTAACTAGCTCATTTTGCATGGATATTGAGCCTGATCAACTTGATGTTCATTGTTTCATGTGTTTAGGGACCAATGGCATCGCGATGACGGCCTAGGACTACGCCCGATGCTGATCAAGATAATACGATTGCTGCTGCTGTCCGTCAGATGGCGTAAGCCATGGAACGGATGTTCAACCGAATGGATCAACAAGCGAATGCTGCTCCTGTTCCCCCTCCTCCCCCTGCTACTGAGACAGTGGAACAAGCCCGCTTTAGCGAGTTCCGCAAGGCAAACCGACCAGTGTTCTGAGGGGTAATGGACCCTGATAAGGCTGATGAATGGATCAAAGACCTGGAGAAGGTCTACTCTGTCGTTACTTGCTCAGAGGAGAAGAAGGTCACATTTGCTGCTTTTATGTTGAAGTCCGACGCCGAGTTCTGGTGGAACAGCACGAGGCATCTGCTAGAAGCCTTTGGAACTCCCATTGACTGGGAGCTGTTCAAGACTTACTTCTATGAGAAGTACTTCCCAGAGTCCGTAAGGAACGTGAAGGACATTGAGTTCATGCAGTTGACCCAGGGAAGGTCTACTGTAGCCCAATACACTGCGAAGTTCGAGGAGCTGATCAAGTTCTCTCGGGTGTTCCAAGGGAACCCCGATGAGGTTTGGAAATGCGTTAAGTATGAGGCTGGTCTGAAGGCGAAGATGAACTACGCCGTGGCCCATATGGAGATCAAAGACTTGCCAACTCTGGTCAACAAGTGCCGGATCCTTGAAGAAGGACAGAGAAAAATTCAAATCACAAGGGCGGAGCGAGCTAAGGGGCTCGGACCTCAAGCCCCGAAGTTCAAACCACAATACCCTTCAAGGAACCACTACAATCCCTACCAGACTAACCAGTTTCGACAACAACAACAAACACTAAGAGCTCCTACTCACCAACAATCCAAGCAACACCAAAGGCCGCCATTTCAACATCAAGGCCCGAGGAATTTCAACAATCAACCCTGTGGACCGGGTGGACCCTGGAACCACAATGGAGGACCAAGTGGGGCCAAGAACAAGGCACCACAAACCCCTGCTACTTACCCCGGAGCAACGACTGCGGATGTCTGCCCACAATGCGGAAAGAATCACGGGAATCGCCCATGCTTAGCCGGCCAGAACGTGTGCTTCAAGTGTGGCAAGCCCGGCCACTATGCAAAGGACTGCGCCGGACAAGGGACATCAAACCAAAACCCCCGCCCACAATACCGAGGAAGGGTCTTTACCCTTAATGCGGAAGACGCCAAGAAGTCCAAAGATCTCATTGAAGGTATGTGCGAAGTAAACGATAAACCCCTAACTGTACTATATGACTCTGGTGCTACTCATTCTTTCATTTCACTTGCTAGTGTCGAGTCCTTAAATCTAAGAGTCTCTAAACTTCCCTTTGATCTCATTGTTTCTACTCCTACAAATCGCCCTATTAATACCTGCCGTTGTTGTTTAAACTGTCATCTTGTTGTAGAAAATAGGTCTTTTATCATAGATTTAATTTGTTTACCCTTGAAAGACATAGGCATTATCTTAGGCATGAATTGGCTTCACACCAACCGTGTGTTGTTAGATTGTGGAACCCAAACCATAGTTTTCCCTTCTCCTCCCAAAAACATCACTCAACCCATTAAGCTGAATTCCGTAGAGGTCTTCTGTAGTGGGGAGCAAGCTAAGGGATATGTTCTCCTAGCCGCCTGCGATGTAGAATTTGAGCAAAACCTAGGTGAGATACCTGTGGTAAGAGACTATCCCGAGGTATTTCCAGATGAAATACCCGAGTTCCCTCTTGAAAGAGAAGTTGAATTCTCCATAGAGTTGGTTCCTGGGACAGGACCAATCTCTATAGCCCCGTATAGGATGTCACCCTCGGAGCTGGCAGAGTTGAAAACCCAGTTAGAAGAGCTGTTAGAAAAGATTTTTATAAGGCCGAGTGCTTCGCCTTGGGGCGCTCCGGTCTTATTTGTGAAGAAAAAGGACGGAAGTATGAGGATGTGTATAGACTATAGGCAGTTGAACCAAGTAACCATAAAGAATAAATACCCATTGCCTAGGATTGATGATCTTATGGACCAATTAAAAGGAGCAGTAGTGTTTTCTAAGATTGATTTAAGGTCCGGTTACCATCAAATTAGGGTAAGAGATTCGGATATTCCTAAAACCGCCTTTCGAACTCGGTATGGACACTTTGAGTTCAATGTGATGTCGTTTGGTTTGACAAATGCTCCCGCAGTTTTTATGGATTACATGAATAGGATCTTTAGACCCTATTTAGATCAATTCGTGGTTGTGTTCATAGATGATATTCTCATCTATTCGAAAACCCACGAGGAGCACGAGCGTCATTTAAGGTTGGTTTTAGAGGTATTAAAGGAGAAGAAGTTATATGCAAAGTTGTCTAAGTGTGAATTTTGGTTAGAGGAGGTAAAGTTCTTAGGACATGTTGTGTCAAAAGATGGCATAGCTGTCGACCCAAGTAAGATAGAAGCTGTGATGAATTGGGATAGACCAACCTCATGAATCGAGATTAGAAGCTTTTTGGGTTTAGCTAGATACTACCGTAGGTTTATCAAAGGATTTTCCCAGTTAGCCCTACCCTTAACCAAGCTCACTAGGAAGAATGCCCCGTTTGAGTGGAGCCCCGAGTGTGAAAAGAGTTTCCTAGAGCTCAAGGAAAAGCTCACCTCAACCCCGGTTTTAGTTTTACCTGACCCTAGTGTACCCTTAGAGGTATATTGCGATGCTTCTGGCAAGGGTTTAGGTTGTGTGTTGATGCAAAACAGGCAAGTGGTAGCCTATGCGTCCAGACAACTCAAGCCTCATGAGGTAACCTACCCCACCCATGACCTAGAACTAGCAGCCATTGTGTTCGCTCTAAAGATGTGGAGACACCATTTGTATGGTGTAAGTTTTGAAATTTTCTCCGATCATAAGAGTCTCAAGCATCTCTTTGATCAAAAGGAGTTGAATATGAGGCAAAGAAGATGGATGGAATTCCTCAAGGACTACGATTTTGGCTTAAGTTACCACCCCGGCAAGGCTAATGTAGTAGCCGATGCCTTGAGCCGAAACTCATTACGTCTATCAAGTATGATGGTTAATGAAGTTGGGTTAATAGAGCAGTTTAGGGATATGAATCTTGGGATGTCTATAATGGAGAATGGCATCGTGATGAGTCATCTCACGGTGACCAGTGGGTTTAAGCAAAGGATTATGCTTGCCCAAAGAGAAAATGAGGACTTTATGGAGACAATCGAGGCAGTTAAGGCCGGAAAGTTGAAAGGTTTTGTACGAGGCCCCGACTGGTTGTGGAGGTTTGAGGGGCGAATCTGTGTGCCACAAGATGGCGACCTCCAAGAGAAGATCTTGGAGGAGGTTCACAAGAGCCATTTTACCATCCATCCTGGTACTACCAAGATGTATCAGGACTTGAAGAGGATATTTTGGTGGCCCGGATTAAAGAAGGATGTGGTCGCCTGGGTGAGTAAGTGTTTGGTCTGCCAAAAGGTTAAGATCGAACACCAAAAACCTTCTGGCATGTTGCAACCCCTGTCAATCCCCGAGTGGAAGTGGGAGAGTATATCAATGGACTTCGTGATAGGATTGCCAAAGACCCAAGCTGGCCACGATGCCGTGTGGGTAATCGTGGATCGACTAACTAAGTCAGCTCACTTTCTACCTATTCGAGTCACATACTCATTGGATAAGTTGGCCCAGCTTTACATCCAAGAAATAGTAAGGTTGCATGGAGTACCATCGACGATAATCTCGGATCGAGATCCGCGGTTTACGTCACGTTTTTGGGGAGCTTTTCAAAAGGCGTTTGGTTCCAAGTTGTGCTTGAGCACTGCCTACCACCCACAAACAGATGGTCAATCTGAGAGGACGATCCAAACCCTAGAGGACATGTTAAGAGCCTGTGTCTTAGACCAAAAAGGAAGTTGGGATAAGTACATGCCTTTGATCGAGTTTGCGTATAACAACAGTTATCACGCAAACATCGGTATGGCACCGTACGAGGCGTTATATGGAAGGAAGTGCCAATCACCCTTGTGTTGGTATGAGCCTGGAGAACAAAGTGTCTTAGGACCTGAAGTAGTGAGGGAAATGACAGAACAAATCAAGAAAATCAAGGATAGAATCTTAACCGCTCAGAGTCGACAGAAAAGCTACGCGGACAAAAGGCGCAAGCCCTTGGAGTTCCAAGAAGGAGAACATGTATTTCTGAGAATCACCCCCACTACAGGAATAGGGAGAGCCATGAAAGTTAAAAAGTTGAGTCCCCGATTTCTCGGTCCTTTTGAAATTCTTCAGAGAGTCGGATCCGTAGCTTACAAAATAGCCTTACCACCCAATCTATCAAACCTTCATGATGTCTTTCACGTCTCCCAGTTACGTAAATATGAGTCCGACCCTAGTTATGTCCTAGAACCAGAGCATGTACAGTTGAGGGAGGACCTCACCTTCAATGTACAGCCTACGAGAATAGTGGATCACGGAGTCAAGCAGTTAAGGAACAAGTCTGTACCCTTGGTAAAAGTGGCGTGGGGACAAGGCAAGTCAGAAGAATACACGTGGGAACTAGAGTCAGACATGAAGTCCAAATATCCAGAGCTTTTCTAAGGTACGAATTTCGAGGGCGAAATTCTTTTTAAGGAGGGGAGTAATGTAACGCACCGATTTTTACATTAGAGTGAAAATGACCAAAATGCCCCTGAGGTCATTTTCACTCGGAATCGAGGAAAGCCAGTCTGGCGATACTCGAAGGGCAAACTCAATGTTGGAAGGGGATTAGAAAACTTATGTACCTTCCCGGGATCGAAAATGATAAAAACGCCCCTGCGGTGTTTTACCTGTTTGCAAGTGCCGGATGAACCCGAAACTTCTCCAGATGGTTTTAAAAGGCATTTTTATGTGTTCTATGACCTCAGTTTTAATTTTAGAAGTCCCAGGCAAAATTAGTGCAAAATTACGGTTTTGCCCCTAGTTTCGTATTTTTACGCTTAATCGCGTGATTAAGCAAATCCAAGCAATATTAGGCTCTAATCGAAGGTTAATTAATTTCCTTAATTAATCTTGAGTCAAAATAATTTATTAAAGTTGATTAGAACCAAAAAGTACTTAATTACAACCTAAAATCATATTTTAATTTTAAGACACCTAGTCATAGAATCTTGAATAGTATTTTCTCTTTCCAATTCCTTAAATCATGGAATTGTGTTACACATTGTTTATTCATAAATGAGTTCAAAATTCTTTAATGATGTGTGAGCACTCCTAACCTTGTCATAAAATTCCTAATACACATGCTTAGTTACCTAAACTTAAGATTAATCACTCCTAACCTTGTACCTAAGCTAACCTACACTTAAACCCACCATTAACACCCAATTACATGATCAAATCATCCTCCCACTCTGCTGTCCCAAGCTGGCCGAAACCCCTCCCTCTCCATATGCATCACATGTTCAATTTTCTAACACTCCAAAACCATACCTCAAGTCACATACACCATACCTTGTCATATTTTCCATCACACTTGATTTTCCAATGAAATAACCAAGCAAAATAAATTGTTTCCTCCATTTATTTGTGGCTGGAAATGTTCCAGCCATGTTAAGTTTCTAGAAGGGTGATTTATTGCAAAATTGAAATAAAAGCTCACTCAAAAACCCATGCCTAAACCCATACTTTGTATCATACACTCCATACTTCAAACCATGCTTCTATGACACAATCAAAGAGATATTTTTCTCCCTTGCCCCCTCAAAAGCTACGCCAAGCCCTCCCCATTCACTCCTCCATGGTTTTGTTTTTCTATAAATAGGATGCTTGTGATAGCCTTGTTGCACCTTGAAGCATTTGCAAAGTTTAGAGTTTTAGAGTTGTCTTGCTAAGCTTTTTCCCCTCTCTCAAAGTTCTAAGAGCTCTTTCTCTTCATCTTCATCCTCTTCATTCTTCCCTCACATAATCACCTCATAACCTCAATCCATCACCTCATAACCTTAAATCATTCTCAAAGCTTTCAAACACTCAACCTCAAACACAACTTCACTCAAAACACATCTCCTTTCCTTTTCTTTTCCTTGGCCGAAATCATCACCACCATCCTAGGAGGTGTTGCTCATCTCATCTTCATTTTCAAGACCAAGCTTTTATCTTCATCAATAGGTAGGGACTTGGTTTCAAACTTTATTCTGTTCAAAAAGTGTTTTTCTCTAGCTTTCTCTTGGTTTCTCTTTTTAAAACTTTCTTTGTCTCCTTTTCCTTTTGTGTTTCGGCCATGAGGCCTTCATGGTTACATGATGGCTCAATGATGATGACTCCTAGAAGATGACTATGTGTTCATCTCAAAGGAACCTCTAGAGCTTGAGTTTTTATTTTCTTTGAGTTTCAACTTTATTTACTAACTTGAAATGATCTTTTCTCAAGAACACTTTTGTTTCCTCTTATTACATGCTTTTGGTTTCTTTGTTTTCCTTTTCTTTAACATTTTGGTTTCCATTTCCTTTTGATCTTTGAAGCATTGTTTGTTTAATGAAGTTTTATTTTCTTGAGCTTGATGATGATGTTCAAGAACCTCATAGTTCCTTTGACAACTTGGTTCAAGAACTCTAAAACTCACTTTGTTAGGTGATATGTGTTGGGTTATTATCTTATTAAAGTCTTGAATGAGCTCTAGCTAACCATAAAATAAACCTTGCATCATGTTTATTTTATGCTATGCATTTCATGTTTACTTTCCTTGCTATCACTAATTATCAAGATAATAAAGGAACTTGCACTATCATGTTTATATTTCAAGCTTTGCATTATCATATTTATATTTCAAGTCCTCACCTAAATATCAAAGATAATAATATATTGCACCACATATTTATTTTATGCTCTCACTTTACTTTCTAGCAATAACTAAAATAAGTGCATGAGCATGTTTATTTTTATGTCATCACTTTAATGATTCTAGAGCTCAAAGACTTGCCCATTGATATCTCAAATAAAGGTCTAAAACATTTATTTCCTTTGGTTCATATTTCGGCCCTATGAGGCCTTAGTGCTTCCAAGTATTGAAAACCATGTTTTATAATTTTTCTAAACTTATATGAGTATAAGGAATATGTAGAACTAAGTTTTATGAATTTAGGACCTCTTGAGATGAAAATAATATAGCCACTGCCCTCTTAAGTATTTTCATAAGTTTAGATGATAAAAGTGTTCATAAAAGAGTTTTGAAAGTTTTAACAAGGTCCCAAGAGAAACTAGTATTTTATGTGCTTTAGAAACTATGTTCAATGACTTTAAATGGAGTTTCTGTTTCGGTTCTGCCTTGCTATGTTTGGCCACTGTATGAGCTGTGTTAATGATGTTAATATGCTTATGTTTGAGTAATAATTATGTTAAGACTCATATGTGAAAGATAGGATAAGTTAGGAATTAGAAAAGAATTAATTTGAGAGTTCTAGATCCCTTAAAGATTTATTTTTCTGGATTCTGTCCAGCAAGGTTTAGATTCAATAATCATGGTTTTAAATTATTTTATATGTGTAGAAATGACTCATAATTGGTTTAGGACTTAATCTTGAAACCTTAGGAGCAAACCGAACTTAGAAAAGGGTCATTATTGTGACTTCTAGGTACCCGTAAAGTTAGGATTTTGATTTCTGCACTCTTGAGGTTTAGAGATGTTCTCAACCATAGTGTGAGGTGAGAAATACTTAGTTATAACCTTATAGGTTCCCAAGAGACTAGGTGTTGATGATCAATAACTTAGAATGTGAGATAAAGATCTAAACCGAACTCCGTAATCACATAAACATAAAGCTGTCCAAATTCTGCTTAGTGCTGTTTGGATTAGTTCTTGAGCATAAAAATTTGTATAACTCATTAGTTGTGAAACTATAGGTGTATAAGAGGTTAAGGATAATGTTAGAACAATTAATTTGCAAGTTTAAGACTCATAAGAATCGAAGTTTAAAACACTATGGGTTATAACATATCAAGTCTATGAGCTTATGGGGATAATTGTTAGATATGACTATGTGATGATGTTTATGTTATGTGGAAGTTTTATGTGACAATGCATATGTTATGAGAAAGTTTCATGTGATGATATATATGTTATGAAAAAGCTATATGATGATGCATGATAAAAATGAATATGATAAATAATGAGGTATTTATGATTTAATACTTATGAGAACTTAAATGTGACACAACACTGAGACGCGCTTCTCCTGGGTGACACCGGTTCGGCCGGGCACCCCCAGGAGGAGACAAATCCGTGAGGGTATGTGTAGATGCAGTCTGCCAAAGCAGACAACTTGCGAGGCCCGCGTGGCTAGCAAAGCATTTCAAAGAGGAAATGATCCTAGAGAGGAGATCCTTAGTTTGCCCCCTAGCCCGTACTTTAAAGTCAGGATTATGTTTATGTTTCGCTTATCGTAGGATAAGTAAGAACTAGTGACGACTAGTTAAGCTATGAGCTCATAACCTAGAGATGTTTTAGGGCGGCCCTATGAAATGAAAGTTAACAATGTCACATACACTATACTTATGCCAATGTTATAATGTTTCTTAGTTATTCTATTGTTTAGTTTACCTTTATGATGTATTCATATCATTAGTATATTTCTGCTTAAGTTATAAGATGCATTATAAAATATGATGGACCTTGGATAAAATACCTCTTTAGAAAACTAACTTAAAAGGAATTTATATGCATACACACCTTTTAGAAATAAACCCAAGGTTCCTGAGGATGTGACGATGTCACCTAGGTAGGGATAACCCTACTGAGAATTCTTTTAGAAAGATTCTCATTCCCTCTCTCTTTTCTTCCGACATATCTTCAGATGACGACATTCGTACTCTTCATCGATACCCCGGTATGGGAGCTGCACCATGACCCCACACTCGGGTCATACCATTTTGAGGGTCGCTGCACTATCAGAGTATTCATGTTCATGGATGACCCTTCGCGCACCCCGTCCCGAGCTACCGCTTCACCCCGACTGCTCCTTACCGACATAACGGGATTTTCGAGCGAGCGAGACCACGCGATGAGTAGATCCTCCGCATGGGGCCCCAGACATCAACAGTACGCGAGTACCCCGAGTATGTGCCACGTCCCCAGTACTCGGAGATGGACCCATCCGAGGACCCACCATCCCACATGTACAGTTGGAGCTCCAGTCCCGCTCCCCCACCGATGAGGGCTGGGAGTGAGGAGACGGTGGTCTAGCCGAGGTTGGCTCGTCGGCCATCTATGCGCCCTCGCCGCGGTGGACATGCCCCGATGATACGCTCGACCACTCCCGCTGAGATTCGTCAGTGGATCGACTCGACCCCACAGTACTCGGACCAGCAGGAGTAGACATAGGAGGGGTAGTAGTTAGTGCACACACACGCCACATAGTTGAGGACAAACCTTCTTTTGTATATGAGGTTGTCTACCTTAGGTGCACATGGGTATGGGTGTTGTTTATCTTGTATTTGCTTTCCATGATTTCCATGTATTACATTTCAATTGTACTTCGCTTCCCGATGTATTAAATACTCCTTCCCTTTTGGGTAGGCACAACATATATATATATAACTATGTTTCAGTTGATGTCTCCATGATATGATGTGTTTCTTTATGCTTTGCTTATATGTTTCTCTATGCTTCCTCTTAAAGATTCGTGCGTGGCTCTCACTTTGATTTTAAATTGCAAAAAGATAAATTTTACCCATATTTCCGCTAAGTATTTTCTAAGTAAAAGATGAGACCAAGAGGTAATATTCTAAAGATTAACCTAAGTACATACTAGTAGTCTTGGGTTAAGATTTAGGGTGTTACATAATGAGCTCATACCGTGGCCGTCGCCACAACCTTTTGGTTTTATTTCCGTTGCCATGATCTCAACGGTTTAGAGGGTTAAGCCATGAGTTTAGCTCAAGTCCACTTTTCCAGACTATCATTGCTACTTTTTCAGGTTTTACTTTTATTCTCACTGAGTGAAATCATCAATACCTTAATCCTCAAAGAGGATTAAGCAGTGAGTTGGTCTATTTATTATTTCATTTGAAACATGAATGTATGCACATTAATAAATCATGGCGCAGTCAATCATTTTATCATTATCATTTCATATCTCATCAATACATTCACATTTTTGTATATCACTTCATGTAACATAGACAATATCATGTAAATCTCATAGTAAACATTCTCATAGATAATTCATATTAAGCAACCTAAGTTATCAAGTTAGGTCTCTAGTGTTCCTAATAGGTTATGAATATCTTGGTATTATCTTTTTCTCTTAGTCTTCTTTGTACTCTTAGTATTTCCATTAATACATTAATACCCTTTAAAAATTTTTAGAGGTTCTTTATATATTTTTATTTATGATTTTATATATATCTCCTGAAGATTATTATTCTACTTAAATCCTTAAAATTATCTCTTTACGAGACTTGAATCTTTTATTTAGAGTTCTGACATCTTTTAGAATAAAATTTGTAGCACTATCATCTTAGATTAGTGTAAATCAACTGTAAATTGTGCATAGTAGGATTCCCAGGAAAGAGAAGTGGGTCACAATGGACACGCTTAAATACCAAGTCTTTCCTTAGCCAGAACCTTTCCAAATTGCACTCTCACAGTATCACGCTACCTTCAAGACTTTCTCAGCACACTGTCCCGAAATTATATCTCTCATTCTATATTTTCGTGGTGTACAAATTTATGTATAGCATACATAAGTGTGTTTTTAGATGTGTTAGCTTTTCCACAAAGTTGAAATCAGTCCATTTGCATTTTTCTAGAGTGAGTTACACCTTTTTTACTACTACAAGGTCAGATTACGAGTTTCAGTCTTATGCTCTACTTTAAAAATTTATATCTTGGGCTAGGAAACTCCGTTTTAGGTGATTCTTTTTGGAGAGTGTTCTACAATGAGTCTAGTTTATAATAAAAATATTTTCATTTCGAGCTCCTTCATATTTTATGAACACTAAATTTCGAAGTAACTACTGCCAGAAATAACTAGAAATTCCAGCACCTGCCATGTTCATGTCTTAAGTTATCTTTATTAACTCAAGTTTCACATACAATCTTTTAAGTTATATTTGAGTTTGATAATATCATAAAATTACTCATAGCATAATAGAACATGTTGTGTTTTCTAAAAATATAATTACTCAAAACTTTTGACAATAACTCAAGTTTGAGGCATTCTATCCATGAGCAAAGTTAGAAGCCAACAATACTTGAACAAAGAAAGAAGAAACTCCTAGCTCTTGTGTAGGGTCTAAAAAGGGTCCTTCTCTTCTTCCGTAAGCTTTGAACAAGATTCTTTGGAGTAGATGACCCTCCTTGAATATTGCCTCTAGAATTTGAGTGCTTAAGAAAATATTTCTCACTAGAGTTAAAGATTGTAACTCTTGTGAGGGCTAGTGAAAGTTTGAACTTAGGATTTAAGTGTTTGGATGAAGTTTAGAGGATCAAGAGAAGTCTTTGAAGAACATAAGAAGAATGATAGAATAAGAAAGAAAGAACACTTAGGGAGTTTCTGAATTGAAGAGAGTTTGAGGAGTATTTATAGTGGAAAGATTAGAGAAAAAAACAGAAGAAGGAAAGCACTTGGAGCATGATTTATGGAAATATGTTGGCTGAATTTTGGGATGAAAATGCTCCTTGTTTTGTGCAAACATGTTTCCATGTTTTATGCAAACATGTTGGATGAAAGTGCTCCATGTTCCATGTTTTGTGCAAACATGTTTCCATGTTTTATGCAAACATGTTGGATGAAAATGCTCCATGTTTTGTGCAAAGATGTTAGTGGAGATTTTCTAACCTTTAGTGCATGTATGTGATTCAGAAATGTGTATGATGTATGTGGTTAAATTATTGTGTTATCATTTTAATCCAATGGCTTAGATTCATTCTTGTCTAAAGACAAGTCTAGGGATTTGTGCAAATGGCATTGTAGTAATTTCTTTAACTAAGACAAGGATATTTTTGTAATTAGACAATGATAGTGGTGTTCTTGTAATTCCATTCATAGAGTAAGGGTATCTTTGTCATTTAATAAGGCAAGGGTAGTTTGGTAATTTCCTTTACATAGCAAGGGCATTTTCGTAATTTCCACTAAGTGATGGCATTTTCGTAATTCTTTGCATTTTTCTCTAGACATACTTAAGTAGTCTATTTGTTGCGTTTCATAACATTTGTCCAGATTCTCTTAGTTTTTTGCTATCGCTAATTCATATTTATCTTAGTTATAAATTTGGGGATATTACACTGGCCACCCTCAAAAGGTTATTTCTGTAACACCCTAAATCTTAACCTAATACTACTAGTATGTATTTAGGTTAATCTTTAGAACATTACCTCTTGGTTTCATCTTTTTATTTGAAAATACTTAGCGGAAATATGGGTTAATTTTTTTTTTTTTGAATTAAACCAAAGTGAGAGCCACGCATGATTCTTTGAACGGGAATTCTTACAAGTCATATGAGCAAATCATAATAAAACACATAAATAACATGGATACATCAACTGATCATATATATGTAGATAATGTGCCCACCAAAAGGCAGGACTATTCGATACATAGAAGAACGAAATACAACTGAATAGCAAATACAAGGAAATCATAAAAGTAAGTACAAGGAAACCATGAAAGCAACACCCATACCCGTGTGCACCTAGAGTAGACAACCTCATATACAAAAGAAGGTTTGTCCTCAACTATGTGGCGTGTGTGCACTAGCTACTACCCATCCTATGCACCTACTCCTGCTGGTCCGAGTACCGAGGGGTGGAATCGATCCACTGGCGGATCTCGGCTGGAGTGGTCGTGCGGATCATCGGAGCATGTCCACCACGGCGAGGGCGCATGGATGGCCTACAAGCCAACCTCGGCTAAACCACCGTCTCCTCACTCCCGGCTCTCGTTTGTGGGGGAGCGGGGCTGGAGCTCCAACTATACATGTGCGAGGGCGGGTCCTCTGATGGATCCGTCTCCGAATACTGAGTCCGGGGCACGACGTGCCGGGTAGTCACGTCACGGTGGCCTTCTCGGGCTGCATGCGGAGGATCTACTCGTCGCATGGTCTAGCTCGCTAGAAAATCATGTTATGATGGTAGGGGGCAGTCGGGGTGAAGCGGTAGCTCCATACTGGGTGCGCGAAGGGTCGTCCCATAAACATAAATACTCTAACAGTGCAGCGACCCTCAAAATGGTATGACCCAAGTGCTGGGTTATGGTGCAGCTCCCATGTCGGGGTGTCGATGAAGAGTACGAAAGTCGCCATCTGAAGATGTGATGGAAGAAGAGAGAGGGAATGAGAATCTTCTAAAAGAATTCTCAGTAGGGTAATCCCTAACTAAGTGACATCATCACATCCTCAGGAACCTTGGGTTTTATTTCTAAAAAGGTGCGCATGCAGGTAAACTTCTTTTAAGTTGGTTTTCTAAAGTATTAATTATCCAAGGTCCATCATATTTTACAATGCGTCTTATGACTAAGCATGGAATATACTAAGGCACGAATGTGTCATAAGGATAAACTAATCAACAAAATGACAAAAACATTATAATAGTGGCATAAGTTGACAAGTATAAATCTCATAATAACTTTCTTGGTTTTTCATAGCATATGTGACATTTCAACTTTAACTTTATCTTATGGGGCCACCCTAAAACAATCTCTAGGTTATGAGCTCATACCTTAACTAGTCGTCACTAGTTCTTACTTATCCTATGATAAGCATAACATACATAATCCCGACTTAAAGTACGGGCTAGGGGGCAAATTAAGGATCACCTCTTAGGGTCATTTCCTCTTTGAAACGCTCTACTAGCAACTAGTGCATAGTAGTATTGTCCGCTTTGGCAAGCTCTATGTCAATACCCTCACGGATTTGTTTTCTTGGGGGTGCTCGGCTAAACCGGTGTCACCCAAGAAGGCGTCTCAGTGTTGTGTCACATTTAAGATCTCATGATTTTCAAAAAGATCTTTCTCTAGGCTCCTCAAATTTGATGGAAATTCGACAGCATGACGGCTATAGACTGAATTTCCTCAAATTTGCTTATGCCATGACAACATATAGATCATACAAACATATCTTATGAGGTATAGCATATCATCATATAAAACTTCTTCATAGCACATATCAAACTTATCATAGATAAAGCGCATGTATCATGCATCATATAAGCATCGTAAAACTCAAGACTTTTTAATGTCTTATGCATTGACCCTTAAGGTCCTTAACTCACGTTCTAAGTTATTAATCATCAAACCTAATCTCTTGGGTACCTATGAGGTTATTACTAAGTATTTCTCACCTCACACTATGATCAAGAATATCTCTAAACCTCAAGGATGCAGAATTTATAATCCTAACTTTACGGGTACCTAGGGGTCACAACAGTGACCCTTTCTAAGTTTGGTTTGCTCCTAAGGCTTCAAGATCAAGTCTTAAACCATTTATGATGCATTCCTACACATTTAAACTAATTTAAATCCATGATTAGCATTACTAAATCTTGCTGGAAAGAATCCAGAAAATTCAAACATTAAAGGATCGAGAACTCTCAAATTAATTCTTTTCTAGTTTCTAACTTCTCTTATCTTTCATATATGAGAAGCACTCTCCATAAAGGCATAAAACACAATTTCTAAAGCACATAAAATACTAGTTTCTCTTGGAACCTTTTTAAAACTTTCAAAACTCATTTATAAACATTTTTAACATCTAAAATCATAAGAATATTCAAGAGGGCAGTGACCAATTCATCTTTGTCTCAAGAGGTCCTAAATTCATAAAACTTAGTTCTACATATTCCTTGTACTCATAACAGCTTAGAAAAAGTATGAAACATAGTTTTCAATATTTGGAAACATCAAAACTTCTTGGGGCCGAAAGATGAACCAAAGGAAATAAATATTTTTAGACCTTTGTTTGAGACAACCATGGGCAAGTCTTTGAGCTCTAGGTTCATTAAAGTGATGGCATAAAGATAAACATGCTTATGCACTTGTTTTAGCTTTCATTAGAAAGTAAAGTGAGAGCATAAAATAAACATGAGATGCATCATATTATTATCTTTGATATTTAGGTGAGAACTTGAAATGTAAACATGATAATGCATAGCTTGAAATATAAACATGATAATGCAAGTTCCTTTATTATCTTGGTACTTAGTGATAGCAAGGAAAATAAACATGATGTGCAAGGTATAAAAGTAAACATGATGCAAGGTTCATTTTATGGTTAGCTAGAGCTCATTCAAGACTTTAACAAGATAACAACCCAACACATATCTCATTACAAAGAGAGTTTTAGAGTTCTTGAACCAAGTTCTCAAAAGAACTATGAGGTTCTTGAACAACATCATCAAGCTCAAGTAAACAACTTCCAAAACAAAACCAAACAAAATCTCAAGGATCAAAATACTAAAACCGAAAACCTTACAAAAGAAAAAGAAAATGAAACTAAGTCAAGTTCTTTATTAAATACCCAAAACCCCTATCTAGAGAAAGATCGCTAGAATGTACCGGCCAACTTTAAGGTTGACAAGGGTAGGCTTGGGCTTTTAGAAATCCTTAGATTAATTTTCTTAAGTGGAAAAACCATGTGAGCTAGATATCATATAGATGAAGTTATAAGGAAAGGAAAACTCAAGCTTTAGAGGTTTCTTTGAGATGAACACAAGGTCATTATCTAGAAACTCTCATCATCAAGCTATCATACTCATATTCAAGGCCAAGAGGCCGAAATGAAAAGGAAAAGAAGAACAAGGGAAAGTTTAAAAAGAATCCAAGAGAAAACTAGAGAAGAACACATTCTTGAGCAAAACAAGTTTGAAAAGAAAATCCCTACCTAAAGTGAAGACACAAAGCTTGAACTTTTGAAAAGAAAAACAAGATAATGAGCTCCTCCTTGGGGCTTGATGGTTTCGGCCAAGAGGAAACAAGAAGGTTGGAGTTGTGTTTCAAGTGAGGTTGTGTTTGAGGTGTGATGTTTAAGAGGTTTGATGATTGTTCAAGGCTATGGGGTGGTGTTTCAAGGTTGAGAGATGATGAAGAGATGAAGAAAATGAAGATGGAAAGAACGGAAGAACTCTCTTGAAACTTGAGAGAAAAAAGAAAAGAACTAGCAAGACAACTCTGGAATTCTAAACTTAGCAAATGCTTCAAAGTGCAACTAAGCTATCACAAGCATCCTATTTATAGAAAAACAAAACAATGAGGCTCACCAAGGGGGGGAGTGGCCGTGGCTTTTAAGGGGAAAAAGGGAGAGAAAAATATCTCTTACACAAGGTCATTCAAGCATGGTTTGAAGTATGGAAGCTATGCTACAATGTATGGCTTGATGTGAGTTAATTTCCTATCAATTTTTTATGAAATTAGGCTTCTAGAACCTTGACATGGCTCGAACTTTTCCAGCCACAAATAAATGGAGAAAATGGGCTATTTTAATTAGTTATTTACTTGGAAAATCAAGCTTGATTGAAAGTTATGACAAGGTATAGTGTATGTGACTTGAGGTATGGCCTTGGAGTGTTGAAAAATTGAACATGTGATGCATATGGGGGGGAAGGGTGCACGACCAGACCTGGGCAGCATGGAGGGAGGGAGATTTGATCATCTAATTGTGTGTTAATGGTAGGTTTAAATGTGTATTAGCTTAGGTACAATGTTAGGAATAATTAAGCTTAAGTTTAGGTAACTAAGAATGTGTTTTAAGGATTTTATGACAAGATTAGGAGTGCTCATACATCATTAAAGAATTTTAAACTCATTTATGAATAAACAATGTGTAACACAATTCCATGATTTAAGGAATTGGAAAGAGAAAACACTATTCAAGATTCCATGACTAGGAGTCTTGAAATTAAAATATGATTTTAAGTTGTAATTAAGCACTTTTAGGTTCTAATCAACTTTAATAAATTATTTTGACTCAAGATTAATTAAGGAAATTAATTAACCTTCGATTAGAGCCTAATATTGCTTAGGTTTGCTAAATCACGCGATTAAGCGTAAAAACACAAAACTAGGGGCAAAATCGTAATTTTGCACTAATTTCGACTGGGACCTCCAGGACCAAAACTAAAGTCATAGTCTACATAAAAACGCCTTTTAAAATCATCTGGAGAAGTTTCGGGTTTATCCGGCACTTGCAAATGGGTAAAACACCGCAGGGGCGTTTTGCTCATTTTGACCTGAAAACTTGAAAAACGAGATTTTCGATCCTGGGAAGGTACACAAGTCATCTAATCCCCTTCCAACATTGAGTTTGCCCTTGATCTTTGCCAGAACCAGCTTTCCTCGAATTTCGAGCCGAAAATGACCTCAGGGGCATTTTGGTCATTTTCACTCTAACAGAAAATCGGGCCGTTACAATTTCTATATTAGGAATAGACTACATAAGGGTTAGATAGCGACTCGTGCAAAAATTGCAATCTGCGATTTTCTCCTGTATGAAAATGACCAAAATGCCCTTGAGGTCATTTTTACTTGGAATTCGAGGACAGCCAATGCGGGTCATCCTCGAGGAGTTGGTTTGATGTTTGAAGGGGATTAGATGCCTTAGAAATAATAACAGAGATGAAAATTTCACTTTCTGGACTTTCAGCACGAAATGACGAAAATGTCCATGCGGTGTTTTTACACGAGATTTAGTGCCAACTGAGCTGGAAAGATTTCCTGGGAGTTTGATATGTTGTTGTTATGTGATGCATGATATTTGGGTGAGTCCGGGTGGTCCCAGAGAGTTTTGATGTGAAATGACCTTTTTACCCCTAGATCAGTGCATAATAAGCTTAATTAAATGATTAAGGAAACATAAACGTTATTAGGCTCTAATTAAAGGTAATTTAATTTTAATAATTAATTTTGAGTCAAAATAATTAATTAATTTGTTGAGGGCCAGAAAGTACCTAAGAAAATTCAAATTTCAATCTTAGTCATAAAACATTCAAGACTTTATGTCATGTTATGACCAAATAGTATTTTCTCTATTCACTTCCTTAATTTTAGGAGATGTGTTCCCTTTTGAAATTCAAATTAATCTTGTTTAATTTAAACTAAGTGTGTATGACAACTTTTTAATCATGTCTTGAAAGCCTTAGACACATGCTTTCAACTCCAAACACTTAATTACCAACTCTTAAACATTTGCCTAATCAAACTTACCTCTAATTCATGTCCTAACCCACATGAAAATGAAATATTTTCCCTCCCAATGGCAGCCAAGGGCAACAGCCTTTCCCCCAAAATTCCCATCATATCTATTTCATTTTCCTCCCAAATATCTCATTCTTTATTATTCACTTTTTTGGCAAAACTCTTGTGTCAAAAAGTGCTCATATTTTTTCTCAAGCTCAAGTTTCCTTCTTCTCCTCCACCACTAAGAAAGCTTCTTCCTCCGCCACCTTTCCACCTTAGACCACCACACCACCACCACAAACCACCTCCTAAACACACAACCTTTCCATTGCAAAGCCCAAAAACACAAGAAAAATCCCTCCTCTCTTTTCTTTCTTTGTGGTCGAAACCACTATGCCTCCAAGAGAAGATTTTTCTTCTCATTTTTCTTACAAGAGACCAAGCTTCCTCCTTTTTCTTCAAGAAGACAACTTCGGTTGGTTTGTATTTTGAGATCTTGGTTTTTCTTTTGTTTATTTTTCAGTTTTGACAAAGAATACTTGGTTGAGTTCTTGCTCTATTTTTCCTTCTCTATTTCAGTTTTTCCATGAGGAATATGGTTGGTGTGGTATTCTTTGTTCTTTCCATTTTTGGTTTTGGAACCTTGCTTTCCTTTCCTTTTTGGTTTGATGTTCTTGAAATGGTTAAAGACCAAGGCTTGATGATGATGGATCATTATGGAGGTTGTGAAACCACCATGTGTTGGACCTCTAGAGCCTAAGCTTGACGTCTTGGTTTCTTATTTCAGTATTTATGTTTCCTTGCTTCATGTTTTCGTTTTTGTACCTCTTTATTCTTCCCATATTTGGTTTTGCTTGTAAAAGAATGGATAGAAATATGGCTCAATGATGAGAGCTCTTGATGGTGGTTTGATATCACCATGTTTATGACCTCTAGAGCCTAAAAATTTGGTTCTTTTTCCTTCCTTTCTTTTCGGTTTTCCATGGAGCAAGAGAAAAGGAATGTTGTTGGTTGGTCTCTTTTCTTTCTTGTTCTTTCTTTGAGCTTGATGGTGAGTCCAAGAAACAAGGTTTTTGGAAACCATGTTGTTAAAAGGACTTTAAAGCTGACTATGTTTGAGATCTATTAGAAACAAGAATTTAATCTTGTAAAGTTTTGAGCTTTAAGTGAACAAGATATAAAATGGACTTGCATTCTTGTTTATGTTTCAAGCCCTTGCATCTCATGTTTATGTTTCAATGCCTTGCATATCATGTTTATTTCCAAGTCATCACTTTAAATCTTGAAGACTTAAAAATGAACTTGTATCTCATGTTTATATTTTAAGTGTTGCACATCATATTTATATTTTCAAGTCATCACCTTATAATATTAAAGATTAAAAATGAGATTGCATAGCATATTTATTTTCTAGCCATCACCTAAATTTCTAAAACTCAAAACTTGTCCTTGGATCTAGAATAACATTTTAAATCATGGCTACACTCAATGCATGTGCATTTCAGCCATGACAAAATATTGAAGTTTGAGATGAGTTTTATTTGGTTTTATGGCTCAACCTCTATGTCTTAGATTTTTTTTCCTTAAAAGTTGTCTTAAAAATCTTGCTACAAGGAAAAGTAAAAATATGATTTTATGTGTTATTAGTACACAAACTTTTGGCTACTGTTTTGGTATTTCCTCTTCTGTTTGATGCTGTTTGGAGGGGTTAGAAGATGTAAAAAATTGTTATTAAATGTTGTAAAAATTGTTTTTGACATCCTAGGATAAACTAGTAACAAAAACGGGTCAAAGAAACAATTTTCGGGTACTTTTAAGAATGGATTTTTGGCTACTGCCCCATTTATTTAATTTCTATAAAATGTTGTTCAAAATGATCTAAATGTGTATTAATCACTAATAGTGGATGCGAGGATTCAATTCTTTATCTTGAGGAAAAACTAGAAACTAGAAAGGACCGAAAATGTGTTTTTGAGACTTCTAAAGATTAATTTTTTTTTACCTACTGTCTTGGTAAATTATTTTGATGAGAATTCTGTTTGAAACTGATTTTGTGTCAAATTCCCATTTGTAGAGGTAAGAATTAATTTTGGCATCTTAGGAAAAATTAGTAATTAAAAAGGGTAAAAAACACAATTTCCAGAACCCTGAAACAGTCTTTTTAAAATGCTGCCCAACTGTCCAGCACTATTTGAAAATGTTTTTAAGGTTAAAAGTTAGTGAAAATCTTTGGGGAAGATCCTTTAGATGCATAAAGAATTAATTTTGGTAATTAGGTCAAACCGGGTCATAAGTTTTAACCCATGCAGGATTGTGTTACGATTACGATAAATCAGGTACGCTTTCGTATAAAGTGCTTGATGATGGTTTTTATTGCCCTGCCTGTGTATGTATATCTTATGTTGATAAGCATAGCATGTGCACCAGCTGACTACGGTCCATGATTCCGACATACTGGGTAGGAGCATGTTTATCTTTCAATAGAAATGATGATGATATGTGTTGATAGATGTATGAAAGTAAGAGATGATTATGTGATTTATTATGGCATGCTATGATTATGATTGAGCTATTGAGATGCATGATTGATGTGTTTGTTGATAGGTAGCAAATGTGGGAAAACTCCGTTTTCAACTGTTATGCTGCTTGATTTCCGCCAAATTTATGAACTTAAGAAAATCTATGGAATTTATGAGCATGAAATGTTATGTAATAAGTTTTGATGATGTATAAAGTTATGCGTTCATGCATGCATCTCTATCTAATATGTGAAGATTTTAAAGGTGATGCAAAACACATGGAAATGATCCTTTAGACTCCAGTAATTAATGATTATGAAAGGTGTTCCTCTATCAAAAATTATATGCTCATGTTTTGCATCTCTAATTAACATTTTAAGATTAAAGGTGACATAACATACATGGAGATGATCCTCTAGACTCCTCGAATTAAAGGTTATGAGAGGTGATCCAATGAGAAAGTGATCCTTTAGACTCCCCAAATTAAAGGTTATGAAAGGTGATCCTTGCCCCCTATCCCATACTTTAATAGTCGAGTGTTAAACTTATCATAGGATAAATAACTTACCATAGGGTAAGCAGAAACTAGTGACGACTAGTTAGGTATGAGCCTATAACCTAGAATTCTCACAGGAGAGAATAATAGGGTCGCCCCCACAGAGGAAAGAATAATGAATTAAAGTCACCTAATATAATGAAAGAGGAAGAATTCATGCAAAATGATTATGTATTCCATGCTATGTTCATTCAATATAACTCCTGTGATATGTTATATGTAACATCCTAATATTCGACCCAATACTACTAGTATGTATGTAGGCCAAATCTTAGTCGTTACCTCTTGTCATAGTTCTAATTACTTTGAAATTAGACTTAAGGAAAATACGAGCCAATTTTTTTTCTTGAAATCTTGTTAAAATAGGAGCCGCGCGTATCACAATGTAGACGGTATGAATAAATGCGGAAACAATAACATAGAAGTGGCTCCAATCAACATGACATTATCACATCTGAAATACTTCATGCATATGCTATGCCCACCCTAAGGGTAGGACTTTTCAAGTACATAAGGAAATGCGAATACAATTGAAACATGAAAAATACATAGCAATGGGAATCACATAACGTGAAAACATAAAAGGAACACCCATTCCCAAGTGCATCTAAAGTGGATAACCTCGATACAAAAGAAGGTTTATCCAATCTACGTGATGTGCGTGCACTAAGGACTACTCCCAATCCTACATCTAATGCCACGGGTAAGGTAGAAGATAACCGATCCATGGACGAAGCTCGGCTGGGGCTGGCATGCCTGAAAACTGGCCTTGCCCTCCGCGTCTAGGACGTGGACCGAGCACCGGGGCTCTCCGAGGCTGAGTAACCGTCTCCTCACTACCCCTGGGCATACGTGGGGGAGTGGAGGCAGAATCCTCTCCATACAGGTGAATAGGGGTGTCCTCTAAGGGATCCTCCTCTGAGTGCTGAGTGCGTGGTACGTACTCTGGTACCGCTCCCAAACTGGCAGGGGGTGTCCGTAAGATCCTCTCCTCCAGCATACGGGCGCGCTCAAAAATAGTAGCATCATCATAAGGAGACATCGAGGTGAACAAATAACTATCTACCGGATGGGCAAAGAGCCGCCCAAGAAACATGAACACACGTACAGTGCAGAAGCCCTCAAAATGGTATGACCCAAGCTCGGGGTCATGGTGGATCTCCCAGATGGGCGTGTCAATGTAGAGGACGAACGTCGCCATCCCGATCTGAAGACGTAAAGGAAAAGAAGAGATAGAGGGAATGAGATTTCTTGCTAAAGAAACTCAATAGGGTTTTTCCTTCTACCTAGGTGTCATCTCTTACGTCCTCAGGGACCTTGGTTTCTTATTAAAAATCATGGTCATGCAATGGTTCAATTATGAAGTTGGAAAACGTTAACTTCCAAGGCCCGTTCGTTTTTAATTCTAAAGCCTCTTGGTTACATAACCTATAATTTCTTGAAACTGGAATCATAATTCATAGGTACTATTGACATGGATGGATCATGACACATAAACTCATAAATCATGGTACATAATATTATAGATTAGGGAACATAAAATCATAGATCATGGGATATAGTACATAGTGCATGGTAACTTAACTTGGTTACTTAGGTGACATTAAAGTCTTATCATTTTCTTCCTAGGGCCACCCTAACTGGTCTCCATTGGGAGATGTAACTAGGTTATGAGCTCATATCTCACTAGTCGTCACTAGCATAAAGACTTATCCATTTTGATAAGCTAAAGTCCCGACATAAAGTACGGGCTAGGGGGCTAAGATCACCTCATCCTCCATCCCATTTGTTGGTTTCAGGGGGTCATTTTCACATAGTTTATGTCACCTTGAGTCTTAGCATGTTATAACAAGATGTCACATAAATCATGCATGTCACATATTTCATATAACTTTAACGTAGGCATCTCTAGGGTTCTTAAGAGAACAATAACACGCAATTCCATCATTACATAGCATCATATAAGTCATGAGATAACACATAAATTCATCAATCATAGAGGGTACACAAACCATTCCCTTAAAAGCAAAAACCCTTAATCGGGTAACCTCAAACTTCCAAATTATTTTCTTGTACCTCTAAGGGATTGATTAACCTCATTACCACAATTTATTAAGTCCTAGAACCTAATTAATTATGGCTGGACAGCATAGACAGTAAACATATTTTGATGAATTACGGTGTTCTAGAAGTTGCATTTTAGGTCCTTTCTCATTACCGACTTTTTCTATGATGCAATAATTAATTCCTAAACCAATTATGATTCACTCTCACTCATCTAAACATGTTATAATGTGATTTTCCAAACTCAAACAAGGCTGGAACAGAATGCATATTTTCAGCTCCTAAGGAGTTCTAGAAATCACATTTTCGAACATATAAAGTTACTAAGCACACCTAAGGTGCCTGGAGCAATTATCATACAATTGGTAAGGTATTTAAACACATATAGACCACCCAAAACAGAATTTAAGGTGCTGGAAAAAAACAAGGCAGAATAGAAATCTATTTCATCACATAATGCCTAGAACTTTCGTTTGAAAACACATAACTTGCTAGTTTCTCTTGGAACCCTTTTAAAACTTATAAAACTCATTAGGAAACATTTTATTTCTTTAAAATCCCCATAAAATACATGAGGGCAGTGACCATTTCAAAATATTCTCCAAGGGTATTTAAATCACGAAATCATACTTAAAACATTTGTCATAGACACCTATGCTTAAGAAAAATCCCAAGACATAGATTATAGGCCCTTGTGACTTAATGAAACTCATTCTAGCTTCATTATAACCACATGGCCGAAATGTATATTCCAAGGAATTTTCTACATATTTAACTTTTACTTAGGATGAAGAGGGCAAATATTTGAGCTCTAGGAGTTTTAGGTGATGACATAAACATAAACATGATATGCACTCCATTTTAGATTTCCTTAGAAAATAAAGTGAGGGCTCAAGATAAATATGAGATGCAAGTTCACTTCTTTATCTTTGAGTTAAGTGATTAACTTGAAAATAAAACGTGAAGTGCAAGTTCATTTCTTTATCTTGGGGATTTAGTGGTAGCATAAAATAAATATGGATGCAACTCCTTTTACATCTTGATTAGAGCTCTTGCAAGATTTTAAAAGGGAACAAAGGTTCCAACCCAAACTCATCCTCACAAGAAAAGAAACACTAGTAGCACTAGGTTTTGTAAAAAGAGACATTTTATCCTCAAATACCATGAGGTGGCCGAATCCTCCTCATGAAGGAACAACCCATCTTTGAACTCTAGGGGCCAAGATCTTGATGATCCAAACACCAACATCCTAAGCCCTCATCATTGAGTATTTCACTAGACCTTAAACTTCCATCAAAACCAAACTCATGTCAAACATAAAGGAAGAAATCGAAATCTCACTAGGTCTAGAAACCAAGTCCAAGCTTTAGAGTTTATTCATGTGACTAACCTCAACATGAAACCCTTATCATCAAGCTCTCATTTTTCCAAGTCCCAAAGGCCTTCATGGCCGAAACCTTAAGGAAAAAGAATGGGGTTTCAAAGGTTCAAGAGAAACATAACTCTTTCTTGAATAAAACTTGAAAATGATAAACATTTCTTTGAAAAGATCCAAGCTTTAGAGGTTGCCCCTAGGTTATACACCAACATGGAACCCTCATCATCAAGCCTTTATTTTTCCAAGTACCATAGGCCTTCATGGCCGCGACATTCAAGGAAAAACAAAAGTTCCAAAGAGTTTCATAAGAAACATAACCCATTTTTGATCAAAACTTGAACAAGATGAAACTTTTCTCCAAAAGGAATTCTAAGCTTTAGAGGTCTCATGCTAGGATGAACACATGGTCATCCCAAGAGAGCACTCATCATCAAGCCCTCATCATTTTGGCCTTGAGGCCGAAAATCAAACAATAGAAAAGGAAAAAGAATGAAACTTTTCTTTAAGAAAGGTTCAAGCTTTAGAGGCCTCATGTTAGGATGAACTCATGGTTGCATCTTAGAGAGCACTCATCATCAAGCCTTCCTCACCATGGCCTTGAGGTCGAAATGGAAGAAAACAAAAAGAAAAAGGGAGATGAAAATCGAAAATGAAAGCTCCATGAAAACTCATTCACAACATATTTTCAAGCAAGATCAAAGCATCAATATAAAGAAAGCATTTCTTTTTTAGAAGCTCCCTACCTAGTGGTTGAGGTTGAGAGGAGATGAAGAAGTTGAAGGAGATGAACTCTTGAGCTTGAGAGGAAGAGAAAGTTTCAAAGTGCTCTAAAACTCTAAACTTAGTGAATGAACAAAAGGTGCTTCAAGTTCTCTAAGCTATCTATTTGTAGAAGAATGAAATGAAGGTGTTTTTGGGGGAGAAAGGCTTCGGCCTTTACAGCCACAAGTAGAGAAGAAATATCTCCTTCAAAGCATGATGACAAGTCTAACTAGGCATGTCCTAAAGCATGGCTAAAAGTAGCATGTGTAAGTAAGCTTGATTGACAACATAAACTAATATAAATTTTGAATTCTTTTTGTATGTTTGGGGGAGGAGTGGCGCCACTTTTGGGCAGCCATGGAAGAGAAAATATCTCCTCTAAATCATGGTTTAATAGGGTGCTTAGGTGTAGGATTGATTTAGCTTAGGATTAGAGGTTGCTAAGTAAAGGTTTTAGGTAAACTAATTAGGTGATTAGGGTTGTAACACCTTAGATTAGGAGTGGTCTTGTGAGATTTAATGGAGTCAAGACTTCTATGACTAATGATGTGAGTATGACAACCCTTCTTGGAAATGGGAGCATGAATAGTGAAAACACTATTCATATATGCTTTCTTAAAGAAAAAGAACTAGAATTAGGTTTTTAAGTTTTCCTTAAGCAATCTTTGGTTCTAATTATCCTCAAATAATGATTTTAGCTCTAGATTAATCATGGAAATTAATTAATCTTTTAATTAGAGCCTAATATTGCTTAGGTTTTGCTAAAAACGTCATTAAGCCCAAAATGCACTAAGCAGGGGCAAAATCATAATTTTTACCAAAAGTTGCCCGGAACCTCCGGAACTAAAACAAACATGGACCATGCCTTAAAATCATTGTTTTGGACCTCCGAACAAGGTTCGGGTCAAAATAGAACTTAAAACTGCCTTAAATTGCTGTAGGGGTATTTTGGTCATTTATACGTGGAGTGTAACGTCTCGATTTTCTGTTAGAGTGAAAATGACCAAAATGTCCCTGAGGTCATTTTCGGCCCGGAATTCGAGGAAAGCCGGTCCGGCAGTACTTGAAGGGCAAACTCAATGTTGGAAGGGGATTAGATGACTTGTGTACCTTCCCGGGATCGAAAATCTCGTTTTTCGAGTTTTCGGGTCAAAATGACCAAAACGCCCCTGCGGTGTTTTACCCGTTTGCAAGTGCCGGATGAACCCGAAACTTCTCCAGATGATTTTAAAAGTCATTTTTATGTAAACTACGACTTTAGTTTTGGTCCCGGAGGTCCCGGGCAAAATTAGTGCAAAATTACGGTTTTGCCCCTAATTTCGTGTTTTTACGCTTAATCGCGTGATTAAGCAAACCTAAGCAATATTAGGCTCTAATCGAAGGTTAATTAATTTCCTTAATTAATCTTGAGTCAAAATAATTTATTAAAGTTGATTAGAACCAAAAAGTGCTTAATTACAACCTAAAATCATATTTTAATTTCAAGACACCTAGTCATAGAATCTTGAATAGTGTTTTCTCTTTCCAATTCCTTAAATCATGGAATTGTGTTACACATTGTTTATTCACAAATGAGTTTTAAATTCTTTAATGATGTATGAGCACTCCTAATCTTGTCATAAAATTCTTGAAACACATTCTTAGTTACCTAAACTTAAGCTTAATTATTCCTAACCTTGGACCTAAGCTAATACACATCTAAACCTATCATTAACACCTAATTAGATGATCAAACCTCACCTCCCCCTTGTTGTACTAGACCTGGCCGTGCACTCCCTCATCCCATATGCATCACATGTTCAATTTTTCAACACTCCAAGGCCATACCTCAAGTCACATACACTATACCTTGTCATAACTTTCAATCAAGCTTGAATTTCCACATGAATAAATAATTAAAACAACCCATTTTTCCCATTTATTTGTGGCTGGAAAAGTTCCAGCCATGTCAAGTTTCTAGAAGCCTAATTTCATCAAAAATTGATAGGAAATTAACTCACATCAAGTCATACTTTGTAGCATAGCTTCCATACTTCAAACCATGCTTGAATGACCTTGTGTAAGAGATATTTTTCTCTCCCTTTTTCCTCTCAAAAGCCACCACCACATCTCCCCTTAGTGAGCCCCATGGTTTTGTTTTTCTATAAATAGGATGTTTGTGATAGCTTAGTTGCACTTTGAAGCATTTGCTAAGTTTAGAATTCTAGAGTTGTCTTGCTAGTTCTTTTCTTTCTCTCAAAGTTCCAAGAGAGTTCTTCCTTTCTTTTCATCTTCATCTTCATCCTCTCTTCATCTCATCATCATCTCTTAACCTTGAAACACCACCCCATAGCCTTGAACCATCATCAAACCTCTCAAACACCACACCTCAAACACAACCTCACTTGAAACACAACTCCAACCTTCTCATCCTCCCTTGGCCGAAGCTATCTTGCCTCTTGGAGGAGCTCATCATCTTGTTTTCCTTTTCAAAAGTTCAAAGATTTCATCTTCACTCTAGGTAGGAGTGTTTTTCTAAACTTTGTTTCTTGAAAAATGAGTTTCTCTAGCTTTCTCTTGGATTTCTTTTGAAACTTTTCCTTGGTTCTTTGTTTTCCTTTCATTTCGGCCATGAGGCCTTGATTATGAGCATGATAGCTTGATGATGAGAGTTTCTAGATGATGACCTTGTGTTCATCTCAAAGAAACCTCTAAAGCTTGAGTTTTCCTTTTCTTATAACTTATTCTATATGATATCTAGCTCACATGGTTTTTCAACTTAAGAAAATTAATCTAAGGATTTCTAAAAGCCCAAGCCTACCCTTGTCAACCTTAAAGTTGGCCGGCACGTTCTAGAGATTTTTCTCTAGATAGGGGTTTTGGGTATTTAATAAAGAACTTGACTTAGTTTCACTTTCTTTTTCTTTTGTAAGACTTTCGGTTTTGGTATTTTGATCTTTGAGATATTGTATTGGGTTGTTATCTTGTTAAAGTCTTGAATGAGCTCTAGTTAACCATAAAATGAATCTTGCATCATGTTTATTATATGCTTTGCATATCATGTTTACTTCCTTGCTATCACTAAATACCAAGATAATGAATGAACTGGCATTATCATGTTTATATTTCAAGCTATGCATTATCATGTTTATATTTCAAGCTATGCATTATCATGTTTATATTTCAAGTTCTCACTAAATATCAAAGATAATAATATGTTGCACCTCATATTTATTTTATGCTATCACCTTACTTTCTAATGGAACCTAAAATGAGTGTATAAGCATGTTTACTTTTATGTTATCACTTAAATGAACCTAGAGCTCAAAGACTTGCCCATTGTTGTCTCAAACAAAGGTCTAAAAATATTTATTTCCTTTGGTTCATATTTTGGCCCTAAGGGGTCTTGGTGTTTCTAAGTATTGAAAACTATGTTTTATACTTTTTCCATGCTTTTATGAGTTTAAGGAATGCATAGAACTAAGTTTTATGAATTTAGAACCTCTTGAGACAAGTTTGATTTAGCTACTGCCCTCATAAATATTTTGATGATTTTAGATGTTAAAAATGTTTATAAATGAGTTTTGAAAGTTTTAAAAAGGTTCCAAGAGAAACTAGTATTTTATGTGCTTTAGAAAATGTGTTTGATGCCTTTAAATGGAGATGTTTGTTTCGGTTCTGCCTTGCCATGTTTAGCCACTGTATGAGCTGTGTTAATGATGATAATATGCTTATGTTTAAGTATAATTAATGTTAAGACTCATATGTGAAAGATAAGAGAAGTTAGAAACTAGAAAAGAATTAATTTGAGAGTTCTAGATCCTTTAATGTTTGAATTTTCTCGATTCTGTCCAGCAAAGTTTAGTAATGCCAATCACGGATTTCAATTAGTTTAAATGTGTAGGAATGAGTCATAAATGGTTTAGGACTTGATCTTGATGTCTTAGGAGCAAACCGGACTTAGAAAGGGTCATTGTTGTGACTCCTAGGTACCCGTAAAGTTAGGAATATGAATTCTGCACTCTTGAGGTTTAGAGATGTTCTTGATCATAGTGTGAGGTGAGAAATACTTAGTTAAGACCTTATAAGTTCCCGAGAGATTAGGTTTGATGATTTATAACTTAGAATATGAGTTAGGGACCTTAAGGGTCAATGCATAAGACACTAAAAAGTTGTTAATGCTATGATGTGTTGTTTGATGCAATGATATGATGACATGTGCTTGATGCATGAGAAAATGATTGATGAAATGTTAAAGTTTATCATAGCATGAGATTTCATGAGAACATGATGTGTGGATTAGATTGTGGCAGTTTGAAGGAAATTCGGTTTAACAGCTGTTATGCTGCCGAATTTTCATCAAACCTTAAAGGGTTGAAAGAAATGATTTATGAGTACCATATAAGTTGAAAACCCTGGGTGACACCGGTTTGGCCGAGCACCCCTAGGAGATTTTTATGTGACAAAGCACTGAGACGCGCTTCCCCCAAGGAGGTGCCGGTTCAGCCGAGAACCCCTGGGAGGAGACAAATCCGTGAGGGTATGAGTAGATGCAGCCTACCAAAGCGGACAAATTGTGAGGCCATGCATGGCTAGCAAAGCGTTTCAAAGAGGGTAATCCCAGAGAGAGATGATCCCTGCCCCCTACTCGTACTTGCGAGTCGGGATTATTATTTATGTTTCGCTTATTCAAGATAATAAGCAAGAGCTAGTGACGACTAGTTAAGGTATGAGCTCATAACCTAGTTATTATTTTTAGGGTGGCCTATATGCTAAAGTACCATGATTGATGTCACGAAGTTGAGGAATGATTCACTTCAAAGTTATATGCCCTCATGCCACATGATTTATGTTTACGTGCTTTGATGTTGTCTTATATGCTCAAGTATTGCCATGCATCCATGATATAACATGTTGCATTCATAACATCAAGATGCATGCTAAAAGGAATGGACCTTGGATAATTAGTTTTGGAAAACCTTAATTAAACCTTATATGCATGATCATTATTTTATAAATAAGCCCAAGTTCTTGAGGATGTGTACGATGTAACCCTAGGATAGGAGACCCCTACTGAGATTTCTTTAGCAAGATTTCTCACTCCTCTCTTTCTTTCCTTCCGTCACATCTTTAGAGAGCAATGGCGACGTTCGTGCTTTTCATTGACACGCCAGTATGGGAGATACACTTCAACCCGGACCACCGTTCATATCACTTTGAGGGTCGATGTGCCGTTCGTGTTTTTGTGTACATGGGACGACCTTTCGCTTATCCAGTTTCGAGCTACCAGTTCACTCCTACCGCGCCTTTTGGTAGTGATGACATGATCTTCGAGCGCACCCGCCCACGTGAGGAGCAGTTGCGACGTGCCCGTACCTCTGCCTCTATCATCCGAGATTTCCCGGAGTACGTACCTCGTTCGAGGAGATCCGAGACTGACCCATCCGAGGATTGGCCAATGCATGTTCCTTCGGAGGGTTCAGCCCCTTTTCCCCGATCCCGACGTATGGGGAGTGAGGAGACTGTGGTGCAGCCGTGCCTGGCAAGGAGAGCCGAGATACGTCCGCAGCAAGGAGCCCACATTCAGCCACCTCGTGTGCTTTTCACGTTGCATTGGGCCACTCAGGAGGAGTTAGAGCGTTTTCCTGGCTACCTGCCTCCATCACCCGTGGATTCCCGTCGCCACTAGACTCCATTGGAGAACTTTTGAGTACACGAGCTTCGCAGGGATCTTTCCTTCGGCCATACCTTTTGGGAGGGGATGTAGTTCAGTGCTCATAGCATAGTAGGAGGATAGTATTTTGGGTTTTTATCCTTACGTTGTACCATGTACTTTGCTATCTGTTGTATTTCCTTTTTCCATTGTATTCCAAGCTCTGCCCGTTTTTATAAGGGTATGAATAGTTATGTACTTTAGCTACTTTATTATTAATGAAATGTTTCTGTCATCTTCATGATCTATGTTCTTCTGATGTATGATTTATTTTGCAAGGTTGTTTATGATCGTTACGCGTGCTTTACGTTTCTGTCATTCGATTAGTTAAGCTCGCGGCTCTCACTTTGCTTTATGTTTTCAAAAAGAAAAATTTTCCCATAATTTCCGCTAAGTATTTTAATGAAAGAATGAGACTATGAAGTAATAGCCTAATGTTTAACCTAATGTGTTCTAGAAAGTTGGGTTAAAAATTAGGGTGTTACATGGAGACCCTAAAAATAGGATTCCTCTGCTTTATTAAACACTCAAACACATACAATCCCCTTCATATATCATATGAACCTTATGGGGATGGCCGAGGTCAGCCGTCCTCGTATTTCGGTAAAAATGACCTCAGGGGCATTTTGGTCATTTGAAAGTTTAGTGAAAATCGGGGCATTACATTATATGTGTTGCTTGTGCATACGAGGCATTGTCATGCATACATTAGATACTTGTTGCAGTCATGACATTAAGACCCATGCTAAAAGATACCCACTTTGGATAAATAGATTTGAGAAGTTTAAAACTGAACCTTATGCATGTACACCCTTTTCATAATGAAAACCGAAGTGGCTAGGGATGATGACGATGACACTTGTGTTAGAGTCAAGAAGCCCTACTGAGAATCTTGAATAAGTTTCTCATCCTTCTCCTTTCTTCTGTGTCGTCTCCAGACGAGGATAATGGCATTGCTCGTGATTTTCCATGAGGCATGGACGTGGGAGATATGCTACGAACCCGAATCAGAGGGTTGCAGTGGGAGTATGGAGATAGTTTTTCTTTGTCATCCCCTTATACTTTTGTGTAGCCTAGTCCCTTAATGGGCATGTTAGCGGAGACTAGGCTAGTTTAGTGATAACCATGTTTAGTTTTGGTTTAGTGTATGCGCAACCGTATTAGTGGATTTAATATCTTTGGATGTCCTTTATATATATAGGACATTGTTATTATGTTATAGATATGATACGATAATTTGGTATGTGATATGTTATGCTTTGGCTTTTATATATATCATGATGAGGTTTATATGATTGCTATTATTATATGAGTATTAACCGATATTTATACACGTACGTGGCTCGCATTTTGGTTTTAAAGTTTCAAAAAAAATTTAGTCATATTTTTATTACTTGTATTTTAAAGAAAAATAAATTAATTTCTAAAATAAAAGCGTAACAACTAATAATTAACCGGAATGCGACTCGAGCATATTAGGATAAAAGTTAGGGTGTTACACCACTCAATTCGCTTTCTATTATAGTGTCATTGTGTGAATAAAATAAGGACAAAGGTGAAAAAGACACGAGGGAAGACATGTAACATCCCCAAATTTATAACTAAGATAAATATTAATCTTAATTAGCGATAGCAAAACCAAGAGAATTTGGACAAATGTTATGAAACACAACAAATAGACTACTTAAGTATGTCTAGAGAAAAATGCAAAGAATTACGAAAATGCCATCACTTAGTAGAAATTATGAAAATGCCCTTGCTATGTAAAGGAAATTACCAAACTACCCTTGCCTTATTAAATGACAAAGATACCCTTACTCTATGAATGGAATTACAAGAATACCACTATCATTGTCTAATTACAAAAATATCCTTGTCTTAGTTAAAGAAATTACTACAATGCCATTTGCACAAATCCCTAGACTTGTTTTTAGACAAGAATGAATCTAAGCCATTGGATTAAGATGATAACACAATAATTTAACCACATACATCATACACATTTCTGAATCACATACATGCACTAAAGGTTAGAAAATCTCCACTAACATCTTTGCACAAAACATGGAGCATTTTCATCCAACATGTTTGCATAAAACATGGAAACATGTTTGTACAAAACATGGAGCATTTTCATCCAACATGTTTGCACAAAACATGGAAACATGTTTGCACAAAATATGGAAACATGTTTGCACAAAACAAGGAGCATTTTCATCCCAAAATTCAGCCAACATGTTTCCATAAATCATGCTCCAAGTGCTTTCCTTCTTCTATTTTTTTCTCTAATCTTTCCAGTATAAATACTCCTCAAACTCTCTTCAATTCAGAAACTCCCTAAGTGTTCTTTCTTTTTTATTCTATCATTCTTCTTATGTTCTTCAAAGACTTCTCTTGATCCTCTAAACTTCATCCAAACACTTAAATCCTAAGTCCAAACTTTCACTAGCCCTCACAAGAGTTACAATCTTTAACTCTAGTAAGAAATATTTTCTTAAGCACTCAAGTTCTAGAGCCAAGATTCAAGAAGTGTCATCCACTTCAAAGACTCTTGTTCAAAGCTTAAGGAAGAATAGAAGGACCCTTTTTAGACCCTACACAAGAGGTAGGAGTTTCTTCTTTATTTGTTCAAGTATTGTTGGCTTCTAACTTTGCTCATGGATAGAATGCCTCAAACTTAAGTTATTGTCAAAAGTTTTGAGTAATTATATTTTTAGAAAACACAACATGTTCTATTCTGCTATGAGTACTTTTATGATGTTATCAAACTCAAATATAACTTAAAAGATTGTATGTGAAACTTGAGTTAATAAAGATAACTTAAGACATGAACATGGCAGGTGCTGGAATTTCTAGTTATTTCTGGCAGTAGTTACTTCGAAAATTAGTGTTCATAAAATATGAAGGATCTCAAAATGAAAATATTTTTATTATAAACTAGACTCATTGTAGAACACTCTCCAAAAAGAATCACCTAAAACGGAGTTTCCTAGCCCAAGATATAAATTTTTAAAGTAGAGCATAAGACTGAAACTCTTAATCTGACCTTGTAGTAGTAAAATAGGTGTAACTCACTCTAGAAAAATGCAAATGGACTGATTTCAACTTTGTGGAAAAGCTAACACATCTACAAACACACTTATGTATGCTATGCATAAATTTGTACACCACGAAAATACAGAATGAGAGATATAATTTCGGGACAGTGTGCTGAGAAAGTCTTGAAGGTAGTGTGATACTGTGAGAGTGCAATTTGGAAAGGTTCTGGCTAAGGAAAAACTTGGTATTTAAGCGTGTCCATTGTGACCCACCTCTCTTTCCTGGGAATCCTGCTATGCACAATTTACAGTTGATTTACACTAATCTAAGATGATAGTGCTACAATTTTTATTCTAAAAGATGTCAGAACTCTAAATAAAAGATTCAAGTCTCGTAAAGAGATAATTTTAAGGATTTAAGTAGAATAATAATCTTCAGGAGATATATATAAAAGTCATAATAAAAATATATAAAGAACCTCTAAAAATATCTTAAAGGGTATTAATGTATTAATGGAAATACTAAGAGTACAAAGAAGACTAAGAAAAAGATAATACCAAGATATTCATAACCTATTAGGAACACTAGAGACCTAACTTGATAACTTAGGTTGCTTAATATGAATTATCTATGAGAATGTTTACTATGAGATTTACATGATATTGTCTATGTTACATGAAGTGATATACAAAAATGTGAATGTATTGATGAGATATGAAATGATAATGATAAAATGATTGACTGTGCCATGATTTATTAATGTGCATACATTCATGTTTCAAATGAAATAATAAATAGACCAACTCATTGCTTAATCCTCTTTGAGGATTAAGGTATTGATGATTTCACTCAGTGAGAATAAAAGTAAAACCTGAAAAAGTAGCAATGATAGTCTGGAAAAGTGGACTTGAGCTAAACTCATGGCTTAACCCCCTAAACCGTTGAGATCATGGCAACGGAAAGAAAACTGAAAGGTTGTGGCAACGGCCACGGTATGAGCTCATTACCCTTTTAGGGTGGTCTAAGGCATTGATGCATTCATCCCGTGAGTAATTAAGAAATATGTTGATGAAATAAATGAAAGATGATGATCACTAAACAAGTGAATGTTGAGGATGAGTAATCATGAAATGCATGCAGCTCCTAAATGATTATTGCTTATTAGTGGTTTTTCATGATATGCTTATATGTATGCTTGATGAAATACTGAATGGATATTTCTGCTAATGTTTAAGATTAGTTTAAAAGTAACTGCACTTCGGCTAATCACGTTTGTGAAAGTTTGATAATTGAATTCTTACCTGTTCACTTTTTTATAATAAACCCGAAGTGACTGGGACGACAACGATGACACTTTTAGTACAAGTAGGAACTCCTACTGAGAAATCATGTATTTCTCACTCCTATGTTTATTTTCCGTTGTCGTTACCAGAGACAGACGTGTCCACCTAAAGCAATGAAGCTGTAGTTGAGGAAGGAGGTAGCACGTGAAGATTTCAAACCTTTCAAGTAGGAGCATTCCGAGCTTTAGTTACATTATAGTTTTTGAGAAACAATTAGTAATAGTAGAACTTATATTGTTATTTGTAATAACTTATTAGTATGATATATGCCCTGTTGTGACTTATGTATTAAGTGATTATATTCCAGTTTATGTGATAATAGTTCTACACTTAGTCTCTTATTCCGCTTATTTAATTAAGTGTGCAATGTAACTTGATTATTATCTATAAAAGCGCTATGTACTTCACTTCTCGTTATAGGCTTAAGTTTTCAAAAAAATTAATTTATTTAAAGAAAAAAAAACTTCCACTATTTTTCTAAGTTAATTTCAAAAGAAAATAAATACAAGGCATAAGTGACAACTAATAGAATCCAAATGTGAACTTAAGCACAATGGGGTTCTATTAGGGTGTTACAAGTCACAATGCTTGAATATTCATGGAAGGTCAACAAAAGAACGAGAAGAAGTTATCTTGGATGATCAAGGGGAGCCAATTGGACCTACTGACAAAGTAGTATATAATTTAAGCTACTGTTTTAGCACAATAGCAAGGAATTTAGATTTGTGTCCTGTGACTTACACAAATTGGAAAGCCATTCTTGACAACAATTCTATTTGGGAATTTGTCAAAGTAAGAACATTGAAAATAGCTTACTTTTTACTAATACATATTGGATTATTACTAATAATATCATTGTTTATTTTTGTAGTCTAAATTCATAATCTAGGATAAAGGGGAAAATGTGATACTTGCTCGTATCAATGATGCTTGGAGATGACATAAGACTAGTATTAGGAAGAAGCATTTTCTAAACTACAAAAATATGAACCAAATGCTGAAAAATCGTCCAAAAGACGTACCAGAATCACATTTTCGAAAGCTGATTGCTTATTGGAAAAATGAGGATGCCAAAATAAGCTATTTGAAATCTAGTGCAACAATTATTTACATCATGCATATACTCTTCATGCATATGTTATGCTTGAATAAATAACACTTTGTTGCAATGTAGAAAATGTGCTAGCAGAATACAAGAAATAGGGCTTAACAAAAGTTTAGGTATCGGATGAGACCAATAAATTTTGCAAGAATAAGTGCAAGATTGGTATCATCTTTATGCAAAATTGATAATTACATATATATATATATATATATATATATATATATATATATATATAAGCATATGTCGTTTTTATGTATGCTAGTTATATTTTACTAAGTGATGTTTGAATTAAATTTAGTGTACTACAAATGAGAATAATGAACAACCTAGCCAAGGAGAAATGTTCACTGAAAGTCGCCAAAGCAAGAAGCGCAAACAATTGGATAAGGACACTCTAGATGCAATTGTAAGTTTCTGATTGGATGCAAGCTATTATTGTGATGCATACATTTGTGTGATTTTAATTGAAATTACATTTGCTCAAATTAGGCACATCTTCATAGTGAGAATAAAAATTCTAAAGACTCTGCTATTAGAGCTTTCCAATCCTTATTTGGGAAAGAAAAACAAGGAATAGTGCATTGTGGTAGGAGAGTTACCACACTAACTATGTTAAAAAGAAGTGAAGAGATAGCCACCCTTAAACAACAGCATGCAAATAAAAAGCTTCCTTAGAAAGTAAGGTTGATGTGATGCAATAAGAAATGGATGATCCAAAGTCTCTTGTTAAACTCTTACTACAACAAAATAGCTCAAGATTAGATATGGAGGCCTTGGCTGCTCAACTGGGATGCACTTCTAGTGGTCCAAACAAGTCACCCACTAATCAAAACAATGAAAATGTTTAATTTATTTTATAGGAATCTCAATTGATGGCTTATAGTTTAAAACAATTTATTGTTCTAGTGGATTTGATAATTGCTTCCAATGTTTACCAATTAGTATCATTATCCTTATATATTTTGGTTTGTTATCCTTACATGTCAAAGAAGGTTAAGTTTCTTCTCATGATGTTGCTACTTTCTTTAGGTTGTTTTGTGTTGTCTTGTTGTGTTGCTAATTGCTACCACCTATAAATGTGTTTGAGCTATTTGTTTGTGTTTTCTTATCAGAAAATTATTCTCTATAAAAAAAAATAGTTTGGGAACTAGTGTATGTGTGGATTGTTTAAGTTTGTGCAACTATCTCTATTGCAATAGAAAGTTCTAGGAGTTAAGTTTGAAGTGGATTAAAGAATGTAGATTGGTTGAGTATGTATTGTATATTTTAATGAGAAATGTTATAATTTGACTTTGGTTCTTATTATACTATGCTAGTTGTTCTTAGTGTTGTGGTGCATTTTTTAATGGATGATGTGCTCTTATATTGCAATGACTAAATTACTTAATGTTTCTTTTTGTTGATATTTACTCTAGTTGTTATTGCTAAAAAAATTTGCAAAGTCCCGTAAATGTCTTGTACTTATATTGACCTTAACTTGTTTTATTAATTATATGTTTATGTTATTTAATTTCATGATATTATGCAGCAAAATCATGGTGAGGGAGAAGAATACCCCAACCACAAAGAATATGATGATTAAATAGATAAAGAGTGAAAGAGATTAGGATCTTTTGAGATGATATAGGACTTTGACGTTGTGCTTCAAGATTTTTTTGTACTTAGTGAATATTTTGTAACTATCAATACTTAAGTAGATGTTATCAAGGTTTATATCCTTTCATTATGTGATTTTGAAATAGTATTTTGTAGGTGTCATGACTTAACTTGTAAGCTACTTATTAATGGTTATAATGTATGCACATGGATCTTATGGACTTAAAATAGGATTTGATAATTATATGTATGAGCTTGTAATGGATTAATTGATTTACAATGTTTTGTTTATATTGTAATATTTTTGTTTAGACTAACCTATTACAAAAAACTATATATATATTGAAATTTGTAACACTTGTAAAATTATCCTTATAAATACTAGTATCATTTATAAAATTGTTGTCTACTAAGGTACACAACACTGGTAAAACCATTGTCTATTGGAGCAGACAACATTTGTAAAACAGTTGCCAATTGAGATAGACAACAGGTGTAAAACCATTGCTTATAACAAGCAATGCCTTTTAGCCTGTTGTGTAACACCCCAATTTTTCTGTTAGAGTGAAAATGACCAAAATGCCCTTAAGGCCATTTTCCATCCGAAATTCGAGAATAGCCGACCCGAAAGTCCTTGAAGGGCCAACTCAATGTGTAAGGGGGATTAGATGGCTTTTGAATGGTTTCGGGAGCGAAAATCTCGTTTTCTGAGGTTTCAGGTCAAAATGACCAAAATACCCCTATAGCATTTTTATGTGGGTATAAGTGCCGATTGAGCCTGAAACTTCTTCAGATGGTTTTAAATGATGTTTTTATGTCTTTTGTAACATCTGTTTAAGTCCCGGTGGTCCTAGGCAGTTTTTGTATAAAATTATGATTTTGCCCCTAAGCATAGTGTTTTTAAGTTTAATTGCGTGATTAAGCAAACCTAAGCAATATTAGGCTCTAATCAAAGATTAATTAATTTCCATAATTAATCTAGAGCCAAAATAATTTATTAAAGTTAATTAGAACCTAAAATTACTTAGATTAAACCTAAATCTCTTTTTAAACTCAAGATTCCTAGTCATGGAATCTTGAATAGTGTTTTTTCTCTCCAATTGCTTAAATTAAGGAATTGTGTCTATATTTATTTATGCATAAAATGAGTTTAAATCCCTCTAATAATTTAAGAGCACTCCCTAATCATGTCTTGAGATCCTTAATTACTTTCTTAGTTACCTAAACACTTACTTAGCAATTTCTAATGGTAAACCTAATCTTAGTTACCTAAACATTTACTTACCACATGATGAATTTATTTTACACACAATGGCCATGCTTACACCATGCTTGAGCCCATACTTACCATACTTTCAACCATGCCTTTGAATGACCACAACAAAGAGATATTTTCTCTCCTTCCCTCCATGAAACAACACGGCTACCTTCTCCTCCATTCATCCTTCATTGCTTTGTTTTTCTATAAATACATATGCTTAGGAGCTTGAAAGAACCTTTGGATCGTTTGTCAAGTTTAAGTTTCAAGCATTCTTGCAAAGTTCTCTTACTTTTCTATCAAAGTTTCAAAGAGCTTTCTTCTTCTTTATCTTCTTCATCTTCCACCTTGAGCCACCACATCTCAACCTTAAGCCACCATATAACCATAACAAACCACCATCGAAACACTAAAACATCCTTTCCCAAACACAAGCTCACCTAAAACACATCTCCTTTCCTTTTTCCTCCATTCAGCCGAATCATCATCATCTCCTAGAGAAGAGTTTTTCTTCTCATTCCTTGCTAGATCAAGCTCTCTTGTCCTTCCAAAAAGAATACCACTTGGTAGGGAGTTGTTCTAAAATACTTCTTTCACTCAAATATGTTTTGTTCTTGAAGAATAATGTTATTTCTATGAGTTTCTCTTGGTTTTTCCCTTTTCGGTTTTCCTATGTTATTTCCTTTTCATTTTCGGCCTCAAGGCCTAAGTTTACTCCTCATGATAACTTGATGATGAGTGTCTCTAGATGATGACTCATGTTCATCTCAATGAGACCTCTAAAGCTTGAGTTTCTTTCTTCAAGTTTTATTTGTTACTTAGCTCACTAATGATTTTACCTTAAGAAAATAATTATAAAGATTTCAAAAAGCCCAAAGCCTACCTTTGTCAACCTTAAAGTTGGCCGGCACATTCTAGAATTTACTCTAGATAGGGGTTTTGTGTACATAATAAAGAATATGGTGTATTTTCCTTTGCCTTATAGTTTCGATTCCTTTCTTTCCTTTTTCCTTTGAAGTTTTTTTTTCTTGAATCCATTTCCTTGAGCTTGATGATGATGTTCAAAGAACCATGAGGTTTCTTTGAAGCCTTGGTTCTTAGGACTCTAGAGCTTACTTTATCTTAGTGATATTGAGTTTGGGATTGAGATGTTGATTCTTTAAAGTCTTGTATGAGCTCTAATGATATATAAAAATGGATTAGCATTCATGTTTAAATTTATGCCTTGCATAGCATATTTACTTGCCTTGCATAGCATATTTACTTTTCTATGTCATCACTAAGCTCTCAAGAATAAAGAAATGAACTTGCATTATCATGTTTAATTTCAAGCTTTGCATTCCATGTTTACTTTTCAAGTCATCACCTAATCTTAAAGATAAAAATGAGTTGCATCTAATATTTATTTTAAGCCCTCACTTTACTTCTCTAATAAAAATAAAATGAAGTGCATAGCATGTTTATATTCTTGTTATCACCTAAAAATATTAAAGCTCAAGACTTTAAAAAAGTTGGATATGGAAGCGTTCCTTTGAATACAAAACTCGGCCATGTGATGATGATGAGCTTGGTGTAAGTTTCATCTAGTCACAAGTGCCAATAACCAATGTTTTTATGATTTTCTTAAGCTTAGATGAACTCAATGAATGTTTCAAGTATGATTTTATGTTTTAAATGATAACCATGAAGGATTTAAAATAGCTATTGTCTTTATTTATTTTATGATGATTTTATTGAATTTAAATTGTTTTCCAATGAGTTTTAGAAGTCTTAAAAAGATTCCAAGAGAAACTAGCAATTTATGTGTGTTAGAAATGAATTGAAGTTCTATGCATGATAGGATGATAATGATTTCAGTTCTTCCTTGTTTATTTTTCTCACTGTATGATGATGATTTTATGATGTTAGAATGTGTGTATTCATGTATATTTGGTGTTAGCATTAATTTGAGAAAGCTAAGACAAGTTAGTAACTAGAAAAAAATTAAAATGAGACTTCTAGAACCCTTAGAAATGAGATTTTATGGATTCTATTTCAGCATGGTTAATATTAGTAATAGTGGTTTATAATTAGAGTGTATGTGTAGAATCCCTCATAATTGGTTTAGGAATTGATCTTAGTACTTTAGGAGAAGACCAAACTTAGAAAGGGTCAAAGTTGTGACTCCTAGGTACCCGTAAATTGTAAAATATAGATTCTGAACTAATGATGTTTAGAATAGGTTATGATCATGATAATTAGTGAGAATAATTAGTTGTAAAACCTATAGGTGCATAAGAGGTTAAGATTGGATGCTAGAGAACTTAGATTTCAAGTTTAAGGCCCTAAAGGTCAAAGCATAAAACACTATAGTTTCTTTGATGCAATGATGATTGTTAATTCAAGTATGATGAGATGATGCATGTGCTATGATGAGTATGCTTATGTGATTTAAAATTTATCATGATTATAGAAATTGAATATAAAAGTACATAAATTTGAAAGAAATTCGGTATACAGCAGTCATGTTGTCGAATTTCCATCAAATTTAAAGCACTTGAGAATGTTTTTGAAAATCATATAAGATAAGTCCTAGGTGACACCGGTTCGGCCAAGCACCCCTAGGAAATGAGTTTTTATATGTGACATAGCACTGAGACATACTTCTCTTGCTTTGGTGGGGAGGAGGCAAATCCATGAGGGTATAGTAGATGCAGCCTGCCAAAGCGGACAATTCGCTATGCACTAGATACCAGTAGAGCATTTCAAAGAAGGAAATATTCCTATGGACTCCCCGAATTAAAGGTTATGACAGGTGATCGTTAGGCCCCCTAGCCCGTACTTTAGAAGTCGGGATTTTTATGATTACACTTATCATAGGATAATTAAGAGCTAGTGACAACTAGTTAAGATATGAGCTCATAACCTAGATGAAGTTTTAGAGTGGCCCAATGATGCTAAAATATAATTGTAACACCCCAATTTTCTGTTAGAGTGAAAATGACCGAAATGCCCCTAGAGTCATTGTTGGCCCAGAATTCGAGGATAGTTGACCTGGCAGTCCTCGAAGGGCTAACTTAATGTTTGAAGGGGATTAGATGGCCTTTGAATGGTTCCGGGATTGAAAATCTCCTTTTCTGATGTTTTGGGTCAAAATGACCAAAATACCCCTATTGTGTTTTACCTGGGTACGAGTGTTGGATGAGCCCAAAACTTCTCCAGATGGTTTTAAACAATGTTTTTATGCATTTCGTGACATCAGTTTAAGTCCCGGTGGTCCTGGGTGTAACACCCTCCCAAGCACAACATTATTCTTAAACCATGACATCGTACTCGAGAGTTGTTACTTTTTACTTAGCCGACCTTTCTTAAGTAACTATAGGAAATTCGATGGCCTCGTGTACTAACTAGCGTAATCGATCAACATATATAGCAAGATACAAAACATTTATTTAATATAAAGTCGATTACATAGGAAAGCTCTTCTATGAGCTCTAATACACATATGTTCTCTGTTAAGTTTACACACCTATACATACATCTAAGTACATATAATACAATCTCAAACACTGGACTGCTGCCAATCCGACCTCTTTTGGTGTAGCATCCCATAGTTCTCTAGTTCAACCTGGAGACGACACGGGAACACAAAAACACATAGGGGTGAGAATTACACAATTCTCAATAGGGCATTCCCCAAAACATACACTGGAAATTAATGTCATCGTCATCGTCCCAGCCACTTCGGTTTATTAAGAAATTGTGAGCATACAACCTAGATCAAAGGTTTATTTTTAAATTTCTAAACCATACTTCCAAAGTGGGTCGCTTTTATTATTCAATCACTTGATATACATATAGCATACTACTTAATATTATAGTGCTTTATTTACAACTTTACTTACTCTTGGTACATTAAAAAGAATCTTAGAAATACTATCCCTATCTTTTCGTGCCCTTGACCTAATCAAGGGGACTTTTCTGTGCCCTTTACCCACTGAAGGGGACTTGCTCATGCCCTTTACACATTAAAGGAGACTTTTCCGTGCCCTTTACACTCTAAAGGGGACTTTCCCATGCCCTTTACACGCTAAAGGGGACTTTCTCATGCACATTAAAGGGGACTTTTCCTTCTTTACATAGCATATATATCATCCTCAAGCTCACATATACAGGCATACATTAGCATAAATTTTTGAGCTTCATAATGCTTCAAACACACACACACACACACATACATATATATATAGCATTCATTTATCACATTTCTCTTTACCAATGCATGCATTTATAATCATATAAATAATCAATCACATGTGATTCTCATTCATTCCTCATAAACCAAGCTTTAAAGTACATAGCATGCATCTAAGTTCATCATACTGGCATCAAAGGACATTTTACTTCCAAATCAAGAATGTAGCTCATTTCCAGCATATTGATAGATTTCTCATTCCAATAACAACAATTAATTTCTCAATCAAACGGCCAATTCAAGGATCATAAAAATTCCTCATGACATCTCAATGTGTCTAAGAGACCTGTAAACTTTTCATAGCAATCAGAGTTCTCTAACCACACAAAATAAATTATACAAATTCAGTGGTCAGAGGCCACTTTTTCACAGCTCAGAATAGGGTTCTCACAATTTTTAAATTTAGCAAATGGTGGAATCAACTCAAAATAAAAATCAAAGTTACACTTTAAGATGTTATTAAATCCCTGTAAAACTTTCAAAGGATAATTCCATCATTTGCTATGGTCACAAAATTATACAAATTTACAGCTTCAGTACCAAGATTTCAGCCAGCATAGTTAGACCCTCAGTTTATGATTTTTCTCAGGCAGTAAAGTTCTTTATCATGAACTACAAAAATTATCAGAGTTTCCTTTGATGTTAGCTTCAACATATAATTTTTATAACTAATAAAAATGACAATAAATGAGCCAGAAATGTCGTGAACAAATTCTTTCCTGCTGAAATCCGAAAATCCAGCAGCCTAGCCAAAACTTATTTTGACAAAAATCATTATTTAACCTCATCCAAACACTCCACCAAAATTAATACATCAATATTCATGCATAATCATCCAATAAAACTCAGAATTTCAGAATTATTCAATCATAATATTTCAGAGAAAAATCAGAAAGAAAATAGGATGAAACAAGCCCTACTTGGTGGCTTTAGTGATCTTGGCTCCAAAGATTGATTCCCTTTACTTCCAAGCCTTCAAACCTACACCAAACCCTTCCTCAAACAGCTGATAATGAGCTCTCAAGGTATGAAAAGTTGATAGATTCAAATTCTAATCGGTTAGGATTGTAGGTGTTGAGGTGTAGATTAAGTTTAGTGAAGGAGGCTAGAAGTTTTAATGACTTTAAACTAGTGTTTTGGGCTTTGAATGAAAGCTTAGAGCTCTTGAAAATGGAGTTTTCTGCATTTTCCTTCTTATGGCCGAGAAAGCATTTTTTGGCTTCTTGAATAAGTTTATGTTTGCATTTATCTTGTAACATTAGTGCATGATTGTTATATATTATCTTAAATGATCTTTAATGTAGTAAAGTAAAATGGATGGCTAGGATCAATCTTGTAATTCAAGATTGAATCTTAACCATTCATTTAAGATAAAGGGATAAGGTCCATTAATTTTTAAAGATTAAAATAGCTTTCGGTGTTAGAAATCACACACCGAAATTCTATCGAACGGGTAAAACAGTGTACCCGGGTAATCAACTATTGCCCGAAAATTAATTCTAGATATAAAATATTTATTCCTATCTATTCTTAATCTCAATCCTATAATTTCTTAGTTTCGGACATCTTCGGGCCCTAATTCTAGGGTTTCGGCTGTCCCGGCAGGTCTGCAGGGCCCGTAAGTTACTATTCATATTTTTTTTTTTTTTTTTACAAATTCGTTGGATTGTCCTGATCATTTCTATATTCATCGGATTTTTGAAATTATGGCCAGAAAAGCTCAAATTAATTTTTGAATAATTTTTAGGGTATTACACCGGGTAATTTTTGTTCAAAATTATGATTTTGCCCCTAGTATAGTCTTTTTGAGCTTAATCGTATGATTAAGCAAACCTAACCAATATTAGACTCTAATCAAAGATTAATTAATTTCCTTAATTAATCTAGAGTCGAAATAATTTATTAGAGTTAATTAGAACCTAAAATTGCTTAGATTAAATTTAAATCTCTTTTAAATTCAAGATTCCTAGTCATGGAATCTTGAATAGTGTTTTCTCTCTCCAATTCCTTAAATTAAGGAATTGTTTCTACAATTGTTTATGCATAAAATGAGTTTTAAATCCTCTAATTGTGTATGAACACTCCTTAATCATGTCATAAAACTCCTAATTACCTTCTTAGTACCTAAACACTTGCTTAGTAATTCCTAATCACAAATCTAACTTAAGATACACTTAATTACACCCCTAAACCACAAATTAAACAAAAGAAACCTTTCCTCCCTCTCTCCTAGACCTACGATCACTCCTCCCCTCCATGCCCAAATATTTGAAATTCAAATGAAGCTTCAAGTCCATGCCAAGCCATGGTTGAGCCATACCTCAAACCATACTCTCCATACTTTCAACCATACTCCTCCATGCCTCAAAAATTCAATCTCTCACCTCATGGAACATGAGGCAAGCTACACAGCTAGCCCTCCCCTTTGTGCACCTCATTGTTTTGATTTTCTATAAATAGCTACCTTGGATGAACTTGTATCACTTTTGTTCATTTGCTAAGTTTAGAATTTCTAAGCATTCTTGTGTGTTCTTTCTTTTTCTCTCAAGTTTCAAGAAACTTTCTTCTTCATCTTCATCCTCTTCATCTCCTCTTTGAATCACAACCTCAAACCACCATACCACAACCTTGAATCATCTTTTAAACACTTAAACCTTCCTCCTCAAACACAAACACACCAAAAAACACATTCCTTTCTTTTTCTCTCCTCAAGGCCGAAGCCTCATCATCACCTTAGGAGGAGTTTTTCCTTTCATTCTCATCTCAAAGACCAAGCCTCTGTCTTCATACTTGGTAGGGGAGTTCCTTTAAAGTTTTTATTTTACTCAAAAGTGTTTTGTTCTTGAAAGAAAATGCTATTTCTCTTGGTTCTCTTTTTGGTTTCCTCTTCATCTTTTCTTTTTATTTTTCGGCCCAAGGCCTTGTTATTCTTTATGATGGCTTGATGATGAGTGCCTCTAGATGATGACCTTGTGTTCATCTCAAAGAGACTTCTAAAGCTTGAGGTTTTCTTTCTTTAAAGTTTTATCTATACTACTTAGCTCATTAATGTTTCCAACTTAAGAAAATAACCAAGGATTTCAATAAACCCAAGGCCTACCCTTGTCAACCTTAAAGTTGGCTGGCACGTTCTAAAGTTCACTCTAGATAGGGGTTTTGGGTACATAACAAAGAACATGGTGTATATTCCTTCTATTGTGATTTCGATTTATTGTTTCCTTTCCTTTATGTTTTGGCCCTTGTTCTTATTTCCTTATGGCTTTGTTTTCTTTTAAGTTTATTTCCTTGAAGCTTGATGATGATGTTCAAGAGCTACGTAGTTTCCTTGAAACCTTGGTTCAAGAACTTTAAAGCTTATTTTGTTTGTTGGAGATAAATGTTGGGTTGAGATTTTGTTTCTCTAAAAGTCTTGTATGAGCTCTAAGTTAAGATAAAAAGAACTAGCATCCATATTTATCTTTATGTCATCACTAAACTCTCAAGATTAATGAATGAGCTTGCATCCTCATGTTTATGTTTATGTCCTCACTAAATCTCTAAGATAATAATGGATTTGCATAGCATATTTATTTTATGCTCTCACCTCCTAATAAAGAGTAAAATAAAGTGCATTGCATATTTATGTTTATGCCATCACCTAAAAGATTTAGAGCTCAAAGACTTGCCCATTATTATCATAAACAAAGTTTGTAAATGTATGTGTTTTATTCATATGATTTTCGGCCATGTGATGATGGTGAACTTAGAATAAGATCCACCTAATCACAAGTGCTAAAAACCTATGTTTTATGATTATCCTAAGCTTATACGATCTCAAGAAATGTTTTGAGCAAGGTTTTATGATTTAAATCCCTCTCAAGATTATTTTGAAAAAGCTACTACCCTTATGTATTTTATGATGATTTTAATGAAATAATTTGTTCTCAAATGAGTTTTCGAAGTCCTAAAAAGGTTCCAAGAGAAACTCGCAATTTATGTGTTTTATAAATAAAGTTCTATGCATTATATGATGACTTTGAATTTGGTTTTGCCTTGCTTGGTTACTCACTGTATGATGATGATTTAATTATGTTAGAATGTGTATATTCATGTATGTGTGATGATAAAATTAATTGGAGGAAGTTAAGACAAGTTAATAACTAAAAAAGAATTCAAATGTAATTTCTAGATCCCTTAGAAATGATATTTTCTGGATTATGTTCCAGCAAGGGTATTATTAGTAAATAATGGTTTATAATTAGTTTAATTGTGTAGGAAATACTCATAATTGGTTTAGGACTTAATCCTAGTACCTTAGGAAAAGATCGAACTTAGAAAGGGTCAAGAACTTGACTCCTAGGTACACATAATTAGTGAAATATGGATTCTGCATTCTTGAGGTTTAGAATTACTTATGATCATAGAATTGAGTGAGGATTACTTAGTTATGAACCTATAGGTACCCAAGAGGTTAAGTTTTGATGATAGACAACCTAGATTTCAAGTTAAAGAACCCTAAGGGTCAAAGCATAAGACATTAAGGGATTCTGATGCTCTGAGTTGTTATTTCAAGTATGTGGTAATGATGCATGTGCATTGATGAGTATGATTATGTGAATTCAAGTGTACTATGATAATAGGGATTGAATGTGATAGCACATCTATCATGAGTTATTGTGGCATAAAGTATATTTGAAAGAAATTCAGTACACAACTATTATGCTGTCGAATTTCCGTCAAATCAATACTTGAGAATGTTTTTGAAAAAGTATACGGGATAAAGTCATGGGTGAAACTGGTTCGGCCTAATACCCCCAGGAACTGAATCCTTATGTGATGTAGCACTGAGACATACTTCTCCCGCTTTGGTGGGGAGGAGGCAAAACAGTAAGGGTATGAGTGGATGCAGCATACCAAAGCAGACAATTCACTGTGCACTAGATGCCAGTAGAGCATTTCAAAGAAAGAAATAATCCTAAGAGAGGTGATCCTTAAGCCCCCTAGCCCAAACTCTAGTAGTCGGGATTATATTTTTATGATTTTGTTTATCAAGAGGATAAGTAAGAACTAGTGATGACTAGTTGAGGTGTGAGCTCATAACCTAGATGTTTTAGGGTGGCCCATAATGCTTAAGCATGAGTTCTTAAGTCACAAGTTAAGAAAAGAGAAAAGTTTTACTTGAAGAGTTTATATGCCACTAAATGCCACTTACAAGTTGTTTCTGATGTTATGATTGATTGCTTGTTGCATAATGCATATTCATGCATCCATGAGTTGCTGCATTCATGCATTAAGATTCATCCTAAAAGGAAAGAACCTTGGATAATTGCACTTATAAATTTAATAATGAACCTTATATGCATGCTCACTTCTTTATAATAAACCCAAGGTTCCTGAGGATGTGAACGATGAAACCCTAGATAGGAGTTACCTTACTGAGATTCTTTAGTAAGATTCTCACTCTTTTTTCCTTCTCTCTTTCTTTCCCATCACATCTTCAAAGCAATGCGACGTTCGTGGTTTTTGTTGACACCCCGACGTAGGAGGTGCACTCTGATCCAAACCACGGATCCTACCATTTTGAGGGATGATGTACTATTCACGGTTTCATGTACATAGGACGTCCGTTCGCTCATCTTGTACAAAGCTATTGCTTCTCCCCGACGTCTCCCTTTGGCGACAACCTGATCTTCGAGCGCATGTGCCCCCGTGACGAACAGATCCGACATGCTCGCCCTTTCGCCTCAGCTGTATGCAACTATTTGGAGTATGTACCTCGATCAAGGAGGTCGAAGATGGACCCATTTGAGGACTCGCCGACGCACATCTATTCGGAGAGTTCCACCCCCACTCCCTCTTTTAGGCGAGAGGGGAATGAGGAGACGGTGATGCAGCCAAGGTTAACGAGGAAGGTCGAGATGCGCCCTCACCACGAAGCACACATCCAGCCTCCTCGCATTCCTTCCCCCATCTACTTGTTCACCCCTGAGGAGCTTGCGCAGTTCCCTAGTTACGTACTTCCATCACCTGAGGATTACCACCGCCAACCGTAAAGTGTCTCGATAAGAGCTAGTGCTCACACACACATATAGATAGGATAAACCTTCTTTTGTTATGAGGTTATCCACTTTAGGTGCACTAAGGTAGGAGTTTTTATCTACGCTTTTAGTGTGTTTCAGTTCTGTTGTATTTTCCTTTCTGTTGTATTTGCACTTCCTGTACTAAACCAAGTCCCGCCTTCGGGTGGGTATATTATGAGTATTAATGAAGCATTATCTTTGTAACATCCCCTGCTGCTTTATGGATTGACGACTGTCCCCACAAACCAACACGGGTCTTTTCAGCATGCTTTGTCCTCACTCACACGCTTCCTAGGAAAACTTCCCAGGAGGTCACCCATCCCAAAATTACCCCAAGTCAAGCACGCTTAACTATGGAGTTCTTTCAGTTTAGGCTACCGAAAAGAAGATGCATCTTGTTGGTATAGGTAGTGCAAATCAATTCATATAAGCCCTCCTCAACTGTATAGTCCCATACCTATACAATCTTAGGATCCCTCTCATTCAGGTGTGTAATCGGTTCATTCATGTACCCCTCCGCTTAGAGGACCTTACGAGGAGCCGCTCCTTGTCCGTGCCCTCTTTGCACCGGCGATCACTCCTCGTCCTCGTCCCCGGGCGTTACATGCCCACCAGCTTCCGCCTGGTTCGTCCCCGAACCACACCGTACTGGGAGAGGTGCAAGCTCTGATACCATTTGTAATATCCCCTGCTGCTTTATGGATTGACGACTGTCCCCACAAACCAACACGGGTCTTTTCAGCATGCTTTGTCCTCACTCACACGCTTCCTAGGAAAACTTCCCAGGAGGTCACCCATCCCAAAATTACCCCAGGTCAAGCACGCTTAACTGTGGAGTTCTTTCAGTTTAGGCTACCGAAAAGAAGATCATCTTGTTGGTATAGGTAGTGCAAATCAATCCATAAAGCAGCAAGGGATGTTACAAATGGTATCAGAGCCGGACTATCCTATAAGCCTGAGGATTGGACCGGCTATGCTTTCTTAGAAATTGTCATGCATTATGACTTTATATATATGTATATGACTGTTGATTGGAAATGTTGTGGGTTGCTGTACACTTTGCTTGGTATTGAGACTGATCAACTCAATATTTTCGTTTGGTGTGATAGGAACCAATGACTTCGAATCGGCGATCTAGGAGTGGAGCTGGAAACTATGTCGACATGATGAATACTTTTCGTGAGATGGCGGCTGCCATGAGGGAACAAGCTACAGCTACTACCCGAATGATGGAGCAACTGAACCGCAATGAAAGGCAAAACCCAGCTGATAATCCTGTAGTGAACGAAGTCGATGTAGAATATCAGAAATTTGCCGAGTTCAGAAAGGCAAATCCCCCTCCATTTTGAGGAGCTTTTAATCCCTGTAAAGCAGAAGAATGGATAAAGGCCATGGAAAATATTTTCTTCGTTCTTCTTTGCACAGAGATCTAGAAGGTGGTCTTTGCCACCTATATGCTAGAAGCAGATGCAGATTTTTGGTGGGTTGGCACCAGGGGATTATTTGAAGCTTCCCATACTGTAGTTACCTGGACTATTTTTAAGGAAGCTTTTTACCATAAGTACTTCCCTATTTCTATGAGAAATGCGAAGGAATTGGAGTTCATGGCTCTCAAACAAGGACCTATGAGTGTAGCAGAGTATACTGCCAAATTTGAAGAGCTCTGCAAGTTTTCTACAATTTATCAACGTGACCCGGATGAAGTTTGGAAATGCATGAAATATGAAGGAGGTCTACGAGAAGATATAGAAGCAGCTGTAAGTCTCTTGGAGATTAGGGACTATCCTACCTTGGTAAATAAATGTCGACATGCAGAGGAGTCCAACAGGAAGCTAACAAATTTCAAGTATGCCCAAAACAATGCTAGAAGAGGATTAGCACCTCAAGGTCCCCGATTCAAGCCTGTTAACCAACCTCGGAGAAGGTTTCCACCCAACAATAACAACAACAAAGGAAAACAACTTCAACCTCTAAGACCTGAGACAGGGAGAGATTGCCCCAAGTGTGGGAAAATCATGGGAATCGACCTTGCTGGACAACACAAATCATTTGCTTTAGCTGTAGGAAACCAGGACATAAGATATTTGAGTGCCCTAACAAGAAAGGTCATCAGCCCGCCTCCAGGCACAACAACATGGGCGCATTTTTACTATAAGTGCCAAGGATGCTTCTCAATATGCCGATCTGATCCGAGGTAAGTGTGAAATAAATGGTAATGTCCTAGATATACTGTATGATACGGGTGCCACTCATTCTTTCATATCCCATGACTGTGTACAGAAGTTGCAATTATCTGTGTCTGAACTACCTTATGATCTTCTTGTATCCACTCCTACTGCTGGTCCTGTTAGGACTTGTTATACCTGTGTAAATATTCCTCTTCAAATAGGTGCTAGAGACTTTACTGCCAATTTAGTTTGTCTTCCTTTATCTGGTCTAGATGTAATTTTAGGTATGGATTGGCTAGTACCCAATTATGTCCTTTTACACTGTCCAGATCGAGCTGCCATATTTCTTTCCACTCTACCCTCCATTCCTGTGGTTCCTTTTTCTTTTTATTTGAACCTTGTAACATCCAACCCTAGTAAGACAAATCGTCAGGAATATGTTCTCCTTTCTACTAGTGAAACTGAATGTGACTACGAGTTGAGCAAGATTCCAGTGGTGAGGGAATATCCAGATGTTTTTCCAGAGGATATTCCAGAATTTCCTCCTGAAAGAGAGATTGAATTTTCCATCGAGTTGGTTCCAGGAACGGGTCCTATTTCAATTGCTCCTTATAGGATGTCCCCTTTGGAGTTGAAAGAATTAAAGTCCCAAATTGAAGAACTGTTAGGGAAGCATTTTATTAGACCAAGTGCCTCTCCATGGGGAGCCCCTGTTCTTCCGTGAAGAAAAAGGATGAGGGTATGAGGCTTTGTGTAGACTATAGGCAATTGAACAAAGTGACAATAAAAAATAAGTACCCCTTGCCAAGAATTGACGATCTCATGGATCAATTACGAGGTGCAACTGTATTCTCAAAGATTGATCTTAGATCAGGGTACCATCAGATTCGGGTTCGGAATGAGGATATACCTAAAACTGCTTTTAGAACTAGAAATGGGCATTACGAGTATAGGGTGATGTCTTTTGGATTGACTAATGCTCATTTGTATTCATGGATTATATGAATCGAATCTTCCACCCTTACTTGGATAAATTTGTAGTTGTCTTCATAGATGACATACTTATATATTCAAGGACTGAGGAAGAACATATGGAGCACCTTGGGGTTGTGTTACAAATCCTAAGAGAGAGAAAGTTGTATGCTAAGTTGTCGAAATGTGAATTCTGGATAGGAGAGGTTAGATTCCTAGGTCATGTAGTATCACGAGGAGGAATCTCTGTAGATCCCAGTAAGGTAGAATCAGTACTCCATTGGGAATGACCAACAACGGTGATGGAGATTCGGAGTTTCCTAGGGTTAGCTGGATATTATAGGCGTTTTATCATGAGTTTTTCTTAGATAGCATTACCTTTGACTAAATTAACCCGAAAGAATGCTCCATTCAATTGGACACCAGAGTGTGAAAATAGTTTCCAGGAGTTGAAACAAAAGTTAACCACGGCTCCAGTCCTAGTATTACCTGATCCTTATAGACCCTATGAGGTTTATTGTGATGCTTCTAGTAAGGGTTTAGGATGTGTGTTGATGCAAAATCATAACGTGGTTGCCTATGCTTCTCGACAGTTGAAACCTCATGAAGTAAACTATCCAACCCATGACCTTGAACTTGCAGCTGTGGTTTTTGCCCTAAAGATCTGGCGACATCATTTGTATGGTGTGCAGTTTAATGTTTTCTCTGATCATAAAAGTTTAAAGTATCTTTTTGATCAAAAAGAGTTGAATATGCGGCAAAGAAGGTGGATAGAATTCCTCAAGGACTATGAGTTTAGTCTGAATTACCATCCAGGCAAGGCAAATGTTGTTGCCGATGCTCTGAGTAGAAAATCCCTAAGTGTAGCATGCTTGATGATTAAAGAGACGGAGCTAGTTGAAAGTTTCAAGGAACTTAGTTTTGACATGTTTGTGAACCCTCAGTGTGTGGTGTTAGGGCAAATAAAGGTAACAAGTGAGTTCAAAGGACAAATTTTAGCTGCACAACGTGAAAACCCAGAATTTCAAGAGATATTAAGATCAATTCATGCAAAGAAATTGCCAGGATTCACTCAAGACCAACAAGGTATATGGAGATACAAGGATAGGGTATGTGTACCCACAAGTGGCGATCTTAGAAAGAAGATCTTAGAGGAAGCTCATAGCGGCGAACTTACTATACATCCAGGCATTAGTAAAATGTATACGGATCTCAAGAAAATGTTCTGGTGGTCAGGAATGAAAAAAGATATAGAAGAGTGTGTCAGGAAGTGTTTAACTTGCCAAAAAGTTAAAATAGAACATCAAAAACCAGCTGGGACCCTGCAACCCTTAGAAATCCCGGAATGGAAGTGGTAAAGTATTTCTATGGACTTTGTAATGGGTTTGCCAAGGACATCGTCAGGTCATGATGCTATATGGGTTATAGTAGATAGATTGACCAAGTCTGCTCATTTCTTACCCATTAAGGCTAATTTTCCTTTGGATAAGTTAGCTTCCTTGTACATCCAAGAAATAGTAAGACTACACGGTGTTCCTTCCTCGATAATTTCTGACAGAGATCTAAGGTTTACTTCGAGATTTTGGGGAACGTTCCAAAAAGCCTTTGGTACCAAACTTTGTTTGAGCACTGCCTATCACCCCCAAATTGACGGGCAAACAGAACGAACCATACAAACCCTGGAAGATATGCTAAGGGCATGCGTGATTGAGCAGAAGGGAAGTTGGGACAAGTTACTCCCATTGGTTGAGTTTGCTTATAATAACAGCCATCACGCTAGTATTGGCATGGCCCCGTATGAAGCTCTATATAGAAGAAAATGTCAATCCCCATTGTGTTGGTATGATTCGGGAGAAGCGAGACTATTGGGACCCGATCTTGTTAATCAAACAATGGAACAAATCCAGAAGATCAGGAGCACGATTCTCACCACACAGAGTCATCAAAAGAGCTATGCTGATACTCGAAGGAAACCTTTAGAATTTCAAGAGGGAGAACATGTATTCCTGAAGTTCACGCCCACTACTGGAGTAGGTAGGGCCCTTAGAGTTAAAAAGTTGTCACCTAGGTTTATAGGTCCTTTTCAAATTCTTCAACGAATTGGGTCACCGCTTACCAGATAGCCTTACCCCCACATTTATCCAACCTTCATAATGTCTTCCATGTATCTCAACTTCGAATGTACCACTCAGATCAAAACCATATCATTGAGGCCGAGTCTATACAGTTAAGGGATGACTTGACGTTTCAAGCCCCTCCTATTCAGATCGTTGATAGAGAAGTCAGGCAACTTAGAAATAAATCTGTGCAACTTGTAAAAGTGGCTTGGGGTGAACCTGGTAATGAAGAGTATACATGGGAACTAGAATCTAGGATGAAGACAGTTCATCCTAATTATTTCAGTATGAAATTTTGAGGGCAAAATTTTTTTAAGGTGGGGAGTAATGTAACATCCTAATTTTTTTTCAGAAAATAATTGAGGCTTTAGTAGTAAGAATATCAAAATTTTGGTGTACACAAAAATGATGAGAACAATGTAACGAACGTTTAAAAAAAAAAATGTGAATAGTGTTTTGCAGGCCCCGTAGACCCACCGGAATAGCTGAAACCTTAGATTCAAGACCTGAAGGTGCTCGAAATTTGGAAATTATAGGATTAAGGTTAGAAATAGATAGGAATAAATATTTTATACCTAGAATTAATTTTCAGGCAATAGTTGATTACCCGGGTACACTATTTTACCTATTCGGTTAAATTACGGTGTGTAGTTTTTACACAGTATAAAGCTACCAGTGCAAGCATGCCACCTAGGGTGACAAGTGTGTGGCTTGAGATATGCCACACCATTGCACCTTTATGGCTAACCAATAGGAATTGTACAAAATTACCATATTTAACTTTAAGAAAAACCATTTTGTACTTGAAATCATTATCCATTTTGCCCTAAACTCACAAGATCAATATCTTATCACCACCACTCCATCATTTTCATCCAACACTCCAAAAATACAGCCTCCATGTTTGTTTCCTCTCAAACCTCCATTAACAAGCTTCAAGCTCCAAAAACCCTAGCCCAAAGTCACTAAAACACAAAGTTTCCTTCACAAAACTTGTTCTAGACATCAACACCTACAAATCTAACCGATTAGAATTTTAATCAATCACTATTTTTGCACCTTGAGCCATTATACATCACTGTTTAAGGGAAGATTTAGGGGCTGTTTGGAAGGTTGAAGTGAGGAAAAACTATTCTTGGAAGTACTTTTGGAGTTAGAAGTCTCAAGCATCACAAGTAGGGCTTATTTCATCCTATTTTCTTTCTGATTTTGGTCTGGAATATTATGATTGAATAATTCCTAAATTCTGAGTTTTATTGGTTGATATTATGTTGATATTGATGTATTAATTTTGGTGGAGTATTTAGATGTTGTGAAAAATGATTTTTGTCAAAAGAGAATTTGACACATGCTGCTGGATTTTCGGATTTCAACAGAACATAATTTGTTCACGAATGTTTTAGCTCATTACTAGTCATTTTTATTAGCTATAAAAAATTATATGTTGAAGTTAACATCATAAGGAAACTCTGATAATTTTCTTGGTGCATAATAAAGAGTTTTACTGCCTGAGAAAAATCAAGAACCAAGAGTATATCTATGCTGGCTGAAATCTTGGTACTGAAGCTGTGAATTTGTATAAATTTTTATTCATAGCAAATGATGTATTTATCCTTTGAAATTTTTACAGAGTTTTGTAAACATCTTTAAGTATAACTGTTATTTTTATTTTGAGTTGTTTCTATCATTTCCTAAAGTTAAAAATTGTGTGAATCCTATTCTGAGCTGTGAAAAAGTGGCCTCTGACCACTAAAATTGTAGAATTTATTTGACATGGTTCTAGTATTCTGTTTGCTATGAAATTTTTACAGGGACTTTTAGACACATTGAGGTGTCATATAGAATTTTTATGGCCAGTGAATTGCCCATTGGAGATGTGAATTAAATGTTGTCACCATAATGGTAAATCTGTCAAGAAGCTGGAATGGTGAAGATGTATTAAGTTAATGATAGAAATCTATTTAATCCAAGTATATATCATATGAATGTATGTTAATTGTTTGAAAGGCTTGTTTATAAAGTATGAATGAGACTCCAATGATACTGAATGCCTATATCTGGGATATAAACCTGACTTTGAAATAGAAAGATCCATGACATGGTTGTATGACAAAATAAAATATGTGAAATTTAATGGTGCATGTTTTAACATACGGGGAAAATAGAAACAAGGCTTATGTGTGATAGAGAGGGAAGGCAAAAATAAGAACTTCCCAAGAAATTTTATGAGTCGGTAGACTTATCGACTAGGAAATAGAACTGTGTGTGATTCAGAAATGGAAAAAAATGATGTCTGATGATCACGAATAGGAATGAGCTCATGTCCTAGCAGTCTATGGTCCTCTGAGGAGTCATCCACTACATATGTTACCTTATGTGAATCTAAGCCTTCCCTATGTTAATAAAAAGAACTACTACACTAAGTTGAATTCCATGTGATATAAGAGAAACACTTATGATTACTACCATTTTGCATATAATTTTCTTTGACTCATGTATGCTAATATTGATATATGTGATCTAACATGATGTTTTTCTTTATTATTATAAATGCATTTACTATTTATATTCATGCTGTATGTAAGGGGTTACCCTACTGAGAATTTTATAATATTCTCACCCCTATTTGTGTATATGCTGTATTGTGCTCAGACTCTGCAGATGCCTCTGGCTGAGGATAGGCCATCATACCAATGGCCAATGGTTTCGCATAGGAGGACATGAGACTTACGTGGGCTTTTGACTTGTATGTAGTGTAGTATAGTGCCAGGAACTTACCAGCTTGTAGACTAATTGGTGTTAGATGTCTTAGGTCCATTTCTGTGTGTTTAGTATTTTGTTGGACCTTGATATTTGAGCAAGCTTGGTAGATCTTTTGATAGTATTTCCTGTGTTGTATTATAAGCGAAGTGACTTAACTTCAAGTATGGTATGTATTAAAGAAAGCGGTATGTAAAGTAATAATATATGTACATTTTATAGTAGTTTTCTTTATAACTCTAGAGTTTGATTTATCTTATTTCATTTCATTTGACTAGTGGATATTATAGAAAGGAAGTGATACTCTTCTAATTACAATGTTAATGCTCGAGTAATACATGGTAGTTAGGAGGGTGTTACAATCTTGATGTGTTATTGCCTTCTGCTATGAAGATGTTGATTGTTTATGATTGTACTTTCTTTTACATTGAGTTATGCTTTATCATCGATGCTTGTTTAACTTTTACGTAGCTCTCACTTTGTTTTATATTTTTTTAAAAAAATTTACCCGTATTTTCCACTAAGTATTTTAAGGAAAGATTTTTTTAAAAATAAGACTAAGAAGTAATAACCTAATGATTAACCTAAATATGTTCTAGGAATATTGGGTTAAAATTAGGATGTTACAATAATGTTATAAAGTCACAAAGTTAAGAAAAAAGGAAAGTTTTACTTGAAAGATGAAATGCCACTTTATGCCACTTATATGTTTCTTGATGTTATGTTTGATTGACTTCTTGCATAAAGTATTATCATGCACTCATGCTTTACTATGTTGCATTCATAACATTAAGATTCATTCTAAAAGGAACGAACCCTGGATAACTATGTTTATGAACTTAATAATGAACTTTATATGCATGGTCACCTTTTTATAACAAACCCAAGGTTTTTGAGGATGTTGACAATGTCACCTTAGATAGGAGATACCCTACTGAGATTCTTTAGTAAGATTCTTACTTCTTTTTTCTTCCTCTCTTTCTTTCTCGTCACATCTTCAGATCACGATGGCAATGTTCGTCCTGTTCATTGATACCCCCACATGGGAAGTCCACTATGATCCGGAGCACCGGTCATATCATTTTGAGGGGCGCTGCACGTTGAGAGTCTTCATGTTTATGGGACGCCCCTTTACGCACCCTGTACATAGCTACCACTTCTGCTCGACGTTTCCCTATAGCGATGAAATGGTTTTCGAGCGCGCCCGGACACGCAACGAGAGGATTCTCCGGACGTACACGGTAGGTTCGGCCATCCGTGACTACCCGGACTAAGTGCCCTACTCTGAGCATTCGGAGGACGATCCTTTGGAGGATCCATCAACCCATATGTGCAGCGAGAATTCCGCCCCCACTCCTCGATTTGTGAGAGAGGAGCAAGAAGGTTAGTGAGGTTAGTGAGGAGAGCTGAGATGCGCCCTTGACGAAGAGCACACGTCCAGCCGCATCGCGTACCCATGCTCGCCGAGCTACATCAGTGGGTTGGTTTCATCCCTCCTTATCCTGGGTCACAGCTGTAGAGGTCTTTGGGGAGGACTAGTGTACACACACCACATATAGTTTAGGATAAACTTTCTTTTGTTATGAGGTTATCCACCTTAGGTGCACTAGGGTATGGATGCCATTTTTTATGCTTTCCTTGTACTTTTCTATTTCGGTTGTATTTGCTTTCTTTATGTATTTACCTTCTATTATACTAAACTAAGCCCCACCTTTAGGTGGGCATATTATGATATTAATGAGGTATTTCCTTCGATGTGTATATGATTGACTACTCCTATGAAGTTACTTGATGTTCATTTTTGCGCTTTCTTTTATATTTGTGTTATGCTTTATCATTAACGCTTGTTTAAGTTATATGCAACTCTCACTTTGCTTTTATATTTCAAAAAAAAATTTTACTTATATTTTCCGCTAAGTATTTTAAAGAAAGATTTTTAAAGAATGAAACTAAGAGGTAATAAACTAATGGTTAGCCTAAATACATTTTAGGAGTATTGGGTTAAAAATTAGGATGTTACACGTTGCTTAAAAATTGGCAACAACCTAAAAATTATTCCAACTACCAAATATTATCCAACGGTGTGAAACTGCTACCAAATGAAAGGCAACGGATAAAACCAGTGTCCTATATCTATCAGCAAAATCGTTGCCTATTCTATTGATAAAGGCAATAATTTTTTTTTTTACAGTGGCTGAAAGTACAAAACTATTGCCTAAAAGAATAGGTAACAGCTCCATACTCCACAATTGAAAATTGTTGCCCAACCATTGTCTGTTCCAAACGCAACAGTTTTCTCACATATAGCCACGATTTTTTGCCATTACTGAAGAACAAAAATGTTGTAGTGTTTCAAAACACAATCCTAACTCCTGAATCCCTTGAGCTAGCAAGAACATCACTCCTCCATGAAGGAGATTACAAATAGAGAAAGAGGAAAAATAAAGAAGTCAGAGATAGAAATCTACATAAAAATATACCAAGCTATGGTATCAATGTATTCTTTAAGGAAAAGAGGAAAAAAAAAAGGAATAAAAAAGGGAAAGCTCTCTAAACCTTATTCTATTTCCTAATTTGGCAAAGAATGCCTTAGACTTTGTGCTTCAGAGCCTTACATCATCAGAAAATTTGCCAAAAGGGGTCTAAGTGGGTAAAAATTTTAAAATTAAACTTTCAGGTTCGGTCTTGAAAAGCTCATTGTAGCAAGTAAAACTCATTGTAATGGACTTAAATATCTCTAGTGGCGCCACTTGTCAGGCTCGCTGCAGTGACTAATGTTCGCTGCAGTGACTAATGTTCACTGTAGCAAAGCTATCATCATTCTTGTGCATGCTCTGTCTTCCAGGCTTAGCAAAGCTGCCTTGGCAAAAGCTTCCATCCATCTCTCTCTCTTTTTTCATACATGCTTCAAGCTCCACTTCACAATGCACTCTCAAAGGTGATCCTTTAGATGACCACGATTCACTATGTAAGAAAAAGAGGAGTCGTAAGAGATAGAAACCAAAATTGTGCAAAAGTCACTGAATAAAAGTCATAGATGCAAAATTGAGTGCAGAGAAGATTAGATTCAAAAACTACAAACTTATGGGAGTTAAGCTAAAAAGGAATGCAAACGCACCAAGTGTAAAAAGGAAAATATTTATAAAAATATTGTTTATCAAAGACTGAAGAGATTCAAGTCTAAGGTATGCATTATATCTTCTTATACAAGTTATTGGTTTTACTTCTGTAGCTATCTTGTCCTATATGGTATTGTTTGCTTCATTCATTTGTTTCTATTTGGCTTTGTGTTTTTGCTGGGAGCATGTTTGATTCATGGGCTAGTTGGTTTTGTTTAGGTGTTTGTTTGTGCTTTATTTGGGTTCTATCATTTTCTCTATTCTATTTGGGAAGATCATGATTGAGATTGAATCACGGTATTGACAGGGATGGATTGTCAATATGCTAAGCTAAAATGAGGCCCACAAGTATGGCTGGTGATGTTTATGGGATAGTGGGCTTAGTGAGTTAGAGACCTGGGTCGACCTCCCTGATCGGTACACAAACCCTCCAACCTCAAACTCAAGTGTGAGGAAAGAGCCTATGGAGTTGAAAAGGTTTGGTCGGTCTTCTTGGCTAGTACACAAGCCCTACAGCCTTGAGTTCAAATGTGAGTAAGGAGACTAAAGAAGCGGAAATTGAGATATGTTGTCCCAGCTGGCCCATACACATTTAGCTTTCTTGTCCCAAGCATTATTAAGAGTAAAGGGACTTATAGTGGTCCTAAATGTCCATTTTGGAAAGGCAATGGGTATGCTTCAAGGACCAATTATCTTATCGCCCCAGCAAGGTCTCCAAGTTTAGCTTATTTGCCCAAGGTTTTGCCTAATTTGGCCATGCTCAAATGGTATTAGGTTAGCCAGAACTTAAGTGCCATCAGATTATCTAGGCTCAACTATTTGTTGATATTGATGATGACCTTTAATTGTTGGTGACATTAGCAGCCATATTGTTACTTGGCTTGAATGATGATGGGTATTAGAAGTTGTCAGATAATGCTTCTTAATATCACTATGGTCTAGCACTATAGCTTGTGGGCTTAGTCTTAGGGTTTTGGGCTTTGTGTTGTTTCTGGTATCGAGCCTCATTGTTGGGATTTAGGAGAATGCCAGCCTTTTCGAGTGAAGACGGAGTCCTCAAATAGTGCTAGTGAATACTGAGCTTAGTCGCTTGTGAATACGAGGCTTGGTGCCGGTGAATACTAGGCTTAAGTTAGTGTCGGTGAATACCGGGTATTTGGATAGTTTTGGTAAGTACCGGGCTTAGTTGCTCGTGAATACGAGGCTTAGTGTCGGTGAATATTAGCTCTTCACATCAAATAAGCAATAAGCTAAAATTGGAGAATTTGCATCCCCTTTGTCTTCTTCACCGTTATATTAATAAAACATCATAAATACCAATCAAACAAAATTACTAATAGAAACAAAAATAATTATAAATTTATTTTTTCAGGCTAATGTACTTGGACTAAATTTCTGCTTTAGTTATACCATTGTAAACAAATAAGTTGTCTGATCATTCAAAATTCAATCAATTGTCATGATATTAAGAGTATTAAGAATAATTTGATGTCACATGTATACATAAAGGAGGCTAATCAATTATTTATTCATATATTAAATCAAATAATTAATTATAAATTTTGAATGTGGAAAATAAAGTTCAAGATTTGGGGCTAAAAGACAATTATTATGAAGAAAAGTCTTATGACAACTATAGGATAAATGTGCAATTATTTATATAATTTCGTTAGTTATAACCGTACCAAATATTTATAAATAAATAAATAATATTCTAATTGAATCGAATGGATCAGTGCTTTTTTCGTATTAATGATTTAGTTACTAAATTATAATTATGCTTTTAAATAATATTGTCACAAGCATTACGGAGGCGCCTTGTGCGAGAATGACAAATAGTTTAAAATAATGAAGTCTTCACCAATTTTAATTATAGCTAAAATTGGAAAACTATTTTGCAAACTAGTCATTTGAAAGAGATTTTGAGGTTGAAGTCTCGATTACGATTAAGGAAGGGTGAAACTTAATCCCCACTTTGCACCCCTAATACGTCCGTATAAATACGGTTACCTTAGAGTTTATTATGCAAATTAATTATAATTTTAATATATTTATTTTTCCCCAAAAATGTAATTATATATTTACAAAAATGAAACTAAAATTAGTAACTATATATCTACAAAAATAAAGATGAAATTAATAATTACATATCTACAAAAATAAAGATAAAATGAATAATTATATATTTATATAAATAAAGCTAAGATTAATAATTATATATTTATAAAAATAAAGCTAAAGTTAAAAATTATATATTTACAGAAATAAAGCTAAAATTAAAACAGAAATTAAGGAACTAATTTTATGAAAAATTAATTTTTTGACTTGATAGTTGTTGGCTCACGTGCGTATCCTCTAGTGCAATGAGGAACTCAAAGTCACGCTAGATTACATAGAAAATGATTGTGTGTTTGATTGATTTTAATTCAAAAGCAAAAATGAAAGTGTGTTGATTTATTTTGATTCAGATAATGATTTTTATTGTCAAATTGTTTAAAAATAAAAAAAAATCCATTTGTGTACAGGGTTCAGAATAACACTAAGCTACTCAATAAACCATTCCTGTTCAGCAGAATATGGAGAAGGCATCCATCTCTTGATCACGACCTTTGACGTTGCATGAATTAAAATTATTTATTTATTTATTATTATTATTTATTTATTATGTATTTTTAGGTATTTTAAATTTTTATCAAAATCCAATGGTACAAGAAAGTAAAAACATGTAGTCTACCTCTATTCTAAATATGCAACTTAGCCCAATCACTAAAAAAAAACCAAATACCTCTAAACGAATCTGACCAAAAATAAAAATGAGATAGTATGCTTAACATCCCTAAAAAGAAGACAAAGACCAAAACAATCAGAACTTGAAAATACTGACTCAAAACCAAAACCAACCCAAGATAATACTACCCTAAATTCGAAATTGACCAAACCCACCTAAGTGAATCAGCCTAACCAAATATGTGCCTAAACCATACTTTAAAAAAAAAAAAAATTTTTGAAAAGAGAACCCAAATTGCAAATGCCAGCCCATTAAGGATTTTAAACAAAATCACAGCCCATAGTTTTAACAAAGGAAAGGAATAAAACAACACCAAAAAATAAAACTTGGTCCGCAGTTGAAAGGATCTTAAATCCTAAATTATTAGATCATGAGAAGAATGAGAGCAAAGCTAAGCAACGTATGAGGCGACCAGGCGGTTATGGGAAGATCTGAGACCTTCTTTGCGTGCGTGATACAAGCTAAAGCAGAGGGCGATTCCGGCAATGCAGCTGGGGTGCTGTCGGGCTAACGTGCGGACGGTGGAGTAGCGCGACAAGGTGGTTGGCTTCGTGAGTAGGAGGTCAAGGCGGAGAAATGGCTAAGCGCTGCGTGGTGAGGTGGCAGATCTGGGCCGTTTGGCTGGAGATGCGCACGTGAAGAGAAAAGCTGATCGGCGGTGTGGTGATTTGAGTCAGCCCAGGCAGTTGGCGGTGTTATCGCATGCGAACAAGGGCGGAAGCTTCTTGGCAGCGGCTGGTGCAGTCCGAGCAAGGAGGTACACGATCTGGTACTGTGGGAGGACCAACGGTGCTTTACGGTGGATTTCGTGGGGTTGCCGGCAGCTATTCGCGGCGGATGGTGGTGGTGGTACTGATGAACCCCGCTTTCTCTTCTTTTATTCCAGCTTTTCCTCTTTGTTTTTGAAGGTTCTGGATCTATGCTCAGTCATGGTCTTGTTGAATTTTTTTTGTTGAAATGATGATGATAAGGAGTTGGGTTTGCGAATGGGGTTCTATTTTTACTTTCTTACAGGTTTGGTTTTGTGATGGTAATGATGGCTAGTGATGATAGTGAGTGATGATAATGCTGTAGTGGTTTTGGCTAGTATTGTTAGTGATGCTTGTCAATGATGATGGGGATGGTGTTATTAGATTGTGGCTGTTAATATATGGTTGGCAATAAGGTAAGGGTAATGGGTTGTAATGATGAGGTGATGGTGAGCTTGCTGTAATTGTGAGAGTTATAATGACGGAGTTAATAGCCAGATGAATCTTTTTTTTTTCTCTGTGTTTGCTAGAAATTGACTCTTACAAAATTTAGCTCCCTGTTCTCTCGCTGAAAATTTTGCCTCCTTTCAGTTCTCTCTCCGTTTTCTAAAAATTGGCTCTCCCCTCTTGCTAAAAAATTTGCTCTCTGTCCTCGTTCTCTCCCCCCGTTCTCTCTCTGTTCTCTCTCCTCTTTAACTACCCTTCCACTCCAAATGATGAATCCCTCCTCCCCTTTTCGGTCCCTGGATTCCCGTGATTTTTAGCAATTTGATCTGACACAAATGTCAGATGCTTTGATTTCCTTCACTGTTGAATCTTTGAACAAATCAATCAGTATTAAATGCATCGATCCAGGGTCAAGGTTTCAGGCTGCATTACTTGTCCTCTTACTGTTGAAATGTTGAAGTGTGATCTAATTGTCAAAACACGCTGCATGAGCATTTAATGCGGTCCTGTACACTTTTATTTTTTGTTTATTCACTCCTTTCCTTTGATTTGAGTGGACACAGAGAGTTTGAAGAAAAAATTTTGTTTTTTTTTTTTTGTTTTTTTTTTACTTTTATTTTTTGGTTGAATGGGCTTTAAAATGGGTCTAAAACAAACTTTTTCTGTTTTTTTGGTTACAAATAGATCTAAAGTAATAAATAAAATAAAACAAACTTGGATGGGTTAATGAGCTAAGGACCTAAAATAAAATGTGAAAATGGGATTGGGTTCACAAAATAGAAGGAATAAAATCATGAAAATAAAATGAAATTTAAAAAATGTTCGGACAAAATGCGGTGTTCACAAATATCAATAGGAATAGGTACCAAGAATTATGGGGCTTGCTTTACAATTAATAATGTCAATAGGATAGGTAACAAAAACTTGGAGGTCATAATGTGTAAACCATTTATCTTCCTAACAATAGAATATGACTAATTACCTTCATTTATATTATGCACAATTGAGGCATGATAATTAATCAAATTTATAGCCGATGATAATTTAGAATACTTGATGGTCATATAAATCATAGTAGAAATCAATAAAGTGTAACTATGACAATTAAAACTAATAATTTGAATGAATTATAGTAAATAAATCAAAATAATGAAGATGAACATATCCTATAGCACTGACAATCCAACAATTCTGCACTAGGAAAAATCACAGTTTAGTTGTCTATACTATATATATAAAGGGAACAGTGTAACATCCTCCTAATTGCCATGCATTACTCAAGTGTTAACACAATATCTAGAAGAATGTCATTTACCAATACTATTTATACTTGACAAGAGAATGAAAAGAAAGTAAATTTAAACTGATATTTAGTAACCTCAAGTATTGAATAGACCATTCATAGTTCACAAATACATATATATACATACATCGTGTACAAGTCATTAAACATATACATCACCCTGGAAGTTAAGTAAGTCTGCTAGTAAGACCATCTAGGAACCAAGTCCAAAATACATCAAGTGCCTAATAATACCTACTCAATCATAACGCCAACAAAAAGAATGTATAAACATGAAAGGGGTTTAAAAATATCTAGCAAAATTGTCTGCTTGTACAACTAGTCCTAAAATTGGGCTACAACTGTAACATCCCTACTTTTCTTTTATATTAATTACCTTATCTTTATGAGTTATTAGAATAAATAATTGATAAATTAATTAAATATTAATTAATAAATGGCCAAAAGCTTGATTAGTAAGGAAAAGTCAACCCAATTAGATGAAGGATAAAAAGATAATTTTAAATATTTAATAACTTTATTAATTTTAAGAATCATAATTAACAATAAGATTCTAGAAAATCAGTAGTCCCTCACAACCAATTAATATTTAAACTAGGAGAGAAGGTGAAAAATTTTAAAAGAATAATATTTTTGTTTCAAATTTAAATAATAGTCTCTCACAAATCCATACAAATTATGATCATACTGACTTAAAGATATAATCTCTCTCTAAATCCCTAAATTTTAGGAACAAATAAACAAGTAGGGTATGCAAAACTTTAATTGATCCATCTTAATATATATATATATATATATATATATTTGCTCGGGTTCATCGAGTCAATTAGCCTAGATGAAATTTGGGATGTTACATTAAATACATTGAGAATGGATCAGTTGTTACAATCCATCGAGAGAAGGATATCATAGTATCCAAACTAGTTACATTACCATACATTGAAAATGTAAAGCTAGTAAAGAGCAATTTATGGCACAACGTAAAGGTAGTAAGGCCAAAATATGAACAAAATCAGTTGTTGATGCAAAATGTTAATTATGTGGTGGCTCATATTATGGCGAAGAGTGGATATCTAGAGGGTAAATGATTGGCATCACGGTTGCAAGGTATCAAAACACCTATACTAATCTCAGAGAAGCCCAACCAATTTGATTTAGGATATGAATCATCATTGGAAGAGAATGTGAGGGCTATGGTTCTCGAAAATAAGAAACAAAAAGTGTAACATCTTCATTTTTATCCTAAGTGAAGAATCGCTCAGTAATGACCCGCGTGAGCAACTTCGCTTAAAACAGTTGAACTTTTACCCGATCAAGGGCAAGTCAACATAAAAAGATTAAGTGTTGACTAGAGTCAACAAGAATCAAGGTCAAAGGTCAAAATCAAAACTCATGGTCAAAGGTCAACCACAAAGTCAAAGTCAACTATAAAAAGTCAAAGTTGATCAAAATCAACAAAATCATGTAAAAGTCAACTAAAGCATACTTAGATCAACAATCAAGCCAAATAATGATCTGAAATCAATAAAAATGTGATCAAGTAATTTAAATTAAGATAATAGAGGTTTAATGGTCTAATCATGCTTAGAATAAAGTAATTAACATAGAATTATCAAAATAATGATAATTAATCCTAACCAACAATTTACCGTAAAAGATAACTATCTTAAGAATGAGTTGTACCAAAAATAGCTAAAGTGGATATGATTAACTTATGATAAAGAGTAATTAGTAACCTAGGAGAGGGTTAGTATAATTAATCTATGAAAGATTCTACACAAAGAATAAAATATCTATAACAGATGAATTAAACTATTTCTGGTAAAAAGTGCTTATTACTAAAAGTGGTAAGCACAGCTAAATACCCAGCAGGTAACGAGTTGCTTTACAGAATAACTCTTTTAAACACAAAGGAGCCTTTTATAACCTCACCTTTTAGCCACCATATAATAGAAATTACCCACACAAAGTTTCTTCAAAACAACTTACATTAAACTAAATTAACTACAAGACAACACCTAGTTCTACATTAAATCAAAACATGAGGTTTCCCTCCTTTCCTTCTTTGCTTTTTGCGCAGACTCCAGCACCCATTCAGGAGAAATGTGGGCTGACTTGATGTTTTCTTGGAGTGTTGGTGAAGGTTGATGGATGGGTGAGTGACTACTTGTCACTAGATTGAAAGCTAGCCTTAGGTGTTGGAGTTTTTGGCAAAGAAACCAACTTGAAAGCCTAACTAAGTTCTAAGTCTCCTTTACTCCAACCAATCAACTAACTAAATGAACTAATTATGAGATTAAAAACTCACCAAACAGCCCTTAACATCTCACGGCCAGGTTGCTTATAAATAGGGGTGCATTGGTTTCATTTTGTTCTTTGTTGACACTAGCATCACTCCTAGTCTCCAAGTGTCTTACTCTCTTGTTTTCCTTCTCTAAACTCTTCCTTATGCTCTCATATCCTCAACTCTAAGGCCTTCATTCTGCCTAAACAGATTACCACATTTGACAACCTTAAACCCTTGCAAACACATCCAAGCACACACATAGCCTTCACTTCCAGCAAGCATTCAGAACTTGTGTCAAGATCAAGCCAAGATTTCTCTTCTACTCTTTTAATTTTTTCTGTTTGTTCGAGAATTCCATAGGGGTTGGAAGGACTCATTGAATCCTATACATCTTCTTGGTAGGTGATTCTTATCTTTAGAATCTAGGGGTTTCAAGTCTTGATGTTTTAAAATCCTGAAACAGGTGCATATATCCTCTTTACTGGTTGTGCTATTTTTCCTCCCTGTAGTACATGCTCTAGGGGATGTATTAGAATTTTCATTGTCTTATTAATGAGGTGTTTTCATGCTGGTCATGCTGAAATGAGAGGGAATGCATGTTTTGAATCAAAGAGAAGTAAGCTTCACATAAAATGATGCTGATAAAACTGTTTATGACCAAACCCGTATTTCTAAAGTGTGTCACAGTTGCTGCCCTTAATTTATGAGCCTCTGGAAAAATTATATCTGAAATTTAACCCTTTATGGAAAACTCACCAAAAGAAATCACACCAAAACACGTTTCCTAGAGAAAGCTATAATTTTTCAAAGTTCAGTCTCTATACTGGATGTTCTGTCCGACCACTGGTCACTAAAATAAACTTTTCTCTTTCTACAAAAATGAAAAACATGTAAACTCGGTCTTTTTGGAAAGATAAGACATTAAGGAACACATACATATAAAATTCATAAGCTGGAACGAACCATGTACTTACAGAATCAGGACGCACGTCGCGTTTCGGATTTCGGGATGCTGCTGGAATAACCTAACTTTGTAAGGGTATAAAAGTCATTTCACTTGGAATATTTCTACAAACTATATATTCAGAGAAATATTATTGAGTTAGGAATTCGGGAATGTGCTCAGTTCCTTTAAATAATGAGTATAGTGAAAGATATGAATTTTTGAAGCAGATATGCCAGAATTAGAAACAAGCTGTAAGACTCTTAGATACAAAATATAGTACTAATAAGGCAATTCCGAAAATTCACTAATTTCCAGAAGTTTAAAAGATAATATTTAATACTTATTAAATTAAAATAAACATAATAAGTATATATACACCTAAGCTTATACAGAAATAACAATTTTTTCACTCATAAGAGACTATGAAAGACTTAACACATAATTCATGAAATATGTTCCAATTACATAAGACTCAATAACATTGAGTTACACATAATGTATGATCTTGATCTATGACCTTGTATGTACTAAAATGCAGTAGAGGCTCATGAATGGAAATTGATTTGCTATGTGCTTGGATGCTATAAATGTGATGAGATGAAATTTTGTGATATCATATGTGGTGGCATGTATTGATGCAAATGGATGAGATAAATGCTCCAACATGACATGACTTATTACATAATGATACATACATATTCATGATTCATACGATATGATAAATGGGAGAAGCTCACTACTTAACCCCTCACCCCGTCCGTTGAGATTTCTCATGGAACCAAGTTTGTGGCGACGGCCACGGTATGAGCTCATTACCCATGGAGGTGGTTTAAGACATTGGTGTTGGTGCACTCAGTGAGTGAAGGACCGAAGCAAGTTAAGAATGCATTCATTTGTCAAGAGTCTCATATTTAATATTGTAATAATTTCCATGATTATGTTATCTGTTTGCATTATTTATTATCCCTATTAATGAAAGATCTTAAAAGACACCTCACTTCGGAGTATGAATAATTTCGAAATTAAAGCATAATACAACCTATAAATGTCCATGTTTTCATTAATAAACCCGAAGTGACTAGGAATGTACATGATGACACTAATATAAGATAAAAATCCCCTACTGAGAAATTCTTTATTTCTCACACCTTCAACCATGTCATCTCTAGATTCGCCTTTGACTGACGATGGTATGCGCCCGCCACTCCTCTGATTCTGATTCTGATTGGACCCCGGGTAACAAGGCCACGCTCCCGAGGAGTTCATATCACCGTGGTGGCCCCAATAGTAGAACACGGAGTTACCGGAACTCACCTAGTAGGCCTTGCATCATCTCCGACTCTTCTGGCTCCGACGTGCAGATCCTTGAGGCTCCACCCCGCCATATACCAGTGGTGGAGCTATTGTCCGATTCCAAAATCGAGATCCTGGAGGAACCTTTGAATGTAGAACCTCTTTAGGTGATTCTTCTCGAGCCTATTCAGTACGACGCTGATAATGAGGAAGACCCGGAGGAGGACCCGGAGGAAGACCCCATGGAGGTCGAAGAGGATGTGATGGAGGAGGACCTAATGGGGGAGGACTTTGAAGACTGGCACGATGACTTTGAGGTCGATGGTTGGCATAATTGGGAAATGCCGTATGATGAGTCAGGACCTGTTCCTGATGTGATCTCCATTTCTAACTACGATCTACACAGTGATGCCTCTAGTCACCCCGTAGTCGGTGGAGCACTTGCTCAGAGGACTCGTGCCCTCCCTCGTACTGAGCGTCTAGTTGTTAGGAGCCCTTTTGGCACCCATCATACTATCTAAGCCTTGGAGTCACCCGTTGTGCTGCTGCTGATGTTATTTTCTCTCAGCTAGTTATGTTTGCTAGTTTTTCTGTACTTATATTCGGATTGTATTAAGAAAGTGACGTGTATTAGTTGTAGTTCTTTTTATTGTTCATTTGATATGTACTGTACTAAGGGCGGGAATACTTGACTCCTCCAGACCTATCTATGTATTGTGCCATGATTAATGCAAATGCCGTTGTTATTATTAGTATTCATATCGATAAAGGGTTTCATCGACAAATAGTTCTGGTTAATTAACATTATTTCTATTTTACGCTGCAGGCTTTATTTTTGAATATGTGGTTTCAAAAAGAAAAATTTTCCCACTATTTTCTACAACATTAATTTAAAATGAGTAAAAGGATCGCAAAGTAAAAAGGTAATAACTAATAAGAATGAAACATGGTTTAAGCATGGTTCGAACTTATTAGGGTGTTACAAAAAGTGCCAATGAAGCAAACTCCTCATTTAAAGGAGACTTTTCCTCTTCTAGCTGAAATAATCATGACCAAAGAATATCATTTTCCTTGCTACCATCTCACCATCATTTTCCTGGCTCTTATCATTTAATTCATGCTGTCAATAGTGATGAGATGCTGATGAACTGGACAGTTGAACCAGTGATTGATGTTTTTGCTTCAAAGTAATTGTTTTAGTTGTATTACTAAAGATTGTTTATGCTCCTACTTATGCTACTTGAATACATCATTTAAATGAACTTGCATGATTATTCAGTAACCTTTCTTTGTTGTTTTACTCCTCTTTTACTCATCTCAATTTCTTTATGTCTTCTATTTTCCTTGTTTCTGCTTTATTTTCTTTTGCTCTTTCTCCTTTTATTTTCTTTTCTTTACCACCTTCAACTTGTTAAGTTGTGTTTCTTCTATGTTGTTTTCATTTTTATTATGATCAACTACTTGTTTTGGCATTCCAACTCACCACAATTGTTTTCCAAGGATTTAAATGTCCTAGAAATTTTGCCACATGAAAAGGACTTTGAAAACTTATCACTTAATTCGCTTGCTACTTTTGATTGTGAAAACCATGAATCTAATAAGGATGAAAAGACTGTTGGGCAATTTTCAAACCTATTGGAATATTTAGAAAAAGAAATTGGTTTAGACAATAAGGTGATTAAGTTAGTTATAAATGATTATGTTGCTTGAAGAATTTCTTGATGTGTTTGCATGGTCCTATCATGATATGCTTGGGTTAGATCCAGGGATCGCTTCACATAAAATTCTTGTGTATCTAGAAGTTGAACCAGAAAAGCAAAAATTGAGAAGGATTTGGCCTGACATGTTGTTGAAAATAAAAGAAGAGTGACTAAATTGCTAGAATCTGGGCTTTTGGAGGTATCAAGAGACTCTGATTGGGTGGCTAACATTGTCCCCTTGCCTAAAAAGGATGGAAATGTTAGGATATGTTAGACTATTGGGATTTAAATAAAGCTGATTTTCCTCTCCTTCACGTTGATGTCCTTATTGATAATACTGCAAAAAAAATATATTAATTTTCGTTTATAGATGGATACTCTAGGTATAATTAGATCCCTATGAATGCTAATGACAAAGGAAAATTCACTTTCATCACTCTGTGGGGAACATCTTATTATATAGTCATGCTATTTGGGTTGAAGAATGCCAATGCCACATATCAACGTCCTATGGTTGTACTATTCCATGATATGATGCATAAGGAGATTGAAATGTGTATAGATGACATTGTTCCTAAATCTAAAAGGGCAAAAAGTCACGTGGTAGTCTTGTGAAAGCTGTAACACCCTGATTTTCTGCTAGAGTGAAAATGACTAAAATGCCCCTAAGGTAATTTTCGGCCCAGAATTCAAGGAAAGCCGACTCGACAGTACTCGAAGGGTGAAATCAATGTTGGAAGGGGATTAGATGACTTGTATACCTTCCTGGGATCGAAAATCTCATTTTTCGAGTTTTCAGGTCAAAATGATGAAAATGCCCCTGTAGTGTTTTACCCTTTTCCAAGTGCTGGATGAACCCGAAACTTCTCCAGATGGTTTTAAAAGGCAATTTTATATATTCTGTGACCTCAGTTTTGGTCTCGGAGGTCCCAGGCGAAATTAGTGCAAAATTACGATTTTGCCCCTAGTTTCGTGTTTTTACGCTTAATCGCGTGATTAAGCAAACCTAAACAATATTAGGCTCTAATCGAAGGTTAATTAATTTCCATAATTTATCTTGAGTCAAAATAATTTATTAAAGTTGATTAGAACCTAAAAGTACTTAATTACAACTTGAAATCCTATTTTAAATTCAAGATTCCTAGTCATGGAATCTTGAATAGTATTTTCTCTCTCCAATTCCTTAAATCATGGAATTGTGTTTCACATTATTTATTCACAAATGAGTTTTTAATTCTCTAATGATGTATGAGCACTCCTAATCTTGTCATAAAATCCCTAAACCTCATTCTTAGTTACCTAAACTTAAGCTTAATTATTCCTAATCTTGTACCTAAACTAATACACACCTAAACCTATCATTAGCACACAATTAGATGACCAAAATCTCTCTCCCCCCATGCTGTCTGAACCTGGCCAAAGCTCCTCCCCCTCCATGTGCATCACATGTTCAAATTTTCAACACTTCAAAGCCATACCTCAAGTCATACTCACCATACCTTGTCATATTTTCAATCAAGCTTGATTTTCCAAATGAATAACTAAATGAAATAAACCATTTTTCCTCATTTATTTGTGGCTGAAAAACAACCAGCCATGCATTGCTTCTAGAAGGATTATTTCATTCAAAATTGATAGGAAATTCATTCAAATCATCTTACTTGAAGCCATGCTTTGTATCATAAACTCCATACCTCACACCATGCTTGTATGACACCTTGTAAGAGATATTTTCCTTCCTTTCCCTCCCTTTTTGCTACGGCTTCTCCTCCCCCTCAATGAGCTCTCATTTGTTTTCATTTTCTATAAATACCTTGCCTAGAAACACATGTAAACACTTTAGCTCATTTCAAACACAACCTCATCTCAAACACAACCTCACTTGAAACATAACTCCAACCTCTTCAGACCCCCCTGGCCGAATCACTACCCATACTCAAGGAGAAGTTCTTCATCTTGTTTCCTTTTCAAAGATCAAAGCTTTTAACTTCACTCTAGGTAGGAGTGTTTTCTAAACTTTGTTTTCTTGAAATGAGTTTTTCTCTAGCTTTCTCTTGGATTTTCTTTTTGAAACTTTCTTTGTTTTTCCTTCCTTGATGTTTCGGCCTCTTGGCCTTGATGAGTACATGATAGCTCAATGATGAGAGCTTCTAGATGATGACTATGTGTTCATATCAAAGGAATCTCTAGAGCTTGAGTTTTTATTTTCTCTAAGTTTCATCTTGATTTACTAACTCAAAATGATTTCTAGCTCAAGAACACCTTCACTGTCTCTTATTTTTCATTTTGGTTTCCTTGTTTCCTTTCCTCTAGTATTTCTATTTTATTTCCTTTTCTTTAAGGCCTTGTGTTTCTTTGTAAGTTTATTTATTTTGAGCTTGATGATGATGTTCAAGAACCTCATAGTTTCTTTGAGAACTTGGTTCAAGAACTCTAAAGCTCTCTTTGTGATGAGATGAGTGTTGGGTTATTATTTTCTGAAGTCTTGTAAGAGCTCTAGATAACCTTAAAATGAACCTTGCATTCATGTTTACTTTTATGCTTTACACATCATATTTATTTTCCTTGTCATCACTAAGTACCAAGATAACAAAGGAACTTGCATAATTATGTTTATATTTCAAGCAATGCATTATCATGTTTATATTTCAAGTCCTCACTTAAAAACCAAAGATAATAACAAGTTGCATTCATGTTTATTTTATGCTATCACTTTATTTTGTAAAGGAACCTAAAATAAGTGCATGAGCATGTTTATTTTTATGTCATCACTTAAATGAACCTAGAGCTCAAAGACTTGCCCATTGTTGTCTCAAACAAAGGCTTGAAAACCTATGTTATTTGTCTCCTTGTTTACAGCCTCTAAAGGTTTTAGTGGTTACAAGTGTTGAAAACTATGTTTCATAATTGTACTAAGCTTTCATGAGTTTAAGAAATGCATAGAACCAAGTTTTATGAATTTAGGACCTCTTGAGACAAGTTTGATTTAGCTACTACCCTCATAAATATTTTGATGATTTTAGATGTTAAAAATGTTTATAAATGGGTTTTGAAAGTTTGAAAAAGGTTCCAAGAGAAACTAGTATTTTATGTGCTTTAGAAATTGTGTTGGATGCCTTTTTATGGAGATGTATGTTTCGATTCTGCCTTGCTATTTTATGGCCACTGTATGTGTTGTTTGATGATGATAATATGATTAAGTTTGAGTATAATTAATGTTAAAATTTATATGTGAAAGATAAGAGCAGTTAGTAATTAGAAAAGAATTAATTTGAGAGTTTTAGATCCCTTAATGTTTGATTTTTCTAGGTTCTGTCTAGTAAGGTTTAAAAATGGTAATCATGGATTTAAATTAGTTTAAATGTGTAGGAATGACTCATAATTGGTTAAGGACTTGATCTTGATGCCTTAGGAGCAAACTGGACTTACAAAAGGTCATTGTCGTGACTCCTAGGTACCCGTAAAGTTAGGATTTTAGATTCTATATCTTTGAGGTTTAGAAATGTTCTTGACCATAGTGTGAGGCAATGAATACTTAGATATGAGCCTATAGGTACCCGAGAGTTTAAGTTCTGATGACCTATAACTTAGATTGTGAGTTAAGGGCCTTAAGGGTCGATGCATAAGACATAAAGAAACTGTTAATGCTATAATGTTTATATGATGTAATAATATGTTGAGATGTTTATGATGCATGAGGAAATGATTTTTTGAGATATGAGTTTATCATAGCATGAGATTTAAATAAGGAATATGTTGTGTGAATAGCTTGTGACATAAGCTTCGGTTTGAAGGAAATTCGATTTAACAGTTGTTATGCTGCCGAATTTTCGTCAAACCTTAAAGGGTTAAAGAAATGTTTAAGAGTACCATATGAGTTGAAAACCCTGGGTGACACCGGTTAGGCCGAACACCCCCAAGAAATTTTTATGTGACAAAGCACTGAGACGCGCTTTCCTGGGTGACACCGGTTCGGCCGAGCTTCTGGGAGACAAATTGGTGAGGGTATGAGTAGGTGCAAACTACCAAAGCGGACAAATTGTCAGTGGTTTAATGCCCGCAAAGCGCTTCAAAGAGGGTATATCCTAAGAGAGGTGATCCTGCTCCCTACCTGCACTTCTGCGTAGCCTGGGATTATTTATTATGTTTTGCTTATTCAAATAATAAGCAAGAGCTAGTGATGACTAGCTGAGGTATGAGCTCATAACCTAGTTATTTTATGGTGGCTTTATTATGCTAAAGTACCATGATTGATGTCACAAAGTTGAGGAATGATCCACTTGAAAGTTATATGCCTTTTATGCCACTTGTGTGTTTATTTATAGTTGTGATTCATTGAGATATTTAATTGAGGCATTACCATGCATTCATGTTTCAAGATGTTGCATTCATAACATCAAGATGCATGCTAAAAGGAATGGACCTTGGATAATTGGTTTTATAAACTCTAATAATGAACCTTTTATGTATGCACACCTTTTATAATTAAACCCAAGGTTCCTGAGGATGTGAACGATGTAACCCTAGGATAGAAGACTTCTACTGAGATTCTTTAGCAAGAATTCTCACTCATTTCTCTTTATTCTTCCATCACATTTTCAGAGATCGATGGCGACGTTCGTAGTCTTCATTGATGCACCCGTATGGGAGGTGCACTACGACCCGGACCACCGCTTGTATCACTTTGAGGGTCGTTGTGCGGTTCGGGTTTTTGTGTACATGGGACGACCTTTCACCTGTTCGGTATCGAGCTACCAGTTCACTCCTACTGCACCTTTTTGTAGTGACGACACGATCTTCTAGCGTACTCGCCCGCGCGACGAGCAGAGACGTCATGTGTAATGCCCAGTGACGAGAACGATGAGTGATCACCGGTGCAAAGAGGGCACGGACAAGGAGCAGCTCCTCGCAAGGTCCTATAAGCGGAGGGGTACATGAATGAACCGATTACACACCCGAATAAGAGGGATCCTGAAAATGTATAGGTATGGGACTATACAATTGAGGAGGGCTTATATGAATTGATTTGTACTACTTATACCAACAAGATGCATCTTCTTTTCGATAGCCCAAACTAAAAGAACTCCACAGTTAAGCGTGCTTGACCTGGGGTAATTTTGGGATGGGTGAGCTCCTGGGAAGTTTTCCTAAGAAGCGTGTGAGTGAGGACAAAGCATGCTGAAAAGACCCGTGTTGGTTTGTGGGGACAGTCATCAATCCATAAAGCAGTAGGGGATGTTACAAATAGTATAAGAGCTTGCACCTCTCCCAGTACGGTGTGGTTCCGGGACGAACCAAGCGGAAGCTGGTGGGCATGTAATGCCCGATGATGAGGAAGAGGAGTGATCGCCGGTGCAAAGAGGGCATGGACAAGGAGCGGCTCCTCGCAAGGTCCTATAAGCGGAGGGGTACATGAATGAACCGATTACACACCCGAATGAGAGAGATCCTGAAACTGTATAGGTATGGGACTATACAATTGAGGAGGGCTTATATGAATTGATTTGTACTACCTATACCAACAAGATGCATCTTCTTTTCGGTAGCTCAAACTGAAAGAACTCCACAGTTAAGCGTGCTTGACCTGGGGTAATTTTGGAATGGGTGACCTCCTGGGAAGTTTTCCTAGGAAGCGTGTGAGTGAGGACAAAGCATGCTGAAAAGACCCGTGTTGGTTTGTGGGGACAGTCGTCAATCCATAAAGCAGCAGGGGATGTTACATCATGCTCTTCCGTCTGGTTCTGCTATCCGTGACTTTCCGGAGTATGTGCCACGTTCAAGGAGGTCTGAGATGGACCCGTCTAAGGATTCGCCCATGCACATCCCTTCAGAGGGTTCTGCACCTTTTCCCCAGTACCGACGTGCAGGGAGTGAGGAGACCGTGTTATAGCCGTATCTAGCAAGGAGGGCCAAGATATGTCCGCGCTGAGGAGCTCATGCCCAGCCGGCACGCGTTCCCTTCCCACTCCACTGGCCGACTCAAGAGGAGATCGAGTAGTTCATGGGCTACATACCCCCATCGCCTGAGCGTATCTGTCGTCATTAGATTCTGGTGGAGAGCCTTACGAGTACCCGAGCTTTCGTGGAGATCTTCCCTTCGGCAGTTCCTTTTGGAAGGGCTTGTAGATTTGTACTTGTAGCTTAGTAGAAGGGTAGCATTTTGGATTTCATTTCCTATTGTGCCATGTACTTTACGCTTTCTAGTTCTCTGTTGTATTCCTTTTTCTACTGTATTACAAGCTCTGCCTGTCCCTATGAGGGTACGACTACATATGTATTTCTAATTATGTTATTAATGAAATGTTGTCTTTGTTATCATGACTGATGTTCTTTGGTTATATGCTTTACTTTATGATTTCTAATGATTGTTACGCGTGCTTTATATTTCCGTCATTCGATTAGTTAAGTTCGTGGCTCTCACTTTGCTTTATGTTTTCAAAAAACAAAATTTACCTGTAATTTTCGCTAAGTATTTTAATAAAATGATGAGACTAAGAGGTAATAACCTAATGATTAACCTAATGTGTTCTAGAAAGTTGGGTTAAGAATTAGGGTGTTACAAAAGCTGTTTGAAAGGCTCAAAAAATATAAGTCGCGACTGAATCCAAATAAATGCATATTTGAAGCTTCTATAGGGAAATTACTTGGTTTTGTTGTTAGCAAAGGAGGGACAAAGGTAGATCCAAATCCAGTGAAGGCAATACAAGATATGCCTACTCCTTGAACTTAATGGGAGGTTAGAATTTTTCTTGGGAGGCTCAATTACGTTGCTTGATTGATTGAAAATTTGACTAGTACTTATGAGCCTATATTCAAGTTGCTGTGAAAAAGTCAATCCGGGGAATGGAACAAGGAATACCAAGACGCCTTCATCAAAATTAACATTTATCTAATGAAACCTCCCATTTTAGTACCACCTACACCAAATCGTCCTTTAATACTATACCTTATAATCTTGTCCACATCAATAGCGACAATGTTTGGATAGCACGATGAGTTTGGAAAGAAAGAACAAGCAATTTATCATCTGAGCAAGAAGAATCCCTTTATGTGGCAATTGAAAAAAACTTGTTGTGCATTGGTGTGGACCTCCAAAAGGCTAAGACAATATATGTTGTGCAATACCACTTGGTTGATTTTTTGAATGGATTCATTGAAATATATATTTGATACTCTTCATGTATTGTTGAGAATGTCAAAGTTGTAGGTGATACTGTTTAAATTTGATATTAAATATGTGACTCAAAAGTCCATCAAGGAAAGTACAATTGCTGACCATCTAGCTGAAAATCCTCTTGAGGATGGTCAACGAACTACACCTAAATTCCCTGATGGTGAAGTGTTAGTGATAAAAAGAGAAGAAATATAAAAGGAGGATATGTGGAAGATGTACTTTGATGGAGCTGCAAATATGGATGGGTGTGGAGTAGGAGCTGTAGTGGTGTCACCAGCTAGGAAGCAATACACAATTTCCATCAAATTTGATTTTGAATGTACTAACAACATTGCAGAATATGAAGCATATACAATTGGTGTGCAAGTTGCAATTGACTTTGGAGACTCTGTACTCATAATTTATCAGGTTAATGGACAATGGCGAATAAAGGATCTGAAATTGATACCTTGTCAAAAGTACTTGTCTCAACTAATTGAGCAGTTTGATAATATATTATTTTCCCGCTTAACTTGAAACAAGAACCAATTTGCGGATGCTTTAGTGACTCTGGCTGTAATGACTTAATTGGAAGTCCACACCAATGTCCAACCTATCCATATGGAAGTGCAAAGCAAACTAGTGTACTGTGACAATGTGGAGATAGAGTCAGATGGCTAGCCATGGTATCATGACATCAAGCAATATATTCAAAGGGAGAATACCCAGCTGAAGCAACTAAGACGATTCATCGACTGGCCATGGCCTTTTATTGAATGGTGAAGTCCTTTATAAGAGGAATCATGATGGTATCCTCCTAAGATGTGTAGATGCTCATAAAGCTCATATAATTGTAACTGGGATCCATGAAAGAATTTGTGAAACCCATGCTATTGGGCATATGATGGCAAGTAAAATCTTAAGAAGCAGTTATTATTGGCCCACCATGGAGAGTGATTGTATCAATTATGTTCAAAAGTGCCACAAATGTCAAGTATATTCAAACTGAGTTAATGCTCCTCCAGTTCCATTGTACAACATGGTATCTCATTAGCCTTTCTCAATGTGGGGCATGGATATCATCTGACCAATCAATCCCAAAGCATCCAATGGTCATCGTTTCATTTTGGTGGCAATAGACTATTTCACTAAGTAGGTAAAAGCCGCTTCATATGCCAATATCACACAAAAGATGTTTCTCACATTCATCAAAAGGGATATCATTTGTAGGTATGGGATTCCAGAAAGAGTCATCACGAAAAATTCTCTTAATCTTAATAGTGCCAACGTTCAGAAGTTTTTTAAGAATTTCAAGTTCAAGCACCATAACTCAGCTTCTTATAGACCTCAAATGAATGGTGTAGTGGAAGTTGCAAATAAGGATATTAAGAAAATTGTTGCCAAAATGGTAGTGAACTACAAAGATTGGCATGAAATGCTGCCATATGCTTTGCATTCATATCGTACCAACATATGATCAAGCACAGGGATAACTCCCTACTTGTTAGTCTCTGGAATGGAAGCAATAACTCCCATAAAAGTGGAAATCTTATCATTGAGGGTTCTAATGGAGGCAGAGTTAAAGGAATCTAAATAGGTAAAGGCTCGATATGAACAGTTGAACATGATAGAAGAGAAAAGACTAGCAGCTATTTGTCAGAACTAGTTGTATCAAAGTGAAGTTGCTAAGGCTTTTAAAAAAGAAAGTCTATCCTAGAGAATTTTATCCAAGAGATTTGGTTTTGAGGAAAATTCTCCCTAATCAAGAGGACACATGAAGAAAATGGGCTCCAAATTATGAAGGTCCGTACATTGTCAAGCAAGCGTTCTCAAGTAGGGCATTAATTTTGCAAAAAATGGATGGACAAGAACTACCCAGACCAATTAACTCGGATGCAATCAAAAAGTTTTACACTTGAAAGATGATGAAAAAGCCCGATAAGTCATAAACTCGAGAGAGCGACCTAAGCAAAAGTTAAGGCAAGAGAGGAAAAAGGGAAAAAAGAAAAAGCCCATTAGGTCAAAAACCCGAAAAAGGTGGGCTAGGCAAAAGTTAGGGCAAAATAATAGGCATCATCTCAAGCAGCTTACACTAGGGCAATTTTCAGTGATGATTAGATTGACATTAGTGGGCAAATTTTTTGGGAAATCAAGAAAAGAAAGACTAGAGATGTAACATTGGAAACAGTGGTGATGACATTCATCAATTGCAAGAAATTAATTGAATAAGCGATAAAGGACCAAAGCTGGGGCAAATTTTGATGGATTTCCTAATCTATTCTCTGTGAATCTATTTTATTGTCTTATTCCAAACCTTTTGTAATATCATTGTTCTCATGTTCAAATACCAAGGCAATGAAGATGTTCATTCAGTCAAATTTTTCCCTTTTCTCTCTTGAATGCATGTTTATTTTAGTAGCATAAACTTAAGTTTAATATATAAAACCTAACAACGTTTACAGCAATACATTAATGACTAAAATCACACTAAGGGAATTCAGAAGCTTCAACTAAGTTTGTAAAACAATCATGTGCAAATGGACTATTATTCCTTCCCAAAAAAAAAATGAAATAAAGAGAGAGGGAAGAAAAGAATGGAAGTGGAGACAAGGGAACCTTAGAGGAAAATGAAAAAGAGGCCTTACACATGCTCAAGAGTTCAACTTATGAACTACGAGTTTGATTAGTTAAGGTCTTCCTCAAGGGTTGCTAGATTTTATTAAGATTTGTTTCACAAAGAGGTTTATCAAACAAATTGAAAATGGATGATAAATTCATGATTTTTATATAACTAAAACAAAAAATGTGCATGTCTTTGGTTTTCCTGTCAGCCCCTATGGGCTTTTAAATTTCCTGTTAACCCTCTTTAGCTTTTAATTTCCTGTCAACCCCTATTGGCTTTTAATTTCCTATCAGCCTCCGTCGACTCTTAAATTCCTGTCAACTTGTGTTGGCTTTTAAATTCCTATCAGCTCCCGTCGGCTTTTAAATTTCCTATCAGCCTTCGTCGACTTTTAAATTTCCTGTTAGCCCCTGTCGACTCTTAATTTCCGATAAAGCTCTTAGAAGAGCTTCCTTTTGTACTTGACTTTGTATTAAATAAATATTTCTTTCTTGGTTATATATTTTAATAGAATTATCACTTAGTTATTACATAAATTAATTGGACTTGGTATCGATACTTAAGAAAGGTCCACTAATTCATAAGTAACAACTCTCGAGTCTGATGTCTTGGCTTAAAGATAATGTTGTACTTGGGAGGGTGTTACACATATCATGTTCATCTTAATATGTATTAAGTCACTCATCAAGTCAGTTTCATTTCGCATTCATTAGATTGTTTACCTATTTGTGCATATCCCTCATTATCATCAATATTCTTATTTCCAATTTCCTCATTTCGGACAAAATAGATGTTTTTATCTTTACCTGTTTCTTATTATTCGATATGGGAATTCGCATGACCCATATTCTTGAATAAGGAACAAGTAAAAAGGGGCAATAGTAAACACCATATTTTGTCTGAGTCATTTTTCTTTTTGGCAAAAGAAAAAAATGAAAGAAAAAGGAAAAAAGAGAGAGGAACCCATTGCTTTGGTCTTGTTGTAGCCCATTCCATTCCTTTGATTATTTGTGTTTTTTTTTCACTTGTTCCTTTTCTAAGCCCTCTTTCTATTTATTTCATAAAAGGCCGATGTTAACCAATCTCTGTTGGGCCCTTTCAACCTTTCACCAACTCTTTCTAAAGCCTTTGAATCTAACAAAAAAAAAAAGAACTTGTGCATTTAAAATTTGACGACACTATAGCCTGATACACTATTCCTATACATTGCTTGGCTACAATTGCTCCATCTTGAGGTTTAGCTTCTGGGAAGTGAGGAAAATTTTCCAAATGCAAAGATTGGAAGAGATAGATAGAGGATCCAACCAAGCAACCTCACAAAAATAGAAAAAGGAGATATCATACATCGACAAGGGAGGAGAAGTTCAGAGAAATAAATATTTTTCTGAAGAAAGATGCTTTTCAAGTAGATCTATTTAGTGATAGAGGATAGAAGAATGAACAAATAAAGAGAAGATGGATAGTTAGTGGGGTTTTGGAGATTAAGGAGAAAAAAGAGAAACAGAAGAACCACTATTTACTACTATCTGGTTTTAATATTCTCCCATTCTAATATAACAAATCACACACATACACCACAGCTATAGTATTCTTAGATCACAAAACACATACACACACGGCCCTCTATTAGTAAACCTTAACATATCATTCTCTTTCAAAAAAACGTATCAAACCACAACCAAAGGACCATAAAAAAGAATCATTAGAACCATCTTCAAACACATCATTCCAAGCTAAAAAATAAACAAAAAAATAAAATAAAATCCAACCATACAAAAACTAATAATCCACAGCCAAATCAGAAGAGTCAAAACAGTTCACATTCATATAAAAAGGCAGAAGAAAAAAAATGTTAGAAATAGGAGGAAGGGATGGCGGTTCACTTCACGGCAGCCATGCCACCGTGAACCCTACCGTGCTCTGCCGTCCTTGCCAATACTTAAAACCGAACTATTCTCCTTGTTCCTCTCCTTAGCCACAAGCCCATCACCCTCACCACTGCAATTCTACCCTCCTCAACTATGAACCACCATATTTTCTTTTCTAAAATTATCCACCCTCGGTCACCGAAGCCTGCTGCCACTAGCTCCCCCTCCACGTCTTCATCATTGCGCTACCATAGCTGCCACCCCCATTCCTATCCTCACCAACTTTCTCTCTTCTCCATTGCAACTCATCCATGAGTTCTTGGCATCCTCACATGCTGGTCGTGGTGAACCAGCCCATTATTGCTTGGGGGCCAGTTCTCTTCAGCCCCACCACTCTACCGCTTGCTTCACCCACTATCACCACTGCAAACTAGCCTTTTTCCTCCCTTGCATGCATGCATTCCTTCATCGATGAACATATCCCTATGTGACCTAAATCCTTTGAAACCCCAATACCTAAATTACTCTTTTTGTTTCAAACCTTTCTCTTAGTTTCCTTGCTAGTTTATTTTATTTATTTATTGCAGTTTATTGTTCTTTTATTTTCTAATTTAGTATGGGTTGTAGTTGGACTTATTGGGTTATTTAATATGTCATTTAGGCTCACCTAGTTGCTAGGCAATGTTGCTTTTTGGTTGTTTCAGTATTAAAAAAAACTGAATGTGGAGAGTATTTGGGTTGTTGTTGTTGTTCCTTTTTTTGAGACTGTGGCTTTTTATTCCTATTTGGGCTTTTGGCGGTTATTGGGTTGTTAGCATTGTTTTGATTTTGGGTTAAGTCAGTTTTCTCCTTTTCCTTTATTAGTTAGAGTCAAATTTTTTTTTTCTTTTCTTTTTTCTATGTCTTGAAAATTTGTTCTAGTCTTTAAAAAAAATGCAAGTGATCAATTATTCTCTTTTCGAGAATAGAGTTAGTTTAGCCAAGACAGCTTATTAATTCTATGATATAAGAATATCTTAATTGTGATAGCTTGATACTCGGAAACCCCTTTTCAGAAATAAAGTCAATCAACCCACAATTATTTTATATAGAACTGCATGACTTTGAGTTATCCATTGCATTAGGAGATACATAAAAGCAGGCACCCCTGTCAAGCCCAATTTAAATTTTCACAATCTTTGTTTTACTTATAAATAATTATTCTAATGAGCTTTCTCTCTTTTAGAATATATTTTGTTTTATTATACTTAATTTACATTAATCATTTACTTGTTGAATTGTTTTTTATAAAGATGTTAACTTAGCCATGATGACTTGTTAACTCAATATTCTGGACATCTGAGTTGTGACAGCTTGATGTTTCAAAAATTTCTTTTGAAAAAAGTTGTTTGTTTTATTTTTTTTTGGGTAAATAAAAAATGGTAAAATAAATATTTCAAAAGGTTATTAATAATTAGCATAATCAATTAAGGTCATCGTTGTAATACGGATGTATTAAGGGTATTGTAAAAATAAACCTTTTGCCCTTCTCTATGCATAATCGGATTCCAAACTCGGATTCGGTAAACCATTTCTTTTTCCATGTTTTTCTCAATTTAAATAAAACTTGGTGGCAAGTCAATTTTTAATCTATCTTTTTCATCATTCGCTCGCAATTTCGGTTGTGACAGATAGGGAGTTAGAGGAAGTTACAAAAATAAATAAAAGAAGTTAAAAAAAATTGAAAGAAATTACAAAAAAATATGGATTAATAAACACACAAGTGCTTTTCAAATCACTAGTAATATTAATGCTGATAAAAGGGCATATTACGATTTAGGGGTTATTAATTCAAATTAGCAAATTTATAAGAGATCATATAATGATAATCGAGCATAGATAATAACAAATGTTACTCAATCAATTAGTGATAATTATGAAAAGACATTAACATCATTTTAGTAACTCAATCGAATCAATCAAAACCCTATAAAAGGAAATAAAGTGGTATAATAGCGCAATTAAAACAAATTCCAAGTTGAGTGCCCATGTATTTGAACCTAAGTCCATGTTAAAGTTTATGGCTGGAGACTTAGATATTTTTGCTAGCTATGTGGTCTATATCTAAACTTGTTACCCTATCAAAATTTGAATTTAAAGTTTCTACAAAGTGGTCTATGTAACACCATAATTTTTAACCCAATACTCTAGAACACATTAGGTTAATCATTAGGTTATTACTTCTTAGTCTCATTCTTTTATTAAAATACTTAGCAGAAATTACGGGTAAATTTTTTTATGTTGAAACATAAAACAAAGTGAGAGCTGCGTACATCGGGATACGGGAAGATAAATCACAACATGATCAGATATATAAAGGCATAGAACAATCAACAATTCAACAAAGAAACATTCCATTAATAACATAATTAGAAATACATAGAGTCACACCCTCATAGTATTGAGCTGAGCTTAAAATACAAGGAAAATGAAATACAACATGAACGGAAATACATGAAAGGCATGAATGAAAACTCCTACCCTAGTGCACCTAAAGTGGATAACCTCAAGACAAAAGAAGGTTTATGCTATCTATGAGTGAGTGCGTGCACTAGACTTCCCCTAAAACAGCTACTACTGGAACCCGGGGTATGGCGGGATGAAATCAATCCACGGATGTAAGGCAGCAGGAGTAGGTATGCATAGTGGCTGACCATGTGCTCCTCGGCAGGGACGCATCACGGCTGGTCTAGCCAACCTCGGCTGTGTAACCGTCTCCTCACTCTCGCCTTTCACAAACTGAGGAGTGGGGGCAGAGCTCTCACTATACATGTGGGTAGGCGGATCCTCTGAGGGGTCATCCTCTGAATCGGGAGATCGGCACGTAATCTGGAAGTCACGGGCAGCCAAACCTCCGGTATATGTCCAAAGAATCCTCTCGTCACGTGTCCACGCGCGCTCAAAAACCATAGCATCGTCGTAGGGAGACATAGGAGAAAGCGGTAGCTTTGTACAGGATGTGCGACGGGACGTACGACGAACATAAAGACGCGAACTGTAACATCCCCTGCTGCTTTATGGATTGACGACTATCCCCACAAACCAACACGGGTCTTTTCAGCATGCTTTGTCCTCACTCGCACGCTTCCTAGGAAAACTTCCCAGAAGGTCACCCATCCCAAAATTACCCCAAGTCAAGCACGCTTAACTGTGGAGTTCTTTCAGTTTAAGCTACTGAAAAGAAGATGCATCTTGCTGGTATAGGTAGTACGAATCAATTCATATAAGCCCTCCTCAATCAGAGTAGTCCCATACCTATATACGCCTTAGGATCCTCTCATTCGGTGTAATCGTTCATTCATGTACCCCTCCGCTAGAGGACCTTGGCGAGAGCCGCCTTGTCCTGCGGCCCTCTTTGCACCGGCGATCACCTCGCCCTCGTCTCCCCGGCAAGCATGCCCACTGGGCCTGTTCGGCCCCCGAACCACACCAGCATCGGGAGAGGTGCAGTGCTCGATAACTAATGTAACACCCTAATTTTTAACCCAACTTTCTAGAACACATTAGGTTAAACATTAGGCTATTACTTCATAGTCTCATCCTTTTCTTAAAATACTAAAGGAAAATTACGAGTAAATTTTTTTTTTCTTTTTTTTTTTTTTAAAACACACAACAAAGTGAGAGCCAATGCTCTTAGTCTAATCAATAATAGGAATATAAAGCAAGCTTAACACTATAGAGAAACATAGAAATGGAAACATATAACAACCGAGCATAAATCATCACAACAAGAGAAACGTTTATTAATAACATAACTTAGAATACATAAGTAGTCATACCCCTCATTGGGACGGCAGAGCTTGTAATACAAAGCAGAAAAGGAAGTACAATAGAAACAGAGAAACATAAAGTAAACCATCACTACCCGAGTGCACCTATAGTGAATAACCTCAAAACAAAAGGTGTTTATCCATACATGTGAGTGTGTGTATTAAGCCTCCCCTAAAACATCCGCTACTAGAACCCGAAATGGAGTGAATCGATCCAAGAATGCAAGGCAGGAGTGGGCATACGCAGACTGAGCGTGAGCTCCTCGTTAGGGGCGCCTCTGACGGATGTGTCAATGAAGACCACTAATGTCGCCATCACCTCCTCAAGATGTGACTGGGCTGCAGAAAAAAAGAAGAGAAAAGAGTGAGAATCTTACTAAAGAATCTCTGAGGGAATCTCCTATTCTAGGGTTACATCGCTCACATCCTCAGAACCTTGGGTTTATTTATAAAAGGTGTTCATGCATATGAGATTCATTATTAGGGTTTATGAAACTATTTATCCAAGGTCCATTTCTTTAGTATGCATCTTGATGTCATGAATGCAACATGTTTAAGCATGAATGTATGGCAATACTTGAGCACATAAATCAACAAATCACAACAATCTAGATTCATGCAAGTGGCATAAGGGCATATTACAACTCTTACTTTTCTCATACTTATGTGACTTAAAAGCATCATATCTCTTTGTTCTTTTCTCAAAACCACCCTCTTAAAACATATCCACCTATTTTCAACTCGATACACCGCTCAAGGGCATTTTTATCATAACCTCCTATCTCCGCCTCACCTAATCGCCTAGGAATGAGCTCAATCCTAACTAGTCGCCTACTAGATTTAATATGGGGTAAAATGAGGGGGTAAACATAAACATATTTCATTCTTTGAAACGCTCTCATCGGCCTCGAGTGCACAAATAATTGTCCGCTTGGTAAGGTCAGATCTGCACATACCTCACGGATTTGCCTCCTCCTCACCGTAGAAAGGTGAGAAGTACGCCTCAATGCTTGTCACATAAAAATATCCGGGATGCTCTACGAACTGTCACCCAGTGGTTTTCAACTCATATGGTACTTTAAAACATTTTTCAACCCTTTAGGTTTGATAGAAATTTATAAAGATAATCTACTGTTAAACTCAATTTCCTTCAAACCAAAATTCATGCCACAAGCTAATCACACAACTTAACATCTCAATAATCATTTCCTCAATGTATCATCAATAAAACATTTTAGGTTCATGCATCATCAAGCATATTCTTTCTAATACATCATTCTCACATAGCTAAACATCATAACATATATTTCAAACTCATCATTCTTACATAGATTATAGCATATAGTCCAAACTCATCATAGCATATATTTTAAACACATCATACTCATATAGATAAGGCTCATGTATCATATATCATACTTGCATAAAATTAAGCATCATAAAAACTCAAGACTTCTTAATGTCTTATGCATCGACCCTTAAGGTCCTTAACTCACAATCTAAGTTATAAATCATCAAAACCTAGTCTCTTGGGAACCTATGAGGTTATAACGAAGTATTTCTCACCTCACACTATGGTCAAGAACATCTCTAGACCTCAAGGATGCAGAATTTAAAATCCCAACTTTACGGGTACCTAGGAGTCACAACAATGACTCTTTCTAAGTCCAGTTTGTTCCTAAAGCATCAAGATTAAGCCCTAAACCAATTATGAGTCTTAACATTATTTTTACTCAAACATAAGCATCTTATCATTATTAACACAGCTCATACAGTGGCCAAACATAGCAAGGCAGAACTAAACAAACATCTCCATAAAAGACATGAAACACAATTTTTAAAGCACATACAATACTAGTTTCTCTTGGAACCTTTTTCAACTTTCAAAACTCATTTATGGACACTTTTATCACCTAAAATCATAAAAATACTTAAGAGGGTAATAGCTAAATCATTTTTATCTCAAGAGGTCCTAAATTCATAAAACTTAGTTCTACATATTTCTTATACTTACATAAGCTTAGAAAAATTATAAAGCATAGTTTTCAATACTTGGAAACACCAAAGCTTCTTAGGCCGTAAATAGGGACCAAAAGTAATAAATATTTTTAGACCTTTATTGAGACAACAATGGCAAGTCTTTGAGCTCTAGGTTCATTAAAGTGATGACATAAAAATAAACATGCTCATGCACTTGTTTTAGTTTTTGCTAGAAAGTAAAGTGAGAGCATAAAATAAATATGTGATGCATTATATTATTATCTTTGATATTTAGGTGAGAACTTGAAACATAAACATGATAATGCATAGCTTGAAATATAAACATGATAATGCAAGCTCCTTTATTACCTTGGTACTTAGTGATAACAAAGAAAGTAAACATGATGTGCAAAGCATAAAATAAATATGGTATGCATTATATTATTATCTTTGATATTTAGGTGAGAACTTGAAATATAAACATGATAATGCAAGTTCCTTTTATTACCTTGGTACTTAGTGATAACAAAGAAAGTAAACATGATGTACATAAAATAAATATGGTATGCATTATATTATTATCTTTGATATTTAGGTGAGAACTTGAAATATAAACGTGATAATGCAAGTTCCTTTATTACCTTGGTACTTAGTGATAACAAAGAAAGTAAACATGATGTGCGAAGCATAAAATAAATATGGTATGCATTATATTATTATCTTTGATATTTAGGTGAGAACTTGAAATATAAACGTGATAATGCAAGTTCCTTTATTACCTTGGTACTTAGTGATAGCAAAGAAAGTAAACATGATGTGCAAAGCATAAAATAAACATGATGCAAGGTTCATTTTAAGGTGATCTAAAGCTCATCCAAGACTTTAAATAACATAATAACCCAACACATATCTCATTACAAAGAGAGCTTTAGAGTTCTGAACCAAGTTCTCAAAGGAATTATGAGGTTCTTGAACATCATCATCAAGCTCAAAGAGAGCAAAACTTTTGAACAAATAAAACTTCAAAGATCAAAAAGGAAAAAATGGTAACTTAAATGTTAAAGAAAGGAACAAAGAAACCTAAATCATAATAGCAAGAAAAGTAAAGGTATTCTTGAGTAAAAATCATTTTTGAGTTAGAAAATAAAGTTGGAACTCAAAGAAAATAAAACCTCAAGCTCTAGAGTTTCCTTTGAGATGAACACATAGTCATTATCTAGGAGTCCTCATCATTGAGCCATCATGTACTCATCAAGGCCAAGAGGCCGAAAATACAAGAAAGGGAAACCAAAGAAAGTTTCAAAAAGAAAACCCTAAGAGAAAGCTAGAAAGAACTCATTTTCAAGAAGACAAAGTTTAGAAACACCCTACCTAGAGTGAAGACAATACGCTTGGACTTGAAGATGAAAATGATACGAGCAACACCTCCTAGGATGGTGATGATGATTCGGCCTTGATGAAAGAAAAAGGAAGGAAATGTGTTCTTGGTGAGCTTGTGTTTGAGAATGGAAGTTTAGGTGTTTGTATGATGATCCAAGGTGGTGGGGTGGTGTTTCAAGGTTGTGTGATGATGTTTCAAAAGGAAAGAAGAAGATGAAGAAGAAGAATGCTCTTGAGATTTGAGAGAAAAAGGAAGAACTTAGAGAAAAACTAAAAACTAAACTTAGCAAATGAACAAAGTGTAGCAAAGGTTCATCTAGGCATGGTATTTATAGAGAAGAATAAGAGTGAATGAGTGGAGGAGAATGAATCCTCATGGAACATGAGGTGAGGCATGTGTGGAGGAGAATGAATCCTCATGGAACATGAGGTCTCCTCATGGAACATGAGGTGAGAGAATTGCACTTTGATGACATGGCCTCAACCATAGTCTTTGGAGTGTGAAATAAAATTAAATTGTGATAAAATGGATGGTGAATTTCAGTAAGGTGTCTGATGCAGCAAGGGAGGAGGGAGTTTTGTTCATGTAATAGTGTGTTAGTGATGTGTTTAGTTTTGTATTAGCTTAGGTGTAAGGTTAGGAGTCATTAACCATAAGTTTAGGTGACTAAGAATGTGATTAGGAACCTTATGACATGATTAAGGAGTACTCATACATATTTAGGAGATTTTAAATTCATTTTATGAATAAACAATGTAGACAAAATCTCCATAATTTAAGGAATTGGAGAGAGAAACACTATTCAAGATCCCATGACTAGAAATCTTGAATTTAAAATAAGATTTTAAGTGGTAATTAAGTACTTTTAGGTTCTAATCAACTTTAATAAATTATTTTGACTCAAGATTAATTATGGAAATTAATTAATCTTCGATTAGAGCCTAATATTGCTTAGGTTTGCTTAATCACGATTGCCGTAAAAACACGAAACTAGTAAAATCGTAATTTTGCACTACATTTTGCCCCGACCTATAATTAAAACCGAGGTCGAGAATACATAAAAACGCCTTTAAAACCATCCTGAGAAGTTTCGGTTCATCCTAAGACTTGCAAATAGGTAAACACCAGGGCTGCTTTTGGTCATTTTGACCCAAAACTCAAAACGAGATTTTCGATTCTCAAAAGGTACACAGTCATCTAATCCCCTTCCAACATTGAGTTTGCCCTTCGAGCACTCGCAAGATCGGCTTTCTCACTCTCTAAATGACCTCAGGGCATTTCTGGCCATTTTCACTCTAGCGTAAAATCAAGGCACATTACTCTCTCCTTAAAAGAATTTCGCCCTCAAATTCATTACCTTAGAAAAGCTCCTGGATACTTGGCCTCATTTCTCGACTCTAGCTCCCATGTATACTCTTTCTGGCCTTGTCTCGCCCCACGCCATTTCTTCACCAAAGGAATGCACTTTGTTCCTTAACCGCTGACCCTGTGATCCACGATCCCTCGTAGAGGTACATTGAAAGTGAGGTCCTTCTAACTGCACATGCTCGTTCTAGGACATGACTAGGGCCTGACTCATATTTACGCAATCGAGAGATATGAAAGACATCATGAAGATTTGACAGATTGGGTAAGGGTGGCTATTTTGTAGGCTACAGATCCGATTCTCTCAAGAATTTCAAAAGGGCCGAGAAATCTGTGGACTCAACTTTTTGACTTTCATGGCTCTTCCTATTCCCCGTAGTGGGAGTGATTCTTAGAAATACATGTTCTCCTTCTTGAACTGCAAGGGCTTACGCTCTTTGTCCGCATAGCTCTTGCCGACTTTGAGCCGGTTAGGATTCTATCCTTAATCCTTTGATTTGCTCCGCTGCTTCCCTCACTATATCAGTCCTAAGACACTTTGTTCTCTCGAGTTCATACCAACACAAGGGTGATTGGCACTTTCTTCCATACAATGTTGTGACGGCATATATCGATACTTGCATGATAATCGCTGTTATACGCAAATTCGATTAATGGCATGTACTTATCCTAACTTCCTTTCCTCGGGTCTAAGACACATGCTCTCAAGATATCCTCCAGGGTTTGATGGTTCTTTTCCGATTGGCCATCCGTCTGAGGGGTGGTAAGCGCGCTCAAGCACGCCTTGAACCAAATGCCTTTGAAAGGCTCCCCAAAACGTGACGTGAAACCGCGATCTCTATCCGAGATTACCGCCGATTTGCACTCCATGCAACCTTACTATCTCTTGGATGTAAAGTCGAGCCAATTTATCCAATGAGTACGTGAATCTAATAGGTAGAAAGTGAGCCGACTTGGTCACGATCCACTATCACCCATACAAAGATCATGGCTACTTTGTCTTTGGCAATCCCGTCACGAAGTCCATCGATATACTTCTCCCACTTCCACTCAGGGATTGACAAGGGTTGCAACATGCCGAAGGTTTTTGGTGTTCGATCTAACCTTTTGGGCGTACTCAAACACTTACTTACCCAAAGCACCACATCCTTCTTTAGTCCCGCCACCAAAACATCCTCTTTAAGTCCCGACATCTTGGTAGCACCAGGATGAATGGCAAAGTGACTCTTATGAGCCTCCTCCAAGATTTTCTCTGAGGTCGCCATCTTGGGGCACGCAGATTCGCCCTCAAACCTCCACATCCTGGCCGTGGCCTTGCTCAAAACTCCTTCAATTTACTACTTTAATCAGCCTCTATTGTCTCCATAAAGTCCTCATTTTCTCTTTGGGCAAGCATGATCCTTTGCTTAAACCTCCATCAGTCACAAAGTGAGATGACTCCATCACGATGCCATTCTCAGTCACATACATCCCTGCATTCATATTCCTAAACTGCTCTATTAACCCAACTTCATTAACTATCATACTTGATAAACATAACCATTTTCGACTTAAGGCGCTTCATTACATTAGCCTTGTCGTGGTGGTAACTTAAGCCGAAATCATAGTCCTGAGGAATTCCATCCATCTCCTCTCATTTCATGTTTAACTCCTTTGATCAAAGAGATGCTTGAGACTCTTATGATCGGAGAACACTTCAAACCTTACACCATACAAATGGTGTCTCCACATCTTGAGGGCAAACACGATGGTCAAGCTAACTCTAGGTCATGGGTGGGGTAGGTTACCTTAGACTTGAGTTGTCCGGATGCATAGGCTACCACTTGCCTATTCTCGCATCAACACACAACCTAAACCTCTTGCCGTTACATCACAATATACCTCAAAGGGCACATTAGTCGGGTGAAACCAAAACCTGGGTTGAGGTGAGCTTTTCCTTAAGCTTCTAGGAAACTCTTTCACATTCTGTCCCACTAAACGGGTATTCTTCCTAGTGAGCTTGGTTAAGGGTAGGGCCAATCGAAAATCCTTTGATAAACCTACGTAATAACCAGCCAAACCCAAAAAGCTTATAATCCTGCCATCGTAGGTTGGTCTATCCCAATTCATCACAGCCTTCTATCTTACTTGGGTCGACAAATATGCCACCTTGACACAACATGTCCTAAGAACTTTACTTCTCTAACCAAAATCCACACTTAGAAAGCTTTATGCACAACTTCTTCACTTTTAGTAACCTCTAAACCAGCCTCAAATGATGCTCATGCTCCTCGTGGGTTTTCAACAGATGAGAATATCATCTATGAACACAATCACAAATTGATCTAAATAAGGTCGAAAGATCCTATTCATGTAATCCATAAAATCATGGAACATTCGCCAAACCGAAAGACATCACATTGAACTCAAAGTGTCCATACTGAGTTCGAAAAGGCGGTTTTAGGAATGTCCGAATCTCTAACCCTAACTGATGGTAAACTGCACCTCAAATCGATCTTAGAAAACACTATCCGCCTTTTCTAACTGGTCCATAAGATCATCAATCCTAGGCAATGGGTACTTATTCTTTATGGTCACTTGATTCAACTGCCTATAATCTATTTTTGTAAATATTCTCTATCGCTTATTGATTGATCGATCGCCTTCAACACTGGCCGAAGATGCTTGTCTCACGCCTTGAAAATTTCCAGAGGTCACTCATCCAAAATTACTCAAGCACGCGCACTGTGGAGTTCTTGTTTAGCTGTCAAAGAAGATGCATCTTGTTGGTATAGGTATAAATCACATATAAGCCTCTCAATCGTATAGTCCCATACCTACATAGTTTAGATCCTTCCGGTGATCGCTCATTCATGCCTCCGCTAGGATCTAGGAGCCGCCTTCTCCGTGCCCTCTCTTAATTGCACCGCCGATCACCCATGTTAACATGTAACGCCCGTGGACGCAGGACGGGAGTGACGCTGCAGGCAAAGAGGGCACTGACAAGGAGCTGGCCTCGCAAGGTCCTCTAAGCCGGAGGGGTACATGAATGAACCGACATTACACACCCGAATGAGAGGGATCCTAAGATTGTATAGGTATGGGACTATACAAATGAGGAGGGCTTATATGAATTGGATTCGCATTTACCTATACCAACAAAGATGCATCTTCTTTCTGTAGCCTAAACCAAAGAACTCCACGCTAAGCGTGCTTGACTTGGGGTAATTTTGGGATGGGTGACTCCAAGTTTTCCTAGGAAGCGTGTGAGGAGGACAAAGTACGAAAGACCCGTGTTGGTTTGTGGGGACAGTCGTCAATCCATAAAGCAGTAGGGGATGTTACACGAACAGCACAACGTCCCTCAAAATGATATGACCCGTGGTCAGGATCAAAGTGCACCTCCCAAGTCAAGGTGTCGATAAAAACCACGAACGTCGCCATCGAGCTCTGAAGATGTGAAAGAGGAGAAAGAAAGAAGAGAAAGGAGTGAGAATCTTACTAAAGAATCTCAGTAGGAATCTCCTGTGACGCCCCGATTTTCTGTTAGAGTGAAAATGACCAAAATGCCCCTGAGGTCATTTTCAGCCCGGAATTTGAGAAAAACCAGTCTATCAGTACTCGAAGGGCAAACTCAATGTTGGAAGGGGATTGGATGACTTGTGTACCTTCCCAGAATCGAAAATCTCGTTTTTCAAGTTTTTGGGTCAAAATGACCAAAACGCCCTGCGGTGTTTTACCCGTTTGCAAGTGCCGGATGAACCCGAAACTTCTCCAGATGGTTTTAAAAGACGTTTCTATACAGTCTATGACTTTAGTTTTGGTCCCGGAGGTCCCAGGCGAAATTAGTGCAAAATTACAGTTTTGCTCCTTGTTTCGTGTTTTTACGCTTAACCGCACGATTAAGCAAACCTAAGCAATATTAGGCTCTAATCGAAGGTTAATTAATTTCCTTAATTAATATTGAGTCAAAATAATTTATTAAAGTTGATTAGAACCTAAAAGTGCTTAATTACAACTTAAAATCATATTTTAATTTCAAGACTCCTAATCATGGAATCTTGAATAGTGTTTTCTCTTTCCAATTCCTTAAATCATGGAATTGTGTTATACATTGTTTATTCATAAGTGAGTTTTTAATTCTCTAATGATGTATGAGCACTCCTAATCTTGTCATAAAATCCTTAAAACACATTCTTAGTTACCTAAACTTAAGCTTAATTATTCCTAACCTTGTACCTAAGCTAATACACATTTAAACCTACCATTAACACCCAATTAGATGATCAAAACTCACCTCCCCCATGCTGTCCCTGGTTTGGCCGTGCACTTCCCTCTCCCATAAGCATCACATGTTCAATTTTTCAACACTCCAAGGCCATACCTCAAGCCACATATGCCATACCTTGTCATAACTTTCAATCAAGCTTGAATTTCCACATGAATAAATAATTAAAACAATCCATTTTTCCCATTTATTTGTGGCTGGAAAAGTTCCAGCCATGTCAAGTTTCTAGAAGCCTAATTTCATCAAATATTGATAGGAAATTCACTCACATCAAGCCATACTTTGCATCATAACTTCCATACTTCAAACCATGCTTGAATGACCTTGTGTAAGAGATATTTTCTCTTCCTTTTCCCTCCAATAGCTACGGCCAGCACCTCCCCCTATTGAGCCTTCATTTGCTTTTATTCTCTATAAATACCTTGCCTAGAAACACATGTAAACACTTTAGTTCATTTGGTAAGTTTCAAGTTTTGCTAAGCTTTCTTGAGTTCTTTCTTTTTCTCTCAAGTTTCAAGAGAGTTCTTCCTTTCTTTTCATCTTCATCTTCTTCATCTCTTCATCTCATCATCATCTCTTAGCCCTCAAACACCATCCTAAAGCCTTGAACCACCATCAAATCCCTCAAACACCTCACCTTAAACACAACCTCACCTCAAACACAACTCCAACCTCCTTATCTCCCCTTGGCCGAAACCATCAAGCCCTTGGAGGAGCTCATCATCTTGTTTCCTTTTCTCAATGTTCAAGCTTTTTAACTTCACTCTAGGTAGGAGTGTTTTCTAAACTTTTTTTTTTTTCTTGAAAATGAGTTCTTTCTAGCTTTCTCTTGGATTTTCTTTTTAGATCTTCCTTTGTTATTCTTTCCTTGAGATTTCGACCATGAGGCCTTGATGAGCACATGATAGCTCAATGATGAGGACTCCTAGATGATGACTATGTGTTCATCTCAAAGGAACCTCTAGAGCTTGAGGTTTTACTTTGCTTGAGTTTCAACTTCATTTTCTAACTCAAACATGATTTTTACTCAAGAATACCTTTTCTTTCTTGCTATTTTGGAGTTTGGTTTCTTTGTTTCCTTTTCTTTAACATTTTGGTTTTCCATTTCCTTTTTTATCTTTGAGGTTTTGTTTGTTTAGAAAGTTTGTTTTCTTGAGCTTGATGATGATGTTCAAGAACCTCATAGTTCCTTGAGAACTTGGTTCAAGAACTTTAGAGCTCTCTTTGTAATGAGATATATGTTGGGTTGTTATGTTGTTAAAGTCTTGGATGAGCTCTAGCTAACCATAAAATGAACCTTGCATCATGTTTTTTTTTATGCTTTGCACATCATGTTTACTTTCCTTGCTATCACTAAGTATTCAAGATAATAAGTGAAACTTGCGTTATCATATTTATATTTCAAGCTATGCATTATCATGTGTACATTTCAAGTTCTCACTAAATATTAAAGATAATAATAGGTTGCATCTCATGTTTATTTTATGCTATCACTCTACTTTCTAATGCAAGCTAAAATAAGTGCATGAGCATGTTTACTTTTATGTCATCACTTAAATGAACCTAGAGCTCAAAGACTTGCCCACTGTTGTCTCAAACAAAGGTCTAAAATATTTATTTCCCTTGGTTCATGTTTCGGCCCCAAGAGGTTTTGATGTTTCTAAGTATTGAAAACTATGTTTCATAAATTTTCTAAGCTTTTATGAGTATAAGGAATTATGTAGAACCAAGTTTTATGAATTTAGGACCTCTTGAGACAAAGTTGATTTAGTCACTGCCCTCTTAAATATTTTTATGAGTTTAGATGTTAAAAATGTTTATAAATGAGATTTGAAAGTTTTAAAATGGTTCCAAGAGAAACTAGTATTTTATGTGCTTTAGAAATTATGTTTTATGCCTTTATGGAGAATGGTTGTTTCGGTTCTACCTTTCTACTATTTGCCACTGTATGAGCTGTTTTAATGGTAATAATATGCCTACGTTTAAGTATAATTAATGTTAAGGCTCATATGTGAAAGATAAGAGAAGTTAGAAACTAGAAAAGAATTAATTTGAGAGTTCTAGATCCTTTAATGTTTGAATTTTCTGGATTCTTTCCAGCAAGGTTTAGGAATGCTAATCATGGATTTAAATTAGTTTAAATGTGTAGGAATGACTTATAAATGGTTTAGGACTTGATCTTGATGTCTTAGGAGCAAACCGGACTTAAAAAGGGTCATTGTTGTGACTCCTAGGTACCCGTAAAGTTAGGATTATGAATTCTTCATCCTTGAGGTTTATATATGTTCTTGACCATAATGTGAATCGAGAAAGACTTAGTTATAACCTTATAGGATCCCGATAGATTAGGCTTGATGATTTATAACTTAGAATGTGAGTTGAGGACCGTAAGGGTCAATGCATAAGACACTAAAAAGTTGTTAATGCTATGATGTATTGTATGATGCAATGATATGATAAGATGTGCTTGATGCATGAGAAAATGATTGATGAAAATGTTAAAGTTTATCATAGCATAAGTTTCATAAGAACATGTTGTGTGAATTAGCTTGTGGCAGTTTGAAGAAAATTCGGTTTAATAGCTGTTATGCTGCCGAATTTTTGTCAAACCCTAAAAGGGTTGAAAGAAATGTTTATGAGTACCACATGAGTTGAAAACCCTGGGTGACACCGGTTTGGCCGAGCACCCCCAAGAGATTTTTATATGACAAAGCACTGAGACGCGCTCACCTGAGTGACACCGGTTCGGTCGAGAATCCCCAGAGGAGACAAATCCATGAGGGTATGAGTAGATGCAACCTACCAATGCAGACAAATTGCTGTGGTGAAATGCCAAGCATTTCAAAGAGGGTAATCCCAGAAAGAGATGATCCCTGCCTCCTACCCGTACTTGCGAGTCGGGATTATTATGTATGTTTGGCTTATTCAAGATAATAAGCAAGAGCTAGTGACGACTAGCTGAGGTATGAGCTCATAACCTAGTTATTTTTAAGGTGGCTTATATGCTAAAGTACCATGATTGATGTCACGAAGTTGAGGAATGATTCACTTGAAAGTTATATGCCCTCATGCCACATGATTTATGTTTATGTGCTTTGATGTGTTGTCTTATATGCTCAAGTATTGACATGCATCCATGATATAACCTGTTGCATTTATAACATCAAGACGCATGCTAAAAGCAATGGACCTTGGATAATTAGTTTGAGAAACCCTAAATTGAACCTTATATGTATGATCACTATTTTATAATTAAACCCAAGGTTCCTGAGGATGTGTACGATGTAACCCTAGGATAGGAGACTCCTACTGAGATTCTTTAGCAAGAATTCTCACTCCTTTTTCTTCTCTCTTCCGTCATATCTTCAGAGACCGATAGCGACGTTTGTGCTTTTCATTGACACGCCTACTTGGGAGGTCCACTATGACCCGGACCACGGGTCATATCATTTTGAGGGGCAGTGTACCGTGCGAGTCTTCATGTTCATTGGATGCCCCTTTGCATATCCTATACAGAGCTACTGTTTCTCCCCGACGTCACCTTACGATGACGCGATAGTTTTTTAGCGTGCCCGGACGGCGAGATGAGAGGATTCTATAGACGTATACTGGTGGTTCGATGCCTCAAGACTTCCAGGACTACGTGCCTCGATCCCTGAGTTCGGAGGACGACCCATCCTAGGACCCGCCGACGCACATGTATAGTGAGAGTTCTGCTCCTGCACCTCAGTTCATGCGAGACGTGAGCGAGGAGACCGTTACGCAGCCAAGGCTAGCAAGGCGAGCCGAGAGGCACCCCCACCTAGGAGCCCATGCTCAGTCTTCACGTGTTTCCACTCCTGCTGCTCTGCGTCCATGGATCGGTTACACTCCACCATTTCTCGGATTCCAGTAGCTGACGTTGTAGGGAAGGCTTAGTGCACACACCACATATAGAGTGGATAAACCTTCTTTTGTTTTTGAGGTTATTCACCATAGGTGCACTCGGGTAGTTATGGTTTATTCCTGCTTTCTTGTTTTCTATTGTATTTCCTTTTCCACTGTATTACAAGCTCTGCCCGTCCCTATGAGGGCATGACTACTTATGTACCTTAATTATGTTATTAATGGAATGTTTCTTTTATTATCATGATTGTAATTTGGTTATATGCTCTACTTTATGACTTCTGATAATTGTTATGTGTGCTTTATGTCTCTGTCATTTGACTAGTTAAGTTCGTGGCTCTCACTTTGCTTTATGTTTTCCAAAAGAAAAATTTACCCGTAATTTCCGCTAAGTATTTTAATAAAATAATGAGACTAAGAAGTAATAACCTAATGATTAGCCTAATATGTTCTAGAATATTGGGTTAAAAATTAGGGTGTTACATCTCCTATCTAGGGTTACATCGTTCACATCCTCAGGAACCTTGAGTTTATTATTATTAAAAGGTGTACATGCATATAAGGTTCATTATTAGGTTTCATAAAACTAATTATCCAAGGTTCATTCCTTTTAAAATCCATCTTAATGTCATGAATGTAACATATCAAGCATGGATGCATGGCAATACTTTAAAGAAATAACTCAACAAATCATAAGCATCAAGAAGCATTCAAGTGACATAAAGGGGCATAAATCTTTCATGTGGAACTTTCCTCAACTTCGTGACATAAATCATCATACTATAGCATTATAGGCCCACCCTAAAAACATCTAGGTCATGAGCTCATACCTTAACTAGTCGTCACTAGCTCTTGCTTATTATTTGAATAAGCAAAACATAATAAAATAATCCCGACTCCTCGAGTATGGGTTAGGGGGCTAGGGATCACCTCTCTTAGGTTATACCCTCTTTGAAACACTTTCTGGGCATCTAGCCACAACAATTTGTCCGCTTTGGTAGGGTGCATCTACTCATACCCTCATGGATTTGTCTTCCCTGGGGGTGCTCCGCCGAACCGGTGTCACCCAAGAAAGTGCGTCTCAGTGCTTTGTCACATAAAAATCTCCTGGAGCTGCTCGGTCGAACCGATGTCACCCAGGGTTTTCAAATCTCATATCACACTTCAAAAACATTCTCAAGTCTTTTAGATTTGACAGAAATTCGGTAGCATGATAGCTGTGTACCGAATTTCCTTCAAATCAACTTTATGCCACAAGCTCATAACACATATGCATTTCTCATTCAACTTTCCTAATCATGATAACTTAACATTTCAATAAATCACTTCATCATGGCTCATACATCATCAAAGCATATGCATCAACACATCATACTTGCAGTATCAAACTTAAAACATCAAAGTCTCTTAATGTCTTATGCTTTGACCCTTAGGGTCCTTTAACTTGAAATCTAAGTTGTCTATCATCACAACTTAAGCTCTTGGGTATCTATAGGCTCATATCTAAGTATTCCTCACTCAATTCTATGATCATAAACAATTCTAAACCTCAAGAGTGTAGGATCCATAAATTACACTTTATGGGTACCTAGGAGTCACAACTTTGACCCTTTCTAGGTTCAGTTTGTTCCTAAAGCATCAAGATCAAGTCCTAAACCAATTATGGGTAGTTCCTAAACATTTAACTAATTATAAACCATGATTTCTAATTTTAAACCTTGCTGGACAGAATCCAGAAAATTACATTTCTAAGAGATCTAAAAGTCTCAAATTAATTCCTTTCTAGTTACTAACTTGTCTTAATTTTCTCAAATGAATTTTAGCATCAAATATACATGATCATACTGATATTATCATCATCAAAACAGAAATATACAGTGAGCAACCAAGCATGGCAGAACCGAAATCATCTTCATCATATAATGCATAAAACTTCATTTCTAAAACACATGAATTGCTAGTTTCTCTTGGAGTATTTTTAAAACTTTCAAAACTCACTTAGAAATAATTTATCTCATCTAAACCATCATAAAACTCATGAGGGCAGTAGCTATTCCAAATAAATCTCAAGAGGATTTAAAATCATAAAACTTTGCTCAAAACATTTCCTAAAAGAGTGAACCTCTCACGTCGACGTGTCGACAAAGACCACAAACATCGCCATCGCTCTTTGATGATGTAACAGAAGAAAGAGAAGGAAGAGAAAAGAGTAAGAACTCTTACTAAAGAATCTCAGTAGGAATCTCCTATCCTAGGGTTACATCGTTCACATCCTCAGGAACCTTGGGTTTCTTTATAAAAAGTGTGCACGCATATAAGATTCATTATTAAGAGTTATAAAACTAATTATCCAAGGTTCAATCCTTTTAACATGCATCTTGATGTCATGAAATGCAACATGTTAAGGCATGAATGCATGACAATACTTAAGCATATAAGTCAACAAATCATATCATCAAGAAACAATCCATGTGGCATAAAGGGCAATAACTCTTAAATGGAACTTCCATCAATATGTGTGACATCATTCACGGTGCTTTAGCAATATAAAAGGCCACCTTAAAAATAGGCTATGAGCTCATATCTCAGCTAGTCGTCACTAGCTCTTGCTTATTATCTGAATAAGTGAATAATAAAAATGATAATAAACCCGACTACTTAAGGGTACGGGCTAGGGGGCTAGGGATCACCTCTCTTAGGATATACCCTCTTTGAAACGCTCTACTGGCCTTGAGTGCACAACCAATTGTCCATTTTGGTAAGGCTCATGTCGATACCCTCACGGATTTGCCTCCTCCTCACCATAGCAAGAGAAGTACGTCTTAGTGCTTGTCACATAAAAAATTCTCCTAGGGGTGTCGGGCTAAACCATGTCACCTAGGGTTTTCAATCTCATATGGTACTTTAAAACATTTCCCAAACCCTTTAGATTTTGACGGAAATTTGGCAGCGTAACAGCTGTTAAACCGAATTTCCTTCAAACTGACATTTATGCCACAAGCTCACAACACAAACATAATTCTCATTCAATTCTCATGCTTATAATAACATCTCAATGAATCATTTCCTCATGCATCGTCAAAGCATATACATTTCAAAATCATACTTGCATAAACAACATCAGAGCATTAAAGGTTTCTTAATGTCTTATGCATTGACCCTTAAGGTCCTTAACTCACAAGCTAAGTTATAAATCATCATAACCTAAGCTCTCGGGTACCTACAGGCTCATATCTAAGTATTCCTCACTCATTTTTATGATCATAAACATTTCTAAGCTTCAAGAATGCAGAATCTAAAATTCTAATTTTACAGGTACCTAGGAGTCACAACAATGACCCTTTCTAAGTTCGGTTTGCTCCTAAGGCATCAAGATCAAGTTCTAGACCAATTATGAGTCATTCCTACACATTTAGACTAATAATAAACCATGATTATCAACTCTAAACCATGCTGGACAGAATCCAAAAAAATCAATTACTAAGGGATCTAAAACTCTCAAATTAATTCTTTTTTAGTTACTAACTTCTCTTATCTTTCACATATGAATTTTACCATTAAACATACATGAATATACTCATACTATCATAATTACAACAGAACAAACAGTGAGCATATCATGGCAAGGAAGAACCGAAATTGTCTCCAAACAAACAAGGCATAAACTTGATTTCTAAAGCACATAAAACACTAGTTTCTCTTGGAACCTTTCTAAAACTTTCAAAACACATTAGTAAACATTTTTATAATCTAAAATTATCAAAATACTTGTAAGGGCAGTGGCTATTTTAAACTAAACTCAAGAGGTTTTAAACTCATAAGACTTTGTTGTAAACATCTTTTGAACTCATATGAGCTTAGGAAAATTATGAAACATAGATTGTAGTACTTGTAACAAATCAAAGCTTCTAAGGCCGAAATCAAGGAACCAAGCAACATAAAACTTTCAAACCATTGTTTGAGATAATAAAAGGTAAGTCTATGAGCTCTAAATCTCTTAAGTTGTAACATAAAAGTAAATATGCAATGCACTTTATTTTAGTCTTTATTTAGAGGTGAGGACATAAAATAAATATGCTATGCAAATCATTATTATCTTAGAGATTTAGTAAAAGCATAAACATAATATATGGAGATGCAAGTTTATTCTTTAATCCTGAGCATTTAGTGATGACATAAAAGTAAACATGGATGCAAAGTCTTTTATCTTAACTTAGAGCTCACATGAGATTTTTAAGAGAACTACAAATCTCAACCCAACACTTATCTCATCACAAAGAGAGCTTTAGAATTCTTGAACCAAGTTCTCAAAGGAACTACATGGTTCTTGAACATCATCATCAAGCTAAAAAAGAAGCAAACTTTTAAGAGGAAACAAAATCTCAAGGAAGTAAGAACCAAAACAACATTCTTTCATGACATAAAATAGGAATAGAGATACTTTAAAAATTTTAACTAAACCTTTGAAGAAAAACTATGGAGGTCGAAATGTATAGAAAAAGGAAAAAGGAAAGAAAAACCAAAACTTCACTAGGTAAAGAACAAGATTCAAGCTTTAGAGGTTCCTTTGAGATGAACACAAGGTCATCATCTATGAACACTCATCATCAAGCCATCATAGTCATAAACAAGGCCTCATGGCCGAAATGAAAAAGGAAGGAAACAAAAGAAAGTTTCAAAAAGTAACCAAGAGAAAACTAGAGAAACTCATTTTCAAACAAAACAAAGTTTAGAAAACCACTCCTACCTAGAGTGAAGATAAAAACTTGAACTTTTGAAAAGAGATGACAAGAGCAACTCCTCCTTGAGGGATGATGATGATTCAGCCAAGGAGAAGAGAAAGGAAAGGAGGTGTGTTTTGAGTGAGGTTGTGTTTGAGGTCAAGTGTTTGAGAGCTTAGGAGGTGATCTAAGGTGATGAGGAGATGGTTTGAGACAATGAGGTGATTATGTGAGGAAGAGATGAAGAAGATGAAGATGAAGAGGAAAAGAGAACTTCTCTTGAAACTTGAAAGAAAAAGAAAGAACTCAAAGAAAGCTTGGAAACTTGGAACTTTGCAAATGATCTAAAGTGTTTGCAAGCTCAAGTAAGCAAGGTATTTATAGAAGATGAAAACAAATGAGAGCTCATGAAGAGGAGGGGGAGGCCGTGTGGTTTCTTGGAGCTTGGAGGAGAAAATATCTCTTACAAGGTAGTCATTCAAGCATGGTTTGAGGTATGGAAGACATGGTGCAAGGTATGGCTTCAAGCATGGTGATTTGAGGTGAGTTTTCTTTCAAATTTGAAATGAAATATTTCTTCTAGAAGCAAGGAGGGCTGGCAGTTTTTGAGCCACAAAAATGAAGGAAAATAGCTTAATTCATCTAGTCATTCACTTAGCAAATCAAGCATGGATGTAAGTATGACAAAGTATGGTGTAAGTGAGGTGGAAGCATGGCCTTTGGAGTGTGAAAAATTTGCACGTGATGGAAAATGGAGAAGCATGGCTTCGGCTAGACTTGGACAGCAAGAGGGGAGGAAAAATCTTCCATGTAATTGTGTGTTAATGATAGGTTTAAGTGTAGATTAGTTTAGATACAAGGTTATGAATCATTAAGCATAAGTTTAGGTAGCTAAGAATGAGGTTTTAGGAATTTTATGACAAGATTAAGAGTGCTCATACATCATTAGAGAATTTAAAACTCATTTATGAATAAACAATTGAAAACACAATTCCATGATTTAAGGAATTGGAGAAAGAATTTACTATTCAAGATTCTATGACTAGGAAATCTTGAATTTAAAATAAGATTTGAGTTAAAATTAAGCATTATTAGGTTCTAATCAACTTTAATAAATTATTTTGACTCTAGATTAATTATGAAAATTAATTAATCTTCAATTAGAGCCTAATATTGCTTAGGTTTGCTTAATCATACGATTAAGCTCAAAAACACAAAGCTAGGGGTAAAATCGTAATTTTGTACTAATTTTTCCCGGGACCTCCAAGACTAAAACTGAAGCCACAAAATACATAAAAACGTCTTTTAAAACCATATAGAGAAGTTTCGGGTTCATCCGGCACTTGTAACTGGTCAAACACCACAGGGGTATTTTGGTCATTTTGACCCGAAAACTCAAAAAATGATATTTTCGATCCCGGAAAGGCACACAGGTCAACTAATCCCCTTCCAACATTGAGTTTGCCCTTCAAGGACTACCAGATCGGCTTTCCTCGAATTCTGGGCTGAAAATGACCTCAGGGGCATTTTGTTCATTTTCACTCTAATAGAAAATTGGGGTGTTACAAACCTCGCAAGCGGCTAGGAGAACATATCCCTTAGTTTTCTCCCCACTATAGAAGACCTCTACGAAGTTTAGGTATAGTCTTAAGGGTTGACTAATGTTATTGGGAGGAGAAGGAAAAACAACTGTTTGGGTTCCACAATCTAATAACACACGGTTGGCGTGAAGCCAATCCATGCCTAGAATGATATCTATGTCCTTAAGAGGTAAGCAAATTAAATCTATGATAAAAGATCTATTTTCTTCAATAAGATGATAGTTTAAACAACATTTGCAAGTGTTAACAGGGCGATTTGTGGGAGTAGAAACAATAAGATCAAAAGGAAGCTTAGAAACTTGCAAATTCAAAGACTCGACACTAGCATATAAGACAAAAGAATGGGTAGTGCCAGAATCAAAAAGTACAGTTAAGGTTCTACTGTTCAGTTTGCACTTACCGTGAATGAGGTCATTGGACTTCCGTGCATCCTCCGCGTTGAGGGTAAAGATCTATCCTTGGTGTTGTGGTTGAGGGTTTTGATTCGACGGCCCTCTGTTGGTGCAGTTGTTGGCATAGTGGCCAGGCTTGCCACACTTGAAGCAGAGCCTCTACCCTATAAGGCAGGGGCGATTCCCATGATTCTTCCCGCACTGGGGACAAATATCAGCAGGTGCGGCTCCGGGGTAAGCAGCAGGGGCTCCTTGTGGTGCCTTGTTCTTGGCCCTACTGGATCCTCCTTGGTGGTTCCGAGGTCCACTCGGTCCTCATTGTTGGTTGTTGCTGAAGTTCTTTGGGCCGTTGTGTTGAAACGGTGGCCTTTGTTGTTAGTTGGATTGCTGGTACATGGGTGTTCTTGGTTGTTATTGTTGTTGTGGTCAGAACTGGTTGCTTTGATATGGATTGTAGTGGTTCCTCGATGGGTATTGTGGCTTGAACCTCGAGGCTTGAGGTCTTAGCCCCTTGGCTTGTTCCGCCCTCATGGCATGAAACTTCTGTTGTCCCTCTTCAAGAATCCAGCATTTGTTGACCAGAGTCGGGACGTCTTGATCTCCATATGGGCCACTGCGTAGTTTAACTCCGCTTTCAGACCGGCCTCATATTTGATACACTTCCAAAACTCATCGGGGTTCCCTTGGAACACCTGAGAGAACTTGATCAGCTCCTAGATCTTAGTAGTGTACTATGCCACAGTAGACCCTCCCTGGGTCAACTGCATGAACTTGACGTCCTTGGCGTTCTTTACAGACTCTGGGAAATACTTATTGTTGAAGTAAGTTTTGAACAGCTCCCAATCGATGGGAGTTCCAGAAGCTTCTAGCAGTCGCTTCGTGCCATTCAACCATAACTCAGCGTCAGACTTCATCATGAAAGTAGCAAATTTAACCTTCTGCTCCTCTGAGTAAATAACGATAGAGTACATCTCCATGTCCTTGATCCACTTGTCAACTTTGTCGAGGTCCATCAACCCTCAAAAAATAGGTGGGTTCGCCTTGCGGAACTCATCGAAGCGGGCTTGCTCAACCACTTCAGCAGCAGGGGGAGCAAAGGCAGCATTCTCTAGTTGATTCATCCGTTCGAACATGCACTCCATGGCTCGGGCCATGTCACGAACAGTAGCAGCAGTCATATTGTCTTAATCACCCTCAAATGCATTCCTAGGCTGTCATCACGGTGCCATTGGTCCTTAAACACATGAGACAGTGAACATCAAGTTGATCAAGCTCAATATTCCATGCAAAATAAGCTAGTTACCATGGCATGTGCAATCAACAGAGGTCATGCATTTCTAGTCCTATAGCTTATCTCTATCAAGCACTATACATGACATAACTATCGCATCATGCTTCTAAAGCATGGTCAGTCCAATCCTCAGGCTCCATGAGAATTGAACTGCTCTGATACCAAAATGTAACACCCTAATTTTTAACCCAATACTCTAGAACGCATTAGCTTAATCATTAGGTTATTACTTCTTAGTCTCATTCTTTTATTACAATACTTAGCGAAAATTATAGGTAAAATTTTTTTTTTTGAAACATAAAACAAAGTGAGAGCTACGTACATTGAGATACGAGAAGATAAATCACAACATGATCAGGTATATAAAGGCATAGAACAATCAACAATTCAACAAAGAAACATTCCATTAATAACATAATTAGAAATACATAGAGTCACACCCTCATAGTATCGGGCTGAGCTTGAAATACAAGGAAAAAGAAATACAACATGAACGGAAATACATGAAAGGCGTGAATGAAAACTCCTACCCTAGTGTACCTAAGGTGGATAACCTCAAGACAAAAGAAGGTTTATGCTATCTATGAGGGAGTGCATGCACTAGACATCCTCTAAAATAGCTACTACTGGAACCCGGGATATGGTGGGATAAAACCGATCCACGGACGTAAGGCAGCAGGAGTAGGTATGCGTAGTGGCTGACCAGGTGCTCCTCAGCAGGGACGCATCTCGGCCTGCCTAGCCAACCTCGGCTGCATAACCATTTCCTCGCTCTCACCCTTCACGAATTGAGGAGTGAGGGCAGAGCTCTCGCTATACATGTGCGTCAGCGAATCCTCTAAGGGGTCATCCTCTGAACTCGGAGATTGGGGCACGTAATCTTGGAAGTCGCGGGCAGCCGAACCTCCAGTATACGTATGAAGAATCCTCTCGTCACGCGTCTAGGCCAGCTCAAAAACCATAGCATCATCGTAGGGAGACATAGGAGAAAAGTGGTAGCTTTATACAGGATGTGCGAAGGGACGTTCGACGAACATAAAAACACGAAAGCATAGCGTCCCTGAAAATAATATGACACGTGCTCCGGATCAAAGTGCACCTCCTAAGTCGGGGTGTCGATAGAAACTACGAACATTGCCATCAAGCTCTGAAGATGTGACGAGAGAGAAAGAAAGAAGAGAAAGAAGTGAGAATCTTACTAAAGAATCTCAGTAGGAATCTCCTATTTAGGGTTACATCGTTCACATCCTCAGGAACTTTAGGTTTATTATTATTAAAAGGTGTACATGCATATAAGGTTCATTATTAGGTTTCATAAATCTAATTATCCAAGGTTCATTCCTTTTAGAATGCATCTTAATGTCCTGAATGCAACATATCAAGCATGGATGCATGGCAATACTTTAAATAAATACCTCAAAAAATCATAATCATCAAGAAGCATTCAAGTGGCATAAAGGGGTATAAATCTTTCATGTGGAACTTTCCTCAACTTTGTGACATAAATCATCATACTATAGCATTATAGGGCCACCCTAAAAACATCTAGGTTATGAACTCATACCTTAGCTAGTTGTCACTAGCTCTTGCTTATTATATGATTAAGCGAAACATAATAAAATAATCTTGACTCCTCGAGTACGGGTTAGGGGGCTAGGGATCACCTCTCTTAGGATATACCCTCTTTGAAACGCTTTGCGAGCATCTAGCCACAACAATTTTTCTACTTTGGCAGGTTGCATCTACTCTTACCTTCACAGATTTGTCTTCCCTGGGGGTGCTCCGCCGAACTGGTGTAACCCAGGAAAGCGCGTCTCAGTGCTTTGTCACATAAAAATATCCTGGGGGTGCTCAGCCGAACCAGTGTCACCCAAGGTTTTCAAATCTCATATCATACTTCAAAAACATTCTGAAGTCCTTTAGATTTGGCAGAAATTCGGTAGCATGACAGCTGTGTACCGAATTTCCTTCAAATCAACTTTATGCCATAAGCTCATTACACATATGCATTTCTCATTCAACTTTCCTAATCATGATAACTTAAAATTTCAATAAATCACTTCATCATGGCTCATACATCATCAAAGCATATGCATCAACACATCATACTTGCAATATCAAACTTAAAACATCAAAGTCTCTTAATGTCTTATGCTTTGACCCTTAGGGTCCTTTAACTTGAAATCTAAGTTGTCTATCATCACAACTTAAGCTCTCGGGTACCTATAGGCTCATATCTAAGTATTCCTCTCTCAATTCTATGATCATAAACAATTCTAAATCTCAAGAGTGCAGAATCCATAAATTACACTTTACAGGTATCTAGGAGTCACAACTTTGACCTTTTCTAGATTCAGTTTGTTCCTAAAGCATCAAGATCAAGTCCTAAACCAATTATGAGTAGTTCCTACACATTTAAACTAATTATAAACCATGATTTCTAATTTTAAACCTTGCTGGATAGAATCCAGAAAATTACATTTCTAAGGGATCTAAAAGTCTCAAATTAATTCCTTTCTAATTACTAACTTGTCTTAACTTTCTCAAATGAATTTTAGCATTAAATATTCATGATCATACTCATATCATCATCATCAAAATAGTAGTATACAATGGGCAACAAAGCATGGCAGAACCGAAATCATCTTCATCACATAATGCATAAAACGTCATTTCTAAAACACATGAATGACTAGTTTCCCTTGGAGTCTTTTTAAAACTTTCAAAACTCAGAAGTAATTTATCTCATCTAAACCATCATAAAACTCATGAGGGCAGTAGCTATTCCAAATAAATCTCAAGAGGATTTAAAATCATAAAACCTTGCTCAAAACATTTCCTAAAACCATCTAAGCTTAGGAAAAATCATGAAACACAAGTTTTAGCACTTGTAACTAGATGAATCTTATTCTAAGATCCACATCATTACAAGGTCAAAATCATGAAGAAAAACATAGGCATTTCCAACTTCGTTTGAGATAATCATGGGCAAGTCCTTGAGCTCTAAGTTGTTTAGGTGATGGGAAAATATAAACACGATATGCACTTCATTTTATCTCTCCTTAGAAAATAAAGTAAGGATATAAAATAAATATGTGATTCAGCTTATTTTTTTATCTTCAAGTTTAAGTGATAACTTGAAAAATAAACATGAAATGCAAAGCTTGAATTTAGATATGATAATGCAAGTCCCATTATTTATTCTTGAGAGTTTAGTGATGACATAGAAAAATAAATATGCTATGCAAGGCATAAATTTAAACATGAATGCTAGTTCATCATTATATATCCTTAGAGCTCATTCAAGACTTTAGAGGAAAAATAAACTCAACCCAACACTCATCTCTAACAAACAAAGTAAGCTTTAGAGCTCTTGAACAAGTTTTTAAAAGAAACAACATGGTTATTGAACATCATCATCAAGCTTCAAGGAAATAAACTCAAAGAAAACAAAATCATAGAGAAAAGGAAACAACAACCGAAAATATAAAGGAAAGGAAACAAGAACCGAAATCAAACAAGGAAAGGAAAAGAGAATGAAACTAAGCCATGTTCTTTATTAAGTACCCAAAACCCCTCTCTAGAGAAATCTCTAGAACGTGCCGTCCAACTTTAAGGTTGACAAGGGTAGGCTTGGGCTTTTTGAAATCGTTAGATTAATTTTTCTTAAGTTGAAAAACCATGTGAGTTAAGTAATATAGATAAAGTTCAAAGAAAGGAAAAACTCAACCTTTAGAGGTTTCTTTGAGATGAACACAAGTCATCCTCTAGAAACACTCATCATTAAGCTATCATGAACAAAATGAGACCTTGAGGCTGAAATGAGAGGAAAGGCAAAGTGAGAAAAAGCTTTAAAGAAACCAAGAGAAACCTTGAGAAAATCACATTTTTGAGTAAAAACAAAACTTGAAAGCAACTCCTAGCAAGTATGAAGGTGAAAATGCTTTATCGTGGAAGGAAATGAGAAGAGCAACTCCTCCTAGAGTGGAGATGTGGCTTTGGCCAAAGAGAGAGGAGAGGAAAGGAGATGTGTTTTGGATGTGTTTGTGTTTGAGGATGAGAGTTTGTGTGTTTAGGAGATGATTTGAGAATGTGGTTTGAGGTTGTGAGGTGATGATGCAAAGAGGAGATAAAGAAGATGAAAATGAAAGGAGGTTCTTAAGAAACTTGAAAGAAAATGAAGAACTTGAGAGGAAAAGGAAAGAACTTGCAAAGAATGCTTGAAAGCTTAAACTTGCCAAATGATCTAAAGTGTAACCAAGCTCAAGTAAGCAAGGTATTTATAGAAAAACAAAACAAATGAGAGCTCATGGAAAGGAGGAGCGAACCGTGTGCATCGTCATGTTCAATGAGGTGAGAGATTGAAATTTTAAAGCATGGAGGAGTATGAATGAAAGTATGGGAGGTATGGTGCAAAGCATGGCCTAAGCGAGGCTTGTCATGGACTTCAAATTGTATTTGAATTTCAAAAATTTAAGGTATGGAGGGGGAGGATGGCCATAGGTCTAGGAGAGAGAAGGAAGAGGTTTCTTTTATTTAATTGGGTGCTAAACATGTGCTTAAGTGTGTATTAGATTAGGTGCAAGATTAGGAATTCCTAAATATGTGTTTAGGTAACTAAGGATGTGATTAAGAATTTTATGACATGATTAAGGAGTGCTCATACACATTTAGAGGATTTTAAATTCATTTTATGAATAAACAATGTAGACAAAATTCCATGATTTAAGGAATTGGAGAGAGAAAATACTATTTAAGATTCCATGACTAGGAATCTTGAATTTAAAATGAGATTTTAGTTTAAATTAAGCAATATTAGGTTCTAATTACCTCTAATAAATTATTTTGACTCTAGATTAATTAAGGAAATTAATTAATCTTCGATTAGCGCCTAATATTGCTTAGGTTTGCTTAATCACACGATTAAGCTCAAAAACAGTAAACTATGGGCAAAATCATAATTTTGCACAAAAATTGCCCGGGACCACCGGGACTAAAACTGAGGCCACAGAATACATAAAAACACCTTTTAAAATCATCTAGAGAAGTTTTAGGTCCATCCGGTGCTCGTACCCATGTTAAACACAACAGGGGTATTTTGGTCATTTTGACCTGAAATCTCAGAAAACGAGATTTTCAATCCCAGAAAGGTACACAAGTCAACTAATCCCCTTCAAACATTGAGTTAGCCCCTCAAGGACTACCAGGCCAGCTATCCTCGAGTTCCAGGCCGAAAATGACCTCAGGAACATTTCTATCATTTTTACTCTAATAGAAAATCGGGGTGTTACATTTGGAATGTTGATTTTGTGTAATGTGTGAGATTTGGATGAGTCCGGGTGGTCCCGAAGAGTTTTGATGTGAAATGACCTTTGTACCCCTAGATTAGTACATAATGAGCTTAATTAAATGATTATCGAAACATAAGCGATATTAGGCTCTAATTAAAGGTAATTTAATTTTAATAATTAATTTAGAGTCAAAATAATTAATTGAGAATAATTAGGACCTAAGATTGCTTAGAGAAACTCAAAATCTCTTTTCTTACATTAAGACATTATGTCACAAGTCATGCAATAGTACTTTCTCTCTCCTATTCCTTAAATTAGGCAACATATGACGTGATTGAAAATTTTGTTGAATGAGGTTTGACCCCACTAAGTGAGCAAAAGCACTCTTTAACCATGCTTTAGGAGGATTGAAACACTCACTTTCTTACCTAAACACTTGGTTACAAAGTCCTAATCAATGGCCTAATCAAAGACACTCCTAAACACACCTCTAATCCATATTTAGAAGAGAAAATTTTCCCCTCTTGAGTTTCCAAGGGAATTGGTGCCACTCCTGCTCCATTTCATCCATCACATTTTGAATTTGCTCACTTACACACTCAAAGAAGACCATACCCAAGCCCATACCTAGCTATTCCTACACCATTCCATGTAATGATGCATTTAGAAGATATTTTTCTCCCCATTTCTCTTGATAAATGCCACAGCTTCCCCTCCCCCTTCATCCTCTCATATTGCAATTTTTCTATAAATACACACTCAAGGAAACCACAATGCCATTTTGCTCATTCTTGCAACTTAGTTCTAAAGCTATTCCAAGTTTCTCTCTTTTTCTCCAAGGCTTTAAGAGCTCTTCTTCTTCTTCATAAGAACCACTACTCACCACCACCTTAGAGCCACAAACCACTTCATAGATACATATCCTCTCCACCCCCAAGCTCAACCCCACAAGAAAACCATTGCTTTCCTTTCTTTCCTCCTTAGCCGAAACCCCTCAAGCCACCAAGAGAAGATTTTGTCTTCTCATTTTAGCTCCAAGAACCAAGCTTCTTCCATTCCTTCAAAACAAGATCTTTGGTAGGGTTTTGTTTGAAGTTTCCCTTTCTTTTCTTGTTCTTATTTCAGTTTTTAATGTTGCTTAAATAAACAAGTTTTCTTCCTTATGGCTTTCTCATTTTGGTTTTGTTGATGGATAGTTGAGTTTATATCTTTTCTTTTATTATTTTTGGTTTTGGTTGTCGTTGGATGAATAAAAGTCATGGCTTGATGATGAGTGTTTTTTATGGTGGTTTGGCATCACCATGCTCAAGACCTTTAAAGCTTAATACTTTGATTCCTTGGTTCTCTAACATTTTGGTTCTCATGTTTTCCTTGGGTTTTGCTTTTCAGTTTTGATCTTTTCTTTTCCTTTATATTTTCAGTTTTGAGTTGAAATAAAAGATAAAATGTTAGCTTGATGATGAGGACATTAGATGATGGTTTTGACACCCCCTAGCTTATGGACTCTAAAGCTTAAAGATTGGTTATTAGGCTTATTTTATTTTTGGTTCTAAGAGGTACATGAAAATGAAGCATTGTTTTGTTGTTGTTTCTCGTTGTCTATTTCTTTGAGCTTAATGGTGAGTCCAAGAAATAAGGTTCTTGGAACCATGGTGATAAAGGACTCTAAAGCTCACTTGTATTTGCTCAAGCTTGGTTTGGGGTTGAGGTTTTTGTCCTTCAAAGTCTTGATATGAGCTCTAGTAAGAAATAAAATGGAGATGCATTCATGTTTATGTTTCAATGCTTTGCATATAATGTTTACTTTCCAAGTTATCACTTAAATCTCACAGATTAAAGAAATGAACTTGCATTCTTATGTTTATATTTCAAGCTTTGCATTTCATGTTTATATTTCAAGTTATCACCTAAACTTCAAAGATAAAAATGAACTTGCATCCCATATTTAATTTCAAGCACTCACTTTATGATTCTAAAGGCTTAAAATGAAGTGCATAGCATGTTTATGATTCTTGTCATCACTTAATCCCTAGAGCTCAAGACTTGCCCCTTGTATCTCAAATAGAAATTTTGATTTTTGGACACATCCATGAGGATGATAAATTCAGCCATGTGATGATGATGAGCTTAGGATGAGTTTCGTTTAGTCATGAAAGCCAAAACCTATGTCGTAGAGTTTTTCAAGAGCACTAGAGAGCTCAAGGAATATTAAGAAACATGATTCTATGGACAAAACCTTATGTAAGGAACTTTTTTTTGGGTACTACCTTAAGGCCTATTCTTTATGATTTTAAAGGAAATAAATTAGTTTTTAAAGTGTTTCTTAAGTCCCAAATTAGTTCCAAGAGAACTAGCAATTAGCGAGTAGTAAAAATGTGATTTCTATGTGCCTTTGGAACCCAAAATTTTTTGCTACTGTTTTAGCTTTTTTCCAGAAATTTTTAGGTGCTGTTTGGTGAGGATTAAATGTGTAAAAACTTCTATTAAATGATGTGATAATTATTCTTGGCACCATAGGCAAGTCTAGTAACTAAAAAGAGTCGAAAATGTAATTCCTAGAGCTTCCTAAAAACCAAAAATGTAGTTCTGTTTCAGCATTTTTGGATGTGTTAGAAGAGAGTTATATTAGGCATATATGTGTAGGAATCACTCATAAATGGTTTAGGAATTAATTCTAATGCCGTAGGAAATGCCGGTAACAAGAAAGGATCTAAAACACAACTTCTAGGACATGGAAACTGTTTGATTTTATTTTCTGCCGAAACCTGTCCAACATGGCTTAATGATGTTCTTGGGGTTAATAATTAATGGAAGTCATCATAATTAATCCCTTAGATGCATAAAAGGATAAATACAAAAGTTAGGTTTACCCAACTTAGAGATTTGACCCTTCAACAGATAATGAAGTGTTTACTTTATGAGGTAATGAGTTTATGATAAAGTTGAGACTTTATGTGATGAATATGTTTGCATCTTTGATTTCGGATAATGAAGTATTTATTTTATGAGATAATGAGTTTATGATAAATTTGAGATCTTATATGATATATGCTTGCATACTTGACTTTTAGTTGTAAAAATTCATGATGGCATGTTATGACTACAATTGGAGTGTTTAAGATGCATATGTCAATGTAATATGAAAGCATGTGACAACACAAATATGTTTATGCTCTTGCATCTCAATATAATGTGCCATGGTTAAGGTGACATAAGATACATGGAGATGATCCTCTAGACTCCCCGAATTAAAGGTTATGAGAGGTGATCCTGTAATGCCCCGATTTTTTGTTAGAGTGAAAATGACCAAAATGCCTCTAAGGTCATTTTCGGCCAATGACCAAAATTCGAGGAAGGCCGATCCGGTAGTCCTCGAAGGGCAAACTCACTGTTGGAAGGGGATTAGTTGGCTTGTGTACCTTCCCGGGACCAAAATACTCATTGGACAAATTGGCTCAGCTATACATCCAAGAGATAGTAAGGTTGCATGGAGTGTCATCGACAATAATCTCGGATCGAGATCCACGGCTTACATCGCATTTCTGGGGAGCCTTCTAAAAGGCGTTTGGTTCAAAGTTGTGCCTAAGCACTGCTTACCACCCTCAGACGGATGGCCAATCTGAAAGAACAATCCAAACCCTAGAAGATATGTTAAGAGCTTGTGTCTTGGACCAAAAAGGGAGTTGGGATAAGTACATGCCTTTAATCAAGTTTGCGTATAACAGCAGTTATCACGCGAGCATCAGTATGGCACCGCATTTAAGCATCAGATGGAAGGAAGTGCCAATCACCCTTGTGTTGGTACGAGCTCGGAGAACAGAGTGTCTTAGGACCCGATGTAGTGAGGGAAACGACGGAGCAAATCAAGAAGATTAAGGATAGAATCTTAACTGCACAAAGTCGGCAGAAAAGCTACGTGGACAAAAGGCGTAAGCCCTTGGAATTCCAAGAATTTGAACATGTATTTCTAAGAATCACCCCCATTACAGGAATAAGGAGAGCCATGAAAATAAAAAAGTTGAGTCCCCGATTTCTCGGTCCTTTTGAAATTCTTCAGAGAATCGGATTTGTAGCTTACAAAATAGCCCTGCCACCCAATCTGTCAAATCTTCACGACGTCTTTCATGTCTCTCAGTTGAGGAAGTATGAGTCCGACCCTAACCATGTCTTAGAGCCAGAACATGTACAGTTAAGGGAGGACCTGATGTTCAATCTACTGCCGACGAGAATCATGGACCAAGGCGTCAAGCAGTTGAGGAACAAGTTTGTTCCATTGGTGAAGGTCGCGTGGGGACATGGTAACATCGAGGAGTTCACATGGGAACTTGAGTCCGAAATGAGGTCGAAGTACCCCGAGTTGTTCTAACGTACAAATTTCTTGGGCGAAATTCTTTTTTAAGGAGGGGAGTAATGTAACGCCCCGATTTTCTATTAGAGTAAAAATGACCTAAATTCCCTTGAGGTCATTTTCTGCTCGGAATTCGAGGAAGGCCAATCCTGTAACACCCCGATTTTCTGCTAGAGGGAAAATGACCAAAATGCCCCTAAGGTCGTTTTCTGCTTGGAACTCGAGGATAGCCGATCTGGTAGTCCTTGAGGGGCTAACTCAATGTATGAAGGGGATTCTATGTTTTAGAATGTTTAATAGAGCAGCAGAATCTCATTTCTGAGGTTTCTACGCGTAAATGACCAAAATACCCTTACAGTAATTTAAGGCAGTTTTGAGTTTTTGTTTTTACCCGGACTTGTCCCGGAGGTCTAAAACAATGTTTTTAAGGCATAACCTATGTTTGTTTAAGACCCAGTGGTCCCGGGCAGTTTTTGAAAAAAATTACAATTTTGCCCCTGCTTAAGTGCATTAAAGTTTAATGATGTTTTTAAAACAAAAATCTAAGCAATATTAGGCTCTAATTAAAGATTAATTAATTTTCATAATTAATCTAGAGTTAAAATAATTATTTAAGGTGGATTAGAACCTAAAATTGCTTAAAGATACTTAAAACCCATTTTTAGTCATATTTCTTCAAGAAAGCATCTCGAAATAGTATTTTTACTATTCACATTCCCTATTTCCAAGAAAAGGTGATTGCTCCCTAATCTCTAGCCAATAAAGTTTGGCTCCACATTCTCCACATGTTTGAAATTCAAACATTCAAAGAATTGTTTTATTTTATTTTATTTAGTCATTCAAGGATCACCTCAAGTCACACCACATCATCCACATCATACTTCACCATGATTACACTTTTCCCCAATTCAAGAAAATATGTCATTCCCTAGGTTTTTAGTCATTGAAATTTGACTCCATCAATCCAACAAGATTTCTCCTAATCCAAATTAATCATGGCCTAAAGTACCTAATTAGTCACCTAGATACTTAATCGTAAAAGCTTGATTAGTGACCTAACCTTACTCACTCCTTAATACCCCACTAATACATGATTATTTGAAATGAAAATTCTCCCCCCCCCATGGCTACATTAAAACCGCCACTTTTTCCCCCAAAAAAGTTCAAAAGAATTATATTTTATGTAGTCAATCAAGCTTTCACTCAAAAGCCACCCTATGAACCATGCATATTATGTCTTACATCACACCATGCACCATCATGACAACACCTTACCTTGCACATACTTGGGTATACTTCCAACCATGCTTAATATGAACAAATAAATGAGATATTTTCCTTCCTCACCTTCTAGAAGATTTATTTCCTCAACAAAAAAAAAAAAAGAAGAATTGATTTATGTCATTCAAAGCTTTCACCCATGCTTCACACTTTACCATGAATGACAACTCAAAGAGATATTTTCTCTCTTCCTTCTCCAAGAAGCCACACTCCTCTTCATGATTCAACTCTATAAATACATTGCCTTGGTGAGCTTTGCTTCACTTTACATCATTTGCCAAGTTTGAGTTTTTGTGAGAAAGTGTGAGTTCTCTCAAAGTTTCTTCCTCCTCCACATTCAAAGAAGGAAACCGCCACCTCCTCCACCCTCAATCTCCATCTAGCTCTCATCCAAACACATTCCCAAGCTCAAACACAAGCCAACCTACTTCCTCCCTCCTTTCCTCTTCAAGGCCGAAGCCACACATCAAGTTACAAGGAGATTTCTTCTTGCTTTCTCTTCAAAGATCGAACCTTTTCTTCACTTCAAAGAACATCAACACTTGGTAGGGAGTTTTTCTAAAAATGTTTTCTTTGATCTTGATGCTTTGATCTTGTTGGAATATGATGAGTGGATGACATTTTCTTGATGTTTCATTTCGGTTTCTTCCTTTCTTTTCTTTTGGATTTTCGGCCTCAAGGCCTTAAACATGATAGCTTAATGATGAGTGTTTTCTAGAGGTGACCTTGTATTCATCTCTCAAGAAAACCTCTAAAGCTTGAATCTTTCCTAAAGAAAAGTTTTGTCTTTTACAAGTAAAGAATGAGCTTTATGTTTCTCTTTACCTTTTTGGAACCTTTCTTTTCCCTTTAAGATTTCGGCCATAGTGCCCTTGGAAACTTGGAAAAATGAGAGCTTGATGATGATGGTTTCATGATAGTGTTTAACACTTGAGCAACCTCTAAAGCTTGAAGTATTTTAGTGTTTCTTTTCCCTTTTCTTCAAGTTTTGGTTTTGCTTCCTTATTTCCTTTTTATTTTTTGGCCTCAAGGCCTTGAGCATGATGGCTTGATGATGAGTGTTCTCTAGAGATGATTATGTGTTCATCTCTCATGAAACCTCTAGAGCTTGAGTTTTTCTTTAAGTCTTGCTTATGTTATATAGTTCTTTTATGTTTAAAGCTTAGAAAAGCTTACCTTTTCATGTTGGATGAGTATTGGGTTTAAGCTTTGTTCTTTTAAAAGTCTTGGAGGAGCTCTAGATAAGATAAAGAAGTGAACTTGCATCCATATTTATTTTATGCTATCACTAAACTCCCAAGATAAAGAAATGAACTTGCATTTCATGACTTATTTCAAAGTTATCACTTAACTCAAAGATAAAGAAGTGAACTTGCATCTCATATTTATTTTGAGCTCTCACTTTACTTTCTAAGCAAATCTAAAATGGAGTGCATATCACGTTTATGTTTATGTTATCACCTAAAACTCCTAGAGCTCAAAGACTTGCCCTCTTCATCCTATGAAAAAGTTAAATATGGAACATTCCTTGGAATGCACATTTCGGCCATGTGATGATAATGGAGCTAGAATGAGTTTCATTTAGTCACAAGGACCTATAATCTATGTCTTGGGATTTTTCTCAAGCATAGGTGACTATGACAAATGTTTTAAGTATGATTTTATGATTTAAATACCCTTGGAGATTATTTTGAAATGGTCACTTCCCTCATGTATTTTATGGAGATTTTAAAGAAATAAAATGTTTCCTAATGAGTTTTATAAGTTTTAAAAGGGTTCCAAGAGAAACTAGCAAGTTAGGTGTTTTTAAATGAAAGTTCTAGGCATTATGTGATGAAATAGATTTTGGTTCTGCCTTGTTATTTTCCAACACCTTAAATTCTGTTTTGGGTGGTCCATATGTGTTGAAATACCTTGCCAATTGTATGATAATTGTTCTAGGCATCTTAGGTATGCTTAGTAACTTTATATGTTTGAAAATGTGATTTCTAGAACTCTTTAGGAGCTGAAAATATGCATTCTGTTCCAGCCTTGTTTGAGTGTGTAAAATCACATTATAACATGTTTAGATGAGTAAGAGTGACTCATAATTGGTTTAGGTATTAATTATTGCATCATAGAAAAAGTTGGTAATGAGAAAGGACCTAAAATGCAACTTCTAGAACATTGTAATTCATCAAAATATGTTTACTGCCTATATTGTCCAGCCATAATTAATTAGGTTCTAGGACTTAATAAATTGTGGTAATGAGGTTAATCAATCCCTTAGAGATACAAGAAAATAATTTGGAAGTTTGACATTACCCGATTAAGGGTTTTTGCTTTTAAGGGAATAGTTTGTGTACCCTCTATGATCGATGAATTTATGTGTTATCTCATGACTTATATGATGCTATGTGATGATGGAATTGCATGTTATTGTTCTCTTAAGAACCCTAGAGATGCCTATGTTAAAGTTATATGAAGTATGTACCATGCATGATTTATGTGGCATCTTGTTATAACATGCTACGACTTAAGGTGACATAAACTATGTGAAAATGATCCTTTGAACCATCAAAAGGGATGGTGATAAGGTGATTCAAACCATGTGAAAATGATCCTTTGAAACCATCAAAAGGGATGGTGATGAGGTGATTCAAACCATGAGAAAATGACCCTTTGAAACCATCAAAAGGGATGGAGGATGAGGTGATTCTAGCCCCCTAGCCCATACTTTATGTTGGGACCTTAATCTTATCAAAAGGGATAAGACCATGTGCTAGTGACGACTAGTGAGGTATGAGCTCATAACCTAGAGGTTTCTCAAAAGGGAGAACAATTAGGGTGGCCCTATGTTCACAGTAAATATCTTAACGTCACCTAAGTAACCAAGATAAGATACCATGTACTATGTTCTATGTTTTATGCTTTATGCAATATAATCCATGTACCATGTACCAAGTTTCATGTTTATGCTTTATGATCTATGATCTATGCACCATGTACCATGTTCTATGTCTTATGTTCTATGCTTTATGCACCATGTACCATGTACCAAGTTTTATGATTATGATTCCATATTCTATGTTTTTGCTCTATGATCCATGTTATATGCTCTATGTCATATGTGCTATGTTTTATGCTCTATGTTATAAGTTAGTTATGCTCCCGCATTTCATAATGAATTATGATGCATCCATGTAAGTACAAGAATGTATGTTAAAAAGAACGGGCCTCGGTAATTAACGTTTTAGAACTTCATAATTGAACTATTATATGCCCACTTTTTAGAAGTAACCCGAGGTTCCTAGAGACGTAGATGATGACACCTAGATAGGAGGAAAACCCTACTGAGTTTCTTTAGTAAAGATTCTCACTCCCCCTACCTTTTCTTTCCGTCACGTCTTCATATTCTGATGGCGACCTTCGTCCTGTTCGTTGACGCGCCCACATGGGAACTCCACTACGATCCGGAGCGTGGATCGTATTATTTTGAGGAGGCCAGCCATGCGCCCTAGATGTGGAGGTCATATACGACTATCTGGTGTACCTGTTCCCGCCGAGCTATGGCAGTGGATTGGATGCATCCCCCCGCTCCCGGACCATTAGCCGTAGATGACTTTTGGAGTTTTAGTGCACACACACCTCACTAGCTATGATGACCTTCTTTTGTTAAGATCGTCTACCTTAGGTGCACCATGTAGGTTTGTGTTCTATACTTTTCGTTTCCCATGTGTTTCTCTTTTATGTATTTGTATTTCGTTCTTATGTATTCCAACTTAACTCACCTCTAGGTGGGTAGTTTAATATATATGATGTGTTATGTTCATTATGGAGCCTTCTTGATGTTTAAATTTCCCCATTATTTTATATCGATGATATATATGCTACACGCGGCTCTTACTTTATCGAGGTTTTAAAAAGAAAAATTTGGCTCGTATTTTCAGTAAGTATTTTCAATGATAAAAGAACTGAAACAAGAGGTAATGACTAATATTTAGCCTCAGTACGTTCTAGGAGTATTGGGTTGAATTTTAGGGTGTTACAAATCCGGGAGTCCTCAAAGGGCAAACTTAATGTTGGAAGGGGATTAGTTGGCTTGTGTACCTTCCCGGGATCGAAAATCTCGTTTTTCGAGTTTTCGGGTCAAAATGGCTAAAATACCCTTGTGGTGTTTTGCCCGTTTGCAAGTGCCGGATGAACCCGAAACTTCTCCAGATGGTTTTAAAAGGCATTTTTATGTATTCTGTGACTTTAGTATTGGTCCCGGAGGTCCCAGGCGATATTAGTGCAAAATTACAATTTTGTCCCTAGCTTTGTGTTTTCAAGCTTAATCGCGTGATTAAGCAAACCTAAGCAATATTGGGCTCTAATCGAAGATTAATTAATTTCCATAATTAACCTTGAGTCAAAATAATTTATTAAAGTTAATTAGAACCTAAGAATGCTCAATTACAACTTGAAATCTTATTTTAAATTCAAGATTCCTAGTCATGGAATCTTGAATAGTATTTTCTCTTTCCAATTCCTTAAATCATGGAAATTTGTCTACCTTGTTTACTCATAAAATGAATTTTTAAACTCTCTAAATGTGTATGAGCACTCCTTAACCTTGTCATAAAACTCTTAAACCTCATTCTTAGTTACCTAAACTTATGGTTAATAATTCCTAACCTTGTACCTAAGCTAACCTACACTTAAACCTATCATTAACACACAATTACATGAAACAATCCTCTCACTCTCTGCTGTAGCATTCTGGTCAAAGCATTCCTCCCCCAATATTCATCACATGTGCAAATTTTTCACACTTCAAAGGCCATACTTTCATCTTACATGAACCATGCTTTGAGTCACAACTTCCATACTTTCACCCATGCTTCCAAGGACAACTTCTAGAAGATTTTTCCCCATTTTTGGCTGCCAAAACAGTAAGCCTTTGCCTCCCTCTTTGATGAATTATTTCATTTTCTATTTTGAAAGAAATTCACTTCAAATCACCATACTTGAAGCCATGCTTTGCATCATAACTTCCATACCTCAAACCATGCTTGAATAACACATTGTAAGAGATATTTTTCTCTTCCTTTCCCTCCCATTAGCTATGGCCAAGGCTCTCCTTGGATGAGCCTTCATTGCTTCATTTTCTATAAATAGGTGCATTAGAAGAACTTGTGACACTTTTGATCAATTGCTAAGTTTCAAGTTTCCTAGCTTTCTCTAAGTTCTTTCTTTTTCTCTCCAAGTTTCAAGAGAGTTTCCTTTTCTCTTCATCTTCATCTTCTTCATCTCTTCATTCCATCATCATCTCATAACCTCTAAACACCACCTCATAACCTTGAACCACCATCAAACCTCTCAAACACTTGACTTCAAACACATCCTCACTCAAAACACATCTCTAACCTCTTTATTCCCCCTTGGCCGAATCATCATCCACCCTTAAGGAGGAATTGCTCATCTCTTTTCTTTCAAGAGTTCAATCTTTTTATCTCCACTCTAGGTAGGAGTGTTTTTATAAACTTGTTTTTCTTGAAAATGAGTTTTTCTCTAGCTTTCTCTTGGATTTCTTTTTGAAACTTTTCTTTGTTTTCTTCCTCCTAGTTTCGGCCATGAGGCCTTGTTGGGTACATGATAGCTCAATGATGAGAGCTCCTAGATGATGACCATGTGTTCATCTCAAAGGAACCTCTAGAGCTTGAGTTTTTGCTTTCTTTAAGTTTCATCTTTATTTTCTAACTCAAAATGATTTTAACTCAAGACCACCTTCACTTTTTCTTGCTTTTGATTTTGGCCTCTTTGTTTCCTTTCCTTGAGGTTCGATTTTGGTGTCCTTTACTTTGAGATTTTGTGTTTCTTTTGAAAGTTTGTTTCTTTTGAGCTTGATGATGATGTTCAGGAACCTCATAGTTCCTTTGAGACTTGGTTCAAAAACTCTAAAGCTCTCTTTCTGATGAGATGAGTGTTGGATTGTTTGATCTCTAAAGTCTTGTGAGAGCTCTAGATAACATTAAAATGAACCTTGTATTCATATTTATGTTTATGCCTTGCACATCATATTTACTTTCCTTGCTATCACTAAGTATCAAGATAATGAATGAACTTGCATTATCATATTTCTATTCCAAGCTTTGCACTATCATGCTTATATTTCAAGTCCTCACTTTAACATCAAAGATAATAATAAGTTGCATCTCATGTTTAATTTATGCTCTCACTTTATATTCTAATGAAAGCTAAAACAAGTGCATGAGCATGTTTATTTTTATGTCATCACTTAAGAGAACCTAGAGCTCAAAGACTTGTCCATTATGTCTCAACCAAAGGTTTGAAAATATGTTTTTCCCTAGCTTGGGATTTCGGCCTTAACAAGTTTCCTTGGTTACAAGTTTCAAAATCCATGTTTCATAGTTTTTCTAAGCTTATGAGTTCAAGAAATATCTAGGACAAAGTTTTATGAGTTTAGGACCTCTTAAGTTTGATTTAATTTAGCCACTGCCATTATGAATATTTTGATGATTTTAGATGATAAAAATGTTTACAAATGAGTTTTGAAAGTTTTAAAAAGGTTCCAAGAGAAACTAGCATTTTATATGCTCTAGAAATTAAGTTGTGCCTTGCTTGTTTGGAGATGTATTTTGCGGTTCTGCCTTGCCATTTTATGACCACTGTATGTGCTGTTTGATGATGATCATATGAGTATGTTTGTGTATAAATGATGCTAAAATTCATATGTGAAAGATTAGAGAAGTTAGTAACTAGAAAAGAATTAATTTGAGAGTTCTAGCTCCCTTAGTAATTGATTTTTCTGGATTCTGTCCAGCATGGTTTAGAGATGATAATCATGGATTTAAATTAGTTTAAATGTGTAGGAATGACTCATAATTGGTTTAGGACTTGATCTTGATTCCTTAGGAGCAAACCGGACTTAGAAAGGGTCATTGTTGTGACTCCTAGGTACCCGTAAAGTTAGAATTTTAGATTCTGCATTCTTGAGGTTTAGATATGTTTGTGATTATAGTGTTGAGTGAGGAATACTTAGATATGAGCCTATAGGTACCCGAGAGATTAAGTTGTGATGATTTATAACTTAGATTGTTAGTTAAGGACCTTAAGGGTCAATGCATAAGACACTAAGAAGTCTTGAAACTATATGATGATATAATGAGATGTTGAGATGTATATGATGTGTGAGATGAATTGACTAAGGCATGAGTTTATCCTAAGCATGAGGTTTGAATGAGAAACATGTTTGTGTTTTTAGCTTGTGGCATGAATGTCGGTTTGAAGGAAATTCGGTTTAATAGTTGTTATGCTGCCGAATTTCCGTCAAACCCAAAAGGGTTGAAAATATTTTAAAGTACCACATGAATTGGAAAACCTTGGGTGACACTGGTTCAGCCGAGCACCCCCAGGAGATTTCATGTGACAAGCACTGAGATGTACTTCTCTTGCTACGGTGAGGTGGAGACAAAACCGTGAGGGTACTGACATGAGCTTTGCCAAAGCGGACAATTCACTGTGCACTCGAGGCCGGTAGAGCATTTCAAAGAGGGTATGTCCTAAGAGAGGAATTCCCTAGTCCCCTAGCCCATACTCTTAAGTAGTCTGGTATGTTATTTTATTATTCGCTTATTTAGATAATAAGCAAGAGCTAGTGACGACTAGCTGAGGTATGAGCTCATAGCCTAGTTTTTATTATTTGGGGTGGCCTTTACATTGCTAAAGATTCCATGAATGGTGTCACACATACTGATGAAAGTTCCATTTGAGAAGTTATTGCCCTTATGCCACATGGATTATTTCTATATGATTTGTTTTGTTGATTTATATGCTCAAGTATTGCCATGCACTCATGTTTTGGTATGTTGCATTCATGACATCAAGATGCATGCTAAAAGGAATGAACCTTGGATAATTGGTTTTATAAACCCTAATAATGAACCTTATATGCATGCACACCTTTTTGTAATTAAACCTAAGGTTCCTGAGGATGTGATCGATGTAACCTTAGGATAGGAGACTCCTACTGAGATTCTTTAGTAAGAATTCTCACTCCTTTCTCTTCCTTCTCTTTCTTCCGTCACATCTTCAGAGATCAATGGCAATATTCATGGTCTTCATTGATACGCCCGTCTGGGAGGTGCACTACGACCCGAAGCATCGTTCCTATCACTTTGAGGGTCGTTGTGTTGTTCGTGTTTTTGTGTACATGGGTCAACCTTTTGCATATCCAGTGTCCAGCTACCAGTTCACTCCTACAGCTCCTTTTGGTGGCGACGACTTGATCTTCGAGCGCACCTACCTTCGCGATGAGCAGTTGCGTCATGCCCGCTTGTCCGCCTCAGCTGTTCGTGACCACCCGGAGTATGTGCCTCGCTCGAGGAGGTCAGAGATGGATCCATCCGAGGACTCACCGATGCATGTCTATTCGGAGAGCTCTGCTCCCCTTCCCCCGTTTAGGCGGGGAGGCAGCGAGGATACCGTGATGCAGCCACACTTAGTGAAGAGCCGAGATGCGTCTACGTTGAGGAGCTCACGTCCAGCTGACAAGCGTTCCTTTCCCACTTCACTGGCCCACTTAGGAGGAGATCGAGCGGTTCCCCGGTTACCTACGTCCATCACCCGAGGATCCCCATCATCACTAGATCTCATCGGAGAGCTATTCGAGTGCCCGAGCAGTCACGAGGATCTCCTCTTCGGTGGTATCTTTTGGGAGGGGGTTTTAGCTTAGTACTCATAGCTTGGTAAGAGAATAGTGTAGTTGGTTTTTATTTCGCCATCGTACCATGTACTTTACTGCTTTCTTGTTTCTATTGTATTTCCTTCTGCTGTATTGCAAGCTCAGCCCGTTCCTATAAGGGCGTGACTACTATGTATCTTAACTATGCTATAAATGAGATGTTTCCGTTGTTGTGATGACCATTGTTCTATTGTTACTTGCTTTAGCTTTTGTTTTCCTTATAATTGATATTTATGTCTCTCGTTTAGATAAGAGCACGGCTCTCACTTTGGTTTAAGTTTTCAAAAAAACAATTTACCTGTAATTTCTACTAAGTATTTTAATAAAATGATGAGACTAAGAAGTAATAACCTGATGATTAACCTAATGTGTTCTAGAAAGTTGGGTTAAGAATTAGGGTGTTACAGATCCAATAAGGAAGTGATCCTTTAGATTCCCCAAATTAAAGGTTAGCAAAGGTGATCATTGCCCCCTATTCCATACTTTAATAGTCGGGTGTTGAACTTATCATAGGATAAGTAACTTACCATAGGGTAAGCGGAAACTAGTAACGACTAGTTAGATATGAGCTCATAACCTAAAACTCTCACAGGAGAGAATAATAGGGTGGCCCTAATGAGAGAAAAGAATAAATTAAGTCACCTCAAGTATAAATGAAAGTCATTCACACAATGTTTACTACGTTTATTACTTATGTCTCTATGTAGTATGTTGCACCTTGTATTGCCATGCATTGCATAATGAGGCATGATGCATTCATAACATTAAGAATCATGTTAAAAGACACGAACCTTGGATAAGTACATTTGAAACTTAATAAATGAATCTTATGCATGCTCACTATTTTTGTAATGAAACCCAAGATTTCTAATGACGTAGATGATGGCATTAGGATAAAAGGTCGTTCCTACTAAGATTCTTTGTCAAGTTTCTCACTCATTTTATCTTTCTTTCCATCCCATCTTCAGAGGCTGATGGCGACGTTTGTGGTCTTCATTGACACGCCCACTTAGGAGCTGCACTACGACGCTGCTCACTGCTCTTATCACTTTGAGGGTCATTATGCTATTCCCATTTTTGTTTACATGGGACGCCCATTTGCACACCCTATTTCCAGTTTCCATTTTTGGAGATGACTTGGTGTTTGAACGTGCTCGGCCACGTGATGAGAAGATCCATCGTCCTCACCCTGCTACTTCTGCAGTTCGTGACTACCCAGACTATGTCCCCTGCTTGATGCACTCTGAGACTGACCCATCGGAGGACTCTGCCTCTCATGTCTATTCAGAGAGTTCTGCACCTATAGTGCCTATAGAGATGGGAGGTGGTAGCGAGCGCACCGTGACTCAACCTGTGTTAGGACGTAGGCTAGCCAAGCGACCACGTTGTGGAGCTCATGTCCATCTGCTTCATTGCTGGGCCACTCCATCCGAGTTACATCAGTGGATTGGTTACATTCCTCCCTTCTGGGATAGGCAACAGTAGGAGGATGGTTGTGGACTCTATAGTGCACATACTCACATATTGCTTGGGATGATTTTCTTTTGCTTTTTGAGGTTATGCTCTTTAGGTGTACTCGAGTAGGCCATATTTTCTGATGTATGCATTTCTAGTTTCTCTATTTATCTCCCTTATGACTACATCAACTTAACCTTCATTGGTGAGTACTATGTTATTATTATGTATTTACTAAGGTGTGTACTCAGAATGTCTATGTTGTTATGAAGCCTATGATGATGTTGTTTATGTTTATGACTTGTATGTCTTCTACTTGTTTACTTTGTGCTTTGACCTCTTTGTATGTGCGCTGTATGATGTCATCCATTTAAAGTTGTGTGGCTCCTGCTTTTCAAGTTATGTTTTCAAAAAAAATTTTACCCTTATTTTGCTAAGTACTTTAGAAAAGAAATGTCATGTAAGTGGAACAAAAGAGTAATAATTAGTATTTAACTCAAATGAGTCCTAGGCATGCTAGGTTAAAAACTAGGGTGTTATAGTAAGCACAACATCCCTATTTATAGTTTATCTGCATTTATGACTGTTGCCCTTGATCTGTTTTCCAAGTGTCATGTATCAGTCTAGAAGAGTAGCTCGGTTTTGTCAGAGCAATTGCAGAAGCTATTGTGAAATAAAAGTTTCTGAGGCCACTTTCAAAAACTACTTTTCAGTTTTTAAACGAGGTTTTTGAACTTTCCTTCTAGAAGCTAGGGCAGTTGACTAAGTTGTTATAAGAGATGTCACATCAGTCCTTGACTGGGTTCTACTTTAAATTTGAATTTCAAAATTCCCTCATTTTCCTATAAAGTGCACCATTTCACTGTGAAACGTGCTTTCTAAAGTGTGGTAATATTTTCTTGATATTTCTTCAATCATTTGGTCTTCAATTAGAGCTTGTAGATGATGATATGATTGCGATCATAATAATTAAAGGTTGTAGTACACACTAACTTCAAAGTTGGATTGAAATCTTCACTTGAAATGTACTTTCTGAAGTCACGTGCTATTTTCTAAATATCTAAGCCTTGGTTCCTTGCACTTGAGAATTTTCTTCAATATGCTAAGCATATATTTGTTCATTCCATGATATAATTTTCATTTTCATTGAGTTCCTATCTCTTTAAATGTGATTAAAATATGTTTGCACATGTCATGCAAAGATATTTACATTTTAGAAATTGCGTTGTGCTAACATAAAGACCTATTTGTTGCTTTGAGAAACTCAAGGGAAACATTAGCCCTTCTTCAAAATATTCTCTCGAAATTGGTTGTGTTATCATTCAAAACATTTTGCATTGAAGCTTTCTAAAGGGTTCTGGAGCTAACCATACATTGTTTCATTCATAGACAAACTTGAGTCTACCTTTGTTGTCGAGAACCAACCTTAAACCAAATCACTATTCCCTATTCCATTAGTGATGATTGAGGTTAGTTTGGAGAGGCTAGTAAAAAGATTACTTGGAAGTGACAAAAATTTGAACTACTGGTCACGAGGAATAACTTGATAAAGCTATACAAAGACTATTGTTCTTTCTTTGGTTTGAGAAAGGAATTTTGTGAAACTCGACAAGTTGTTCAGAACTAAATGTAGGCAGTGTTGGCTAAACTAGTATAAAAATCACTATGTAGTATCTCTACATCTCTTCTTATCTCTTATATATTTTGCTTTTAAGATTTACTGTTATATATTTCTTAAAAACATTTTTATATAGTTTATGAGTTTTCACTTAGTTCAGAAAGTAACTTTTTGAATCTTAGTAACAAAGTTTTTCATTGCCTTCATGTGTAAACCTAATAGACTTTGTTCAAATTTTTCAAAAATAGAAAAGAAGTCAAAGCATGATTCAACTCCCCCTTTTCTCGTGCTATTTCAACCTACAGATGTGTCACTGTCAATACTTTTTGAGCCTTGACTAATTTTAAATTGAAATTTTCTTTCAGTTTCTGTTGACTCAGTGCGATTTCAAACATGCTTTTTGATATGATTCCACACTTTTTGAGCATCATGTTGATCTTTTAAGCTTAACCCTTAGCTTGATGGTGATCTTCTCAATATTTAAGAAGTCTTCAGAGATGATGGCCAAAGTGATTGAAGATTATGATCATGATATACTCATAAGAAATTGATTTCTTCAATGGATATCATACTTTTTGGATGCGTGAATCACTTTCTAAGGATCTATACTTGGGTTTCTGATGCAACATATTACTTTCTAGTCTCTCTCACATACTTCAGTTCACTTTCTAAACTATTTTTCACATCCTTAAAATTATTAATCTCTTTCAATGAGATTTTAAACATGTTAAAATATGATATTATGAAAAATGTGTCATGAGTTGAACTTATATATTACAAGAATTAACCTATTAATGGCTAAGAAACTCAACCAAAACATTAGTTCTTTCTTCAAAACATTTTAACAAAGTTTTCTTTGTTGTTACACAAAATGTAAGCTACAATAGCTTTCTAATGGGTTTTAAAGCTAACAATGTACTATTTAATTTGATATCTAACTCAAAAACTTTATAATGATATTTGAGTAATATTTTTTATAGAATATATTCACTAGCTCTTTATAAGTGCTTTAATGAGCTAATGTTGGATATATTATGATATGACCAAATTTATGCATCAAACACATTGTAGTGTTATACTTTAAGAAACAATGCATATTATGCAAAGACTAATAATTGATAATATTATGAATGACTAGGCTAATTGTGTTTCACATTTATGTATCACACACATTTAGGTATTTTACATTGGAGTAACTATGTTTTCCAAGTAAATTGTCTTGTGTTAGATAGTCCAAGTATCAAGAAGGGTTTGAATAAGAAATATGACAAGGGTTGAGTTTAAAGACATGGATGCCCTTGAAGATATCAAAGTCAAAGTAACTTCAATTGTTAGACTTTCTACTATTAGGATCTTATATTAAAAGTTTTCCCTTTGATAAATCTTATTGGTCACTATCTTGATTTAATAATTTAAGTCACTCATTTTTAAGAACAAGACTTTCAATGAATTCTTTCACAACCTTTGATTTATGAAAAAAAAATGATGTTTAAATGATTAAAACATTATTACAAGTATTTTTAAGCTATAGAAATCACTTACAAAGTCTTTTGAATAGTTTGGTGAATTTTGGCCTCTATGTAAGTGATTACATTGTTTAATGTGAGCACTTACAAATAGTCAAAAATTTGAATTTCAAATTCAAATTTGAGAATTTAAATTGCACTTAATGTAGGTGATTATGTTGTTTAATGTAAGTGCTTATAATCAAAATTTTGAATTTCAAATTTTAGAATTTAAATTGCACTTACAATGGTAAAAAAATATGCATACAAATTTGTTTCGAAGAGACACATCCTTTGCGATCACACCTAGAATGGCCTGCATGATTTTTGGGTCTATAAATACTCATCCAATGATAGATTTTTGGGCATGAAAAATTAAGTACAAACTTCATCCAATCATCATTTTCATTTATCAAATTCTTGTTAAGTTTTGTGGTCAAAAAGTTCTATCTCTTGGAAAAAACTTCTAATTCTTCAACTTGTACCATTTGCTCTTTGAGAGAGTTCATTCTTCTTCAACTGTTATCAAATTTGTAAAAGGGTAAGGCATTTTCAAAGTAAATAGGTGAAGAATCCCAGCTTTATTGAGCGACTCAAACATAATAATGAGGGATGCCAAAGGTGCAAGAGTATTCAAATGATGTAAAGGTTTCCAAATGCCTGTAAGATTTCAAAGATAGTGGAAACTCTCAAGTATTGGCTGGGGAACTAGATGTAAGTCACAAGCAGTGACAGAACTAGTACAAATCTTGCATTTGCATATCTTTTCCTTTAACTCTTTACTTTATTGTAAATTTAATTAATTATCTTGATTATTCTTGTTGAAATAAATGATTCTCTTAATTCCTCCAACAAAACAAGTTATATTTGATTAGTCTATCATATTCATATATTTTCAAGAGTTATTTCGCTATGCATAATTTAAGTACATGAAATTGAATAATTTCTTAAAGTTGAAATAGTTTTCAAATAACCCAATTCACCGCTCTATTGGGTGATGGTTATCATGACTAACATAGTAGTTTTATCCTTTCAAATCTATGGTATGGCATGTGTTTGCTCAAAGATGATGTTTTTAATCGAGACTGATCATGATACAAGTTTTTTTATGCTAAAGAAACTTTTTTAAGACATTAGGTTTAGGTTCTGATCAGCAGGATTAACTTTCTAAATTATTGTTACCTTTTTGAAATTTTTTTCTAATAGTGCCTATTTCCTTTCTGAACATAGTAACTTCCTCATGGCTTTAATTACTTTTTGAGATACATTATGCATTAAACTCATCCAAAACTTGAGAGAATTAACATTTATAACACCAAGTATAGAATTTGAGTTGCATTTTAACATTCTCATTAAGCTTCTTAAAGATATTGAGCGTGAGTTTATAGAATATTAACCTACATAACCATAAAGGCACTTATACACACAATTAGTCATTATTCTCAAATGGTCCTTTCAAATAATGATTTGTTGTCACTTTAATCAAAGTTATAAGAAGCTTTCTCAAGGATTGTAGAGTTTACAAATCTGGTGAAGTGAAAAGGTGTCACCTGTGGGATCCTACGACCTGCAAGGCTATTGTCTCTGTAAACTCCAGAACCCTTCAAAAAGTATGTGCTTCATTGTTTTGAATGACAATAAAGCCAATTTAAAAAAAATGCTTTGAAGAATGACTAATGGGACCTTAAGGTTCTTGAGAAAGTATAATAGGTTAATCTAGTTTGTATTACACAAACTTAAAGCAAGATTAATATTCCACTTTGCATGTGTAAACATGTTTATCTCATGGGAAGACATTAAGCCAAATAGAAAGTGAATATTATGTCAAGCAAAGTATGAGTATACAGATTAAAGCATAATATGGACTTAAAGCAAGAATAATGTTTCACTTTGCATACGCAAGCATGATTTATCTTATGGGAAGAGATTAACCTAAAAAGAAAGTGACTGTTATCTCAAGCAAAGCATGTATTTATAATTACAAACCAAAAGCATAAGAAAGGACTTCAATCGAGAATAATTTCACTACACATGAGCAATCATGTGTTATCTCAAGGGAAGATATTGAGCTTAAAAGAGGTGAATATTATCTCTTGTAAAGAATGTGTAAATGCTTAAGGACTAAAGCAAATCAAGCCAAGAGCAAGAAGCACAAGGAAACGATCTTCAGAAAGTAATATGGAACTTTAGAAAGAACATTGAAGATTAAAGAAATCATGCCAACTCTGGAAGTAACGTGTTACTCAGTTGACAATCATCATAATCACAAAATAATCTGCATCAAATAGCCAAGATTGAAGGCTGGAAGATCAAAGAATGATCAAAGAGATTGATTACGAAGTCAAAAAGCTAATTTAATTGTAGAGCACAGAATGCTAAAGGAAATGGAGGGAAAATTCGATATTTAAATTTCAAATCTCGAATCAGACCTAGTTTTATAACTGGTACGTCATCTCTTCTGCCTAACTAATTCATAATCCTAGCTTCTAGAAGGAGGAGTTTAGAAACCACAATCAAAAAGTAAAAAGAAAAAGGACATCAAAAACCTCTTCAATTTAATAGCGTCTATAACCGATGTCACAAGTCTACCAGCGTACCTTTCTAGACTAAGGTTCTGATACACAACTAATGATCTACACGTGTCACTTGGAGATAAGAACAAAGGCAACAATCATGAAGAAGGACATGTATAAATGGAAATGCCACACATGAATACCGATGAGAGAGTTGAACACATTAGAGTAGAAACTCTAGAAAAATCTGTCCACACTTCCTGTGCTATCATTATAATATGTAATCAATCATCTTGAACTATAAAAATCTTATTTCCATGTTCTGTAATGATTTGTATACTCTTCTTAGGAAAAGATGTTTCCAAGGTCTGTATTATTGAATATTCTTAAGGAAATATGGTGTAAGTTAGTTTGAGTGGAAACCCAAACACATAACCTTTGTAACCTTGATCTGTTAGTGATTAGATTGAGACATAGCTTGGAAAAGCTAAGGTAAAACTACTTCTAACATGATAGCAGAGGTATTTGCTCATCACGGTTCAGTTTAAAGAGGTTGGTTCAAGACAACTTACAACGTGGCAGTAGAAGTTGTCTGCAAGTCACGGTTTAGCTTGGAGAGGCTGGTTCAAAACTACTCAGTTTGTGACAGTTGGGGTTGTCCACTGTTCACTGTGAGAGCTTGGGAAGGGTATTAATAGAGAACATATGTTCGCTTAACAGAGAACATATGTGTATTAAAGCTCATAAAAGAGCTTCATGATGTAATCGACTTTATATTAAATAAATGTTTTGTATCTTTGCTATATGTTTTGATCGAATTATGCTAGATATTAAACAAACCCATCGAATTTGCTATAGTTAATAAAGAAAGGTCCATTATATTATAGGTAACAACTCTTGAGTACAATATTATGACTTAAGGATGATGTTATACTCAGGAGGGTGTTACATTATGGTATCAGAGCCATGACTTTTGTAACATCCTAATTTTTTTTTTCAGAAAATAATTGAGGCTTTAGTAGTAAGAATATCAAAATTTTGGTGTACACAAAAATGATGAAAACAATGTAACGAACGTTAAAAAAAAAAAAAATATGAATAGTGTTTTGCAAGCCCCGTAGACCCACCGGAACAGCTGAAACCTTAGATTCAAGACCTGAAGGTGCCCGAAATTTGGAAATTATAGGATTAAGGTTAGAAATAGGTAGGAATAAATATTTTATACCTAGAATTAATTTTCAGGCAATAGTTGATTACCCGGGTACACTATTTTACCCATTCGGTTAAATTACGGTGTGTAGTTTTTAGACAGTATAAAGCTACCAGTGCAAGCATGCCACCTAGGGTGACAAGTGTGTGGCTTGAGATATGCCACACCATTGCACCTTTATGGCTAACCAATCGGAATTGTACAAAATTACCATATTTAACTTTAAGAAAAACCATTTTGTACTTGAAATCATTATCCATTTTGCCCTAAACTCACAAGATCAATATCTTATCACCACCACTCCATCATTTTCGTCCAACACTCCAAAAATACAGCCTCCATGTTTGTTTCCTCTCAAACCTCCATTAACAAGCTTCAAGCTCCAAAAACCCTAGCCCAAAGTCACTAAAACACAAAGTTTCCTTCACAAAACTTGTTCTAGACATCAACACCTACAAATCTAACCGATTAGAATTTTAATCAATCACTATTTTTGCACCTTGAGCCATTATACATCACTGTTTAAGGGAAGATTTAGGGGCTGTTTGGAAGGTTGAAGTGAGGAAAAACTATTCTTGAAAATACTTTTGGAGTTAGAAGTCTCAAGCATCACAAGTAGGGCTTATTTCATCCTATTTTCTTTCTGATTTTGCTTTGGAATATTATGATTGAATAATTCCAAAATTCTGAGTTTTATTGGTTGATATTATGTTGATATTGATGTATTAATTTTGGTGGAGTATTTGGATGTTGTGAAAAATGATTTTTGTCAAAAGAGAATTTGACACATGCTGCTGGATTTTCGGATTTCAACAGAACATAATTTGTTCACGAATTTTTTGGCTCATTACTAGTCATTTTTATTAGCTATAAAAAATTATATGTTGAAGCTAACATCATAAGGAAACTCTGATAATTTTCGTGGTGCATAATAAAGAGTTTTACTGCCTGAGAAAAATCAAGAACCAAGAGTATATCTATGTTGGCTGAAATCTTGGTACTGAAGCTGTGAATTTGTATAAATTTGTATTCATAGCAAATGATGTATTTATCCTTTGAAATGTTTACAGAGTTTTGTAGACATCTTTAAGTATAACTGTGATTTTTATTTTGAGTTTTTTCTATCATTTGCTAAAGTTAAAAATTGTGTGAATCCTATTCTGAGCTGTGAAAAAGTGGCCTCTGACCACTAAAATTGTAGAATTTATTTAACATGGTTCTAGTATTCTGTTTGATATGAAATTTTTACAGGGACTTTTAGACACATTGAGGTGTCATAGAGAATTTTTATGGCCAGTGAATTGCCCATTGGAGATGTGAATTACATGTTGTCACCATAATGGTAAATCTATCAAGAAGCTGGAATGGTGAAGATGTATTAAGTTAATGATAGAAATCTATTTAATCCAAGTATATATCATATGAATGTATGTTAATTGTTTGAAAGGCTTGTTTACAAAGTATGAATGAGACTCCAATGATACTGAATGCCTATATCTGGGATATAAACTTGACTTTGAAATAGAAAGGTCCATGACATGGTTGTATGACAAAAGAGAATATGTGAAATTTAATGGTGCATGTTTTAACATACGGGGAAAATAGAAACAAGGCTTATGTGTGATAGAAAGGGAAGGCAAAAATAAGAACTTCCCAAGAAATTTTATGAGTCGGTAGACTTATCGACTAGGAAATAGAACTGTGTGTGATTCAGAAATGGAAATGGAAAAAAAATGAAGTCTGATGATCACGAATAGGAATGAGCTCATGTCCTAGCAGTCTATGGTCCTCTGAGGAGTTATCCACTACATATGTTACCTGATGTGAATCTAAGCCTTCCCTATGTTAATAAAAAGAACTACTACACTAAGTTGAATTCCATGGGATATAAGAGAAACACTTATGATTACTACCATTTTGCATATAATTTTCTTTGACTCGTGTATGCTAATATTGATATATGTGATCTAACATGATGTTTTTCTTTATTATTATAAATGCATTTTGCTTGGTATTGAGACTGATCAACTCAATATTTTCGTTTGGTGTGATAGGAACCAATGACTTCGAATCGGCGAACTAGGAGTGGAGCTGGAAACGATGCCGACATGATGAATACTTTTCGTGAGATGGCGGCTGCCATGAGGGAACAAGCTATAGCTACTACCCGAATGATGGAGCAACTGAACAGCAATGAAAGGCAAAACCCAGCTGATAATCCTGTAGTGAACGAAGTCGATGTAGAATATCAGAAAGTTGCCGAGTTCAGAAAGGCAAATCCCCCTCCATTTCGAGGAGCTTTTAATCCCTGTAAAGCAGAAGAATGGATAAAGGCTATGGAAAAGATTTTCTCCGTTCTTCCTTGCACAGAGATCCAAAAGGTGGCCTTTGCCACCTATATGCTAGAAGCAGATGCAGATTTTTGGTGGGTTGGCACCAAGGGATTATTTGAAGCTTCCCATACTGTAGTTACCTGGACTATTTTTAAGGAAGCTTTTTACCATAAGTACTTTCCTATTTCTGTGAGAAATGCGAAGGAATTGGAGTTCATGGCTCTCAAACAAGGACCTATGAGTGTAGCAGTATACCGCCAAATTTGAAGAGCTCTGCAAGTTTTCTACAATTTATCAACGTGAGCCGGATGAAGTTTGGAAATGCATGAAATATGAAGGAGGTCTACGAGAAGATATAGAAGCAAATTTGTAAGTCTCTTGGAGATTAGGGACTATCCTACCTTGGTAAATAAATGTCGATGTGCAGAGGAGTCCAACAGGAAGCTAACAAATTTCAAGTATGCCCAAAACAATGCTAGAAGGGGATTAGCACCTCAAGGTCCCCGATTCAAGCACATTAACCAACCTCGGAGAAGGTTTCCACCCAACAATAACAACAACAAAGGAAAACAACTTCAACCTCTAAGACCTGAGACAAGGAGAGATTGCCCCAAGTGTGGGAAAAATCATGGGAATTGACCTTGCTGGACAACGCAAATCATTTGCTTTGGCTGTGGGAAACCAGGACATAAGATATTTGAGTGCCCTAACAAGAAAGGTCATCAGCCTGCCTCCAGGCCACAACAACATGGGCGCGTTTTTACTATAAGTGCCAAGGAAGCTTCTCAATCTGCCGATCTGATCCGAGGTAAGTGTGAAATAAATGGTAATGTCCTAGATATACTGTATGATACGGGTGCCACTCATTCTTTCATATCCCATGACTGTGTACAGAAGTTGCAATTATCTGTGTCTGAACTACCTTATGATCTTCTTGTATCCACTCCTACTGCTGGTCCTGTTAGGACTTGTTATACCTGTGTAAATATTCCTCTTCAAATAGGTGCTAGAGACTTTACTGCCAATTTAGTTTGTCTTCCTTTATCTGGTCTAGATATCATTTTAGGTATGGATTGGCTAGTACCCAATTATGTCCTTTTACACCGCCCGCATCGAGCCGCCATATTTCTTTCCACTCTACCCTCCATTCCTGTGGTTCCTTGTTTGTTTTATTTGAACCTTGTAACATCCAACCCTAGTAAGACAGATCGTCAGGAATATGTTCTCCTTTCTACTAGTGAAACTGAATGTGACTACGAGTTGAGCAAGATTCCAGTGGTGAGGGAATATCCAGATGTTTTTCCAGAGGATATTCCAGAATTTCCTCCTGAAAGAGAGATTGAATTTTCCATCGAGTTGGTTCCAGGAACGGGTCCTATTTCAATTGCTCCTTATAGGATGTCCCCTTTGGAGTTGAAAGAATTAAAGTCCCAAATTGAAGAACTGTTAGGGAAGCATTTTATTAGACCAAGTGCCTCTCCATGGGGAGCCCCTGTTCTTCTGGTGAAGAAAAAGGATGGGGGTATGAGGCTTTGTGTAGACTATAGGCAATTGAACAAAGTGACAATAAAAAATAAGTACCCCTTGCCAAGAATTGACGATCTCATGGATCAATTACGAGGTGCAACTGTATTCTCAAAGATTGATCTTAGATCAGGGAACCATCAGATTCGGGTTCGGAATGAGGATATACCTTAAACTGCTTTTAGAACTCAATATGGGCATTACGAGTGATGTCCTTTGGATTGACTAATGCTCCGGCTGTATTTATGGATTATATGAATCAAATCTTTCGCCCTTACTTGGATAAATTTGTAGTTGTCTTCATAGATGACATACTTATATATTCAAGGACTGAGGAAGAACATATGGAGCACCTTGGGGTTGTGTTACAAATCCTAAGAGAGAGAAAGTTGTATGCTAAGTTGTCGAAATGTGAATTCTGGATTGGAGAGGTTAAATTCGTAGGTCATATAGTATCACGAGGAGGAATCTCTGTAGATCCCAGTAAGGTAGAATCAATACTCCATTGGGAACGACCAACAACGGTGACGGAGATTCGGAGTTTCCTAGGGTTAGCTGGATATTATAGGCGTTTTATCATGAGTTTTTCTCAGATAGCATTACATTTGACTAAATTAACCCGAAAGAATGCTCCATTCAATTGGACACCAAAGTGTGAAAATAGTTTCCAGGAGTTGAAACAAAAGTTAACCACGGCTCCAGTCCTAGTATTACCTGATCCTTATAGACCCTATGAGGTTTATTGTGATGCTTCTAGTAAGGGTTTAGGATGTGTGTTGATGCAAAATCATAACGTGGTTGCCTATGCTTCTCGACAGTTGAAACCTCATGAAGTAAACTATCCAACCCATGACCTTGAACTTGCAGCTGTGGTTTTTGCCCTAAAGATCTCGCGACATCATTTGTATGGTGTGCGCTTTAATGTTTTCTCTGATCATAAAAGTTTAAAGTATCTTTTTGATCAAAAAGAGTTGAATATGCGGCAAAGAAGGTGGATGGAATTCCTCAAGGACTATGAGTTTAGTCTGAATTACCATCCAGGCAAGGCAAATGTTGTTGCCGATGCTCTGAGTAGAAAATCCCTAAGTGTAGCATGCTTGATGATTAAAGAGACGGAGCTAGTTGAAAGTTTCATGGAACTTAGTTTAGACATGTCTCAGAACCCTCGTGGTGTGGTGCTAGGGCAAATAAAGGTAACAAGTGAGTTCAAAGGACAAATTTTAGCTACACAACGTGAAAACCCAGAATTTCAGGAGATATTAAGATCAATTCATGCAAAGAAGTTGCCAAGATTCACTCAAGACCAACAAGGTATATGGAGATACAAGGATAGGGTATGTGTACCCACAAGTGGCAATCTTAGAAAGAAGATCTTAGAGGAAGCTCATAGGGGCAAACTTACTATACATCCAGGCATTAGTAAAATGTATGCGGATCTCAAGAAAATGTTCTGGTGGTCAGGAATGAAAAAAGATATAGAAGAGTGTGTCAAGAAGTGTTTAACTTGCCAAAAAGTTAAAATAGAACATCAAAAACCAGCTGGGACCCTGCAACCCTTAGAAATCCCGGAATTGAAGTGGGAAAGTATTTCTATGGACTTTGTAATGGGTTTGCCAAGGACACCGTCAGGTCATGATGCTATATGGGTTATAGTAGATAGATTGACCAAGTCTGCTCATTTCTTACCCATTAAGGCTAATTTTCCTTTGGATAAGTTGGCTTCCTTGTACATCCAAGAAATAGTAAGACTACACGGTGTTCCTTCCTCGATAGTTTCTGACAGAGATCCAAGGTTTACTTCGAGATTTTGGGAACGCTCCACAAAGCCTTTGGTACCAAACTTTGTTTGAGCACTGCCTATCACCCCCAAACTGACGGGCAAACAGAACGAACCATACAAACCCTGGAAGATATGCTAAGGGCATGCGTGATTGAGCAGAAGGGAAGTTGGGACAAGTTACTCCCATTGGTTGAGTTTGCTTATAATAACAAATGCATCACGCTAGTATTGGCATGGCCCCGTATGAAGCTCTATATGGAAGAAAATGTCAATCCCCATTGTGTTGGTATGATTCGGGAGAAGCGAGACTATTGGGACCCGATCTTGTTAATCAAACAACGGAACAAATCCAGAAGATCAGGAGCAAGATTCTCACCTCACAGAGTCGTCAAAAGAGCTATGCTGATACTCGAAAGAAACCTTTAGAATTTCAAGAGGGAGAACATGTATTCCTGAAGGTCATGCCCACTACTGGAGTAGGTAGGGCCCTTAGAGTTAAAAAGTTGTCACCTAGGTTTATAGGTCCTTTTAAAATTCTTCAACGAATTGGGTCAGCTGCTTACCAGATAGCCTTACCCCCACATTTATCCAACCTTCATAATGTCTTCCATGTATCTCAACTTCGAATGTACCACCCAGATCAAAACCATATCATTGAGCCCGAGTCTATACAGTTAAGGGATGACTTGACGTTTCAAGCCCCTCCTATTCAGATCGTTGATAGAGAAGTCGTGCAACTTAGAAATAAATCATGCAACTTGTAAAAAGTGGCTTGGGGTGGACCTGGAAATGAAGAGTATACATGGGAACTAGAATCAAGTATGAAGACAGATCATCCGGAATTATTTCCAGGTATGAAATTATGAGGGCAAAATTTTTTTAAGGTGGGGAGTAATGTAACATCCTAATTTTTTTTTTTAGAAAATAATTGAGGCTTTAATAGTAAGAATATCAAAATTTTGGTGTACACAAAATTGATGAGAACAATGTAACGAACGTTAAAAAAAAAAATGTGAATAGTATTTTGCAGGCCACGTAGACCCACCGGAACAGCTGAAACCTTAGATTCAAGACCTGAAGGTGCCCGAAATTTGGAAATTATAGGATTAAGGTTAGAAATAGGTAGGAATAAATATTTTATACCTAGAATTAATTTTCAGGCAATAGTTGATTACCCGGGTACACTATTTTACCCATTCGGTTAAATTACGGTGTGTAGTTTTTACACAGTATAAAGCTACCAGTGCAAGCATGCCACCTAGGGTGACAAGTGTGCGGCTTGAGATATGCCACACCATTGCACCTTTATGGCTAACCAATAGGAATTGTACAAAATTACCATATTTAACTTTAAGAAAAACCATTTTGTACTTGAAATCATTATCCATTTTGCCCTAAACTCACAAGATCAATATCTTATCACCACCACTCCATCATTTTCGTCCAACACTCCAAAAATACAGCCTCCATGTTTGTTTCCTCTCAAACCTCCATTAACAAGCTTCAAGCTCCAAATACCCTAGCCCAAAGTCACTAAAACACAAAGTTTCCTTCACAAAACTTGTTCTAGACATCAACACCTACAAATCTAACCGATTAGAATTTTAATCAATCACTATTTTTGCACCTTGAGCCATTATACATCACTGTTTAAGGGAAGATTTAGGGGCTGTTTGGAAGGTTGAAGTGAGGAAAAACTATTCTTGGAAGTACTTTTGGAGTTAGAAGTCTCAAGCATCACAAGTAGGGCTTATTTCATCCTATTTTCTTTCTGATTTTGCTCTGGAATATTATGATTGAATAATTCCGAAATTCTGAGTTTTATTGGTTGATATTATGTTGATATTGATGTATTAATTTTGGTGGAGTATTTGGATATTGTGAAAAATGATTTTTGTCAAAAGAGAATTTGACACATGCTGCTGGATTTTCGGATTTCAACAGAACATAATTTGTTCACGAATTTTTGGCTCATTACTAGTCATTTTTATTAGCTATAAAAAATTATATGTTGAATCTAACATCATAAGGAAACTCTGGTAATTTTCGTGGTGCATAATAAAGAGTTTTACTACCTGAGAAAAATCAAGAACCAAGAGTATATCTATGCTGGCTGAAATCTCGGTACTGAAGCTGTGAATTTGTATAAATTTTTATTCATAGCAAATGATGTATTTATCCTTTGAAATTTTAACAGCATTTTGTAGACATCTTTAAGTATAACTGTGATTTTTATTTTGAGTTGTTTCTATCATTTGCTAAAGTTAAAAATTGTGTGAATCCTATTCTGAGCTGTGAAAAAGTGGCCTCTGACCACTAAAATTGAAGAATTTATTTGACATGGTTCTAGTATTCTGTTTGCTATGAAATTTTTACAGGGACTTTTAGACACATTGAGGTGTCATAGAGAATTTTTATGGCCAGTGAATTGCCCATTGGAGATGTGAATTAAATGTTGTCACCATAATGGTAAATCTGTCAAGAAGCTGGAATGGTGAAGATGTATTAAGTTAATGATAGAAATCTATTTAATCCAAGTATATATCATATGAATGTATGTTAATTGTTTGAAAGGCTTGTTTATAAAGTATGAATGAGACTCCAATGATACTGAATGCCTATATCTGGGATATAAACCTGACTTTGAAATAGAAAGGTCCATGACATGGTTGTATGACAAAAGAGAATATGTGAAATTTAATGGTGCATGTTTTAACATACGGGGAAAATAGAAACAAGGCTTATGTGTGATAGAGAGGGAAGGCAAAAATAAGAACTTCCCAAGAAATTTTATGAGTCGGTAGACTTATCGACTAGGAAATAGAACTGTGTGATTCAGAAATGGAAAAAAATGAAGTCTGATGATCACGAATAGGAATGAGCTCATGTCCTAGCAGTCTATGGTCCTCTGAGGAGTTATCCACTACATATGTTACCTGATGTGAATCTAAGCCTTCTCTATGTTAATAAAAAGAACTACTACACTAAGTTGAATTACATGTGATATAAGAGAAACACTTATGATTACTACCATTTTGCATATAATTTTCTTTGTCTCATGTATGCTAATATTGATATATGTGATCTAACATGATGTTTTTCTTTATTATTATAAATGCATTTACTATTTATATTCTGTCTGTATATAAGGGGTTACCCTACTGAGAATTTTATAATATTCTCACCCCTATTTGTGTATATGCTGTATTGTGCTCAGACTCTGCAGATGCCTCTGGCTGAGGAGAGGCCATCATACTGATGGCCAATGGTTTCGCGTAGGAGGACATGAGACTTACGTGGGCTTTTGACTTTTATGTAGTGTAGTATAGTGCCAGAAACTTACCAGCTTGTAGACTAATTGGTGTTAGATGTGTTAGGTCCATTTCTGTGTGTTTAGTATTTTGTTGGACCTTGATATTTGAGCAAGCTTGGTAGATCTTTTGATAGTAGTTCCTGTGTTGTATTATAAGCGAAGTGACTTAATTTCAAGTATGGTATGTATTAAAGAAAGCGGTATGTAAAGTAATAATTTATGTACATTTTATAGTAGTTTTCTTTATACCTCTAGAGTTTGATTTATCTTATTTCATTTCATTTGACTAGTGGATATTATAGAAAGGAAGTGATACTCTTCTAATTACAATGTTAATGCTCGAGTAATACATGGTAGTTAGGAAGGTGTTACAACTTTCCCAGTACTGTGTGGTTTGGGGACAAACTAAGCGGAAGCTGGTGGGCATGTAATGCCCAGGGACGAGGACGAGGAGTGATTGTTAGTGCAAAGAAAACACGGACAACGAGCAGCTCCTTGCAAGGTCCTCTAAGCAGAGGGGTGCATGAATGAACTGATTACACACTCGAATGAGAGGGATCCTAAGACTGTATAGGTATAGGACTATACAGTTGAGGATGTCTTATATGAATTGATTTGGACAACCTATACCAACAAGATGCATCTTCTTTTTGGTAGCCCATCACTAAAGAACTCCATGGTTAAGCGTGCTTGACCTAGAGCAATTTTGGGATGGGTGACCTATTAGGAAAAAGCATGTGCGTGAGGACAAAGTATGCTTAAAAGATCCATATTAGTTTATGGGGACAGTCGTTAATTCATAAAGCAGCATGGGCTGTTACACTATCCAGTTTACTTTCTCAGGTTGAGAAAGTTGTTGTTAATGAAATCTCAGGATGTGTTGAGTACTAGATGTAGGCAGGTAGGCTGGACCAGTATAAAAGTACTTATGTTCATTCTCTCTTTCTTGATTTTATATTTTTATGTTATGTACTTTAAGTTAAATATTGATTAAGCTCTATTAAAGTCGCATGATAATTGTTGAGCTTCAGAAATCTACTGTCTGAAACATCTAACCACTATTCCACTGCACTTCAAGCTTTATGCTTGATAGTATCTTTTATGTTAAAAGAAGGCTTCAGAAAGCATGATTCAACCCCACTTCTCATGCACTCTTTAACTAACAAGTGGTATTAGAGCCAAGCCTCTGAAGGGTTGAGCAATCCAACGATTGTAGAGGACAAAGATCAAAGGGACAAAATGAAGGAAAAGATCACTCCATCTACTGACCTTCCTTTCTTTGATGATGCTCCTAGATCTGATCACAATAAAAAAATCTCAAAGGAGAAAATCTTTGGCTCTAAGAGTCATTATATTAGAAGTATGCAAGGTAAGAATACTTAAACTTACTTCTTTATCTTCCTTAAGGTCATATGATAAGTTGCCACATAATATGCTTACTTCTTCTTCAAAACATCTATGGTAGAACATGCCTAAGTTTGATAAAGAAATTAACTCATAAGGAAAATATAAATTATGTTTTCAAACTCTAGACCCTAGAAGCTAAAGTCTCAAATTAAATTAGAAAGATCTCATAAAGTTATTTTTGAATTTAAGAACCTTTTTTTATAGCTTCTAAACATTTTGAACTAGTCAAATGGAAAAACATTCTAAATCCTGAAACTTGTGCTTAAAGGTTAAAGACCATTATTTTTAGAAAATGAGTTTCAGAAATGAAGACGAAATAGGAAGTAAAAAGAAATGCAGCCTCACTAAAATCACTCCCATAATCACTTTTACTATCACTTACAAGAAGGGATACTCATTTGACAAATGATTCTTGAAAGAGAAATCTATTGAAAAAGGATGAGAAATCTCCCTCTTAAACAATAACCAAGATGGACTTATGAAGTTAAGTACTAGAATCATTTTCTTTCAGATACTATATCAAACATCTTTCACAACTCAACAAGGGAAAATCAGAAGCAGGATGTTCTCGATCTCTATATGACCTGAATTTATTTATGAAAAGTATTCAAGAATGACTTTGCTAACTGTCATTGAGAACTTGAAAAAAGTCTCTAGAACCCTTCAGAAAGTATGAGCTTCATTGTTTTGAATGACAATAAAGCCAGTTTGAAGAAAATACCTTGAAGAATGACTAATGGCTACCTTGAACTTCTTGACAAAGTATAACAAGTTAATCTGGTTTGTATTACACAAATTTAAAATAAGATTAATATTTCACTTTGCATATGTAAGCGTGTTTATCTCATGGGAAGAGATTAAGCCAAATAGAAAGTAAATATTATGTCAAGCAAAGTACATGTATATAGATTAAAGCATAATATGGACTTAAAGCAAGAATAATGTTTCACTTTGCATGTACAAGCATGATTTATCTGATGGGAAGCGATTAAGCCAAAAAGAAAGTGAATGTTATTTCAAGCAAAACAAATATTCATGTTTACGGACCAAAAGCATAAGAACGGACTTGAATCGAGAATAATTTCACTACACATGAGCAATCATATTTCATCTCAAGGGAAGATATGAAGCTTAAAAGAGGTGAATATTATCTCATGCAAAGAATGAGTAAATGCTTAAGGACTAAAGCAGATCAAGTCAAGAGTTAGAAGTGCAAGGAAACGATCTTCAAAAAGAACATTGAAGATTGAAGAAATCATTCCAACTCTGGAAGAACGTGTTACTCAGTTGACAATCATCATAATCACAAATTAAACTACATCAAACAGCCAAGATTGACAACTGGAAGATCAAAGAAAGATCTAAGAGATTGATTATGACGTCAGAAAGCTTACTTAACTATGGAGCACATAATGCTAAAGGAAATAGAGGGAAAATTCAAATTTCAAATCTTAAATCAGACTCAGTTTTATAACTGGTACGTCATCTCTTCTGCCTAACTGATTTATAATCCTAGCTTCTAGAAGGAGGAGTTCAAAAACCACGATAAAAAAGTAAAAAGGAAAAGGACATTAGAAACCTCTTCAATTTAACGACTTTCGTAACCAATGTGACAAGTCTATCAGCCTACCTCTCTAGACTAATGTTCTAAGACATAATTGATGATCTACACAAGTCACTTGGAGATCAGCTCATAGGCAACAGTCACGAAGAAGGACCTATATAAATGGAGATGCCATACATGAATGCCGATGAGAGAGTTGAATACATTAGGGTTCAAACTCTAGAAAAATCTCTCCACACATCCTATGTTGTTCATTATAATATGTAATCAATCATCTTGAAGTGTAAAAATCTTCTTTCCATGTTCTGTAATGATTTGTATACTCTTCTTATGAAGAAATGTGAGAAAAAAGTCATTGTTTCCAAGGTCTGTATTATTGAATATTCTTAAGAAACCATGCGTGTAGGTTAGTTTGAGTGGAAACCCAAACACATAACCTTTGTAACCTTAATTCATTAGTGATCAGATTTAGATATAGCTTGGAGAAGCTAAGGTAAAACTACTTTCAATGTGATGGCAGAGCTATTTGCTCATCACGGTTCAGCTTGGAGAGGTTGGTTCAAGACTACTTATAACGTGGCAATAGAAGTTGTCTACAGGTCATAGTTCATCTTGGAAAGGCTAGTTCAAAACTAGTTGGTTTGGAATAGTTAGGGTAGTCCACTATTCATTATGAGAGCTTAGAAAGACTATTGTAAAGACTATCCAGTTTACTTTCTCAGGTTGAGAAAGTTGTTGTTAATGAAATCTCAACATGTGTTGGATGTAGGTAGGTTGACTGAGCTAGCATAAAAATACTTGTGTTCATTGCCTCTTCTCTAATCTTTTATTTTTATGTTATGAACTTTACATTAAATATTGATTAAGCTCCATTAAAGTCGCATGATAATTGTTAAGCTTCAGAAATCTACTTTCTGAAACATCTAACCACTATTTCGTTGCTCTTTAAGCTTTATGCTTGATAGTATCTTTTATGTTAAGTGTTTTAGATCCTAAAAGAAGGCTTCAGAAAACATGATTCAACCACCCTTATTGTGCATTCTTTCAGCAACAGTCAGTAGGCATACTATATTTTCAAAAAATGATATGCAAAGTGAAGACAAAATGACAACATTGTTAAGGAGGAATACCATACGAATAGATAAGAAGTCAAGATAAGATGATTCTAAAGCAAATCCACAGCATGATGAATAAGTACCAAATAAAGCCAATGACATAACAATTTGGCAATAAACATGGCAAACAAGACAACCATCATGGCACACAGACTATGCTATCGCAAGCCATAATGCATATCATCTTCTAATAGGAAAAAGAAATCCATCAACTTTGCAGAAGGCTTTGAATAGTCCAGATGATTCTTTGTGAATAATAGCAATACAATAAAAAATAGAAGCCTTGCATAGAACAAGACGTGGAACTTGTTGTACTTCCAATGGTAAAAAAGCCATTGGCAACAAATATGTCCATAACATCAAACAAGATGACAATGATAACATGGAATAGTATCATGCAAGACTCACGATAAAAGGATTTGGTAAAAAAAAAGGTATTGATTTCAATGAGATATTTTCTCCATTTGTCATACTTACCATTATCAGAGTAATGTTGGCCATGTATGCAGCATTTGATTTACATCTTGAGCAGTTAGATGTGAAAATAACTGTTTGTCATGGAGAACTTGAAAAGGAAATGCAACACCTTCCCAAGTACAACCTTACCTTTAAGTCATGGCATCGAACTCGAGAGTTGTTACTAGTAAATTTGTGGACTTTTTTTTTTCAAATATATATAGCAAAAATCAATCGAATCGTGTAATAACTAATTCGTGGTTCAATCAAAATATGTATCACATAGAACAAAGTATTTATTTAATACAAGGTCTAATACAAAAGGAAGCTATTCTAAGAGCTTTATAGTACATCTGTTATCTTATATTTACATGACATATGCATACACCTAAGTGTAAACTCTAGACCCTTTCAGAAAGTATGAGCCTTACTGTTTGAATGACAACAAAGCCAATTTAAAGAAAATACTTTGAAGAATGACTAATGGCCATCTTCAGTTTTTTGACTAAGCTTAACAGGTGTTTTCGAGGTGCACTATCGGACTTAAGCAAAAATGATTTCACTTTGCATGAGCAAACATGCTTTTTTATCTCGTGGGAAGAGGATAAACTTAGATGAAGTGAAAATTATATTAAGCAAAATATGGTCTTGTGCATCAAGGAAGCAAGTTCATCGAAACAGAATCAAGAAACCAAGGAAAACGTCATTAGAAAGTAACACTAAACTTCATAAAAAATGGCTACAATGAAGATAACATACAAAAGCTAGAAGCAGCATGTTACTCAATCTTCAATCATCATATATGAATCAAGAAGGAACTAGCAGAACTCTTCAAAAAGTTTGCTTCATGAAAAAGGAAGGAAAAAGGTTAAATTTGAAATTCAAAATCAAAAGTACCATGAAAGGCTTATTAAGGAGTCCAGAAACCATGCTCAGAAAATAGAAAAGTAATTTCTGATAGACTTCAGAAACCTCAGCTCATCAATAGCTTCTGAGAAAGAACTCTAACACTAGACAAGCTACTCCTCTAGATTATGTTTCTAATACTCAACTTAATACTCAATACTTGTTGCTTGGATAGAAGATCAGGGACAACGGTAATAAAGGGAAATCATCAATAAATAGAGATTACTAAGCTTTCAAAGAGAAAAGGACGAAGTGAGCCAAAATGCTGAAAAAATCTGTCCAAATCCTTCTGTGAAAAACAACTGCTACATTCCTTTGTACATTAAAATCTTCTTTCTAAGTTCCAAAATTGTTCACACGTTCTTCTGAGGAAGAATTAGTAGAAACAAGTCATTCAAGTCGTTTCAAATTGATTATCCATATCCATTCGAAAAGAATCTTAAGTACAAGATTGTTTGAACTAAACATCAATCTTGAATTGGTTGTATTGTCGATCTAGTACTAATCGAAAGTTGAATAGTTTGAAGAGGCTACTGCAAAACTACTATAAACTCTAGGACCCTTTAAAAAGATGAATTAAAATTGTTTTGAATGATTATAAAGCCAATTCAAAGAAAATACTTTGAAATGAGTTTCTGCTGTAAGGATACCAGATATTTCTTTGAGATGCACAATCAGAAATTAAGAGAAAGTGATCTCACTTCTAGTCTTGATCGTGAAAAGAAGATAAAATGAGAAGAAGCAAAAAGTGTATTAAGCAAGACATCATCATATACATCAAAGAAACCAGTCTAACAAAACAGAATCAAGGAAATGGTCATCAAAAAGTAATACTAAGCTTCAGAAAGAAACGCTACAATGAAGATAACATACAAAATACTGGATGCAAAGCATTACTCAATCTTCAATCATCATAATCATGGAATACTCATCATCAAAAATCAAGATTTAAGACAAACAAATCGATAAGGAACTAGCAGCACTCATTAGAAAATCCAACTCAAAATGAGAGGGAAAAATGGCTATATTTGAAATTCAAATCAAATGTCAAATCAATCTCTCGAAGTCAAGATATCATCTCTTCAAGCTCCCTCAATCAAATGACAAAAGGAATTATCAAAAGGTTCGGAAACCATGATCAGCAAGTGGAAAAATAGTTTCTGATAGACTTCAGAAATCTCAACTCATCAACGGCTTCTGAAAAAGGAAGTCTGACACCAGACGAGATACTCACCTAGATTATATTTCCAATGCTTGATCAGATGTTTAACATGTGTTGATTAAGTGGAAGATTAAGGGGCAACGGTAAAAGGAGGAAAATCATCTATAAATAGAGAGACTGAGGCTTCACAGCACAGGAGATATACGAGAGAAAAATTACACTAAAAACTTCTTGTTGGAAATATTCATTGCTAGAATCCTTTGTATATCAAAATCTTCTTTCAATATTCTCCATTGATTATATGTTCTTTTAAGGAAGAATTACTAGAAAAAAGTCACTCAAGTAGAATAAGTTAGATCACCTTCAAAAACTTAGTTGTTGAGCTGTATGATAACATCATCAATCTCTGTCTGATTGTAATCATGATCCAGTAGTGATAAAAAAGAGAAATAGCTTAAAGAGGCTATTGTAAAACTACTTATTTTTCTGAGTCAGTAAGGGTTGTTTACTGACAGGAGTCAGAGCTTAGGAAGGCTATGGTAAAAACTATCATGCACTTGTGATTCCTTGGTAATTAAGTTTATTGGAACTCAATGAGTATTGAGAACTAGATGTAGGCAGGTGTTGGCCGAACCAGTATAAATCTTTTGAGTCAAGTACTCTCTTTCCCTTCTCTCTTTTGAATTTAGTTTTCAACTTAGCATAAACATTTAGATTATTTTCTTTTACCGTTAGTTTATCTATTTAAACTATTTCATTCAAAAAGTTACCTTCTGAACACACTAACCATTCTTCCATTATTCTTCAAGTTCTAAACTTGATAAGATTTTGCTATAAAAAGTTTTTTAGTTTAAAGTTAAAGTACAAAAAGCACGATTCAACCCCCCTTCTCGTGCGGTTTCATACCAACAATTGGTATCAGAGGTTGGCCTCTAAGAGGTTGAGCATTCTAATGATTGCAAAGGAAACAAAAGGATCCAAAGAACAATGGCACAAAGCTTTCATATAGTAGAAGGACACTCGATCAACAGGCCACTATTCTTTGATGGTGAAGACTATGCTATTGGAGAGATCGCATGGAATTACTCATAAAATATACAAGATTTGTTTTATGGGAAATAATCCAAGAAGGCAACTACATTCCAACAGAAGAAGTCCTTACAATAAATGGTTCACCCCCCACATCAAGAGAAGTTCCCAGAAGCAGATGGACAGTGCAACACAAGGCCAGAATTCAATTAAATTCTAAAGCTATGTATTTGTTCACTTGTACATTAAGCAAAGCTGAATATGATAAAATCATTGCCTGTAATACGGTAAAAAAAAATATGGGATAGATTGCTCATGCTGGACGAAGGAACTAATCAAGTCAAGGAAACCAAGATTAGTATATTGGTCCACCAGTATAAAATGTTTAAAATGACTAATCAAGAAAGCATTGATGATATGACCACAAGATTTATGCATATCATAAATCAACTAAAAAGTATTGGCAAAAAAATTCAAACTCTGAGCTTGTTAGAAAAATCTTAAGAAGTCTTCCTGCAAAATGACTGCCTAATATAACAGCCATTACTAAAGCCAAAGATCTCCAAACTCTTGGTTTGGATACTCTTATTGGATCTCTAAAAACTCATGAAGTAGGTCTGGCAGAGATGGATGGAGAATCCGTAAAAAAAAAAAAAACCCACGTCTATTGCTCTAAAATCCTCTCATCTTAAATCTAGCAAAGAAAAGGCAATGAAGATCACAGAAACCTCTAATGAAGAGGATGAATCCGATGATCATAGTGAAGATGATGATGGAGATGAAATCTCCATGCTAGTAAGAAAAATGTCAAGGTCATGGAGAGGCAAATTCAAAAGGAGAAAGGACTTAAAGAGACACAAGAAAGGCAAGATAAAGCCATACAACATCATCTATTTCAACTGTAGAGAAAAAGGTCACTTCAGAACTAAATGTCCAAAACTAGGAGGACCACAAAAAAGGTTTCTGAGCAAGTCAAAGGGAATCCTAGCAACATGGAGTGACTCATATGAAGAAAATGAGGGAATAAAAAGCCTGGAAGGACAAGAAGACATAACAGATTTATGCTTCATGGCCGGCTACAACTCAGAAGACGAGTCTAAGGTAAATAACTCTGACCAAAATCTATCTTATGATGAATTAATAGCTCTGTATGAAGAACTACTTGAGAATACTCAAATCATTTACTCCCATTATCGTAATCTAAAGAAGAAGCATCAAAAAGTTGTTTTATAACTTCAATCAATCAAAATGGAATTTGAAAATATAGAAAGTGAAAAAGAAAAATTATGTAAGGAAAATAATGAACTAAATCTGTCAAAAATCAAGATTTCAAAAGAAAATGTAGACTATCAGAGAATTATATCTGAATTAGAGAAAATAGTTATTCTTTTAAAGACTAATCTAGAAAAAATGGTAAATGGTTCAAAAAATCTTGAACTAATGCTTGGAAGTCAAAGGCCTTACTTTCAAAGAATCGGGTTAGGATATAAAGAAGTTGAAAAAGGAAAAGAAAACTTTTTCCAACTGGATAAAGTTAGAAAGAAGGTCTTTCACACTATCTGTTATAAATGGGGACACCCTCTAGATAAATGCTTTATGAAAAGAATGGTTAGAAAACCCTCATTTATTGATGCTAACTCAAAGGACCAAAGAAAGTCTGGGAACCTAAATTCAAAAGTGTGTTTGGTGTAGGTATGCCTAAGAACACATGTAGAATCTGACAACAAGTGGTACATGGATAGTGGTTGCTCTAGACACATGTCCGGAACAAGGAAATGGCTCAAAAACCTCAAACCCAAAAATTCTAGATCAGTCAAATTTGCTGATGGAGGTAAAGTGTAACGCCCAGTGACTAGGACGAGGAGTGATCACCGGTGCAAAAAGAAAGCACGGACAAGGAGCGGCTCCTCGCAAGGTCCTCTAAGCGGAGGGGTACATGAATGAACTGATTACACACCCGAATGAGAGGGATCCTAAGACTGTATAGGTATGGGACTATACAGTTGAGAATGGCTTATATGAATTGATTTGCACTACCTATACCAATAAGATGCATCTTTTTTTTCGATAGCCTAAACTAAAAGAACTCCACAGTTAAGCGTGCTTGACCTGGGGTAATTTTGGGATGGGTGACCTCCTGGGAAGTTTTCCTAGGAAGCATGCGAGTGAGGACAAAGTATGCTGAAAAGACCCGTGTTGGTTTGTGGGGACAGTCGTCATTCCATAAAGCAGCAAGGGATGTTACAAATGGTATCAGAGCCTACACCTCTCCCAGTACGGTGTGGTTCAAGGACAAACCAGGCGGAAGCTGGTGGGCATGTAACGCCCGGTGACTAGGACGAGGAGTGATCGCTGGTGCAAAAAGAAAGCACGGACAAGGAGCGGCTCCTTGCAAGGTCCTCTAAGCGGAGGGGTACATGAATGAACCGATTACACACCCGAATGAGAGGGATCCTAAGACTGTATATGTAACACCCTAAGTCTTAACCTAATACTACTAATATTTAATTAGGTTAATCTTTAGAATATTACCTCTTGGTCTCTTTCTTTACTTGAAAATACTTAGCGGAAATATGGGTAAAATTTTTCTTTTTGGAATTAAAACCAAAGTGAGAGCCACGCATGATTTTTGAACTGGAATTCAAACAAGTCATATGACCAAATCACAATAAAACGCATAAATAACAAATCATAATAAAACACGTAAATAACATGGACACATCAACTGATTATATATAGATAGTGTGCCTACCAAAAGGCAGGACTATTCGGTACAAAGGAAAACGAAATACAACTGAAATACAAATACAAGGAAATCATAAAAGCAAGTACAAGGAAACCATGAAAGCAACACCCATACCCGTGTGCACCTAGAGTAGACAACCTCATATACAAAAGAAGGTTTGTCCTCAACTATGTGGCGTGTGTGCACTAGCTCCTACCCATCCTATGCACCTACTCCTGCTGGTCCGAGTACTGAGGGGTGGAATCGATCCACTGGCGGATCTCGGCGGGAGTAGTCGTGCGGATCATCGGAGCATGTCCACCGTGGCGAGGGCGCATGGATGGCCTACGAGCCAACCTCAGCTGAACCATTGTCTCCTCACTCCCGGCTCTCATCGGTGGAGGAGCGGGGCTGGAGCTCCAACTGTACATGTGCGAGGGCGGGTCCTCTGATGGATTCGTCTCCGAATACTGAGTCCGGAGCACGTACTCCGAGTAATCGCGTATGGCTGACGCCTCAGGCTGCATGCGGAGGATCTGCTCGTCACGTGGTCTAGCTCGCTCAAAAATCGTGTTATGATGGTAGGGAGCAGTCGGGGTGAAGCAGTAGCTCCATACTGCATGTGCGAAGGGTCGTCCCATAAACATAAATACTCTAACAGTTCAGCAACCCTCAAAATGGTATGACCCGAGTGCTGGGTCATGGTGCAGCTCCCAAGTCGGGGTGTCGATGAAGAGTACGAAGGTCACCATCTGAAGATGTGACAGAAGAAAAGAGAGAGGGAATGAGAATCTTCTAAAAGAATTCTCAGTAGGGTAATCCCTACCTAAGTGACATCATCACATCCTCAGGAACCTTGGGTTTTATTTCTAAAAAGGTGTGCATGCATGTAAACTTCGTTTAAGTTAGTTTTCTAAAGTATTAATTATCCAAGGTCCTTCATATTTTACAATACGTCTTTATGACTAAGCAGGGAATACACTAATGACATGAATGCATCATGAAAGTAAACCAATCAATGAAATAACTAAGAAATATTATAACATTGGCATAAGGAGACAGGTATAACCTTTCTTGGTTTTTCATAGCACATGTGATGTAACACCCTAAATCTTAACCTAATACTACTAGTATGTAATTAGGTTAATCTTTAGAATATTACCTCTTGGTCTCATTCTTTACTTGAAAATACTTAGCGAAAATATGGGTAAAATTTTCTTTTTGGAATTAAAACCAAAGTGAGAGCCACGCATGATTTTTTAATGGGAATTCATACAAGTCATATGACCAAATCACAATAAAACACATAAATAACAAATCATAGTAAAACACGTAAATAACATGGATACATCAACTGATTATATATAGATAGTGTGCCTACCAAAAGGCAAGGCTATTCGGTACAAAGGAAAATGAAATACAAATGAAATGCAAATACAAGGAAATCATAAAAGCAAGTACAAGGAAACCATGAAAGCAACACCCATACCCATGTGCACCTAGGGTAGACAACCTCATATACAAAAGAAGGATTGTCCTCAACTATGTGGCGTGTGTGCACTAGCTGCTACCCATCCTATGCACCAACTCCTGCTGGTCCGAGTACTGAGGGGTGGAATCGATCCACTGGCGAATCTCGGCGGGAATGGTCGTGCGGATCATCGGAACGTGTCCACCGCGACGAGGGCACATGGATAGTCTACTAGCCAACCTCGGCTGAACCACTGTCTCCTCATTCCCGGCTCTCATCGGTGGAGGAGTGGGGTTGGAGCTCCAACTGTACATGTGCGAGGGCGGGTCCTCTGATGGATCTGTCTCCGAATACTGAGTCCGGGGCATGTACTCTGGGTAGTCACGTACGGCTGACGCCTAGGGCTGTATGCTGAGGATCTGCTCATCACGTGGTCTGGCTCCCTCAAAAATCATGTTATGATGATAGGGAGCAGTCGGGGTGAAGCGGTAGCTGCATCTTGGGTCTTGTGAAGGGTCGCCCCATAAACATAAATACTCGGACAAATGCAGCGACCCTCAAAATGGTATGACCCGAGTGCTGGGTCATGGTGCAGCTCCCATGTCGGGGTGTCGATGAAGAGTACGAAGGTCGCCATCTAAAGATGTGGCAGACGAAAAGAGAGAGTGAATGAGAATCTTCTAAAAGAATTCTCAGTAAGGTAATCCCTACCTAAGTGATATCATCACATCCTCAAGAACCTTGGGTTTTATTTCTAAAAAGGTGTGCATGCATATAAACTCCTTTTAAGTTAGTTTTCTAAAGTATTATTTATCCAAGGTCCGTCATATTTTATAATGCGTCTTATGACTAAGCATGGAATATACTAATGACATGAATGCATCATAAAGGTAAGCCAATCAATAGAATAACTAAGAAACATTATAACATTGCCATAAGGAGACAGGTATAACTTTTCTTGGTTTTTCATAGCTCATGTGACATTTTAAACTTTAACTTTTATCTCATGGGGCCACCCTAAAACATCTCTAGGTTATGAGCTCATACCTTAACTAGTCGTCACTAGCTCTTACTTATCCTATGATAAGCGTAACATAATCCCGACTTAAAGTACGGGCTAGGGGGAAAATTAAGGATCACCTCCTAGGATCATTTCCTCTTTGAAACGCTCTACTAGCAACTAGTGCATAGTAGTATTGTCCGCTTTGGCAAGCTCTATGTCAATACCCTCACGGATTTGTTTTCTTGGGGTTATCGGCTAAACCGGTGTCACCCAAGAAGGCGTCTCAGTGTTGTGTCACATTTAAGTTCTCATGATTTTGAAAAAGACCATTTTCTAAGTTCCTCAAATTTGATGGAAATTGAAGATGACATGGGAGACCGAATTTCCTCAAATTTGCTTATGCCATGAAAACTGTAACATCCTAATTTTTTTTTTAGAAAATAAGTGAGGCTTTAGTAGTAAGAATATCAAAATTTTGGTGTACACAAAAATGATGAGAACAATGTAACGAACGTTTAAAAAAAAAAAAGGTGAATAGTGTTTTGCAGGCCCGTAGACCCACCGGAACAGCTGAAACCTTAGATTCAAGACCTGAAGGTGCCCGAAATTTGGAAATTATAGGATTAAGGTTAGAAATAGGTAGGAATAAATATTTTATACCTAGAATTAATTTTCAGGCAATAGTTGATTACCCGGGTACACTATTTTACCCATTCGGTTAAATTACGGTGTGTAGTTTTTACACAGTATAAAGCTACCAGTGCAAGCATGCCACCTAGGGTGACAAGTGTGTGGCTTGAGATATGCCACACCATTGCACCTTTATGGCTAACCAATAGGAATTGTACAAAATTACCATATTTAACTTTAAGAAAAACCATTTTGTACTTGAAATCATTATCCATTTTGCCCTAAACTCACAAGATCAATATCTTATCACCACCACTCCATCATTTTCGTCCAACACTCCAAAAATACAGCCTCCATGTTTGTTTCCTCTCAAACCTCCATTAACAAGCTTCAAGCTCCTAAAACCCTAGCTCAAAGTCACTAAAACACAAAGTTTCCTTCACAAAACTTGTTCTAGACATCAACACCTACAAATCTAACCGATTAAAATTTTAATCAATCACTATTTTCGCACCTTGATCCATTATACATCACTGTTTAAGGGAAGATTTAGGGGCTGTTTGGAAGGTTGAAGTGAGGAAAAACTATTCTTGGAAGTACTTTTGGAGTTAGAAGTCTCAAGCATCACATGTAGGGCTTATTTCATCCTATTTTCTTTCTGATTTTGGTCTGGAATATTATGATTGAATAATTCCGAAATTCTGAGTTTTATTGGTTGATATTATGTTGATATTGATGTATTAATTTTGGTGGAGTATTTGGATGTTGTGAAAAATGATTTTTGTCAAAAGAGAATTTGACACATGCTGCTGGATTTTCGGATTTCAACAGAACATAATTTGTTCACGAATTTTTTGGCTCATTACTAGTCATTTTTATTAGCTATAAAAAACTTATATGTTGAAGCTAACATCATAAAGGAAACTCTGATAATTTTCGTGGTGCATAATAAAGAGTTTTACTGCCTGAGAAAAATCAAGAACCAAGAGTATATCTATGCTGGCTGAAATCTTGGTACTGAAGCTGTGAATTTGTATAAATTTTTATTCATAGAAAATGATGTATTTATCCTTTGAAAGTTTTACAGAGTTTTGTAGACATCTTTAAGTATAACTGTGATTTTTATTTTGAGTTGTTTCTATCATTTACTAAAGTTAAAAATTGTGTGAATCCTATTCTGAGCTGTGAAAAAGTGGCCTCTGACCACTAAAATTGTAGAATTTATTTGACATGGTTCTAGTATTCTGTTTGCTATGAAATTTTTATAGGGACTTTTAGACACATTGAGGTGTCATAGAGAATTTTTATGGCCAGTGAATTGCCCATTGGAGATGTGAATTAAATGTTGTCACCATAATGGTAAATCTGTCAAGAAGCTGGAATGGTGAAGATGTATTAAGTTAATGATAGAAATCTATTTAATCCAAGTATATATCATATGAATGTATGTTAATTGTTTGAAAGGCTTGTTTATAAAGTATGAATGAGACTCCAATGATACTGAATGCCTATATCTGGGATATAAACCTGACTTTGAAATAGAAAGGTCCATGACATGGTTGTATGACAAAAGAGAATATGTGAAATTTAATGGTGCATGTTTTAACATACGGGAAAATAGAAACAAGGCTTATGTGTGATAGAGAGGGAAGGCAAAAATAAGAACTTCTCAAGAAATTTTATGAGTCGGTAGACTTATCGACTAGGAAATAGAACTGTGTGATTCAAATGGAAAAAAATAAAGTCTGATGATCACGAATAGGAATGAGCTCATGTCCTAGCAGTCTATGGTCCTCTGAGGAGTTATCCACTACATATGTTACCTGATGTGAATCTAAGCCTTCCCTATGTTAATAAAAAGAACTACTACACTAAGTTGAATTCCATGTGATATAAGAGAAACACTTATGATTACTACCATTTTGCATATAATTTTCTTTGTCTCATGTATGCTAATATTGATATATGTGATCTAACATGATGTTTTTCTTTATTATTATAAATGCATTTATTGTTTATATTCTGTCTGTATGTAAGGGGTTACCCTACTGAGAATTTTATAATATTCTCACCCCTATTTGTGTATATGCTGTATTGTGCTCAGACTCTGCAGATGCCTCTGGCTGAGGAGAGGCCATCATACCGATGGCCAATGGTTTCGCGTAGGAGGACATGAGACTTACGTGGGCTTTTGACTTGTATGTAGTATAGTACAGTGCCAGGAACTTACCAGCTTGTAGACTAATTGATGTTAGATGTCTTAGGTCCATTTCTGTGTGTTTAGTATTTTGTTGGACCTTGATATTTGAGCAAGCTTGGTAGATCTTTTGATAGTAGTTCCTGTGTTGTATTATAAGTGAAGTGACTTAACTTCAAGTATGGTATGTATTAAAGAAAGCGGTATGTAAAGTAATAATATATGTACATTTTATAGTAGTTTTCTTTATAACTCTAGAGTTTGATTTATCTTATTTCATTTCATTTGACTAGTGGATATTATAGAAAGGAAGTGATACTCTTCTAATTACAATGTTAATGCTCGAGTAATACATGGTAGTTAGGAGGGTGTTACATTATGGTATCAGAGCCGGACTATCCTATAAGCCTGAGGATTGGACCGGCTATGCTTTCTTAGAAATTGTCATGCATTATGACTTTATATATATGTAGTATGATTGCTGATTGGAAATGTTGTGGGTTGTTGTACACTTTGCTTGGTATTGAGACTGATCAACTCAATATTTTCGTTTGGTGTGATAGGAACCAATGACTTCGAATCGGCGAACTAGGAGTGGAGCTGGAAACGATGTCGACATGATGAATACTTTTCGTGAGATGGCGGCTGCCATGAGGGAACAAGCTGCAGCTACTACCCGAATGATGGAGCAACTGAACCGCAATAAAAGGCAAAACCCAGCTGATAATCCTGTAGTGAACGAAGTCGATGTAGAATATCAGAAATTTGCCGAGTTCAGAAAGGCAAATCCCCCTCCATTTTGAGGAGCTTTTAATCCTTGTAAAGCAGAAGAATGGATAAAGGCCATGGAAAAGATTTTTTCCGTTCTTCCTTGCACAGAGATCCAGAAGGTGGCCTTTGCCACCTATATGCTAGAAGCAGATGCAGATTTTTGGTGGGTTGGCACCAGGGGATTATTTGAAGCTTCCCATACTGTAGTTACCTGGACTATTTTTAAGGAAGCTTTTTACCATAAGTACTTTCCTATTTCTGTGAGATATGCGAAGGAATTGGAGTTCATGGCTCTCAAACAAGGACCTATGAGTGTAGCAAAGTATACTGCCAAATTTGAAGAGCTCTGCAAGTTTTCTACAATTTATCAACGTGACCCGGATGAAGTTTGGAAATGCATGAAATATGAAGGAGGTCTACGAGAAGATATAGATGCAGCTGTAAGTCTCTTGGAGATTAGGGACTATCCTACCTTGGTAAATAAATGTCGACGTGTAGAGGAGTCCAACAGGAAGATAACAAATTTCAAGTATGCCCAAAACAATGCTAGAAGGGGATTAGCACCTCAAGGTCCCCGATTCAAGCCTGTTAACCAACCTCGGAGAAGGTTTCCACCCAACAATAACAACAACAAAGGAAAACAACTTCAACCTCTAAAACCTGAGACAGGGAGAGATTGCCCTAAGTGTGGGAAAAATCATGGAATCGACCTTGCTGGACAACGCAAATCATTTGCTTTGGCTGTGGGAAACCAGGACATAAGATATTTGAGTGCCGTAACAAGAAAGGTCATCAGCCCACCTCCAGGCCACAACAACATGGGTGCTTTTACTATAAGTGCCAAGGAAGCTTCTCAATCTGCCGATCTGATCCGAGGTAAGTGTGAAATAAATGGTAATGTCCTAGATATACTGTATGATACAGGTGCCACTCATTCTTTCATATCCCATGACTGTGTACAGAAGTTGCAATTATCTATGTCTGAACTACCTTATGATCTTCTTGTATCCACTCCTACTGCTGGTCCTGTTAGGACTTGTTATACCTGTGTAAATATTCCTCTTCAAATAGGTGCTAGAGACTTTACTGCCAATTTAGTTTGTCTTCCTTTATCTGGTCTAGATGTAATTTTAGGTATGGATTGGCTAGTACCCAATTATGTCCTTTTACACTTGCCCAGATCGAGTCGCCATATTTCTTTCCACTCTACCCTCCATTCCTATGGTTCCTTTTTCTTTTTATTTGAACCTTGTAACATCCAACCCTAGTAAGACAGATCGTCAGGAATATGTTCTCCTTTCTACTAGTGAAACTGAATGTGACTACGAGTTGAGCAAGATTCCAAAGGGTGAGGGAACATCCAGATGTTTTTCCAGAGGATATTCCATTTCCTCCTGAAGAGAGATTGAATTTTCCATCGAGTTGGTTCCAGAACGGGTCCTATTTCAATTGCTCCTTATAGGATGTCCCCTTTGGAGTTGAAAGAATTAAAGTCCCAAATTGAAGAACTGTTAGGGAAGCATTTTATTAGACCAAGTGCCTCTCCATGGGGAGCCCCTGTTCTTCTGGTGAAGAAAAAGGATGGGGGTATGAGGCTTTGTGTAGACTATAGGCAATTGAACAAAGTGACAATAAAAAATAAGTACCCCTTGCCAAGAATTGACGATCTCATGGATCAATTACGAGGTGCAACTGTATTCTCAAAGATTGATCTTAGATCAGGGTACCATCAGATTCGGGTTCGGAATGAGGATATACCTAAAGCGCTTTTAGAACTCGATATGGGCATTACGAGTATAGGGTGATGTCCTTTGGATTGACTAATGCTCCGGCTGTATTCATGGATTATATGAATCGAATCTTCCACCCTTACTTGGATAAATTTGTAGTTGTCTTCATAGATGACATACTTATATATTCAAGAACTGAGGAAGAACATATGGAGCACCTTGGGGTTGTGTTACAAATCCTAAGAGAGAGAAAGTTGTATGCTAAGTTGTCAAAATGTGAATTCTGGATGGGAGAGGTTAGATTCCTAGGTCATGTAGTATCACGAGGAGGAATCTCTGTAGATCCCAAAGAAGGTAGAATCAAGATCTCCATTGGGAACGACCAACAACGGTGACGGAGATTCGGAGTTTCTTAGGGTTAGCTGGATATTATAGGCGTTTTATCATGAGTTTTTCTCATATAGCATTACCTTTGACTAAATTAACCCGAAAGAATGCTCCATTCAATTGGACACCAGAGTGTGAAAATAGTTTCCAGGAGTTGAAACAAAAGTTAACCACGGCTCCAGTCCTAGTATTACCTGATCTTTATAGACCCTATGAGGTTTATTGTGATGCTTCTAGTAAGGGTTTAGGATGTGTGTTGATGCAAAATCATAACGTGGTTGCCTATGCTTCTCGACAGTTGAAACCTCATGAAGTAAACTATCCAACCCATGACCTTGAACTTGCAGCTGTGGTTTTTGCCCTAAAGATCTGGCGACATCATTTGTATGGTGTGCAGTTTAATGTTTTCTCTGATCATAAAAGTTTAAAGTATCTTTTTGATCAAAAAGAGTTGAATATGCGGCAAAGAAGGTGGATGGAATTCCTCAAGGACTATGAGTTTAGTCTGAATTACCATCCAAGCAAGGCAAATGTTGTTGCCGATGCTCTGAGTAGAAAATCCCTAAGTGTAGTATGCTTGATGATTAAAGAGACGGAGCTAGTTGAAAGTTTCAAGGAACTTAGTTTAGACATGTCTGTGAACCCTCAGGGTGTGGTGTTAGGGCAAATAAAGGTAACAAGTGAGTTCAAAGGACAAATTTTAGCTGCACAACGTGAAAACCCATAATTTCAGGAGATATTAAGATCAATTCATGCAAAGAAGTTGCCAGGATTCACTCAAGACCAACAAGGTATATGGAGATACAAGGATAGGGTATGTGTACCCACAAGTGGCGATCTTAGAAAGAAGATCTTAGAGGAAGCTCATAGGGGCGAACTTACTATACATCCAGGCATTAGTAAAATGTATGCGGATCTCAAGAAAATGTTCTGGTGGTCAGGAATGAAAAAAGATATAGAAGAGTGTGTCAGGAAGTGTTTAACTTGCCAAAAAGTTAAAATAGAACATCAAAAACCAGTTGGGACCCTGCAACCCTTAGAAATCCCGGAATTGAAGTGGGAAAGTATTTCTATGGACTTTGTAATGGGTTTGCCAAGGACATCGTCAGGTCATGATGCTATATGGGTTATAGTAGATAGATTGACCAAGTCTGCTCATTTCTTACCCATTAAGGCTAATTTTCCTTTGGATAAGTTAGCTTCCTTGTACATCCAAGAAATAGTAAGACTACACGGTGTTCCTTCCTCGATAGTTTCTGACAGAGATTCAAGGTTTACTTTGAGATTTTGGGGAACGTTCCAAAAAGCCTTTGGTACCAAACTTTGTTTGAGCACTACCTATCACCCCCAAACTGATGGGCAAATAGAACGAACCATACAAACCCTAGAAGATATGCTAAGGGCATGCGTGATTGAGCAGAAGGGAAGTTGGGACAAGTTACTCCCATTGGTTGAGTTTGCTTATAATAATGACCATCACGCTAGTATTGTCATGGCCCGTATGAAGCTCTATATGGAAGAAAATGTCAATCCCCATTGTGTTGGTATGATTCGGGAGAAGCGAGACTATTGGGACCCGATCTTGTTAATCAAACAACGGAACAAATCCAGAAGATCAGGAGCAAGATTCTCACCGCATGAGTTGTCAAAAGAGCTATCTTTGATACTCAAGGAAACCTTTAGAATTTCAAGAGGGAGAACATGTATTCTGAAGGTCACGCCCACTCCGGAGTAGGTAAGGCCCTTAGAGTTAAAAAGTTGTCACCTAGGTTTATAGGTCCTTTTCAAATTCTTCAACGAATTGGGTCACCGCTTACTGTGATAGCCTTACCCCCACATTTATCCAACCTTCATAATGTCTTCCATGTATCTCAACTTCGAATGTACCACCCAGATCAAAACCATATCATTGAGCCTGAGTCTATACAGTTAAGGGATGACTTGACGTTTCAAGCCCCTCCTATTCAGATCGTTGATAGAGAAATCAGGCAACTTAGAAATAAATCTGTGCAACTTGTAAAAGTGATTTGGGTGGACCTGGAAATGAAGAGTATACATGGGAAGTAGAATCAAGTATGAAGACAAATCATCCTAATTATTTCGTGTATGAAATTTTGAGGGCAAAATTTTTTTTAAGGTAGGGAGTAATGTAACATCCTAATTTTTTTAGAAAATAATTGAGGCTTTAGTAGTAAGAATATCAAAATTTTGGTGTACACAAAAATGATGAGAACAATGTAACGAACGTGAAAAAAAAAAAAAAAAAAAAAACGTGAATAGTGTTTTGCAGGCCCGTAGACCCACCGGAACAGCTGAAACCTTAGATTCAAGACCTGAAGGTGCCCGAAATTTGGAAATTATAGGATTAAGGTTAGAAATAGGTAGGAATAAATATTTTATACCTAGAATTAATTTTCAGGCAATAGTTGATTACCCGGGTACACTATTTTACCCATTCGGTTAAATTACGGTGTGTAGTTTTTACATAGTATAAAGCTACCAGTGCAAGCATGCCACCTAGGGTGACAAGTGTGCGGCTTGAGATATGCCACACCATTGCACCTTTATGGCTAACCAATAGGAATTGTACAAAATTACCATATTTAACTTTAAGAAAAACCATTTTGTACTTGAAATCATTATCCATTTTGCCCTAAACTCACAAGATCAATATCTTATCACCACCACTCCATCATTTTCGTCCAACACTCCAAAAATACAGCCTCCATGTTTGTTTCCTCTCAAACCTCCATTAACAAGCTTCAAGCTCCAAAAACCCTAGCTCAAAGTCACTAAAACACAAAGTTTCCTTCACAAAACTTGTTCTAGACATCAACACCTACAAATCTAACCGATTAGAATTTTAATCAATCACTATTTTCGCACCTTGATCCATTATACATCACTGTTTAAGGGAAGATTTAGGGGCTGTTTGAAGGTTCAAGTGAGGAAAAACTATTCTTGGAAGTACTTTTGGAGTTAGAAGTCTCAAGCATCACATGTAGGGCTTATTTCATCCTATTTTCTTTCTGATTTTGGTCTGGAATATTATGATTGAATAATTCTGAAATTCTGAGTTTTATTGGTTGATATTATGTTGATATTGATGTATTAATTTTGGTGGAGTATTTGGATGTTGTGAAAAATGATTTTTGTCAAAAGAGAATTTGACACATGCTGCTGGATTTTCGGATTTCAACAGAACATAATTTGTTCACGAATTTTTTGGCTCATTACTAGTCATTTTTATTAGCTATAAAAAATTATATGTTGAAGCTAACATCATAAGGAAACTCTGATAATTTTCGTGGTGCATAATAAAGAGTTTTACTGCCTGAGAAAAATCAAGAACCAAGAGTATATCTATGCTGGCTGAAATCTTGGTACTGAAGCTGTGAATTTGTATAAATTTTTATTCATAGTAAATGATGTATTTATCCTTTGAAATTTTTACAGAGTTTTGTAGACATCTTTAAGTATAACTGTGATTTTTATTTTGAGTTGTTTCTATCATTTACTAAAGTTAAAAATTGTGTGAATCCTATTCTGAGCTGTGAAAAAGTGGCCTCTGACCACTAAAATTGTAGAATTTATTTGACATGGTTCTAGTATTCTGTTTACTATGAAATTTTTACAGGGACTTTTAGACACATTGAGGTGTCATAGAGAATTTTTATGGCCAGTGAATTGCCCATTGGAGATGTGAATTAAATGTTGTCACCATAATGGTAAATCTGTCAAGAAGCTGAAATGGTGAAGATGTATTAAGTTAATGATAGAAATCTATTTAATCCAAGTATATATCATATGAATGTATGTTAATTGTTTGAAAGGCTTGTTTATAAAGTATGAATGAGACTCCAATGATACTGAATGCCTATATCTGGGATATAAACCTGACTTTGAAATAGAAAGGTCCATGACATGGTTGTATGACAAAAGAGAATATGTGAAATTTAATGGTGCATGTTTTAACATACGGGGAAAATAGAAACAAGGCTTATGTGTGATAGAGAGGGAAGGCAAAAATAAGAACTTCCCAAGAAATTTTATTAGTCGGTAGACTTATCGACTAGGAAATAGAACTGTGTGTGATTCAGAAATGGAAAAAAATGAAGTCTGATGATCACGAATAGGAATGAGCTCATGTCCTAGCAGTCTATGGTCCTCTGAGGAGTTATCCACTACATATGTTACCTGATGTGAATCTAAGCCTTCCCTATGTTAATAAAAAGAACTACTACACTAAGTTGAATTCCATGTGATATAAGAGAAACACTTATGATTACTACCATTTTGCATATAATTTTCTTTGTCTCATGTATGCTAATATTGATATATGTGATCTAACATGATGTTTTTCTTTATTATTATAAATGCATTTACTATTTATATTATGTCTGTATGTAAGGGCTTACCCTGCTGAGAATTTTATAATATTCTCACCCCTATTTGTGTATATGATGTATTGTGCTCAGACTCTGCAGATGCCTCTGGCTGAGGAGAGGCCATCATACCGATGGCCAATGGTTTCGCATAGGAGGACATGAGACTTACGTGGGCTTTTGACTTGTATGTAGTGTAGTATAGTGCCAGGAACTTACCAGCTTGTAGACTAATTGATGTTAGATGTCTTAGGTCCATTTCTGTGTGTTTAGTATTTTGTTGGACCTTGATATTTGAGCAAGCTTGGTAGATCTTTTGATAGTAGTTCCTGTGTTGTATTATAAGTGAAGTGACTTAACTTCAAGTATGGTATGTATTAAAGAAAGCGGTATGTAAAGTAATAATATATGTACATTTTATAGTAGTTTTCTTTATAACTCTAGAGTTTGATTTATCTTATTTCATTTCATTTGACTAGTGGATATTATAGATAGGAAGTTATACTCTTCTAATTACAATGTTAATGCTCGAGTAATACATGGCAGTTAGGAGGGTGTTACAAAAACATATAGGACATACACAAGCATTTCATCATGTAAAACTTCTTTATAGCACATATCAACTTATCATAGACAAAACTCATGTATCATATATCATAAATTTAGCATCATAAAAACTCAAGACGTTTTAATGTCTTATGCATTGACCCTTAAGGTCCTTAACTCACCTTCTAGGTTATTAACCATCAAACCTAATCTCTTGGGTACCTATGAGGTTATAACTAAGTATTTCTCTCCTCACACTATGACCAAGAACATCACTAAACCTCAAGGATGCAGAATTTATAATCCTAACTTTACGGGTGCCTAGGAGTCACAACAGTGACCCTTTCTAAGTCCGGTTTGTTCCTAAGGCTTCAAGATCAAGTCCTAAACCTTTTATGAGTCATTCCTACACATTTAAACTAATTTAAATCCATGATTATCAAATCTAAACCTTGCTGGACAGAATCCAGAAAATTCAATAATTAAGGGATCTAGAACTCTCAAATTAATTCTTTTCTAGTTTCTAACTTATCTTATCTTTCACATATGAGTCTTAACATTATTTTTGCTCAAACATGAGCATATTATCATCATTAAAACAGCACATACAGTGGCAAACAAGTAGCAAGGCAAAACCGAAACAAACACTCTCCATAAAGGCATAAAACACAATTTCTAAAGCACATAAAATACTAGTTTCTCTTGGAACATTTTTAAAACTTTCAAAACTCATTTATAAACAATTTTAACATCTAAAATCATAAGAATATTTAAGAGGGTAGTGACCAATTCATCTTTGTCTCAAGAGGTCCTAAATTCTTAAAACTTAGTTCTATGCATTCCTTAAACTCATAAAAGCTTGGAAAAATTACAAAACATAGTCTTCAATACTTAGAAACATCAAGACCCCTTAGGGCCGAAATATGAACCAAAGGAAATAAATATTTTTAGACCTTTGTTTGAGACAACAATGGGCAAGTCTTTGAGCTCTAGGTTCATTTAGGTGATGACATAAAAATAAACATGCTCATGCACTTATTTTAGGTTCCATTAGAAAGTAAAGTGATAGCACAAAGTAAATATGAATGCAACTCATTACTATCTTGGTATTAAGTGAGAACTTGAAATATAAACATGATAATGCATAGCTTGAAATATAAACATGATAATGCAAGGTTCACTTATTATCTTGATACTTAGTGATAGCAAGGAAAGTAGACATGATGTGCATAGCATAAAAGTAAACATGATGCAAGGTTTATTTTATGGTTAGCTAGAGCTCATTCAAGACTTTAACAAAGTAACAACCCAACATATATCTCATTACAAAGAGAGCTCTAGAGTTCTTGAACCAAGTTCTCATAGGAACTATGAGGTTCTTGAACATCATCATCAAGCTCAAAGAAAACAAACTTTCTAAACAAAACCAAACAAAATCTCAAGGATCCAAAATACCAAAACCGAAAACCTTACAAAAGGACAAGAAAGTGAAACTAAGCCAAGTTCTTTATTAAATACCCAAAACCCCTATCTAGAGAAAAATCTCTAGAACGTGCTGTTCAACTTTAAGGTTGACAAAGGTAAGCTTGGGCTTTTAGAAATCCTTAGATTAATTTTCTTAAGTTGAAAAACCATGTGAGCTAAGTATGGTATAGATGAAGTTAAAGAAAAAGAAAAACTCAAGCTCTAGAGGTTCCTTTGAGATGAACACATAGTCATTCTCTAGGAGTCCTCATCATTGAGCTATCATGTGCTCCTAAAGGCCTCATGGCTGAAATCACAAGGAAAGAAAAACAAGAAAGTTTCAAAAGAAAATCCAAGAGAAAGCTAGAAAGAACTCATTTTCAAGAAAACAAAGTTTAGCAAACACCCCTACCTAGAGTGAAGACACAAAGCTTGAACTTTTGGAAAGAAAAACAAGATGATGAGCTCCTCCTTGGTGCTTGATGGTTTCGGCCAAGAGGAAGCAAGAAGGTTGGAGTTGTGTTTTGTAACGCCCCGATTTTTCTGTTAGAGTGAGAATGACCAAAATGCCCTTGAGTCATTTTCAGCCCAGAATTCGAGGAAAGCTGGTTTGGCAGTACTCGAAGGGCAAACTCAATGTTGGAAGGGGATTAGATGACTTGCGTACCTTCCCGGAATTGAAAATCTCGTTTTTTGAGTTTTCGGGTCAAAATGACCAAAATGCCCGTGTGGTGTTTTACCCGTTTGCAAGTGCCGGATGAACCCGAAACTTCTCCATATGATTTTAAAAGGTGTTTTTATGTAGACTGTGACCTTAGTTTTGGTCCCGGAGGTCCCGAGCGAAATTAGTGCAAAATTACGGTTTTGCCCCTAGTTTCGTGTTTTTACCCTTAATCGCGTGATTAAGCAAACCTAAGCAATATTAGGCTCTAATCGAAGGTTAATTGATTTCCTTAATTAATCTAGGGTCAAAATAATTTATTAAAGTTGATTAGAACCTAAAAGTGTTTAATTACAACTTAAAATCATATTTTAATTTCAAGATTCCTAGTCATGAAATCTTGAATAGTGTTTCCTCTCTCCAATTCCTTAAATCATGGAATTGTGTTACACATTGTTTATTCATAAATGAGTTTAAAATTCTTTAATGATGTATGAGCACTCCTAACCTTGTCATAAAATTCCTAATACACATGCTTAGTTACCTAAACTTAAGCTTAATTACTTCTAACCTTGTACCTAAGCTAACCTACACTTAAACCCACCATTAACACCCAATTACATGATCAAATTATCCTCCCCACTCTGCTGCCAGGTCTGGCCGAAGCCTCACCCCCTCCATATGCATCACATGTTCAATTTCTAACACTCCAAAGTCATACCTCAAGTCACATACACCATACCTTATCATATTTTCCATCACACTTGATTTTCCAATGAAATAACCAAGTAAAATAAATTATTTCCTCCATTTTTTTTGTGGCAGAAAATGTTCCAGCCATGTTGAGTTTCTAGAAGGGTGATTTATTTCAAAATTAAAATAAAAGCTCACTCAAAAACCCATGCCTTGTGTCATGAACTCCATACCTCAAACTATGCTTGAATGACCTTGTGTAAGAGATATTTTCCTCTCCCTTTTCCCTCCAATACCAAACGGCCACTCCTCCCCTTGATGAGCTCCATGGTTTTGTTTTTCTATAAATAGGATGCTTGTGATAGCCTTGTTGCACCTTGAAGCATTTGCTAAGTTTAGAGTTTTAGAGTTGTCTTGCTAAGTTTTTCTTTTCTCTCAAAGCTCCAAGAGTTCTTTCTCTTCATCTTCATCTTTCTCATCCTTCCCTCACATAATCACCTCATAGTATCAACCTACCACCTCATAACCTTAAATCATTCTCTAAGCTCTCAAATACTCAACCTCAAACACAACTTCACCCAAAACACATTTCCTTTCTTTTCCTTCCTCTTTGGCCGAATCATCACCACCATCCTAGGAGGAGTTGCTCATCTCATTTCCATCTTCAAGTCCAAGCTTTTACCTTCATCACTAGGTAGGGAGTTATTTTCAAACTTTGTTTTGCTCAAGAAAGTGTTTTTCTCTAGTTTCCTCTTGGAATCTTTTTTAACTTTCCTTTGTTTCTCCTTTTCTTTTCATTTCGGTCTCTAGGCCTTGTTATGAGCATGATAGCTTGATGATGAGAGTTTCTAGATGATGACATTGTGTTCATCTCAAAGAAACCTCTAAAGCTTGAGTTTTCCTTTTCTTATGACTTCATCTATATGATATCTAGCTCACATGGTTTTTCAACTTAAGAAAATTAATCTAAGGATTTCTAAAAGCCCAAGCCTACCCTTGTCAACCTTAAAGTTGGCCGGCACGTTCTAGAGATTTTCTCTAGATAGGGGTTTTGGGCATTTAACAAAGAACTTGACTTAGTTTCACTTTCTTAAGACTTTCGGTTTTGATGTTTTGATCTTTGAGATATTGTATTGGGTTGTTATCTTATGAAAGTCTTGAATGAGCTCTAGTCAACCATAAAATGAACCTTGCATCATGTTTACTTTATGCTTTGCATATCATGTTATCACTAAATACCAAGATAATAAGTGAACCTTGCATTATCATGTTTATATTTCAACCTATGCATTATCATGTTTATATTTCAAGTTCTCACTTAATACCAAGATAATAATGAGTTGCATTCATATTTACTTTGTGCCATCACTTTACTTTCTAATGGAACCTAAAATAGTGCATGAGCATGTTTATTTTTATGTCATCACTTTAATGAACCTAGAGCTCAAAGACTTGCCCATTGTTGCCTCTACAAAGGTCTAAAATATTTATTTCTTGTGGTTCCCATTTCGGCCCTAAAGGGCTTTGGTGTTTCCAAGTGTTAAAAACTATGTTTTATAATTTATCTAAGCTTATGTGAGTATAAGGAATATGTAGAACTAAGTTTTACAAATTTAGGACCTCTTGAGATAAAAATAATTTAGCCACTGCCCTCTTAAGTATTCCTATGATTTTAAAGGATGAAGGTGTTTATAAACAAGTTTTGAAAGTTCTAAAATAGTTCCAAGAGAAACTAGTAGCTTATGTGCCTTAGAAATTGTGTTCTATGCCTTTTATGGAGAAGTATATTTTCAGTTCTTCCTTGCTCTTTACTGCCACTGTATGTGCTATTTTAATGATGATAATGTGCCTATGTTTGAGTAAAAATAATGTTAAGACTCATATGTGAAAGACAGGATAAGTTAGGAAGTAGAAAAGAATTAATTTGAGAGTTCTAGATCCTTTAATCGTGTAATTTTCTGGATTCTGTCCAGCAAGGTTTAGATTTAATACTCATGGTTCTTAATTAGTTTGAATGTATAGGAATGACTCATAATTGGTTTAGGACTTAATCTTGAGGCCGTAGGAGCAAACCGAACTTAGAAAGGGTCGTTGTTGTGACTTCTAGGTACCCGTAAAGTTAGGATTTCAAATTCTGCATCCTTGAGGTTTAGAGATGTTCTTGACCATAGTGTGAGGTGAGAAATACTTAGTTATAACCTCATAGGTTCCCAAGAGACTAGGTTTTGATGATCGATAACTTAGAATGTGAGTTAAGGACTTTAAGGGTCTAAACCGTAATTTCTAGAACCCCATAATCACACAAATATAAAGCTGTCCAAATCTGCATAGTGCTATTTGGATAGGTCCTTGAGCATAAAAATTAGTAAAACTTATTAGTTGTGAACCTATAGGTGTGTAAGAGGTTAAGGATAATACTAGAACAATTAGTTTACAAGTTTAAGACTCAAAAGAACCGAAGCATAAAACACTATGGGTTTATAACATAATAAGCTTATGAGTTTGTATGAATAATTGTCTAAGGTATAATTATGTGATAATGTATATGCTATGAAGAATTTTTATACACTATGAAGAAGTTTCATGTGATGATGTATATGCTATGAAAAAGTCTTATGTGAAAATAGGTTATAGTTTTATATATGATTATATGATGAGATGCATACTACGAGAAAGATTTATATGATGAATAATGATGTATCTATGAATTAACACTTTATGAGAACTTAAATGTGACACAACACTGAGATGCCTTCTTGGGTGACACCGGTTTAGCCGAGCACCCCCAAGAAAACAAATCCGTGAGGGTATTGACATAGAGCTTGCCAAAGCGGACAATGCTACTGTGCACTAGTTGCCAGTAGAGCGTGTCAAAGAAGAAATGACCCTAAGAGAAGTGATCCTTAATTGCCCTCTAGCCCGCACTATTGAGTCGGGATTATGTATATGTTACGCTTATCATAAGATAAGTAAGAACTAGTGACGACTAGTTAAGGCATGAGCTCATAACCTAGAGATGTTCTAGGGTGACCCTATGAGATGAAAGTTAAAGTTTAAAATGTCACATGTACTATACCTATCACCTTATGCCAATGTTATATGCTTTGTAGTTATTTCATTGAACGGCTTAACTTTATGATGCATTCATGTCATTAGTACATTCCATGCTTAGTCATAAGACGCATTATAAAATATGATGGACCTTGGATAAATAATACTTTAGAAAACTAACTTAAAAGGAGTTTATAAGCATGCACACCTTTTTAGAAATAAAACCCAAGGTTCCTGAGGATGTGATGATGACACCTAGGTAGGGATTACCCTACTGAGAATTCTTTTAGAAAGATTCTCATTCCCTCTCTCTTTTCTTCCATCATATCTTCAGATGGCGACATTCGTACTCTTCATCGACACCCCGGTATGGGAGCTGCACCATGACCCGGCACTCCGGTCATACCATTTTGAGGGTAGCTGCACTGTTAGAGTCTTCATGTTCATGGGACAACCTTTCGCACACCCAATACCGAGTTACCGATTCACCCCGACCGCCCCCTACCATCACAACAGTATTTTTGAGCGAGCTAGATCACGGGACGAGCAGATCCTCCGCATGCAGCCTGAGACATCAGCGGTATGCGACTACCCGGAGTACGTGCCTCGCACCCAGTACTCGGAGACAGACCCATTCGAGGAACCGCCATCACACATGTACAGTTGGAGCTCCAGTCCTGCTCCCACACCGATGAGAGTCGGGAGTGAGGAGACGGTGGTCCAGCCAATGTTGGCACGTAGGCCATCTATGCGCCCTCACCGCGGTGGACATGCCCCGATGATGTGCTTGACCACTCCCACCGAGATTCGTTAGTGGATCGACTCGACCCCACAGTACTCGGACCAGCAGGAGTAGACATAGGAGGGGTAGTAGTTAGTGCACACACGCCACATAGTTGAGGGCAAACCTTCTTTTGTGTATGAGGTTGCCTGCTTTAGGTGCACTCGGGCATGGGTGTTGTTTTATGATTTCCCTGTATTTGTTTTCCTTGTATTTGTTCTTTCCTTGTATTAACACGCCATATGTTTTATGTTTCAGTTGATGTTTCCATGATATGATGTGTTCCTTTACGCTTTGCTTATATGTTTCGTTATGCTTCCTTTTAAAGATTCATGCGTGGCTCTCACCTTGATTTTAAAAAGAAAAATTTTACCCATATTTCCGCTAAGTATTTTCTAAGTAAAAGATGAGACCAAGAGGTAATATTCTAAAGATTAACCTAAGTACATACTAGTAGTCTTAGGTTAAGATTTAGGGTGTTAGATGTTTCAAGTGAGGTTGTGTTTGAGGTGTGGTGTTTGAGAGATTTGATGATGGTTCAAGGCTAAGGGGTGTTGTTTCAAGGTTGAGAGAATGATGAGATGAAGAGAGGATGAAGACGAAGATGAAAAGAAAGGAAGAACTCTCTTGAAACTTGAGAGAAAAAGAAAGAACTAGCAAGACAACTCTAGAATTCTAAACTTAGCAAATGCTTCAAAGTACAACTAAGCTATCACAAGCATCCTATTTATAGAAAAACAAAACAATGAAGCTCACCAAGGGGGGTGCTGGCCGTAGCTATTGGAGGAAAAAGGAAGAGAAAATATCTTTTACACAAGGTCATTCAAGTATGGTTTGAAGTATGGAAGCTATGCTACAAAGTATGGCTTGATGTGAGTTAATTTCCTATCAATTTTTGATGAAATTAGGCTTCTAGAAACAATGCATGGCTGGAACTTTTCCAGCCACAAATAAATGGAGAAAATGGGCTATTTTAATTAGTTATTTACTTAGAAAATCAAGCTTGATTGAAAGTTATGACAAGGTATAGTGTATGTGACTTGAGGTATAGCCTTGGAGTGTTGAAAAATTGAACATGTGATGCATATGGGGAGGGAGGGCACACGGCCAGACCAGCGGCAGCATGGGGGAGGTGAGTTTTGATCATTTAATTGGGTGTTAATGGTAGGTTTAAATGTGCATTAGCTTAGGTACAAGGTTAGGAATAATTAAGCTTAAGTTTAGATAACTAAGAATGAGTATTTAGGATTTTATGACAAGGTTAGGAGTGCTCATACATCATTAAAAAATTTTAAACTAATTTATGAATAAACAATGTGTAACACAATTCTATGATTTAAGGAATTGGAAAGAGAAAACACTATTCAAGATTCCATGACTAGGAGTCTTGAAATTAAAATATGATTTTAGGTTGTAATTAAGCACTTTTAGGTTCTAATCAACTTTAATAAATTATTTTGACTCAAGATTAATTAAGAAAATTAATTAACCTTCGATTAGAGCCTAATATTGCTTAGGTTTGCTTAATCACGCGATTAAGCGTAAAAACACGAAATTATGGGAAAACCGTAATTTTGCACTAATTTCGCCCGGGACCTCCGAGACCAAAACTAAAGTCATAGTCTACATAAAAACACCTTTTAAAATCATCTGGAGAAGTTTCGGGTTCATCCGGCACTTGCAAACGGGTAAAACACCGCAGGGAATTTTGGTCATTTTGGCCCGAAAACTCGAAAAATGAGATTTTTGATCCCGGGAAGGTACACAAGTCATCTAATCCCCTTCCAACATTGAGTTTGCCCTTCGAGTACTGCCGAACCGCCTTTCCTCGAATTCAGGGCTGAAAATGACCTCAGGGGCATTTTGGTCATTTCCACTCTTAACAGAAAAATCAGGGTGTTACATTACTCCCCTCCTTAAAAAGAATTTCGCCTTCGAAATTCGTACCTTAGAAAAGCTCTGGATATTTGGACTTCATCTCTGATTCTAGTTCCCACGTGTATTCTTCCAACTTGTCTCGTCCCCACTCCACTTTCACCAAAGGAATAGACTTGTTCCTTAACTGCTTCACTCCGTGATCCACTACTCTCGTAGGCGGTACATTGAAGGTGAGGTCCTCCCGCAACTGTACATGCTCTGGTTCTAGGACATGGCTAGGGTCGGACTCATATTTACGTAACTAGGAGACGTGAAAGACATCATGAAGGTTTGACAAATTGGGTGGTAAGGCTATTTTGTAAGCTACAGATTTGATTCTCTGAAAAATTTCAAAAGGACCGAGAAATCGGGGACTCAACTTTTTAACTTTCATGGCTCTTCCTATTCCTGTAGTGGGGGTGATTCTTAGAAATACATGTTCTCCTTCTTGGAACTCCAAGGGCTTACGCCTTTTGTCCGCATAGCTTTTCTGTCGACTTTGAGCAGTTAAGATTCTATCCTTGATCTTTTTGATCTGCTCCGTCGTTTTCCTCACTACATCAGGTCCTAAGACACTTTGTTCTCCGAGCTCGTACCAACACAAAGGTGATTTGCACTTCCTTCCATATAACGCCTCGTACGGTGCCATACCGATGCTTGCGTGATAACTATTGTTATACGCAAACTCGATCAAAGGCATGTACTTATCCCAACTCCCTTTTTGGTCTAAGACACAGGCTCTTAGCATATCTTCCAAGGTTTGGATTGTCCTCTCGGATTGACCATCCATTTGTGGGTGGTAAGCAGTGCTCAAGCAGAACTTGGAACCAAATGCCTTTTGAAAGGCTCCCCAAAAACATGACGTAAACCGCGGATCTCGATCCGAGATTATCGTCAATGGTACTCCATGCAACCTTGCTATTTCTTGGGTGTAAAGCTGGGCCAACTTATCCAACGAGTATGTGACTTGAATAGGTAGAAAGTGAGCCGACTTAGTCAGTCGATCCACGATTACCCATACGGCATCGTGGCCAACTTGGGTCCTTGGCAATCATGTCACGAAACCCATTGATATACTCTCCCACTTCCACTCGGGGATTGACAGGGGTTGCAACATGCCAGAAGGTTTTTGGTGTTCGATCTTGACCTTTTGGCAGACCAAACACTTACTCACCCAGGCGACCACATCCTTCTTTAATTCGGGCCACCAAAACATCCTTTTCAAGTCCTGATACATCTTGGTAGTACCAAGATGAATGGTAAAGTGACTCTTATGAGCCTCCTCCAAGATCTTCTCTCGGAGGTCGCCATCTTGTGGTAGACAGATTTGCCCCTCAATCCTCCACAACCAGTCAGGGCCTTGCTCAAAACCCTTCAATTTATGGGCCTTAATTGCCTCTACTGTCTCCATAAAGTCCTCATTTTCTCTTTGGACAAGCATGATCCTTTGCTTAAACCCACTGGTCACCGTGATATGACTCATCATGATGCCATTCTCCGTTATTGACATCCCCAGGTTCATGTCCCTAAACTGCTCTATTAACCCAACTTCATTAACCATCATACTCGATAGACGTAACGAGTTTCAGCTCAAGGCATCAGCGACTATATTAGCCTTGCCGGGGTGGTAACTTAAGCCAAAATCGTAGTCCTTGAGGAATTCCATTTATCTTCTTTGCCTCATATTCAACTCCTTTTGATCAAAGAGATGCTTGAGACTCTTATGATCGGAGAAAACTTCAAACCTTACACCATACAAATGGTGTCTCCACATCTTTAGAGCGAACACGATGGCTGCTAATTCTAGGTCATGGGTGGGGTAGGTTACCTCGTAAGGGTTGAGTTGTCTGGACGCATAGGCTACCACTTGCCTGTTCTATATCAACACATAACCTAAACCCTTGCCAGAAGCATCGCAATATACCTCGAAGGGTACATTGGGGTCAGGTAAAACTAAAACTGGGGTTGAGGTGAGCTTTTCCTTAAGCTCTAGGAAACTCTTTTAACATTCGGGGCTCCACTCAAACGGGGCATTCTTCCTAGTAAGCTTGGTTAAGGGTAAGGCTAACTGGGAAAATCCTTTAATAAACCTACGGTAATATCCAGCTAAACCCAAAAAGCTTCTAATCTCAATTACAAAGGTTGGTCTATCCCAATTAATTACGGCTTCTATCTTACTTAGGTCGACAGCTATGCCACCTTTTGACACAACATGTGCTAAGAACTTTACTTCTTCTAACCAAAATTCACACTTAGAAAGCTTTGCGTATAACTTCTTCTCTTTTAGTACCTCTAAAACCAGCCTCAAATGATGCTCATGCTCCTCGTGGGTCTTCGAATAGATGAGAATATCATCTATGAACACAACCACGAATTGATCTAAATAGGGTCGAAAGATCCTATTCATGTAGTCCATGAAAACTGCGGGAGCATTCGTCAATCCGAACGACATCACCTTGAACTCAAAGTGTCCATACCGAGTTCGAAAGGCAGTTTTAGGAATGTCCGACTCTCTAACCCTAATCTGATGATAACCAAACCTCAAATCGATCTTAGAAAATACTACAGCTCCTTTCAACTGGTCCATAAGATCATCAATCCTAGGTAACGGGTACTTATTCTGTATGGTTACTTGGTTTAACTGCCTATAGTCTATACACATCCTCATACTTCCATCCTTCTTTTTCACAAATAAGACCGGAGCGCCCCAAGGTGAAGCACTCGGCCTTATAAAACTTTTCTATAACAGCTCCTCCAACTGGGTTTTTAGCTCTGCTAGCTCCAAAGGTGACATCCTATATGGGGCTATAGAGATTGGTCCTGTTCCAGGAACCAACTCTATGGAGAATTCAACTTCTCTTTCGGGAGGAAACTCAGGTATTTCATCCGAAAATACCTCGGGAGAGTCTCTCACCACAGGTATCTCACCTAGGTTATGCTCAAAGTCTACATCACAGACGGCTAGGAGAACATATCCCTTAGTTTTCTCCCCACTACAGAAGACCTCTACGGAATTTAGGTACAGCCTAATAGGTTGAGTGACGTTTTCGGGAGGAGAAGGGAAAACTACAATTTGGGTTCCACAATCTAACAACACACGGTTGGTGTGAAGCCAATTCATGCCTAAGATAATGCCTATGTCTTTCAAGGGTAAACAAATTAAATCCATGATAAAAGACCTATTTTCTACAATGAGATGACAGTTTAAACAACAACGGCAAGTATTAACAGGGCGATTTGTAGGAGTAGAAACAATAAGATCAAAGGGAAGTTTAGAGACTCTTAGATTTAAGGACTCGACACTAGCAAGTGAAATAAAAGAATGAGTAGCACCAGAGTCATATAGTACAGTTAAGGGGTTACCATTTACTTTGCACATACCTTCAATGAGATCATTGGACTTCTTGGCGTCTTCCGCATTAAGGGTAAAGACTCTTCCTCGGTGTTGTGGTCGGGGGTTCTGGTTCGGTGTCCCTTGGCTGGCGCAGTCCTTTGCATAGTGGCCGGGCTTGCCACACTTGAAGCACACGTTCTGACCGGCTAAGCATGGGCGATTCCCGTGATTCTTCCCGCATTGTGGGCAGACGTTAGCAGATGCTGCTCCGGGGTAAGCAGCAGGGGTTTGTGGTGCCTTGTTCTTGGCCTCACTGGGTTCTCCATTGTGGTTTCGAGGTCCACCCGGTCCACAGGGTTGGTTGTTGTTGAAGTTCCTCAGGCCTTGATGTTGAAACGGCAGCCCTTGGTGTTGCTTGGATTGTTGGTATGCAGGAGCTCTTGGTGGTTGTTGTTGTTGTTGTTGGAACTGGTTAGTCTGGTAGGGATTGTAGTGATTCTTTGAAGGGTACTGCGGTTTGAATCTCGGGGCTTGAGGCCCAAGTCCTTTAGCTCGTTCCGCCCTTGTGCCTTGTATCTTCCGTTGCCCTTCTTCAAGAATCCGCCACTTGTTGACCAGAGTCGGGAAGTCTCTGATCTCCATGTGGGCCACAGCGTAGTTCATCTCTACCTTTAGACTGGCCTCATACTTGATGCATTTCTAGACCTCATCGGGCTTCCCTTGAAACACTCGAGAGAACTTGATCAGTTCTTCGAACTATGCAATGTACTGGGCAACAGTTGACCCTACCTGGGTCAGCTGCATGAACTCGATGTCTTTTGCATTCCTCACGGACTCGGGGAAGTACTTCTCGTAGAAGTAAGTCTTCAACAGCTCCCAGTCAATGAGGGTTCCAGCAGCTTCCAACAGGCGCTTCGTGCCGTTCCACCAGAACTCGGCATCTGACTTCATCATGAAGGCAGCAAAGGTGACCTTCTGCTCCTCCGAGCAAGCAACCACAGAGTAGATCTTCTCCATGTCCTTGATCCACTCATCAGCTTTGTCAGGGTCCATTACCCCTCGGAATACCGGCGGGTTCACCTTGCGGAACTTGCCGAAGCGGGCTTGTTCCACCATCTCAGCAGTAGGAGGAGGAGGGGGAATAAGAACAGCATTCGCTTGTTGATCCATCCGGTCGAACATTCGTTCCATGGCTTGCGCCATGCGACGGACAGCAGTAGCAGTTGCATTGTCTTGGTTAGCATCGGGCGTAGTCCTAGGCCGTCGTCATGGTGCCATTGGTTCCTAAACACATGAAACAATGAACATCAAGTTGATCAGGCTCAATATCCATGCAAAATGAGCTAGTTGCCATGGCACTTGCAAGCAACAGAAGTCATGCATTTCTAGTCCTATGGCTTTTCTCTATCAAGCACTACACATGACATAACTATCGCATCATGCTTATAAAGCATGATCAGTCCAATCCTTAGGCTCCATGAGAATCGAACTGCTCTGATACCATAATGCAACACCCTAACTCTTAACCTAATACTACTAGTATGTAATTAGGTTAATCTTTAGAATATTACCTCTTGGTTTCATTCTTTACTTGAAAATATTTAGCGGAAATATGAGTAAAATTTTTCTTCTTGGAATTAAAACCAAAGTGAGAGCCACACATGATTTTTGAACGGAAATTCATACAAGTCATATGAGCAAATCATAATAAAACGCATAAATAACAAATCATAATAAAACACGTAAATAACATAGAATCGATCCACTGGCGGATCTCGGCGGGAGTGGTCGTGCGGATCATCGGAGCGTGTCCACCGCGGCGAGGGGACATGGATGGCCTACTAGCCAACCTCGGCTAAACCAGTGCCTCTTCACTCCCGGCTCTTATCGATGGAGGAGCGGGGCTGGAGCTCCAACTGTACATGTGTGAGGGTGGGTCCTCTGATGGATCTGTCTCTGAATACTGAGTCCGGGGCACATACTCTGGGTAGTCACGTCGGTGGCGCCTCGAGAGCTGTATCACGGAGGATCTGCTCATCACGTGGTCTGGCTCGCTCAAAAATCATGTTATGATGGTAGGGAGTAGTTGGGGTGAAGCGGTAGCTCCGTACTGGGTGCGCAAAGGGTCGTCCCATAAACATAAATACTCTGATAGTGCAATGACCCTCAAAATGGTATGACCCGAGTGCTGGGTCATGGTGCAGCTCCCATGTCGGGGTGTCAATGAAGAGTACGAAGGTCGCCATCTGAAGATGTGATGGAAGAAAAGAGAGAGGGAATGAGAATCTTCTAAAAGAATTCTTAGTAGGGTAATCCCTACCTAAGTGACATCATCACATCCTCAGGAACCTTGGGTTTTATTTCTAAAAAGGTGTGCATGCATGTAAACTTCGTTTAAGTTAGTTTTCTAAAGTATTAATTATCCAAGGTCCGTCATATTTTACAGTGCATCTTTATGACTAAGCAGGGAATACACTAATGAAATGAATGCATCATGAAAGTAAACCAATCAATGAAATAACTAAGAAACATTATAACATTGGCATAAGGAGACATGTATAACTTTTCTTGGTTTTTCATAGCACACGCGACATTTTAAACTTTAACATTTATCTCATGGGGCCACCCTAAAACATCTCTAGGTTATGAGCTCATACCTTAACTAGTCGTCACTAGTTCTTACTTATCCTATGATAAGCATAACATATATAATCCCGACTTAAAGTACGGGCTAGGGGGCAAATTAAGGATCACCTCTTAGGGTCATTTCCTCTTTGAAATGCTCTACTAGCAACTAGTGCATAGTACTATTGTCCGCTTTGGCAAGCTCTATGTCAATACCCTCACGGATTTGTTTTCTTGGGGGTGCTCGGCTAAACCAGTGTCACCCAAGAAGGCGTCTCAGTGTTGTGTCACATTTAAGTTCTCATGATTTTAACAAATACCCTTTTCTAAGTTCCTCAAATTTGATGGAAATTCGGCAGCATGACAACTGTAGACCAAATTTCCTCAAATTTGCTTATGCCATGAAAACATATAGGACATAAACAAGCATATCATCATGTAAAACTTCTTTATAGCACATATCAACTTATCATAGACAAAACTCATGTATCATATATCATAAATTAAGCATCATAAAAACTCAAGACGTTTTAATGTCTTATGCATTGACCCTTAAGGTCCTTAACTCACGTTCTAAGTTATTAATCATCAAACCTAATCTCTTGGGTACCTATGAGGTTATAACTAAGTATTTCTCACCTCACACTATGACCAAGAATATCTCTAAACCACAAGGATGCATAATTTAAATCCTAACTTTACGGGTACCTAGGGGTCACAACAGTGACCCTTTCTAAGTCCGATTTGTTCCTAAGACTTCAAGATCAAGTCCTAAACCAATTATGAGTCATTCCTACACATTTAAACTAATTTAAATCCATGATTATCAAATCTAAACCTTGCTGGACAGAATCCAGAAAATTCAATAATTAAGGGATCTAGAACTCTCAAATTAATTCTTTTCTAGTTTCTAACTTATCTTATCTTTTACATATGAGTCTTAACATTATTTTTCCTCAAACGTAAACATATTATCATCATTAAAACAACACATATAGTGGCAAATAAATAGCAAGGCGGAACCGAAATGTGCATCTCCATAAAAGCATAAAACACAATTTCTAAAGCACATAAAATACTAATTTCTCTTGGAACCTTTTTTTAAAACTTTCAAAACTCATTTATAAACAATTTTAACATCTAAAATCATAAGAATATTTAAGAGGGCAGTGACCAATTCATCTTTGTCTCAAGAGGTCCTAAATTCTTAAAACTTAGCTCTATGCATTCCTTAAACTCATAAAAGCTTGGAAAAATTATAAAACATAGTCTTCAATACTTAGAAACATCAAGACCCCTTAGGGCCAAAATATGAACCAAAGGAAATAAATATTTTTAGACCTTTGTTTGAGACAACAACGGGTAAGTCTTTGAGCTCTAGGTTCATTTAGGTGATGACATAAAAATAAACATGCTCATGCACTTATTTTAGGTTCCATTAGAAAGTAAAGTGATAGCACAAAGTAAATATGAATGCAACTCATTATTATCTTAGTATTAAGTGAGAACTTGAAATATAAACATGATAATGCATAGCTTGAAATATAAACATGATAATGCAAGGTTCACTTATTATCTTGATACTTAGTGATAGCAAGGAAAGTAGACATGATGTGCATAGCATAAAAGTAAACATGATGCAAGGTTCATTTTATGGTTAGCTAGAGCTCATTCAAGACTTTAACAAAGTAACAACCCAACATATATCTCATTACAAAGAGAGCTCTAGAGTTCTTGAACTAAGTTCTCATAGGAACTATGAGGTCCTTGAACATCATCATCAAGCTCAAAGAAAACAAACTTTCTAAACAAAACCAAACAAAATCTCAAGGATCAAAATACCAAAACCGAAAACCTTACAAAAGGACAAGAAAGCGAAACTAAGCCAAGTTCTTTATTAAATACCCAAAACCCCTATTTAGAGAAAATCTCTAGAATGTGCCGGCCAACTTTAAGGTTGATGAGGGTAGGCTTGGGCTTTTAGAAATCCTTAGACTAATTTTCTTAAGTTGAAAAACCATGTGAGCTAAGTATAGTATAGATGAAGTTAAAGGAAAAGAAAAACTCAAGCTCTAGAGGTTCCTTTGAGATGAACACATAGTCATTCTCTAGGAGTCCTCATCATTGAGCTATCATGTGCCCCTCAAGGCCTCATGGCCGAAATCACAAGGAAGGAAAAACAAGAAAGTTTCAAAAGAAAATCCAAGAGAAAGCTAGAAAGAACTCATTTTCAAGAAAACAAAGTTTAGCAAACACCCCTACCTAGAGTGAAGACACAAAGCTTGAACTTTAGAAAAGAAAAACAAGACGATGAGCTCCTCCTTGGGGTTTGATGGTTTCGTCCAAGAGGAAGCAATAAGGTTGGAGTTGTGTTTCAAGTGAGGTTGTGTTTGAGGTGTGATGTTTGAGAGGTTTGATGATGGTTCAAGGTTATGGGGTGGTGTTTCAAGGTTGAGAGATGATGATGAGGTGAAGAGAGGATGAAGATGAAGATGAAAGGAAAGGAAGAACTCTCTTGAAACTTGAGAGAAAAAGAAAGAACTAGCAAGACAACTCTAGAATTCTAAACTTAGCAAATGCTTCAAAGTGCAACTAAGCTATCACAAGCATCCTATTTATAGAAAAACAAAACAATGAGACTCACCAAGGGGGAGGAGTGGCCGTAGCTTTGTAGGACAAAGGGAGAGGAAAATATCTCTTTGATTGTGTCATAGAAGCATGGTTTGAAGTATGGAAGCTATGCTACAAAGTATGGCTTGATGTGAGTTAATTTCCTATCAACTTTTGATTAAATTAGACTTCTAGAAACAATGCATGGCTGGAACTTTTCCAGCCACAAATAAATGGAGAAAATGGGCTATTTTAATTAGTTATTTACTTGGAAAATCAAGCTTGATTAAAAGTTATGACAAGGTATAGTGTATGTGACTTGAGGTATGGCCTTGGAGTGTTGAAAAATTGAACATGTGATGCATATGGGGAGGGAGGAGCTTCGGCCAGAATTTAGAAAGCATGGTGGAGGATTTTTCTTCCATGTAATTGGGTGCTACTGATAGGATTAAGTGTAGGTTAGTTTAGGTACAAGGTTAGGAGTAATTAAGCTTAAGTTTAGGTAACTAAGTATGTGTATTAGGAATTTTATGACAAGGTTTGGAGTGCTCATACATCATTAAAGAATTTTAAACTCATTTATGAATAAACAATGTGTGGCACAATTCTATGATTTAAGGAATTGGAGAGAGGAAACACTATTCAAGATTCCATGACTAGGAGTCTTGAAATTAAAATATGATTTTAGGTTGTAATTAAGCACTTTTAGGTTCTAATCAACTTTAATAAATTATTTTGACTTAAGATTAATTAAGGAAATTAATTAACCTTTGATTAGAGCCTAATATTGCTTAGGTTTGCTTAATCACGCGATTAAGCGTAAAAACACGAAACTAGGGGCAAAACCATAATTTTGCACTAATTTCACCCGGAACCTCTGGGACCAAAACTAAAGGCACAGTCTACATAAAAACGCCTTTTAGAATCATCTGGAGAAGTTTTAGGTTCATCCGACACTTGCGAACGGGTAAAACACTACAAGGGCGTTTTGGTCATTTTGACCCGAAAACTCGAAAAACGAGATTTTCGATCCCGGGAAGGTACACAAGCCATCTAATCCCCTTCCAACATTGAGTTTGCCCTTCGAGTTGTAACACCCTAAATCTTAACCCAAGACTACTAGTATGTACTTAGGTTAATCTTTAGAATATTACCTCTTGGTCTCATCTTTTACTTAGAAAATACTTAGCGGAAATATGGGTAAAATTTTTCTTTTTCGAATTTAAAATCAAAGTGAGAGCCATGCATGAATCTTTAAGAGGAAGCATAGCGAAACATATAAACAAAGCATAAAGAAGCACATCATTTCATGGAGACATCAACTGAAACCTGGATATATATATATATACTGTGCCTACCCAAAGGGCAGGACTATTCAATACATCGGGAAGCGGAATACAACTGAAATGCAATACAAGAAAATCATAAAAAGTAAATACAAGAGAAACAACACCCATACCCATGTGCACCTAGAGTAGACAACCTCATATACAAAAGAAGGTTTATCCTCAACTATGTGGCGTGTGTGCACTAGCTACTACCCCTCCTATGTCTACTCCTGGCCGTCCGAAATCTTGTGGGGTCGAGTCGTTCACCGGCGAATCTCGGTGGGAGTGGTCGAGCGCATCATCGGGCATGTCCACCGGCGAGGCGCATAGATGGCCGACGAGCCAACCTCGGCTGGACCACCGTCTCCTCACTCCCAGCCCTCATCGGTGGGGGAGCAGGACTGGAGCTCCAACTGTACATGTGTGATGGCGGGTCTTCGGGTGGGTCCATTTCCGAGTACTAGGTACGAGGCACATACTTTGGGTAGTCGTGTACCGCTGATGTCTCGGGCTCCATGTGGAGAATTTGCTCATCGCGTGGTCTAGATCGCTCAAAAATCCCGTTATGACAATAAAGAGCAGATGGGGTAAAACGGTAACTCGGGACTGGGTGTGCGAAGGGTCGTCCCATAAACATGAACACTCTAACTGTGCAGCGACCCTCAAAATGGTATGACCCGAGTGCCGGGTCATGGTGCAGCTCCCATACCGGCGTGTCGGTGAAGAGTACGAATGTCGCCATCTGAAGATATGATGGAAGAAAAGAGAGAGGGAATGAGAATCTTTCTAAAAGAGTTCTCAGTAGGGTTATCCCTACCTAGGTGACATCGTCACATCCTCAGGAACCTTGGGTTTCTTTCTAAAAAGGTGTGCATGCATATAAATTCCTTTTAAGTTAGTTTTCTAAAGTGGTATTTATCCAAGGTCTGTCATATTTTACAATGCGTCTTATAACTAAGCATAAAATATACTAATGATATGAATGCATCATAAAGGTAAACCAAACAATAGAATAACTAAGAAACATTATAACATTGGCATAAGTATAGTATATGTGACATTGTTAACTTTAACTTTCATCTCATGGGACCGCCCTAAAACATCTCTAGGTTATGAGCTCATACCTTAACTAGTCGTCACTAGCTCTTACTTATCCTATGATAAGCGTAACATAATCCCGACTTAAAGTACGGGCTAGGGGGCAAATTAAGGATCACCTCTCTTAGGGTCATTTCCTCTTTGAAACGCTCTACTAGCAACTAGTGCATCGTAGTTTTGTCCGCTTTGGCAAGCTCTATGTCAATACCCTCACGGATTTGTTTTCTTGGGGGTGCTCGGCTAAACCGGTGTCACCCAAGAAGGCGTCTCAGTGTTGTGTCACATTTAAGTTCTCATAAAGTGTTAATTCATAGATACATCATTATTCATTACATAAATCTTTTTCATAGCATATACATCATCACATGAAACTTTCTTCATATAGTATACATAAAACCATAGCATATACATTATCACATAGTCACACCTTAGACAATCATTCATACAAACTCCCAAGCTTATTATGTTATAAACTTATAGTATGTTATGCTTTGGTTCCTTTGAGTCTTAAACTTGTAAACTGATCATTCTAGTATTATTCTTAACCTCTTACACACCTATAGGTTCACAACTAATAAGTGTTACTAATTCTTATGCTCAAGGACTTATCCAAACAGCACTATGCAGATTTGGATAGCTTATATTTGTGTGATTACGGGGTTCTAGAGATTACGGTTTAGACCCTTAAAGTCCTTAACTCACATTCTAAGTTATCGATCATCAAAACCCAGTCTCTTGGGAACCTATGAGGTTATAACTAAGTATTTCTCACCTCACACTATGGTCAAGAACATCTCTAAACCTCAAGGATGCAGAATTTGAAATCCTAACTTTACGGGTATCTAGAAGTCACAACAATGACCCTTTCTAAGTTTAGTTTGCTCCTAAGGCTTCAAGATTAAGTCCTAAACCAATTATGAGTCATTCCTACACATTTAAACTAATTTAAAACCATGATTATTAAATCTAAACCTTGCTGGACAGAATCCAGAAAATTACATAATTAAAGGATCTAGAATTCTCAAATTAATTCTTTTCTAGTTCCTAACTTATCATATCTTTCACATATGAGTCTTAACATTATTTTTACTCAAACATAGGCACATTATCATCATCAAAACAGCACATACAGTGGCAGCAAGGAGCAAGGAAGAACCAAAAATATACTTCTCCATAAAAGGCATAAAACATAATTTCTAAAGCACATAAAATACTAGTTTCTCTTGGAACTCTTTTTAAACTCTCAAAGCTCATTTATAAACAATTTTAACATCTAAAATCATAAGAATATTTAAGAGGGCAGTGACCAATCCATCTTTGTCTCAAGAGGTTCTAAATTCTCAAAACTTGGTTCTATGCATTCCTTAAACTCACTTAAGCTTGGAAAAATTATAAGACATAGTCTCAAATACTTGGAGACCTCAAGACCTCTTAGGGCCGAAATATGAACCCAAGAAAAACACATATTGTTAGACCTTTGTTGAGACCACAATGGGCAAGTCTTTGAGATCTAGATTCATTTAGGTGATGACATAAAAATAAACATGCTCATGCACTCATTTTTGGTTCCATTAGAAAGTAAAGTGATAGCACAAAGTAAACATGAATGCAACTTATTATTATCTTGGTATTAAGTGAGAACTTGAAATATAAACATGATAATGCATAGCTTGAAATATAAACATGATAATGCAAGTTCATTCATTATCTTGGTATTTAGTGATAGCAAGGAAATAAACATGATATGCAAAGCATAAGGTAAACATGATGCAAGGTTCATTTTATGATTAACTAGAGCTCATTCAAGACTTCAACAAGATAACAACCCAATACAATATCTCAAAGATCTCAACACAAAAACCGAAAGTCATATAAAAGAGAAAGAAAGTGAAACTACATCAAGTTCTTTATTAAATACCCAAAACCCCTATCTAGAGAAAAATCTCTAGAATGTGCCGGCCAACTTTAAGGTTGACAAGGGTAGGCTTGGGCTTTTAGAAATCCTTAGATTAATTTTCTTAAGTTGAAAAACTATGTGAGTTAGATACCATATAGATGAAGTCATAAGAAAAGGAAAACTCAAGCTTTAGAGGTTTCTTTGAGATGAACACAATGTCATCATCTAGAAACTCTCATCATCAAGCTATCATGCTCAAAATCAAGGCCTCATGGCCGAAAATGAAAAGAAAGGAAAAACAAAGGAAAGTTCAAAGAGAACCCAAAAGGAAACTAGAGAAAAACACTTTCTTGAGCAAAACAAAGTTTGAAAACAAATCCCTACCTTGTGATGAAGGTAAAAGCTTGGACTTGAAGATGGAAATGAGATGAGCAACACCTCCTAGGATGGTGATGATGATTCGGCCTTGATGAAAGAAAAAGGAAGGAAATGTGTTTCAAGTGAAGTTGTGTTTGAGGTGTGGTGTTTGAGAGGTTTGATGATGGTTCAAGGCTTTAGGGTGGTGTTTGATGGTTAAGAGATGGGGATGAGATGAAGAGATGAAGAAGATAAAGATGTAAAGAAAGGAAGAACACTCTTGAAATTTTGAGAGAAAAAAAAAGACTAGCAAGACAACTCTAAAACTCTAAAGTTAGCAAATGCTTCAAGGTGCAACAAGGCTATCACAAGCATCCTATTTATAGAAAAGCAAAACCATGGAGCTCATCAAAGGGAGGGTGCTGGCCGTGTGGTTTGAGGGAGGAAGGAAGAGAAAATATCTCTTACACAAGGTCATTCAAGCATGGTTTGAAGTATGGAAGCTATGCTACAAAGTATGGCTTGATGTGAGTTAATTTCCTATCAAATTTTTATGAAATTAGGCTTCTAGAAACTTGTCATGGCCGGAACTTTTCCAGCCAGAAATAAATGGGAAAAATGGGTTGTTTTAATTATTTATTCATGTGGAAATTCAAGCTTGATTGAAAGTTATGACAAGGTATAGTGTATGTGACTTGAGGTATGGCCTTGGAGTGTTGAGAAATTGAACATGTGATGCATAATGGGGAGAAGGGTACACGGCCAGGTTCAAGACAGCAGAGAGGAGGTGAGTTTTGACCATTTAATTGTGTGTTAATGGTAGGTTTAGATGTGTATTAGCTTAGGTACAAGGTTAGGAATGATTAAGTTTAAGTTTAGGTAACTAAGAATGTGATTTAGGGGGTTTATGACAAGTTTAGGAGTGCTCATACATCATTAGAGAATTTTAAACTCATTTTTGAATCAACAATGTGTAACACAATTCCATGATTTAAGGAATTGGAAGGAGAAAACACTATTCAAGATTCTATGACCAGGTGTCTTGAAATTAAAATATGATTTTAGGTTGTAATTAAGTACTTTTTGGTTCTAATCAACTTTAATAAATTATTTTGACTCAAGATTAATTAAGGAAATTAATTAACCTTCGATTAGAGCCTAATATTGCTTAGGTTTGCTTAATCACGCAATTAAGCGTAAAAATACGAAACTAGGGGCAAAACCATAATTTTGCACTAATTTTGTCCGGGACTTCTAAAATTAAAACTGAGGTCATAGAATACATAAAAATGCCTTTTAAGACCATCTGGAAAAGTTTCGGGTTCATCCGGCACTTGCAAATGGGTAAAACACCGCATGGGCGTTTTGGTCATTTTGACCCGAAAACTTCAAACGAGATTTTCGATCCCGGGAAGGTACACAAGTTATCTAATCCCCTTCCAACATTGAGTTTGCCCTTCGAGTACTGCCAAACTGGCTTTCCTCGAATTCTGGGCTAAAAATGACCCCAGGGGCATTTTGGTCATTTTTACTCTAACAGAAAAATCGGGGCGTTACATTGCTCCCCTCCTTAAAAAGAATTTCGCCCTCGAAATTCGTACCTTAGAAAAGCTCTCGATATTTGGACTTCATCTCTGATTCTAGTTCCCACGTGTATTCTTCCGACTTGTCTCGTCCCCACGCCACTTTCACCAAGGGTACATACTTGTTCCTTAACTGCTTGACTCCGTGATCCACTATTCTCATAGGCGGTACATTGAAAGTGAGGTCCTCCCTCAACTGTACAAGCTCTGGTTCTAGGACATGGCTAGGGTCGGACTCATATTTACATAACTGGGAGACGTGAAAGACATCATGAAGGTTTGACAGATTGGGTGGTAAGGCTATTTTGTAAGCTACAGATCCGACTCTCTGAAGAATTTCAAAAGGACCGAGAAATCGGGGACTCAACTTTTTAACTTTCATGGCTCTCCCTATTCCTGTAGTGGGGGTGATTCTTAGAAATACATGTTCTCCTTCTTGGAACTCCAAGGGCTTGTGCCTTTTGTTCGCGTAGCTTTTCTGCCGACTCTGAGTGGTTAAGATTCTATCCTTGATTTTCTTGATTTGTTTCGTCGTTTCCCTCACTACTTCAGGTCCTAAGACACTTTGTTCTCCGGGCTCGTACCAACACAAGGGTGATTGGCACTTTCTTCCATATAACGCCTCGTACGGTGCCATACCGATACTTGCGTGATAACTGTTGTTATACGCAAACTCAATTAAAGGCATGTACTTATCCCAACTTCCTTTTTGGTCTAAGACACAAGATCTTAACATGTCCTCTAGGGTTTGGATCGTCCTCTCAGATTGACCATCTGTTTGTGGGTGGTAGGCAGTGCTCAAGCACAACTTGGAACCAAACGCCTTTTGAAAGGGTCCCCAAAAACGTGATGTAAACCGTGGATCTCGATCCGAGATTATCGTCGATGGTACTCCATGCAACCTTACTATTTCTTGGATGTAAAGCTGGGCCAACTTATCCAACGAGTATGTGACTCGAATAGGTAGAAAGTGAGCTGACTTAGTCAGTCGATCCACGATTACCCATACGGCATCGTGGCTAGCTTGGGTCTTTGGCAATCCTGTCACGAAATCCATTGATATACTCTCCCACTTCCACTCGGGGATGGACAGGGGTTGCAACATGCTAGAAGGTTTTTGGTGTTCGATCTTGACCTTTTGGCAGACCAAACACTTACTCACCCAGGTGACCATATCCTTCTTTAATCTGGGCCACCAAAACATCCTCTTCAAATCCTGATACATCTTGGTAGTACCAGGATGGATGGCAAAATGGCTCTTGTGAGCCTCCTCCAAGATCTTCTCTCGGAGGTCGCCATCTCGTGGCACGCAGATTCACCCCTCGAACCTCCACAACCAGTCGGGGCCTTGTACAAAACCTTTAAACTTTCCGGCCTTAACTGCCTCGATTGTCTCCATAAAGTCCTCATTTTCTCTTTGGGCAAGCATAATCCTTTGCTTAAACCCATTGGTCACCGTGAGATGACTCATCATGATGCCATTCTCCGTTATAGACATCCCAAGATTCATATCCCTAAACTTCTCTATTAACCCAACTTCATTAACCATCATACTTGACAGACGTAACGAGTTTCGGCTCAAGGCGTCGGCTACTACATTAGCCTTGCCGGGGTGGTAACTTAAGCCAAAATCATAGTCCTTGAGGAATTCCATCCATCTTCTCTGCCTCATATTTAACTCCTTTTGATCAAAAAGATGCTTAAGACTCTTATGATCGGAGAAAACTTCAAACCTTACACCATACAAATGGTGTCTCCACATCTTTAGAGCGAACACGATGGCTGCTAGTTCTAGGTCATGGGTGGGGTAGGTTACCTCGTGAAGCTTGAGTTGTCTGGATGCATAGGCTACCACTTGCCTGTTTTGCATCAACACACAACCTAAACCCTTGCCAGAAGCATCGCAATATACCTCGAAGGGTACGTTGGGGTCAGGTAACACTAAAACCGGGGTTGAGGTGAGCTTTTCCTTAAGCTCTAGGAAACTCTTTTCACACTCGGGGCTCCACTCAAACGGGGCATTCTTCCTAGTGAGCTTGGTTAAAGGTAGGGCTAATTGGGAAAATCCTTTGATAAACCTACGGTAATATCCAGCTAAACCCAAAAAGCTTCTAATCTCAGTTACAGAGGTTGGTCTATCCCAATTCATCACAGCTTCTATCTTACTTGGGTCGACAGCTATGCCACCTTTTGACACAACATGTCCTATGAACTTTACCTCCTCTAACCAAAATTCACACTTAAACAACTTAGCATATAACTTCTTCTCCTTTAATACCTCTAAAACCAACCTTAAATGACGTTCATGCTCTTCGTGGGTCTTTGAATAGATGAGAATATCATCTATGAACACAACCACGAACTGATCTAAACAGGGTCTAAAGATCATATTCATGTAATCCATAAAAACTGGGAGCATTCATCAAACCAAACGACATTACATTGAACTCAAAGTGCCCATACCAAGTTCGAAAGGCGGTTTTAGGAATGTCCGAATCTCTAACCCTAATCTGATGGTAACCGGACCTTAAATCAATCTTAGAAAACACTACTGCTCCTTTTAATTGGTCTATGAAGTCGTCAATCCTAGGCAATGGGTATTTATTCTTTATGGTTACTTGGTTCAACTGCCTATAGTCTATACACATCCTCCTACTTCCGTCCTTTTTCTTCACAAATAAGACCGGAGCGCCCCAAGGTGAAGCACTCGGCCTTATAATACTCTTTTCTATGACTCCTCTAGCGGGTTTTCAACTCTGCTAACTCTGAGGGTGACATCCTATACGGGGCTATAGAGATTGGTCCTGTCCCAGGAACCAACTCTATGGAGAATTCAACTTCTCTTTCGGGAGGGAACTCGGGTATTTCATCTGGAAATACCTCGGGGTAGTCTCTTACCACAGGTATCTCACCTAGGTCTTGCTCAAAGTCTACATCGCAGGTGGCTAGGAGAACATATCCCTTAGCTTTCTCCCCACTACAGAAGACCTCTACGGAATTTAGGTACAGCCTAATGGGTTGAGTGATGTTTTCGGGAGGAGAAAGGAAAACTACGGTTTGGGTTCCACAATTTAACAACACACGGTTGGCGTGAAGCCAATTCATGCCTAAGATAATGCCCATGTCTTTCAAGGGTAAACAAATTAAATCTATGATAAAAGACCTATTTTCTACAACAAGATGACAGTTTAAACAACAACGACAAGTATTAATAGGGTGGTTTGTAGGAGTAGAAACGATGAGATCAAAGGGAAGTTTAGAGACTCTTAGATTTAAGGACTCGACACTAGCAAGTGAAATGAAAGAATGAGTAGCACCAGAGTCATATAGTACAGTTAAGGGTTTACCGTTTACTTCGCACGTACCTTCAATGAGATCTTTGGACTTCTTGGCGTCTTTCACATTAAGGGTAAAGACCCTTCCTCGGTATTGTGGTCAGGGGTTTTGGTTTGATGTCCCTTGTCTGGCACAGTCCTTTGCATAGTGGCCAGGCTTGCCACACTTGAAGCACACTTTTTGACCGGCTAAGCATGGGCGATTCCCGTGATTCTTTCCGCATTGTGGGCAGATGTCGGCAGATATTGCTCTGGGGTAAGCAGCAGGGGTTTGTGGTGCCTTGTTATTGGCTCCACTTGGTCCTCCATTGTGGTTCCGGGGTCCACCCGGTCCACGGGGTTGATTGTTGAAGTTCCTCGGGCCTTGATGTTGAAATGGTGGCCTTTGGTGTTGCTTGGATTGTTGGTGAGCAGGAGCTCTTGGTGGTTGTTGTTGTTGTTGTCGGAACTGGTTGGTCTGGTAGGGGTTGTAGTGATTCCTCGAAGGGTACTACGGTTTGAACTTTGGGGCTTGGGGTCCGAGCCCCTTAGCTCGCTCCGCCCTTGTGATTTGAATCTTTTTCTGTCCTTCTTCAAGGATCCGGCACTTGTTGACCAGAGTCGGGAAGTCTCTGATCTCCATATGGGCCACGGCGTAGTTCATCTCCGCCTTCAGACCGGCCTCATACTTCACACACTTCCAAACCTCATCAGGGTTCCCTTGGAACACCCGAGAGAACTTGATCAGTTCCTCGAACTTCGCAGTGTATTGGGCTACAGTAAACCCTCCCTGGGCCAACTGCATGAACTCAACATCCTTCGCGTTCCTTACGGACTCGGGGAAGTACTTCTCATAGAAATGAGTCTTGAACAACTCCCAGTCAATGGGTGTTCCGGAGGCTTCTAGCAGATGCCTCGTGCCGTTCCACCAGAACTCAACATCGGATTTCAGCATGAAAGCAGCAAATGTGACCTTCTGCTCCTCCGAGCAGGTAACAACAGAGTAGATCTTCTCTATGTCTTTGATCTACTCATCAACCTTGTCGGGGTCCATTACCCCTCGGAACACTGGCAGGTTCGCCTTGCGAAACTCGCCGAAACAGGCTTGTTCCACCATCTCAGCAGCAGGGGGAGGAGGGGGAACAGGAGCAGCATTCGCTTGTTGATCTATTCGGTCGAACATCCGTTCCATGGCTTGCACCATGCGACGGACAGCAGCAGCAGTGGTATTGTCTTGGTCAACATCGGGCGTAGTCCTAGGTCGTCGTCGCGGTGCCATTAGTCCCTAAACACATGAAACAATGAACATCAAGTTGATCAGGCTCAATATCCATGCAAAATGAGCTAGTTACCATGGCACTTGCAAGCAACAGAATTCATGCATCTCTAGTCCTACAGCTTATCTCTATCAAGCACTACACATGACATAACTATTGCATTATGCTTATAAAGCATAGTCGGTCCAATCCTCAGGCTCCATGAGAATCGAACTGCTCTAATACCATAATGTAACACCCTAAATCTTAACCCAAGACTACTAGTATGTACTTAGGTTAATCTTTATCTTTTACTTAGAAAATACTTAGTGGAAATATGGGTAAAATTTTTCTTTTTGGAATTTAAAATCAAAAGTGAGAGCCACGCACGAATCTTTAAGAGGAAGCATAGCGAAACATATAAACAAAGCATAAAGAAGCACATCATTTCAGGGAGACATCAACTGAAACCTGGATATATATATATATATATATATATATATATATATATATATATATATATATATATATTGTGCCTACCCAAAGGGCAGGACTATTCAATACATCGGGAAGAGGAATACAACTGAAATGCAATACAAGAAAATCATAAAAAGTAAATACAAGAGAAACAACACCCATACCCATGTGCACCTAGAGTAGACAACCTCATATACAAAAGAAGGTTTGTCCTCAACTATGTGGCGTGTGTGCACTAGCTACTACCCCTCCTATGTCTACTCCTGTTGGTCCCAGTCTTTGTGGGGTCGAGTCGATCCACTGGCGAATCTCGGTGGGAGTGGTCGAGCGCATCATCGGGGCATGTCCACCGTGTAACATCCTAATTTTTTTCAAAAAATAACTGAGGCTTTAGTAGTAAGAATATCAAATTTTGGTGTACACAAAAATGATGAGAACAATGTAACGTAAAAAAAAAAATAAAAATAAAAATAAAAAATAAAGCATTGAATAGTATTTTGCCAGTAGACCCACGGACAAATTTAAACCTTATATTCAAGACCTGAAGGTGCCCGAAATTTGGAAATTATAGGTTAAGGTTAGAAATAGGTAGGAATAAATATTTTATACTTAGAATTAATTTTCAAGCAATAGTGGATTACCCGGGTACACTGTTTTACCCGTTTAGTAAAATTACTGTGTAGTTTTATACCTGGATGAAGCTACTAAGTGTTTGCCACCTAGGTGACAAGTGTATGGTCTAGAGCAATACATATCCTTTCCTTTTTCAAGAGCCAATGAGAATGCTACAAAATTTCAAAGAAGATAATTCATAATTGCTAAATTATATACATTATCTTAATATAAATAAAATCAAAATCCTCATAATTATCATCTTCATTCTCGCAGCAATCATAAGTGCAGAAACTCCATTGTTGTCTCCACAAAAACCTTGAGAACTTGATTTCCAACCTCAAAATCATAAGCCTAAACTTGTCAAAACCAAAATCTTCCTTCACAAAACTTGTTCCACTCCTCAATATCTACCAAACTAACCGATTAGAATTTGAATCCATCAACTTTTGATACCTTAAGAGCCCATTATCAGCTGTTCAAGGAAGGGTTTGGTGTGGGTTTGAAGGCTTGGAAGTGAAGGAATCAATCTTGGAGCCAAGATCTTGAAAGCTTCAAAGTGTAGGGTTTTCTTTGGCCTTTTTCTTTCCAAATTATTCTGTAAAATTTTTTGGGTTTTATTATGAAATTTATGGTTATATTTGATGATAATATATTGATATTGATGTGTTAATTTTGGTGGAGTGTTTGGATGAGGTTAAATAATGATTTTTGTCAAAATAAGTTTTGGCTAGGCTGCTGAATTTTCAGATTTCAGCAGGACAGGATTTGTTCATGAATTTTCTGGTTCAATTCTAGTCATTTTTATGAGCTATAAAAATTATATGTTGAAGCTAACATCATAAGGAAACTCTGATAATTTTCGTGGTGCATAATAAAGAGTTTTACTGCCTGAGAAAAATCAAGAACCAAGAGTATATCTATGCTGGCTGAAATCTTGGTACTGGAGCTGTGACTTTGTATAAATTTTTATTCATAGCAAATGGTGGATTTATCCTTTGAAATTTTTATAGAGTTTTTTAGACATCTTTAAGTATAACTGTGATTTTTATTTTAAGTTGTTTCTATCATTTGCTAAATTTAAAAATTGTGTGAATCCTATTCTAAGCTGTGAAAAGTGGCCTCTGACCACTAAAATTGTAGAATTTATTTGACATGGTTCTAGTATTCTGTTTGCTATGAAATTTTTACAGGGACTTTTAGACACATTGAGGTGTCATAGAGAATTTTTATGGCCAGTGAATTGCCCATTGGATATGTGAATTAAATGTTGTCACCATAATGGTAAATCTGTCAAGAAGCTGGAATGGTGAAGATGTATTAAGTTAATGATAGAAATCTATTTAATCCAAGTTTATATCATATGAATGTATGTTAATTGTTTGAAAGGCTTGTTTATAAAGTATGAATGAGACTCCAATGATACTCGAATGCCTATATCCTGGGATATAAACCTGACTTTGAAATAGAAAGGTCCATGACATGGTTGTATGACAAAAGAGAATATGTGAAATTTAATGGTGCATGTTTTAACATACGGGGAAAATAGAAACAAGGCTTATATGTGATAGAGAGGGAAGGCAAAAAAATAAGAACTTCCCAAGAAATTTTATGAGTCGATAGACTTATCGACTAGGAAATAGAACTGTGTGATCTCGTAAATGGAAAAAATGAAGTCTCGATGATCACGAATAGGAATGAGCTCATGTCCTAGCAGTCTATGGTCCTCTGAGGAGTTATCCACTACATATGTTACCTGATGTGAATCTAAGCCTTCCCTATGTTAATAAAAAGAACTACTACACTAAGTTGAATTCTATGTGATATAAGAGAAACACTTATGATTAATACCATTTTGCATATAATTTTCTTTGACTCATGTATGCTAATATTGATATATGTGATCTAACATGATGTTTTTCTTTATTATTATAAATGCATTTCTTGTTTATATTCAATACTGTATGTAAGGGGTTACCCTCATCGAGAATTTTATAATATTCTCACCCCTATTTGTGTATATGTGATATTGTGCTCTCGGACTCTGCAGATGCCTCTCGGTGAGGAGAGGCCATCCACCGATGGCCAATGGTTTCGTAGGGGGACATGAGACTTACGTGGGCTTTTGACTTGTATGTAGTGTAGTATAGTGCCGTGAACTTACCAGCTGTAGACTAATTGGTGTTAGATGTCTTTGGTCCATTTCAGTGTGTTTAGTATTTTGTTGGACCTTGATATTTGAGCAAGCTTTGTAGATCTTTTGATAGTAGTTCTGTGGTTGTATTATAAGTGAAGTGACTTAACTTCAAATATGGTATGTATTATAGAAAGCGGTATGTAAAGTAATAATATATGTACATTTTATAGTAGTATTCTTTATAACTCTAGAGTTTGATTTATCTTATTTCATTTCATTTGACTAGTGGATATTATAGAAAGGAAGTGATACTCTTCTAATTACAATGTTAATGCTCAGTAATACATGGTAGTTAGGAGGGTGTTACAAATGGTATCGAGCCTCAGCACCTCTCCCAAAGACTGGTGTGGTTGGTGCGAACCAGCGTAAGTGGGCATGCCTCGGGGCGAGGATGAGGAGGATCGCCGGTGCAAAGAGGGCACGGACAAGGAGCGGCTCGCAAGGTCCTCTGCTTTATGGAGTACATGAATGAACCGACATAATACACACGAATGAGAGGATCCTGAGGCTGTATAGGTATGGGACTATACAGCAATTGAGGAGGCTTATATGAATTGATTTGTACTACCTATACCAACAAGATGCATCTTCTTTCTGGTAGCCTAAATCGAAAGAACTCCTGATTAAGCGTGCTTGACTTGGGGTAATTTTGGGATGGGTGACCTCCTGGGAAGTTTTCCTAGGAAGCATGTGAGTGAGGACAAAGCATGTTTAAAGGACCCGTGTTGGTTTGTGGGGACAGTCGTCAATCCATAAAGCAGCAGGGGATGTTACATTATGGTATCGAGAGTTTGACTATCCTATAAGCCTGAGGATTGGGCCGCTTATGCTTTCTTAGAAATTGTCATGCATTATGACTTTATATATATGTAAAGGTACGATTGGAAATATTGTGGGTTGGGTCGTACACTTTGCTTGGTAATGAGACGGATCAACTCAATATTTTCGTTTGGTATGATAGGAACCAATGATTTCAAATCCGAACTAGGAGTGGGTGAAACGATGCCGACATGATGAATACTTTTCATGAGATGGCGGCTGCCATGAGGGAACAAGCTACAGCTAATACCCGAATGATGGAGCAACTGAACCACAATGAAAGGCAAAACCCAGCTGATAATCCCAGAGTGAACGGTCGATGTAGAATATCAATTTGCCGAGTTCAGAAGGAAAATCCCCTCCATTTCGAGGAGCTTTTAATCCTGTAGCGTAAGAATGGATAAAGGCTATGGAAAGATTTTCTCCGCTCTTCCTTGCACAGAGATCCGAGAAGGTGGCCTTTGCCACCTATATGCTAGCTGATGGATTTTTGGTGGGTTGGCACCAAGGGATTATTTGAAGCTTCCCATCATGAGTTACCTGGACTATTTTTAAGGAAGCTTTTACTATAAGTACTTCCCTATTTCAGTGAGAAATGCGAAGGTGGAGTTCATGGCTCTCAAACAAGGACCTATGAGTGTAGTGTAGTATACCGCCAAATTTGAAGAGCTCGCAAGTTTTCTACAATTTATCAACGTGACCCGGATGAAGTTTGGAAATGCATGAAATATGAAGGAGGTCTACGTAGAAGATATAGAAGCATTGTAAGTCTCTTGGAGATTAGGGACTATCCTACCTTGAAGTAAATAAATGTCGGCAGCAGAGAGTCCAACAGAAGCTAACAAATTTCAAGTATGCCCAAAACAATGCTAGAAGGGGATTAGCACCTCAAGGTCCCTCATTCAAGCACATTAACCAACCTCGGAGAAGGTTTCCACCCAACAATAACAACAACAACAACAAAGGAAAACAACTTCAACCTCTAAGACCCGAGGCAGGAGAGATTGCCTAAGTGTGGGAAAAATCATGGGAATCGACCTTCTTTGGACAACGCAAATCATTTGCTTTGGTGTGAGGAAACAGGACATAAGATATTTGAGTGCCCTAACAAGAAGGTCATCACCGCCTCGTGCCACAACAACATGGGTTGCGTTTTTACTATAAGTGCCAAGGAAGCTTCTCAATCACGATCCGATCCGAGGTAAGTGTGAAATAAATGGTAATGTCCTAGATATATTGTATGATACGGGTGCCACTCATTCTTTCATATCCCATGACTGCAAATAAGTTGCAATTATCTCGTGTTTGAACTACCTTATGATCTTCTTGTATCCACTCCTACTCTTTGGTCCTATTAGGACTTGTTATACACAATGTGTAAATATTCCTCTTCAAATAGGTGCTAGAGACTTTATGCCAATTTAGTTTGTCTTCCTTTATCTGGTCTAGACGTAATTTTAGGTATGGATTGGCTAGTACCCAATTATGTCCTTACACTCCCAAATCAGTGCCATATTTCTTTCCACTCTACCCTCCATTCCCTGTGGTTCCTTTTTTCTTTTTATTTGAACCTTGTAACATCCAACCCTGGTAAGGCAGACGTCAGAATATGTTCTCCTTTCTACTAGTGAAACTGAATGTGACTACGAGTTGAGCAAGATTCCAGTGGTGAGAATATCCAGATGTTTTCCGGAGGATATTCCAGAATTTCCCTGAAAGAGAGATTGAATTTTCCATCGAAGTTGGTTCCAGAACGGTCCTATTTCAATTGCTCCTTATAGGATGTCCCCTTTGGAGTTGAAAGAATTAAAGTCCCAAATTGAAGAAGCGATAGGAAGCATTTTATTAGACCAAGTGCCTCTCTATGGGGAGCCCCTGCTTCTTCGTGAAGAAAAAGGATGGGGGTATGAGGCTTTGTGTAGACTATAGGCAATTGAACAAAGTGACAATAAAAAATAAGTATCCCTTGCCAAGAATTGACGATCTCATGGATCAATTACGAGGTGCAACCATATTCTCAAAGATTGATCTTAGATCAGGGTACCTTCAGATTCGGGTTCGGAATGAGGATATACCTAAAATCGCTTTTAGAACTCGATATGGGCATTACAGTATAGGGTGATGTCTTTTGGATTGACTAATGCTCAGAGCTGTATTCATGGATTATATGAATCGAATCTTCCGCCTCTTACTTGGATAAATTTGTAGTTGTCTTCATAGATGACATACTTATATATTCAAGGACTGAGGAAGAACATATGGAGCACCTTGGGGTTGTGTTACAAATCCTAAGAGAGAGAAAGTTGTATGCTAAGTTGTTGAAATGTGAATTCTGGATGGGAGAGGTTAGATTCCTAGGTCATGTAGTATCACGAGGAGGAATCTCTGTAGATCCTAAGAAGGTAGAATCACTCACATTGGGAGCGACCAACAACGGTGGTGAGATTCGGAGTTTCTAGGTTAATGGATATTATAGGCGTTTATCATGAGTTTTTCTCAGATAGCATTACCTTTGACTAAATTAACCCAAAGAATGCTCCATTCAATTGGACACGAGTGTGAAAATAGTTTCCAGGAGTTGAAACAAAAGTTAACCACTGACTCCATTTAGTATTACTGATCCTTATATACCCTATGAGGTTTATTGTGATGCTTCTAGTAAGGGTTTAGGATGTGTGTTGATGCAAAATCATAACGTGGTTGCCTATGCTTCTCGGCAGTTGAAACCTCATGAAGTAAACTATCCAACCCATGACCTTGAACTTGCTTGTGGTTTTGCCCTAAAATCTGGCGACATCATTTGTATGGTGTGCAGTTTAATGTTTTCTCGATCATAAAAGTTTAAAGTATCTTTTTGATCAAAAAGAGTTGAATATCACGGCAAAGAAGGTGGATGGAATTCCTCAAGGACTATGAGTTTAGTCTGATTACCATCCGTGCAAGGCAAATGTTGTTCTTAGATGCTCGAGTAGAAAATCCTTAAGTGTAGCATGCTTGATGATTAAAGAGATCAGAGCTAGTTGAAAGTTTCAAGGAACTTAGTTTAGACATGTCTGTGAACCCTCGGTGTGGTGCTAGGGCAAATAAAAAGTAACAAGTGAGTTCAAAGGACAAATTTTAGCTGCTAGCGTGAAAACCTGCAATTTCAGAGATATTAAGATCAATTCATGCAAAGAAGTTGCCGTGATTCACTCAAGACCAACAAGGTATATGGAGATACAAGGATAGGGTATGTGTACTCACAAGTGGCGATCTTAGAAAGAAGATCTTAGAGGAAGCTCATAGCTTGAACTTACTATACATCCAGGCATTAGTAAAATGTATGTGGATCTCAAGAAAATGTTCTCGTGGTCGAATGAAAAGATATAGAAGAGTGTCATTAATAGAGTGTTTAACTTGCCAAAAGTTAAAATAGAACATCAAAACCAATTTGGGACTCGCAACCCTTAGAAATCCCGGAATGGAAGTGGGAAAGTATTTCTATGGACTTTGTAATGGGTTTGCCAAGGACATCGTCAGGTCATGGTGCTATATGGGTTATAGTAGATAGATTGACCAAGTCTGCTCATTTCTTACCCATTAAGGCTAATTTTCCTTTAGATAAGTTAGCTTCCTTGTACATCCAAGAAATAGTAAGACTACACGGTGTTCCTTCCTCTATAGTTTCAGCGGAGATCCAAGGTTTACTTGAGATTTTGGGGAACGTTCCAAAAAAGCCTTTGGTACCAAACTTTGTTTGAGCACTTGCTTATCACCCCCAAATGACGGGACAAAATGCGACTAACCATACAAACCCTGGAAGATATGCTAAGGGCATGCGTGATTGAAAGCGATAGGGAAGTTGGGACAAGTTACTCCCATTGGTTGAGTTTGCTTATAATAACAGCCATCACGCTAGTATTGGCATGGCCCCGTATGAAACTCTATATGGAAGAAAATGTCAATCCCCATTGTGTTGGTATGATTAGGAGAAGTGAGACTACTTTGGGACCCGATCTTGTTAATCAAACAATGGAGCAAATCCGGAAGATCAGAGCAAGATTCTCACCGCACAGTCGTCAAAGAGTTATCTTGATACTGAAGGAAACCTTTAAATTTCAAGAGGAGAACATATATTCTGAAGAGTCACGCCACTAACTTTGGAGTAGGTAGGGCCCTTAGAGTTAAAAAGTTATCACCTAGGTTTATAGGTCCTTTTCAAATTCTTCTAACCGAATTGGGTCATTTGCTTACGGATAGCCTTACCCCCACATTTATCCAACCTTCATAATGTCTTCCATGTCTCAACTTCGAATGTACCACCCAGATCAAAACCATATCATTGAGCCCAAGTCTATACAGTTAAGGGATGACTTGACGTTTCAAGCCCCTCATATTTAGATCGTTGATAAAGAAGTCAGGCAACTTAGAAATAAATCTGTGCAACTTGTAAAAGTGGCTTGGGGTGGACCTGGAAATGAAGAGTATACATGGGAACTAGAATCAAGTATGAAGACAGATCATCCTAATTATTTCGTGCATGAAATTTTGAGGCAAAATTTTTTAAGGTGGGGAGTAATGTAACATCCTAATTTTTTTCAAAAAATAACTGAGGCTTTAGTAGTAAGAATATCAAATTTTGGTGTACACAAAAATGATGAGAACAATGTAACGAACGTAAAAAAAAAAAAATAAAAAAATAAAAAATAAAAAATAAAACGTGAATAGTATTTTGCAGGCCCCGTAGACCCACCTAATACAATAAACCTTATATTCAAGACACAGAAGGTGCCCGAAATTTGGAAATTATAGGTTAAGGTTAGAAATAGGTAGGAATAAATATTTTATACTTAGAATTAATTTTCAAGCAATAGTGGATTACCCGGGTACCTTTGTTTTACCCGTTTAGTAAAATTACTGGTGTGTAGTTTTATACCTAGGATGAAGCTACGTCAAGCTTGCCACCTAGGGTGACAAGTGTATGGTCTAGAGCAATACATATCCTTTCCTTTTTCAAGAGCCAATGAGAATGCTACAAAATTTCAAAGAAGATAATTCATAATTGCTAAATTATATACATTATCTTAATATAAATAAAATCAAAATCCTCATAATTATCATCTTCATTCTCGGCCAGCAATCATAAGTGCAGAAACTCCGCATTGTTGTCTCCACAAAAACCTTGAGAACTTGATTTCCAACCTCAAAATCATAAGCCTAAACTTGTCAAAACCAAAATCTTCCTTCACAAAACTTGTTCCACTCCTCAATATCTACCAAACTAACCGATTAGAATTTGAACCATCAACTTTTGATACCTTAGAGCCCATTATCAGCTGTTCAAGGAAGGGTTTGGTGTGGGTTTGAAGGCTTGGAAGTGAAGGGAATCAATCTTGGAGCCAAGATCTTGAAAGCTTCAAAGTGTAGGGTTTTCTTTGGCCTTTTTCTTTCCAAATTATTCTGTAAAATTTTTTGGGTTTTATTATGAAATTTATGGTTATATTTGATGATAATATATTGATATTGATGTGTTAATTTTGGTGGAGTGTTTGGATGAGGTTAAATAATGATTTTTGTCAAAATAAGTTTTGGCTAGGCTGCTGAATTTTCGGATTTCAGCAGGACAGGATTTGTTCATGAATTTTCTGGTTCAATTCTAGTCATTTTTATGAGCTATAAAAATTATATGTTGAAGCTAACATCATAAGGAAACTCTGATAATTTTCGTGGTGCATAATAAAGAGTTTTACTGCCTGAGAAAAATCAAGAACCAAGAGTATTATATCTATGCTGAAATCTTGGTATGCTGAGCTGTGACTTTGTATAAATTTTTATTCATAGCAAATGGTGGATTTATCCTTTGAAATTTTTATAGAGTTTTTTAGACATCTTTAAGTATAACTGTGATTTTTATTTTAAGTTGTTTCTATCATTTGCTAAATTTAAAAATTGTGTGAATCCTATTCTAAGCTGTGAAAAGTGGCCTCTGACCACTAAAATTGTAGAATTTATTTGACATGGTTCTAGTATTCTGTTTGCTATGAAATTTTTACAGGGACTTTTAGACACATTGAGGTGTCATAGAGAATTTTTATGGTCAGTGAATTGCCCATTGGATATGTGAATTAAATGTTGTCACCATAATGGTAAATCTGTCAAGAAGCTGGAATGGTGAAGATGTATTAAGTTAATGATAGAAATCTATTTAATCCAAGTTTATATCATATGAATGTATGTTAATTGTTTGAAAGGCTTGTTTATAAAGTATGAATGAGACTCCAATGATACTGAATGCCTATATCGGGATATAAACCTGACTTTGAAATAGAAAGGTCCATGACATGGTTGTATGACAAAAGAGAATATGTGAAATTTAATGGTGCATGTTTTAACATACGAGGAAAATAGAAACAAGGCTTATGTGTGATAGAGAGGGAAGGCAAAAAATAAGAACTTCCAAGAAATTTTATGAGTCGATAGACTTATCGACTAAAATAGAACTGTGTGATTCGTAAATGGAAAAAATGAAGTCTCGATGATCACGAATAGGAATGAGCTCATGTCCTAGCCTATGGTCCTCTCGAGGAGTTATCCACTACATATGTTACCTGATGTGAATCTAAGCCTTCCCTATGTTAATAAAAAGAACTACTACACTAAGTTGAATTCTATGTGATATAAGAGAAACACTTATGATTAATACCATTTTGCATATAATTTTCTTTGACTCATGTATGCTAATATTGATATATGTGATCTAACATGATGTTTTTCTTTATTATTATAAATGCATTTACTTTGCTTATATTCTCACCATATGTATGTGAGGGTTACCCTCATCTGAGGAATTTTATAATATTCTCACCCTATTTGTATATATGTTGTATTGTGCCTCAGTATCTGCAGATGCCTCAATTTGAGGAGAGGCCATCATACCGATGGCCAATGGTTTCACAGAGGAGGACATGAGACTTACGTGGGCTTTTGACTTGTATGTAGTGTAGTATAGTGCCAGGAACTTACCAGCTTGTAGACTAATTGGTGTTAGATGTCTTAGGTCCATTTCTGTGTGTTTAGTATTTTGTTGGACCTTGATATTTGAGCAAGCTTGGTAGATCTTTTGATAGTAGTTCCTGTGTTGTATTATAAGTGAAGTGACTTAACTTCAAATATGGTATGTATTATAGAAAGCGGTATGTAAAGTAATAATATATGTACATTTTATAGTAGTTTTCTTTATAACTCTAGAGTTTGATTTATCTTATTTCATTTCATTTGACTAGTGGATATTATAGAAAGGAAGTGATACTCTTCTAATTACAATGTTAATGCTCGAGTAATACATGGTAGTTAGGAGGGTGTTACACACCGCGGCGAGGGCGCATAGATGGCCGACGAGCCAACCTCGGCTGGACCACCGTCTCCTCACTCCCAGCCCTCATCGGCGGGGGAGCAGGACTGGAGCTCCAACTGTACATGTGTGATGGCGGGTCCTCGGATGGGTCCGTCTCCGAGTACTGGGTACGAGGCACATACTCTGGGTAGTCGCGTACCGTTAATGTCTCGGGCTCCATGCGGAGAATCTACTCATCGCGTGGTCTAGCTCGCTCAAAAATCCCATTATGACGATAAGGAGCAGTTGGGGTAAAATGGTAACTCGGGACTGGGTGCGCGAAGGGTCGTCCCATAAACATGAACACTCTAACTGTGCAGCGACCCTCAAAATGGTATGACCCGAGTGCCGGGTCATGGTGCAGCTCCCATACCGGGGTGTCGATGAAGAGTACGAATGTTACCATCTGAAGATATGACGGAAGAAAAGAGAGAGGGAATGAGAATCTTTCTAAAAGAGTTCTCAGTAAGGTTATCCCTACCTAGGTGACATCGTCACATCCTCAGGAACCTTGGGTTTCTTTCTAAAAAGGTGTGCATGCATATAAATTCCTTTTAAGTTAGTTTTCTAAAGTGGTATTTATCCAAGGTCCGTCATATTTTACAATACGTCTTATAACTAAGCATAAAATATACTAATGATATGAATGCATCATAAAGGTAAGCCAAACAATAGAATAACTAAGAAACATTATAACATTGGCATAAGTATAGTATATGTGACATTGTTAACTTTAACTTTCATCTCATGGGGCCGCCCTAAAACATCTCTAGGTTATGAGCTCATACCTTAACTAGTCGTCACTAGCTCTTACTTATCCTATGATAGGCGTAACATAATCCCGACTTAAAGTACGGGCTAGGGGGCAAATTAAGGATCACCTCTCTTAGGGTCATTTCCTCTTTGAAACACTCTACTAGCAACTAGTGCATCATAGTTTTGTCCACTTTGGCAAGGTCTATGTCAATACCCTCACGGATTTGTTTTCTTGGGGGTGCTCGGCTAAACCGGTGTCACCCAAGAAGGCGTCTCAGTGTTGTGTCACATTTAAGTTCTCATAAAGTGTTAATTCATAGATACATCATTATTCATTACATAAATCTTTTTCATAGCATATACATCATCACATGAAACTTCTTCATATAGTATACATAAAACCATAGCATATACATTATCACATAGTCACACCTTAGACAATCATTCATACAAACTCCCAAGCTTATTATGTTATAAACTTATAGTATGTTATGCTTTGGTTCCTTTGAGTCTTAAACTTGTAAACTGATCATTCTAGTATTATTCTTAACCTCTTACACACCTATAGGTTCACAACTAATAAGTGTTACTAATTCTTATGCTCAAGGACTTATCCAAACAGCACTATGCAGATTTGGACAGCTTATATTTGTGTGATTACGGGGTTCTAGAGATTACGGTTTAGACCCTTAAAGTCCTTAACTCACATTCTAAGTTATCGATCATCAAAACCCAGTCTCTTGGGAACCTATGAGGTTATAACTAAGTATTTCTCACCTCACACTATGGTCAAGAACATCTCTAAACCTCAAGGATGCAGAATTTGAAATCCTAACTTTACGGGTATCTAGAAGTCACAACAATGACCCTTTCTAAGTTTAGTTTGCTCCTAAGGCTTCAAGATTAAGTCCTAAACCAATTATGAGTCATTCCTACACATTTAAACTAATTTAAAACCATGATTATTAAATCTAAACCTTGCTGGACAGAATCCAGAAAATTACATAATTAAAGGATCTAGAATTCTCAAATTAATTCTTTTCTAGTTCCTAACTTATCCTATCTTTCACATATGAGTCTTAACATTATTTTTACTCAAACATAGGCACATTATCATCATCAAAACAGCACATACAGTGGCGGCAAGGACAAAGGAAGAACTGAAAATATACTTCTCCATAAAAGGCATAAAACATAATTTCTAAAGCACATAAAATACTAGTTTTTCTTGGAACTCTTTTTAAACTCTCAAAGCTCATGTATAAACAATTTTAACATCTAAAATCATAAGAATATTTAAGAGGGCAGTGACCAATCCATCTTTGTCTCAAGAGGTTCTAAATTCTCAAAACTTGGTTCTATGCATTCCTTAAACTCACTTAAGCTTGGAAAAATTATAAGACATAGTCTCAAATACTTGGAGACCTCAAGATCTCTTAGGGCCGAAATATGAACCCAAGAAAAACACATATTGTTAGACCTTTGTTGAGACCACAATGGGCAAGTCTTTGAGCTCTAGATTCATTTAGGTGATGACATAAAAATAAACATGCTCATGCACTCATTTTTGGTTCCATTAGAAAGTAAAGTGATAGCACAAAGTAAAAATGAATGCAACTTATTATTATCTTGGTATTAAGTGAGAACTTGAAATATAAACATGATAATGCATAGCTTGAAATATAAACATGATAATGCAAGTTCATTCATTATCTTGGTATTTAGTGATAGCAAGGAAATAAACATGATATGCAAAGCATAAGGTAAAGATGATGCAAGGTTCATTTTATGATTAACTAGAGCTCATTCAAGACTTTAGCAAGATAACAACCCAATACAATATCTCAAAGATCTCAACACAAAAATCGAAAGTCATATAAAAGAGAATGAAAGTGAAACTACATCAAGTTCTTTATTAAATACCCAAAACCCCTATCTAGAGAAAAATCTCTAGAACGTGCCGGCCAACTTTAAGGTTGACAAGGGTAGGCTTGGCCTTTTAGAAATCCTTAGATTAATTTTCTTAAGTTGAAAAACTATGTGAGTTAGATACCATATAGATGAAGTCATAGGAAAAGGAAAACTCAAGCTTTAGAGGTTTATTTGAGATGAACACAATGTCATCATCTAGAAACTCTCATCATCAAGCTATCATGCTCAAAATCAAGGCCTCATGGCTGAAAATGAAAAGAAAGGAAAAACAAAGGAAAGTTCAAAGAGAACCCAAGAGGAAACTAGAGAAAAACACTTTCTTGAGCAAAACAAAAAACAAATCCCTACCTTGTGATTAAGGTAAAAGCTTGGACTTGAAGATGGAAATGAGATGAGCAACACCTCCTAGGATGGTGATGATGATTCGGCCTTGATGAAAGAAAAAAGAAGGAAATGTGTTTCAAGTGATGTTGTGTTTGAGGTGTGGTGTTTGAGAGAAAAAGAAAGACTAGCAAGACAACTCTAGAACTCTAAAGTTAGCAAATGCTTCAAGGTGCAACAAGGCTATCACAAGTATCCTATTTATAGAAAAACAAAACCATGGAGCTCATCAAAGGGAGGGTGCTGGCCGTGTGGTTTGAGGGAGGAAGGAAGAGAAAATATCTCTTACACAAGGTCATTTAAACATGGTTTGAAGTATGGAAGCTATGCTACAAAGTATGGCTTGATGTGAGTTAATTTCCTATCAAATTTTTATGAAATTAGGCTTCTAGAAACTTGTCATGGCTGGAACTTTTCCAGCCTCAAATAAATGGGAAAAATGGGTTGTTTTAATTATTTATTCATGTGGAAATTCATGCTTGATTGAAAGTTATCACAAGGTATAGTGTATGTGCCTTGAGGTATGGCCTTGGAGTGTTGAGAAATTGAAAATGTGATGCATAATGGGGAGAAGGGTACACGGCCAGGTTCAAGACAGCAGAGAGGAGGTGAGTTTTGACCATTTAATTGTGTGTTAATGGTAGGTTTAGATGTGTATTAGCTTAGGTACAAGGTTAGGAATGATTAAGCTTAAGTTTAGGTAACTAAGAATGTGATTTAGGGGGTTTATGACAAGTTTAGGAGTGCTCATACATCATTAGAGAATTTTAAACTCATTTTTGAATAAATAAGGTGTAACACAATTCCATGATTTAAGGAATTGGAAGGAGAAAACACTATTCAAGATTCTATGACCAGGTGTCTTGAAATTAAAATATGATTTTAGGTTGTAATTAAGTACTTTTTGGTTCTAATCAACTTTAATAAATTATTTTGACTCAAGATTAATTAAGAAAATTAATTAACCTTCGATTAGAGCCTAATATTGCTTAGGTTTGTTTAATCACGCGATTAAGCGTAAAAATACGAAACTACGGGCAAAACCATAATTTTGCACTAATTTTTCCCGGGACTTCTAAAATTAAAACTGAGATCATAGAATACATAAAACATCCTTTTAAAACCATCTAGAGAAGTTTCGGGTTCATCCGGCACTTGCAAATGGGTAAAACACCGCAGGGGCGTTTTGGTCATTTTGACTAAAACTTCAAAACGAGATTTTCGATCCTGGGAAGGTACACAAGTTATCTAATCCCCTTCCAACATTGAGTTTGCCCTTCGAGTAGTGCTGAACTGGCTTTCCTCGAATTCCGGGCTGAAAATGACCTCAGGGGCATTTTGGTCATCTTTACTCTAACAGAAAATTCGGGGCGTTACACGAGTACTGCCGAACCGGCTTTCCTTGAATTTCGGGCTGAAAATGATCTCATGGGCATTTTGGTCATTTTCACTCTAACAGAAAAATCGGGGCGTTACAGTATAGGTATGGCACTATACAGTTGAGAAGGGCTTATATGAATTGATTTGTACTACCTATACCAATAAGATGCATCTTTTTTTTGGTAGACTAAACTGAACGAACTCCACAATTAAGCGTGATTAACCTGGGGTAATTTTGGGATAGGTGACCTCGTGGGAAGTTTTCCTAGGAAGCATGCGAGTGAGGACAAAGCATGCTGAAAAGACTCGTGTTGGTTTGTGGGGACAGTCGTCAATCCATAAAGCAGCAAGGGATGTTACATAAAGCAAAAGTCACAGGTATCGAAAACATTGGTAAGGATGATTCTTACCAAATTTCTGATATATTATTTGTGGATGGTCTGGCTCACAATCTTCTAAACATAAGTCAATTTTGTGATCAAGGCTTCAATATTGTCTTCAATGCCCCAAATTGCAAAATAATTAATCCTATCTCAGGAAGAGTCATATTATTTGGAAAAAAGCATGATAACACTTATGTATTGCTATTAGATGATCTTCAAGATCAAGATGTTAAATGTCTAGCCTCTTTCACATATGAAAAATGGTTATGGCATAAGAAGCACGGGCATGCTCACATAAAACTTATCTCTGAGTTATCTCAGAAAGAGCTTGTTAAAAGAATGCCAAAGATCAGGTTTGACAAAGATTTAACTTGTGACTTCTATGAAAAAGGCAAACAAACTAGAGCTTCCTTTCAAAATAAACATGAAATGTCTACCACTTAACCTCTAGAACTGCTTCATGTGGATCTTTTCGGTCCAACTTAAACAGGTAGTCTTGCCAGAAAAAGATATTGTTTAGTGATTGTAGATGATTTCTCAAGGTTTATCTTGGTATTTTTCTTAACTTCCAAGGATGAGGTTTTTGAAAAATTCAAAATATTTGCAAAATGAGTTTGCACTAAAAAGAACTCTCAAATAATCTCTATCAGATCTGATCATAGAGGAGAATTTGAAAATCATATATTCAATGAGTTTTGTGAAAATCATGGCATTCTTCATGAGTTTTCTGCTCCCAGAACTCCCCAACAAAATAGGGTTACTGAAAGGTGTAACACCCTAAGTCTTAACCTAATACTACTAGTATGTAATTAAGTTAATCTTTAGAATATTACCTCTTGGTCTCATTCTTTACTTGAAAATACTTAGCGGAAATATGGGTAAAACTTTTCCTTTTGGAATTAAAACCAAAGTGAGAGCCACACATGATTTTTGAGCGGGAATTCGTACAAGTCATATGAGCAAATCATAATAAAACGCATAAATAACAAATCATAATAAAACACGTAAATAACATGGACACATCAACTGATTATATATAGATAGTGTGCCTACCAAAAGGCAGGACTATTCGGTACAAAAGGAAAACGAAATACAACTGAAATGCAAATACAAGGAAATCATAAAAGCAAGTACAAGGAAACCATGAAAGCAACACCCATACCCGTGTGCACCTAGAGTAGACAACCTCATATACAAAAGAAGGTTTGTCCTCAACTATGTGGCGTGTGTGCACTAGCTACTACCCATCCAATGCTCCTACTCCTGCTGGTCCGAGTACTGAGGAGTGGAATCGATCAACTGGCGGATCTCGGCGGGAGTGGTCATGCGAATCATCAGAGCGTGTCCACCGTGGCGAGGGCGCATGGATGGCCTACGAGCCAACCTAGGCTGAACCACCGTCTCCTCACTCCCGGCTCTCGTCGGTGGGGGAGCGGGGCTAGAGCTCCAACTGTACATATGCGAGGGCGGGTCCTCCGATGGATCCATCTCCGAATACTGAATCCAGGGTACGTACTCTGGGTAGTCACGTACGGCTGATGCCTCGGGCTGCATGCGGAGGATCTGCTCGTCGCGTGGTCTAGCTCGCTCGAAGATCGTGTTATGATGGTAGGGGGCAGTCGGGGTGAAGCGGTAGCTCCGTACTGGGTGCGCGAAGGGTCGTCCCATAAACATAAATACTCTTACAGTGCAGCGACCCTCAAAATGGAATGACCCGAGTGCTGGGTCATGGTGCAGCTCCCACGTCAGGGTATCGATGAAGAGTACGAAGGTTTCCATCTGAAGATGTAACGGAAGAAAAAAGAGAGAGAATGAGAATCTTCTAAAAGAATTCTTAGTAGGGTAATCCCTACCTAAGTGACATCATCACATCCTCAGGTACCTTGGGTTTTATTACTAAAAAGGTGTGCATGCATATAAACTCCTTATAAGTTAGTTTTCCAAAGTATTAATTATCCAAGGTCTGTCATATTTTATAATGTGTCTTGTGACTAAGCATGGAATATACTAATGACATGAATGCATCATAAAGGTAAGCCAATCAATAGAATAACTAAGAAACATTATAACATTAGCATAAGGTGATAGGTATAGCACATGTGACATTTTAAACTTTAACTTTCATCTCATGGGGCCACCCTAAAACATCTCTAGGTTATGAGCTTATACCTTAACTAGTCGTCACTAGCTCTTACTTATCCTATGATAAGCGTAACATAATCCTGACTTAAAGTACGGGCTAGGGGGCAAATTAAGGATCACCTCTTAGGGTCATTTCCTCTTTAAAACGCTCTACTAGCAACTAGTGCATAGTAGTATTGTCCGCTTTGGCAAGCTCTATGTCAATACCCTCACGGATTTGTTTTCTTGGGGGTGCTCGGCTAAACCGGTGTCACCCAAGAAGGCATCTAAGTGTTATGTCACATTTAAGTTCTCATGATTTTCAAAAAGACCTTTCTCTAAGTTCCTCAAATTTGATGGAAATTCGGCAGTATGACGGCTGTAGACTGAATTTCCTCAAATTTGCTTATGCCATGAAAACATATAGGACATACACAAACATTTCTTATGGGGTATAGCATATCATCATGTAAAACTTCTTTATAGCACATATCAACTTATCATAGACAAAACTCATGCATCATATATCATAAATTAAGCATCATAAAAACTCAAGACGTTTTAATGTCTTATGCATTGATCCTTAAAGTCCTTAACTCATGTTCTAAGTTATTAATCATCAACTCTAATCTCTTGGGTACCTATGCGGTTATAACTAAGTATTTCTCTCCTCACACTATGACCAAGAACATCTCTAAACCTCAAGGATGCAGAATTTATAATCCTAACTTTACGGGTGCCTAGGAGTCACAACAGTGACCCTTTCTAAGTCCGGTTTGTTCCTAAGGCTTCAAGATCAAGTCCTAAACCTTTTATAAGTCATTCCTACACATTTAAAATAATTTAAATCCATGATTATCAAATCTAAACCTTGCTGGACAGAATCCAGAAAATTCAATAATTAAGGGATCTAGAACTCTCAAATTAATTCTTTTCTAGTTTCTAACTTATCTTATCTTACACATATGAGTCTTAACATTATTTTTACTCAAACCTAAGCATATTATCATCATTAAAACAGCACCTACAGTGGCAAACAAGTAGCAAGGCAGAACCCGAAACAATCACTCTCCATAAAGGCATAAAACACAATTTCTAAAGCATATAAAATACTAGTTTCTCTTGGAACCTTTTTAAAACTTTCAAAACTCATTTATAAACAATTTGAATATCTAAAATCATAAGAATATTTAAGGGGGCAGTGACCAATTCATCTTTGTCTCAAGAGGTCCTAAATTCTTAAAACTTAGTTCTATGCATTCCTTAAACTCATAAAAGCTTGGAAAAGTTACAAAACATAGTCTTCAATACTTAGAAACATCAAGACCCCTTAGGGCCGAAATATGAACCAAAGGAAATAAATATTTTTAGACCTTTGTTTGAGACAACAATGGGCAAGTCTTTGAGTTCTAGGTTCATTTAGGTGATGACATAAAAATAAACATGCTCATGCACTTATTTTAGGTTCCATTACAAAGTAAAGTGATAGCACAAAGTAAATATGAATGCAACTCATTATTATCTTGATATTAAGTGAGAACTTGAAATATAAACATGATAATGCATAGCTTGAAATATAAACATGATAATGCAAGGTTCACTTATTATCTTGATACTTAGTGATAGCAAGGAAAGTAGACATGATGTGCATAGCATAAAAGTAAACATGATGCAAGGTTCATTTTATGGTTAGCTAGAGCTCATTCAAGACTTTAACAAAGTAACAACCCAACATATATCTCATTACAAAGAGAGCTCTAGAGTTCTTGAACCAAGTTCTCATAGGAACTATGAGGTTCTTGAACAACATCATCAAGCTCAAGTAAACAAACTTCCAAAACAAAACCAAACAAAATGTTAAGGATCAAAATACCACAACCGAAAACCTTACAAAAGAACAAGAAAGTGAAACTAAGCCAAGTTCTTTATTAAATACCCAAAACCCCTATCTAGAGAAAAATCTCTAGAACGTGCCGGCCAACTTTAAGGTTGACAAGGGTAGGCTTGGGCTTTTAGAAATCCTTAGATTAATTTTCTTAAGTTGAAAAACCATGTGAGCTAAGTATAGTATAGATGAAATTAAAGAAAAAGAAAAACTCAACCTCTAGAGGTTCCTTTGAGATGAACATATAGTCATTCTCTAGGAGTCCTCATCATTGAGCTATCATATGCTCCTCAAGGCCTCATGGCCGAAATCACAAGGAAGGAAAAACAAAGAAAGTTCCAAAAGAAAATCCAAGAGAAAGTTAGAAAGAACTCATTTTCAAGAAAACAGAGTTTAGCAAACACCCCTACCTAGAGTGAAGACACAAAGCTTGAACTTTTGAAAAGAAAAACAAGATGATGAGCTCCTCCTTGGTGCTTGATGGTTTCGGCCAAGAGGAAGCAAGAAGGTTTGAGTTGTGTTTCAAGTGAGGTTGTGTTTGAGGTGTGGTGTTTGAGAGGTTTGATGATGGTTCAAGGTTGAGAGATGATGATGAGATGGAGAGAGGATGAAGATGAAGATGAAAAGAAAGGAAGAACTCTCTTGAAACTTGAGAGAAAAAGAAAGAACTAGCAAGACAACTCTAGAATTCTAAACTTAGTGAATGCTTCAAAGTACAACTAAGCTATCACAAGCATCCTATTTATAGAAAAACAAAACAATGAAGCTCACCAAGGGGGGGTGCTGGCCATAGCTATTGGAGGGAAAGGGAGAGGAAAATATCTCTTTGATTGTGTCATAGAAGCATGGTTTAAAGTATGGAAGCTATGCTACAAAGTATGGCTTGATGTGAGTTAATTTCCTATCAATTTTTGATGAAATTAGGCTTCTAAAAAAAATGCATGGCTGGAACTTTTCTAGCCACAAATAAATGGAGAAAATGGGCTAATTTAATTAGTTATTTACTTGGAAAATCAAGCTTGATTGAAAGTTATGACAAGGTATAGTGTATGTGACTTGAGGTATGGCCTTGGAGTGTTGAAAAATTGAACATGTGATGCATATGGGGAGGGAGGAGCTTCGGCCAGAATTTAGACAGCATGTTGGAGGATTTTTCTTCCATGTAATTGGGTGCTACTGATAGGATTAAGTGTAGTTTATTTTAGGTACAAGGTTAGGAGTAATTAAGCTTAAGTTTAGGTAACTAAGTATGTGTATTAGGAATTTTATGACAAGGTTAGGAGTGCTCATACATCATGAAAGAATTTTAAACTCATTTATGAATAAACAATGTATAACACAATTCCATGATTTAAGGAATTGGAAAGAGAAAATACTATTTAAGATTCCATGACTAGGAGTCTTGAAATTAAAATATAATTTTAAGTTGTAATTAAGCACTTTTTGTAACATCCCCTACTGCTTTATGGATTGACAACTGTCCCCACAAACTAACACGGGTCTTTTCAGCATGCTTTGTCCTCACTCACACGCTTCCTAGGAAAACTTCCCAGGAGGTCACCCATCCCAAAATTACCCCAAGTCAAGCACGCTTAACTATGGAGTTCTTTCAGTTTAGGCTACCGAAAAGAAGATGCATCTTGTTAGTATAGGTAGTGCAAATCAATTCATATATGCCCTCCTCAACTGTATAGTCCCATACCTATCTTGAGATCCCTCTCATTCGGGTGTGTAATCGGTTCATTCATGTACCCCTCCGCTTAGAGGACCTTGCGAGGAGCCGCTCCTTGTCCGTGCCCTCTTTTGCACCGGCGATCACTCCTCATCCTCGTCCCCGAGCATTACATACACCCTCCTAACTACCATGTATTACTCGAGCATTAACATTGTAATTAGAAGAGTATCACTTCCTTTCTATAATATCCACTAGTCAAATGAAATGAAATAAGATAAATCAAACTCTAGAATTATAAAGAAAACTACTATAAAATGTACATATATTATTACTTTACATACCGCTTTCTTTAATACATACCATACTTGAAGTTAAGTCACTTAAACATAATTCAACACAGGAACTACTATCAAAAGATCTACCAAGCTTGCTCAAATATCAAGGTCCAACAAAATATTAAACACACAGAAATGGACCTAAGACATCTAACACTAATTAGTCTACACGCTGGTAAGTTCCTGGCACTATACTACACTACATACAAGTCAAAAGCCCCACGTAAGTCTCATGTCCTCCTCACAAACCATTGGCCATCGGTGATGATGGCCTCCTCACCCAGAGGCATCTGCAGTGAGCACAATACAGCATATAAATAGGGGTGAGAATATTATAAAATTCTCGAGGGTAACCTTACATACAGACATTGAATAAACAGTGATAAATGCATTTATAATAATAAAGAAAAACATCATGTTAGATCACATATACCAATATTAGCATCCATGAGTCAAAGAAAATTATATGCAAAATGGTATTAATCATAAGTGTTTCTCTTATATCACATGGAATGCAAATTAGTGTAGTAGTTCTTTTTATTAACATAGGGAAGGCTTAGATTCACATCAGGTAACATATGTAGTGGATAACTCCTCAGAGGACCATAGACTGCTAGGACATGAGCTCATTCCTATTCGTGATAATCAGACTTCATTTTTTTCCATTTCTGAATCACACACAGTTCTATTTCCTAGTCGATAAGTCTACCGACTCATAAAATTTCTTGGGAAGTTCTTATTTTTGCCTTCCCTCTCTATCACACATAAGCCTTGTTTCTATTTTCCCCGTATGTTAAAACATGCACCATTAAATTTCACATATTCTCTTTTGTCATACAACCATGTCATGGACCTTTCTACTTCAAAGTCAGTTTATATCCCATATAGGCATTCAGTATCATTGGAGTCTCATTCATACTTTATAAACAAGCCTTTCAAACAATTAACATACATTCATATGAGATAAACTTGGATTAAATAGATTTCTATCATTAACTTAATACATCTTCACCATTCCAGCTTCTTGACAGATTTACCATTATGGTGACAACATTTAATTCACATATCCAATGGGCAATTTACTGGCCATAAAAATTCTCTATGACACCTCAATGTGTCTAAAAGTCCCTGTAAAATTTCATAGCAAACAGAATACTGAAACCATGTCAAATAAATTCTACAATTTTAGTGGTCAGAGCCACTTCTTCACAGCTCAGAATAGGATTCACACAATTTTTAACTTTAGCAAATGATAGAAACAACTCAAAATAAAAATCACATTTATACTTAAAGATGTCTAAAAAACTCTATAAAAATTTCAAAGGATAAATCCACCATTTGCTATGAATAAAAATTTATACAAAGTCACAGCTCCAGTACCAAGATTTCAGCCAGCATAGATATACTCTTGGTTCTTGATTTTTCTCAGGCAGTAAAACTCTTTATTATGCACCACGAAAATTATCAGTGTTTCCTTATGATGTTAGCTTCAACATATAATTTTTATAGCTCATAAAAATGACTAGAATTGAACCAGAAAATTCATGAACAAATCCTGTTCTGCTGAAATCCGAAAATTCAGCAGCCTAGCCAAAACTTATTTTGACAAAAATAATTATTTAACCTCATCCAAACACTCCACCAAAATTAACATCAATATCAATATATTATCATCAAATATAACCATAAATTTCGGAATAAAACCCAAAAAATTTTACAGAATAATTTGGAAAGAAAAAGGCCAAAGAAAACCCTACACTTTGAAGCTTTCAAGATCTTGGCTCCAAGATTGATTCCCTTCACTTCCAAGCCTTCAAACCCACACCAAACCCTTCCTTGAACAGTTGATAATGGGCTCTTAAGGTATCAAAAGTTGATGGATTCAAATTCTAATCGGTTAGTTTGGTAGATATTGAGGAGTGGAACAAGTTTTGTGAAGGAAGATTTTGGTTTTGACAAATTTAGGCTTATGATTTTGAGGTTGGAAATCAAGTTCTCAAGGTTTTTGTGGAGGCAACAATGGAGTTTCTGCACTTATGATTGTTGGCCAAGAATGAAGATGATAATTATGAGGATTTTGATTTTATTTATATTAAGATAATGTATATAATTTAGCAATTATGAATTATCTTCTTTGTAATTTTGTAGCATTCTCATTGGCTCTTGAAAAAGGAAAGGATATGTATTGCTCTAGACCGTACACTTGTCACCCCTAGGTGGCAAGCTTGCCTTCGTAGCTTCATCCGGTATAAAAACTACACACCGTAATTTTACTAAACGGGTAAAACAGTGTACCCGGGTAATCCACTATTGCTTGAAAATTAATTCTAAGTATAAAATATTTATTCCTACCTATTTCTAACCTTAATCCTATAATTTTCAAATTTCGGGCACCTTCAGGTCTTGAATATAAGGTTTCAGCTGTTCCGGTGGGTCTACGGGGCCTGCAAAATACTATTCACATTTTTTTTTTTACGTTCGTTACATTGTTCTCATCATTTTTGTGTACACCAAAATTTGATATTCTTACTACTAAAGCCTCAGTTATTTTCTGAAAAAAATTAGGATGTTACACTTTTAGGTTCTAATCAACTTTAATAAATTATTTTGACTCAAGATTAATTAAGGAAATTAATTAACCTTCGATTAGAGCCTAATATTGCTTAGGTTTGCTTAATCACGCGATTAAGCGTAAAAACATGAAACTAGGGGCAAAATCGTAATTTTGCACTAATTTTGCCTGGGACCTCCGGGACCAAAACTAAAGTCATAGTCTATATAAAAACGCCTTTTAAAATCATCTGGAGAAGTTTCGGTTCATCCGGCACTTGAAAACGGCTAAAACACCGCAGAGGCATTTTGGTCATTTTGACCCGAAAACTCGGAAAACGAGATTTTCGATCCCGGGAAGGTACACGAGTCATCTAATCCCCTTCCAACATTGAGTTTGCCCTTCGAGTACTGCCAAACCGGCTTTCCTCGAATTCCGGGCTGAAAATGACCTCAGAGGCATTTTAGTCATTTCCACTCTTAATAGAAAAATCGGGGCGTTACAAAAGGAAGAATAGAAGCTTACAAGAAATGGCTGCAACACTCATTTTAGAGAGTGGTTTATCAAAAGGTTTTTGGGCAGAAGCTATTAATACCTCATGTTACTTTCAAAACCAAATCTTTCTTAGACTAATTCTTAAGAAAACCCCCTATGAGCTATGGAAAGGTAGAAAACCCAACATACCATACTTCTATATATTTGGTTCATCATGTTTTATACTTAACAACAGTGACAAATTTGCAAAGTTTGGTTTGAAATCTGATGATGGTGTTTTACTAGGATATTCTTCTGTCTCTAAAGCTTTTAGGATATATAACAAAAGAACTAAATACGTGGAAGAAACAATTCATATCAAATTCAAAGAGTTTAGGAAAGATTTTGAAGATAATGCAGATGTCTTGGAAGAAGCTCTAGAGAGACTAGATCTCAGAGAAAACTTAGAAACCAAAATGATCAAATCATCAAAAAGCAAACTCCAGGATTTGCATTCTTCATAAAGTATGATAAATTCATCAAGGACATCATAAGGAAATGAGGAATGAGAGGAAGAATAGCCTGACGATGAAAAGGAAACTGAGGAAAGCTATAAACATAGGGATTACAAAGGAGTCTCTGATATTCAAACATCTCACAAAACAATGTTATAGGAGATATTTCTAAAGGAGTGAAGACTCGATCCTCCTTAAGGAATACCTCAAATTATGCCCTAATCTCCACTATTGAACCTTCATGCATTGAAGAAGCATTAAATGACAAAGGATGGGTGGAGTTTATGCAGGAAAAGCTAGATCAATTCAAGAAAAAAAAAGTCTGGACTTTCGTGGAAAAACCTAGTGAAAAGACCATCATCGGGACCAAATAGGTGTTTAGAAACAATTTGGATGAAGCAGGAAAAGTAATCAGAAACAAAGCGAGACTGGTTATACAAGGCTACAATCAACAACAAGGAATTGATTATGATGAAACCTTTATACCAGTTGCTAGATTAGAAGCCATAAGAATGTTGCTTGCCTTCGTTGCTTAGAAAGGATTCACTCTCTACCAAATGGATGTCAAGTCTGCCTTTCCAAATGGATTCCTCTCTAAAGAAGTGTTTGTGAAGCAACCTCCGAGTTTTGAGAGCGATGATCATCCAAATCACGTCTATAAACTATCAAAAGCTCTCTACGGTTCAAAACAAGCCCCTCGAGCCTAGTATGAAAGATTAAGCAGCTTTTAATTACAAAATGGGTTCAAAAGAGGAAATGTCGACACAACCTTATTCACTCTTAATTCAAAAAATCATTTTTTGATAGTACAAATATATGTTGATGACATTATATTTGGGGCATCTGATCTTTCTTTATGTGAAAATTTTTCAAAGTTAATGCAAAGTGAGTTTGAGATGAGTATGATGGGAGAACTAAAATTTTTTCTCGGTTTACAAATAAAACAACAAAAGGATGGAACTTTGATCCGTCAAGAAAAATATGCTAAGGAGCTTTTGAAAAGATTTCATATGGATCAAGCAAAACCAATAAGTACTCCTATGCATCCATCTTAAATCATTAATGCAGATCAAGATGATGAAAAAGTATTAGAGAGTAACTATAGATGAATAATATGATCACTATTATATCTTATAGCTAGTAGACCAGATATCTAATTAAATGTAGGGATATGTGTTAGATTTCAATCAAATTCAAAACAATCCCACTTAAATGTTGTCAAAAGAATCTTCAGATATTTATCAGGCATACTAATCTTGGACTACGATATGAGAAAGGTACATCATGTAAGATTGCAGGTTATTGCAATGCTGACTTTGTTATAGACAGAGTAGAAAGAAAAAGTACCAGCAGTTGTTGCTGCTTCTTTGGGAATAATCTGATCACATGGTCTTGTAAAAAGCAGAATACCATTGCTCTTTCTACTGCTAAAGCAAAATATGTAGTAGTGGCAAACTATTGTACACAAATGCTTTGGATCATAAATCAGCTAGAAGACTATCATCTAAGGTACTCCAAAATTCCAATCTTTAGTGATAACACCAGCGCAATAAATCTGGCTAAAAATCCTATTCAACACTCCCGATCAAAGTACATTGACATCAAACATCACCTTATTAGAGACCATGTTTAGGAAGGAGATATTGAGCTAATATTTATAAATACTGAAAGTCAAGTATCCAACACTTTCACAAAACCTTTAGCTGAAGATTGTTTCTGCACTCTAAAAAATCTGGTAAATTTAAATAGTACTTTTGCGGACCCCATAGGCCCGCTTGGACAACCAAAACCCTAGAATTTGGGCTCAAAGATGCCCAAAATTGAGAAATAGAAGGATAAGGTTACAAATAGTTAGAAATAAAAATTTTATGCTAGAATTAATTTTCGGGCAATTTCTGATTACTCAGGTATAGTGTTTCACCCGTTCGGAGAAATTTCGGTGTGTGACTTTTAATACCGAAAGCTAGTTAATCTCTACAAAATAATGAAGTTTATCCATTTGAATGCCAAATGAATGGCTAGGATTTCATCTTGGATGAAAGATCAAATCCTAGCCATTGATATAAATTTCATTTAATGAAATGAAATTTTGCTTTATGACTAACCAATAGTATCACACCTTATTAGATAAATATAACTCACCTAACCCCATTAATTCATTTTCTTCATCCTTGGCCAGTGAAATGAGTGCAAAGAACTTCATTTTCTTCCTCACAAAACCTTGATTTCCAACCTCAAAATCTTGGTCCTAAGCTTATTAAATCCATAAGCTCTCTTCACTAAAATTGTTCTACACACTAACCTCTAGAATTCTAACTGATTAAAATTCCCAAACCTCATCTTATTTACCCCACTCATCACTGATTAGAGGAGGGCTTGGGTGTATCTTGAGAGTTGTGGAGTGAAGAGCATCACTTGGGAGCATCCTAGAGACCAAGGTACCTTTAGCTTCCAAGAGTAGGGTTTTATTGAGTCTTTTCTTGTCAAATTTATACTTCTCATCTCTGACTTTTTCTGCCCGAAAGTTTTAGTTATTTTGGTTAATGATATATGGTTGTTTATGTATAAATTTTGGTGGAGGGTTTGGATGAGGTTAGAGTAATTATTTTATCCAGTGAAGTTTTAGATAATGTGCTAGATTTTCGGTTTTGCTTAAAACAGTAAAATCTCATGAATTTTTAGACATATTTGTGGTTATTATCATGGTTTAGAAAATTAAATGTTGGACCTAATATCTTGAACTATCTACACGAATTTTCTTGAGCATTGGTTTCAAGAAATACTGCTTTAAAAAATCAGAGGCCAAAATGATGCTCATGCTGCCTAGATTTCTGAAACTGAAGCTGTAAAATTGTATGATTTTATTGTCATAGTAGCTGATCGAACTTTCCTTTCAAATTTTTACAGGGAGTTAATGACATCTTGAATTGTAACTGTAATTTTTATTCTGGGTCAATTCCATCATTTGCTAAATTTAAAAATTGTGAGAATCTTGTTCTAGGCAGTGAAAAAGTGTTCTCTAACCATCAAACTTGTAAAATTTAGTGACATGAGTACAGAATTCTAACTATCATGTAAATTTCACAAGGTCTTTTAGACATATGAAGGTGTCGCAGGGAATTTTTGTGGCTCTTGAATTGGTCATTTGGCATGGAAACTAATTATGAATTCTAGAGTGGTAAATCTGCCTTGTTGCTGGAAATGATAAAGATATTTTAAACTAATGATAGAATGGCATTGAATTAAATCATATATCATGTGAATGCATGCTAATTATTCTAAAGAAATGTTGAGGAGATATGGATGAGACTCTGACATAATTATATGCCTATATGTGATATAAGTAGGCCTTTGAAAAGATAATTACATCATATGGATATTATGATGATAAAAGAGAATATGTGAAGTTTAACGGTGCATGTTTTAACATACATGGAAAATAGAGACAAGGCTTATGTGGGTTAGAAAGGGAAAATAAAAACAAGAACTTCCCAAGAAATTTTGTGAGTCGGTAAATGTATCAGCTAAGAGATAGAACTGTGTGTGATTCAAAAATGGAAAAAAATGAAGGCCGATGATCGCGACTAGGAATGAGCTCATGTCCTAGCAGTCTATGGTCCTCTGTGGAGTTATCCACTACAGATGTTACCTGATGTGAAACTAAGCATTCCCTATGTTAATGAAAAGAAACAACTGTACTGAATTGAATTCCAGGGATTAAAAGAGAAAAATAGATTATTACTACCATTTTGTCTTTATATTTTCTTGAATTGTGTACATTAATATTTATACATATGATTTAGCATGATGATTTCTATATGAACGAATTACTTGTTATATTCTGTTCACATTTAAAGGAATACCCTATTGAGAATTTTATAATATTCTCACCCTGGGGCTATATTTATTTTGTGTTATTCAGATCCAATAGATGTTGTCACTAGTGTTTTACCTTGACTCGCCACAATGGGTGTGCCACTATGATCCTGCCTTAGACTCTCTATATGCTGTCAGTTACTCACAAGTTCGTGTTTATGTGTTTTTTGCCCGTTCTTTTAATACTTCTGTATTCACCACTGACTTTGATCCTGCTTTTCCGTATGATGGTGTTCCTCTCCACATGGCACACCCAGTGATATTTGATATTCCGCACGCACTACCAGCACCCCCTCCAACAGATGTTCCCGTTTCATCCTTGTCTTCAGACTTAGACCCACTGAGGGTCCTGAGGCGGAGGTGAGGCCATCATCCCGATGGCCAATGGTTTCATTCAGTAGGACGTGGGACCTTCAGGGAGTCTTGATGTGTATATAGTTGTAGTTTAGTATTAGATATCCACCCTGCCTGTAGATTGACTTTGTTAGATATTTTTGGGGTCCATTTCTGTGAATATGAGATTTTGTTGGGCCCTGATACTTGAGTAGGTTAGATTAGATATAGAAGATGTCTTCTTTTGTACTGAGTTCCTAAAAAGTTTAGTGGTTGACAATTTAATTCTAATGTACTATACATAGTGCTAACTCGTATGATGTATATATATAAATCTATAAGTTGTTGTGATCCATGAGCTCATTTTATTATTATCTTTTCATTTCTCCCGACTAATATAAAGTATAAAATAAGAGTAACACTATTCTAATTACTGTATAAACACTCGAGTAATATATGGTAGTTAGGTGGGTGCTACAGAATCAGTATAAAACTCCTTATTCAATATCTCCTCATCCTTTACTTCTTTATTTTCAGCATTTGACTCTACATAAATACTTTGATCATTATCTATTATTTTTAGTCTATTTACTCAAACTGCTTAATTCAGAAAGTTACTTTCTAAATAATCTATCCTATTTTTCACTACACTTCAAACTCAGTGCTTGATAGATTTTTGCTATAGAATTTCAATTTTGAAAGTTTGCAAAAGGTAGCGCAATTCAACCCCCCTTCTCATGCATTTTCCCACCAACAAGTAGCATCAAAGCTTAGCCTCTAAAGGGTTAAACATTCTAATGACTGTAGAGGAAAAAAGTTCCAAAGATAAATGGCACAAAGAGTTCATATAGTAGAAAGGCACTCGATCAATAGACCACCATTCTTCGATGGTGGAGACTATTCCTATTGGAAAGATCGCATGGAGTTGTTCATAAAAGATACAAGTCTTGACTTGTGGGAAATAATTTAAGAAGGCAATTACATTCCAACTGAAGAGGTCCCCGCAATAGATGGTGCACCCTCCACATCAAAAGAAGTCCTTTGAAGTAGATGGACAGAGCAACATAAAGCCAAAATTCAATTAAACTCCAAAGCTAAGTATATGCTCGCCTATGCACTAACTACAGCTGAATATGATAAAATTATTGTTCATGACACAGCGAAAGAAATATGGGATAGATTGCTCATGCTGTATGAAGGAATTGATCAAGTCAAGCAACCAAAGATCAGTATGCTGGTCCACCAGTATGAAATGTTTAAAATGACTGATCAAGAAAGCATTGATGATATAACCACAAGATTTATGTATATCATAAATCAACTGAAAGGTCTTGGCAAAAGGTATTCTAACTCCAAGCTTGTTAGAAAAATCTTAAGAAGTCTCCCTGCGAAATGGCTGCCAAAAATAACAGTCATTACTAAAGCCAAAGACCTTCAAACTCTAGGTTTGGATGCACTTATTGGATCTCTCAAAACTCATGAGGTGGTGTTGGTAGAAATGCATGGTGAATCCATGAGAAAAAACAAGTCCATTGCCCTGAAATCTTTTCATCTTAAGTCAAGCGAAGGGAAGGCAATGAAAATCACTAAAACCTTTGATGAAGAGGACAAGTCTGATGATGACACTAAAGATGATGATGGAGATGAGAGCTACATGCTAGTAACAAAGATGTCAAGAGCCTGGAAAGGTAAGTTCAACAGAAAAAAAAGACATAAAAAGGGACAAGCAAGGCGAAATAAATCCAGATAACATTATTTGCTTTAACTGTGGAGGAAAAAGGTCATTTCAAACCTGAATGTCCCAAACTAAAAGGTCCACAAAAGAAGCTCTTGAACAAGACAAAGGGAATGCTGGCAACATGGTGTGACTCTAGTAAAGAAAAGGAGTGAACAGAAAGCCTAGAAGGACAAGAAAATGTAGCCAACCTATGCTTCATGGCCAACTATAACTTAGAGGATGAATCTGAGGTAAATAACTCTAACCAAAATTTATCCTATGATGAATTAATAGTTTTATATGAAGAACTACTTAAGAATACTCAAACCATTTCCTCTCATTATCTAAATCTAAAGAAAAGCATCAAAAAGTTGTTTTAGAACTTTAATTGGTCAAAATGATAGTTAAAAATCAGATATGTGAAAAGAAGGAATTACAAAAGCAAAACAATGAACTCAACACCTTAAGAATCAAGGTATCAAAAGATAATGAGGAAAATCAGAAAATTATGTTTGCACTGGAGAAAGCGGTTAAACTTGTAAAGTCTGATCTAAAAAAATGGTAAATAGCTCAAAAAATCTTGAACTGATACTTAGAAGATAAAGGCCATACTTTAAAAAAACTAGGTTAGGATATAAAGAAATGGAAAAAGGAAAAGGAAATGAAATTCAACTAAATAAAAGAAGGAAAAAAGTCTCCTACACTGTCTGTTATAAGAAGGGAGATCCTCCTAACAAATGCTTCATGAAAACGAAGTCTGTTAAAAGAATTGGAAAACCTTTTTCTTTATGATACTAACTCAAAAGGAGCCAAGAAATTCTGGGTACCTAAATTGAAAAATGTGTTTATTGCAGGTGTACTCTAGAACACATATAGAATCTGACAACAAGTGGTATGTGGATAGTGGTTGTTCTAGACACATGTCCGGATCTAGAAAATGGTTAAAAAATCTCAAACAAAAGAATTCCAAATCAGTAAAATTCACTGATGGAGGAAAAGCAAAAGTCACAGGTATTGAAAACATTGGTAACGATGATTCTCACCAATTTTGTGATCGAGACTTTAATGTTATTTTTAATGCTCATAATTGCAAAATAGTTAGTCTTATCTTAGGATGAGTTATATTTGTAACACCCTAAAAATTATATAAAAATTAATTAGAGTTTTTCTAGTCATAATTTCAAAAATCCAACAAACATAGCAATGATCAGGACGATCCAACAGATCTGTAAAAAAAATGTGAATAGTAACCTAGTAGGCCCCACTGGCCTGCTAGGACAATTGAAACCCTAGAATTGGGGCCCAGAGATGCCCGAAAGTTAGAAATTATTAGAACAAGATTAGAAATGGGTAGGAATAAATATTTGATACCTAGAATCAAATTTCGAGTAATATTTGATTACCTGGGTACACTGTTTTACCAGTTCGTAAAATTTCGATGTGCGATTTCTAACACCGAAAGATAGTTTAATCTTATAAAAGGGATAATGTTTATCCTTTATATATCAAGTGTAAGGCTAAGATTTAATCTTGAATTACAAGATCAAATCCTAGCCATTTATCTTGCTTTCCTGTAGGAATCTAGATTTTATATTAAATAAACATTAACCTAACCTATAATCATTAAAAAGCCACAAAACTTGTCTTGGAAGCTCTATCATTCTCAGCCATGACCAGAGTTCCCTTATTCCTCCATTGTTTTCTTCTCAAACAAAGATTTATGTCCCCAAAATCCATAACTAAGATTACCATAACCTTAAACTTCCTTCACGAAACTTCAACAACTCATCAAACCCTACAAATCTAACCGATTAGAATTTTAATCCATCACTATTTTTCCACTATAAGCCATCATACATCACTATTCCATGGAGGTTTAGGTTCTGTTTGGGAGGTCTTAAACTAAAGGGAATCTATCTTGAGCCACTCTTGGAGCCAAGATCACTAAAGCCATCAAAATAGGGCTTTATTCGTCTACTTTTCTTTCAAATTTTTCCTTGAGATTGGTTGAATGATTGAGTCCAAAATTTTTGGATTTATTTCATGATTATACAAGAATATTTATATGTTAATTATCGTAGAGGATTTTGATGAAATTAGATAAGCTATTTTCTTAAAACATGTTCTGACCTTGTTGTTGGAAATCCCATTTTTAAGTAAGCAGCTGAAAAACTTTGATTTTTCTCACTAATTTAGAAACATGATTATGAGCTAAACATTTTATATGATGAAGCTAACATATGGAATAGGTTCCAATAATTTTCTTAGCTCATCTTAAGCACTTTTGCTATTTTAAAAAAATTGAAAACCGTGAGGGCCAAGGTTTCTACCTGTATAGTCCAGTTTTGTAGCACTGAAATTGTATAATTTTGTTACCCTAGTAAATGATCGAATTTTGAGCTGAAATTTTTACAGGAGGTTGAGGACATCTTGAAGTTGATCCTTAAATTTTTGTATGAAGTTTTTAATGATTATAGGATAGGTTAATGTTTATTTAATATAAAATCTAGATTTTTCCTACAAGAAAGCAAGATAAATGGCTAGGATTTGATCTTGTAATCCAAGATTAAATCTTAGCCTTACACTTGACATATGAAGGATAGACATTATCCCTTTTATAAGATTAAACTGTCTTTCAGTGTTAGAAATCGCACGTCAAAATTTTATGAACTGGTAAAACAGTGTACCCAGGTAATCAAATATTACTCAAAAATTGATTCTAGGTATCAAATATTTGTTCCTACCTATTTCTAATCTTGTTCTTATAATTTTTAACTTTCATGCATTTTTGGGCCCCAATTCTAGAGTTTCGGCTATCCTAGCAGGGCCGTAGGGCCCACTAGGTTAGTATTCACATTTTTTTTAGAGATCCGTTGGATCGTCCTGATCATTGCTATGTCTATTGGATTTTTGAAATTATGACTACAAAATCTCAAATTAATTTTTATATAATTTTTAGGGTGTTACATTACCACCCACCTTATAAAGAATTCTGCCTTCAAAATTCATTTGGAATCGATTTTCAAAAGATAATTTTCAGATATCAAACAAACAATTCACACCCAATTCAAGTCAAATCCTAAATGTTCCTACCTTAGATCGAATTCTTAGGTGGTGATGTCCCTTCAGCACTTATGGTGAAAACCCTACTATGTTGTTGGGGTTTTGTAGTTGGCTTTGAATTCCTATTTGGGCACTCCCTCATTATATGTCCTGGCTTTTCACAGCGATAGCATACGTTCTGTCTAGCCGAGCAAGGTCTACCCCCATGGTTCTTCCCACATTTTGGACAATCTTGGCTCGTGGTTGACTGTTGTTGTTGTTTATCTGCATGTAGATGGGGTTGGAATGGCTTCCTTTGGGGCGGGGCCTCCTCATAGTCTTGGTCTTCAAGTGCCAGTTGTAACATCCTAATTTTTAACCTAATACTCCTAGAACATATTTAGGTTAACCATTAGTCTATTACTCTTTAGTTTCATTCTTTTTTTAAATTAGTTAGTAGAAACTACGGGTAAATTTTTGTTTCAAACATAAAGTAAGAGTCGCGCATATTATAAACGAGCGTTATCATAAAGCGTGATATATACAAAAGAAAACACAAGATAAGAACATCAAATATCTTCATAACATTTAGCAAATCATGCACACAATGATAATACTATATTAATATATAAACTGCCCACCTATGAAAAGCGGGGTGAGCTCGATACGACACAAAGATGCAAATACAACATAAAAGCAAATACAACTGAAAATGGAAATGCAAGGAAAGCGTAAAGGAAAACACCCCTACCCTAGTGCACCTAAGATGGATAACCTCTATAACAAAAGAAGGTTTATCCTAAGCTATGCGTGGTGTGTGCACTAACTCTCCCCAAGAACCTCTACTGCTGTGATCCCGGAAAGGGTGGGACATAACCGATCCACTGACGCAACTCGGTAGGAGTGGGCATGGGTTGTGGCTAGGTGTATGCTCCACGACGGGGGCACATAGCTGGCCTCCAGGCCAACCTCAGCTGAGTCATAGTCTCCTCACTCCCATCTCTCATGAACATGGGAGTGGAGGTAGAGCTCTCATTGTACAAGTGGGTTGGTGGGTCCTCTGAGGGGTCCACCTCTGAAGACTGTGAACAAGGCACGTAGTCGAGGAAGTCATGCACGGCCGATGAAGTCATATGTGTACGAAGGATTTTCTCATTGCGCGTCTGGGCACACTCAAAAACCATGTCGTCGCCATAGGGGGACGTAAGGGAGAATCGGTAGATGGGTATTGGGTGTGGGAAACGACATCCTACGAACATGAACACTCTAACAGTGCAACGTCCCTCAAAATGGTATGACCAATGATCGAGGTCATAGTGAACCTCCCATGTGGGGGTCTTGACGAACAGCACGAAGGTTGCTATCCTAATCTAAAGATGTGACGGGAGAAAAAGAAAGGGAGTGAGAATCTTACTAAAGAATCTCAATAGGAAACCTCTTATCTAAGTGACATCGTCAACATCCTCAGGAACCTTGGGTTTGTTATAAAAAGGTGAGCATGCATAAAGTTCCTTATTAGATTTATAAACATAATTATCCAAGGTTCGTTCATTTTAGAATGAACCTTAATGATATGTATAAAACATAGTAAAGCATGAATGCATGAAAATATATTATGCAAGTAAATCAATAAAACACAACATCAAGAAACATATAAGTGGCATGTAACATCCTAATTCTTAACCTAATACTCCTAGAACGTATTTCGGTTAATCATTTGTTTATTACTTTTTAGTTTCATTCTTTTCAAAATACTTAGTGGAAAATACGAATAAATTTTTCTTTTTGAGACTTAAAAACAAAACATGAGCCGCGTGCTAAAATAAGATCTAACGATTATCACAAACATAACATGAGAAATAAGGAAAGCATTTTATTACTAACCACAAAATACAAGTGTTACACATATTAATGCAACATAGTCATATCTTCATAAGTACATCTATTACTATTATCATAGTTCCATAGCCACATCAAAAGAAATACACATATGTAAACCTAAAGAGACAGCTACGCGCTTCAGTTGCATCCCGCTAATTCGACTCGTAGCATATGCCCTATGCCCATGCCTTAGTAGAAGTCACGAACCACGTCACTATCTTCGTCTGGAGACGACACGGAAGAAAAGAGAGAGAGAGGGATGAGAAACTCATTCAAGATTCTCAGTAAGGATTTCCGACTCTAACATATATGTCATCGTCATTGTCCCTAGCTACTTCAGTTTTAATTACGAAAAGGTGTTTAAGCATAAGGATTGGTTTTAAACTTCTCAAATCTATTTATTCAAAATGGGTGTCTTTTACTATGAGTCTTAATAACATGAATGCAACAGATATTGGATGAATGCATGACAATGCATTATGCGAGCAATTCCATATAACATAACATCAAGTAATCATATAAGTGGCATAAAGAGCACAAAACTTTCATATAACTTTTTCTCATACTTGAACTCTTATATTCTTTTTCTCAAAGACCATCTTCTTATCATAGCTACCAAAATCCAACCATACACACCTTGCCCCGGTGATATTTATCATAGCCACCAAATTCCCTCTCACCATATCGCCTAGGAATGAGCTCAAACCTAACTAGTCGTCACTAGAGTTCATATAGGGTAAAAGAAGGGGTAACATGTCATTTGACTCATTCTAGATAAGTATAAATAAATCCCGACTCCCAGAGTGCGGGTTAAGGATCACCTAAAGACATCCCAGCTCTCGGAGCGCGGGTCAAGGTTATTTCCTTCTTTGAAACGTATCTACGGCACCTAGTGCACAGTAAATTTGTCTGCTCGGCCAAACCAGTGTCACCCACGACTTCATCCCGTATACATTTCAAAAACATTCTCAAGTGTTGATTTGACAAAAATTTGGCAGCATAACAGCTGTGTATCGAATTCCCTTCAAATCTACTTTATGCCACAATAACTCATGATACATGTACTATTACATTCAATCTTTATCATCATAGTAGACTTGAATTCACATAATCATACTCATCAAAGCATATGCATCATCACCACATACTTGAAATAATAAACTCAAAGCATCAAGGTCTCTTAATGTTTTATGCTTTGACACATAGGGCCTTTAAATTTGAAATCTAAGTTCTCCATCATCACAACTTAACCTCTCGGGTACCTATAGGTTCATAACTAAGTAGACCTCACTCCATTCTATGATCATAACTAACTCTAAACCTCAAGAAGGCAGAATCCCTATTTTACTAATTATGGGTACCTAGGAGTCACTTTTTTACCCTTTCTAAGTTCAGTCTTTTCCTAAAGTGCTAGGATCAAGTCCTAAACCAATTATGAGTAATTCCTACACATTTAAACTAATTATAAACCATTAATTCTAATTTTTATCCTTGCTGGAAAGAACCCAAAAAATTCTTATTGCTAAGGGATCTAGAGCATTCTTTTTAATTCTTTTCTAGTTACTAACTTATCTTAGCTTTTTAATTTCAGCATCAAATATTCATGAAAACACACATGCTAACACAATTAAATCATCATTAAACAATGAGCAACCAAGCAAGGTAGAACTATGGCTTAAAACATCATATCATGCATAAACTTTTATTTCTAAAACACATAAGTTGCTAGTTTCTCTTGGAACCTTTTTAGGACACCATAAACTCATTTGAGAACAAATTATTTTATCAAAACCATCATGAAACACATAAGGGGCAGTGACTATTTCAAAATAAACTTAAAAGAGATCTAAATCATAAAACTATGTTTAGAACATTTCTTGAGGTCCTTTAAGCTTAGGAAGATCATGAAACAAGAGTTTTAGCATTTGTGACTAAATGAATCTTAATTTAAGATTCAACATTATCACAAGGCCGAAATCAAGTGAGTAAACACATGTATTGCCAAGCTTTGTTTGAGATAATAATGAGCAAGTCTTTGAGCTCTAAATTTCTTAAGTGATAACATAAACATAAATATGTAATGCACCTTGTTTTACTTTCTATTAGGAGGTGAGAGCATAAAATAAATATGCTATGCAAGTCCATTATTACCTTAGAGATTTAGTGAGAACATAAACATAAACATGAAGATGCAGGTTCATTCTTTTATCTTGAGAGTTTAGTGATGACATAAAGATAAATATGGATGCAAGTTCCTTTTATCTCAACTTAGAGCTCATGCAAGACTTTTAGAGAAACATAGTCTTAACCCAACATTTATCTCCGACAAACAAAGTAAGCTTTAGAGTTCTTATACTAAGGTTACAAAGAAACCTTATGGTTTGAACATCATCATCAAGCTCAAAGGAAATGAACAAAGAACTCAAAATAAACAACAACATTGATTGAAACCAAGTAAAGGAGACTACTTTGTATTTTTAGCAAACTTTTTAAAAGGAAAAAGATAAAGGGAATGAAAACTGAAACCATGGGGGGAAAAAATAAAGAAAGGAAAAACCGAAACCATGGTTCAAAGAAAACCAAAAATGATGTAGAATCAAAACCAAGCTTCAAGTTTTAGAGGTTTCTCAAATGTAAATCTCAATATCATTATTTTGAAAACTCATCATCAAGCTCAAGTTTTTCTTTTGAAAACCAAGTTTCAAAATAAAAATAAAACCAAAAGGAAAAGAGCTTGATCCAAGAGAAAAACCAACACTTTTTCATCTCAAACATCAAAAACAAAAGAAAAGCTTTTCGAAACAAGAACCTCTACCAAGTGTGAAAATGAAAGCTTGGTCCTTTGAAGTGAGAATGAGATGAAAAGCTCCTCCCAAGGTGGAGGTGAAGATTCAGCCAAGCTAAGAGGAAAGGAAAGGAATATGTTTTGTGTGAGCTTTGTGTTTGAGGAAGGAAGCTTTGGTGTTTAGATGATGATCTATGGTGGTCTAGTGAAAGATGTAAAGAATTACAAAAGAAAAAATGCCATTACTTAGTAGAATTTCGAAAATACCCTTACTATGTAAAAGAAATTACCAAACTATCCTTGCCTTACTAGTAAATGACAAATATAACCTTATTCTATAATTAGAATTAGAATAATGCCACTGTCATTATCCAATTACAAAAATACTCTTGTCTTGAATTAAGAAATTACTACAATGCCACTACGTTAAATAATTACTACAATGCCACGACTTTAAATAATTACAACAATACCACTACTTTAAATAATAACAACAATGCCATTATACCAATCCCTAGGTTTGTCTTGACACAAGAATGAATCTAGGCCATTGGATTAATGTTAGAAAGAATCCAAGGTCAAGTTGCAAATCTCTAGTATAAAATAATAAGTTATCAGTATAAGTTTCTACAGATAATTGATTTAGTAGTAATATTAAGACATTGACAAAGTAAATAATCCAAATAATGTAATCATAGATGGTGGAGCTAATGAATGAGTATGTTACAAAAATTAACTTAGGATCCCAATTCTAAGAATAAACTATAATAGCTTTGCCATAATTTAGTCAAACTAATATATCTTATGATATCATAAATTATGATAAGAAAAGACATAATAAATATACATATCATACCATGCATGAAAGAACTTAACACTTGGATCCTTTCATCTATGTATAAGCCAAAAATTAGCATTATCATGATAGAGGACAAATTGATTTAATGAATGAAATTGTGGCATAAAAAGCTCTTGATTCCATTAAAATTGGCCTACACTAGTCATTACTTCCAACATATAGATTATGCCTAGGACTTAGCAATCCAACATAATTATTAATCCAACTATATGAGCATCCAAGAACAAGAAATGGAAGCACAAAAACCCCTCCATTACAGCCCTCAAGTCATGGCCTCTTGGCCTATAAAAGGGAGGGGAGTGTGTGAACTTATTCCTCATAACACACTCTTACTAGTCTCTAAGCCTTAGAAACTCCCTAAGTGTTCTTTCTCTCTTGTTCTTTCTCTACCATTTCTTCTTATACTCTCCTCTTCAAAGACTTCTCTTCACCCTCTAAACTTCATCTAAACACTTAAATCCTAAGCCCAAACATTCACTAGCCCTCACAAGAGTTACAATCTTTAACTCTAGTGAGAAATATTTTCTTAAGCACTCAAGGTCTAGAGCCAAGATTCAAGGAGGCCCATCCACTCCAAGGACTCTTGCTCAAGCTTAAGAAAGAAGAGAATGACTCTTTTTTAGACCCTACATAAGAGGTAGGAGCTTCATCTTTAATTATTCAAGCATTGTTGGCTTCTAAACTTTCCCATGGATAGAATGCCTTAAGCTTGAGTTATTGTCAAAAGTTGTGAATGTTTGTTTAATATATTTTTAGGTAGCACAACATGCTCTATTCTGTTCTGAGTATTTTCATGATGTCATCGTACTCAAATATAACTTAGAAAGATTATATATGAAACTTGAATTAATAAAAGAGACTTAAGATATGAAAACCATAGGTGCTGGAATTTCTGGCTATTTCTGGCAGTAGGCACTTCGAAAAGTATTGTTCATAAAATATGAATTATCTTGAAATGAAAATAATTTTACAATATACTAGACACATTATAGAACACTCTCCAAAAAGAATCACTCAAAACGGAGTTCTCTAGCTCAAGATATGAATTTTCAAAGTTAAGTCAAAGATTGAAACTCTAAATCTGACCTTGCACTAGTAAATTAGGTGTAATTCACTCTATAAAGATGAAAATGGACTGATTTTAACTTTTTTAGAAAGCTAACATATATAGGAACACAACCTGGTATTATATACATAAATCTTTACACCAAGAAAATACAGAATGAGGAATATATTTTCAGGATAGTGTGCTAAGAGAGTCTTGAAAAGGGGTAACTTTGTAAAGGTGCTATGGCATAACCAAAAATGTATTTTTAATGAAACTACATTTAACGGAAAGCTTGATGAGTTGGAAATCTGGAACTACCTTTAATAGGCTAAGATAACAAACATACAAAGAGTTGCAAATTTTCTTCTAAAAGATGTCAGAATTATAAATAAAAGATTCAAGTCTTGTAAAGAGAGAATTTTAAGGATTTAATTAGTAATAATCATTAAAAGGAAAAATATGTATATAAAAGTCATAAGGGAGTTTTAAAATATGTAAAGAACCTCAATAATATTTAAAGTGCATTAAAGTAGTAATGAAATGCTAAGAGTACAAAGAAGACTAAGAGAAAAGAGATTTGGCTAGAAATTGTAAGAATGGAAAGGAGAGACATTCATCATGTATACATATTAACCAAGACATTCATGACCCCTTAGGAACATAAGAACTCACCTTGATTAAGTTGGGTTGCTTAATATAAGATTTGTCTATAAGATTATCTGCTAAGGGCTATAAGATTCACTTGATAGTTCTATCGTTTGATATGAGGCTTAGTATGAAATGCCCACTAATTGATATAGGGTTATATTATGAGATGTTGTTTATGCTACCCAAAGTGATATATAGAAATATGAATGCTTATTGATGAGTTATGAAATGATGAGGATGAATGATTGACTGTACTATGATTTATTTACGATTGCATGATGATATGCATACATTCATATTTCAATGAAATAATAAGTGACAAACTCATTGCTTAATCCTCAAAGGGGATTAAGATATTGGTGATTTCACTCAATGAGAATAAAAGTAAAGCCTGGAAATGGTAGCAATGATAGTCTGGAAAAGTGGACTTGAGCTAAACTCAGGGCTTAACCCCCTAAACCGTTGAGATCATGGCAACGGAAAGAAAACCAAAAGGTTGTGGCAACGGCCACAGTATGAGCTCATTACCCTTTTAGGGTGGTCTAAGGCATTGATGTATTCATCCTGCGAGTAATTAAAGAGACATGTTTGTAAAGTTTCATGCATAAACATTACAAATGGAAATGCTTGTGTAATAACAAAAAGGATGCATGAGATTATTAAGTGATGTGTTGATAGGTATGTATGACTCTGCTAATAAGAATAGTTTAAAAGTAACTCCATCTCGACTAATCACGTTTGTGAAAAATCTTGATAAATGAACCTTTACCTGCCCATGACTTTGTAATAAACCCGAGGTGGCTGGAGTGACAACGATCACACGATATGTTCCTAGTTGAAAACTCCTACTGAGAAATCCAGGATTTCTCATCCCTGCATATATTTCCGTTGTCACCACCAGATATGGATGGACTCTAGCCATTTGAGAAAGGGGGAGCCTCACTTCCATGAGTTAGGATACGTGGAGTTTGGGGAACCAGGGAGAAGAGCCACTCCGGCAGCTAGACACCCCACCATTGATGGTCCTAGAATAAGGGAAAGATCAAGCAAAGCACAACGATCTCTAGTCATTAGCATATCATCAGATTCAGAGGGACTGCCACCTAAAAGACGAATACCTAATATCGAGCTATCCTCCGACTTGGAGGAAGAGATCGTAGAGCCCCTCAATGTAGAACCACTGAATGTAGTATTTCCATGGCTTATAGATGAGGGTTATGTGGCAGAAGAAGAAGACCCTGAGGAAGATCCCAAAGAGGACCCTGAAGAAGATTCTGAGGAGGACCCTGAAGAAGATTCTAAGGAAGACCCTAAGGAAGATCCAGAAGAGAACATGGAGCCCATGGAGGATGATGATGCTGAGTTGCTTGTACCTTTACCTTTTGGCTTTGATCATTTCCTGGATGAGCCCATGGAGAATGAGGAGGAGTTCATACCTGTAGTAAATCTTGTAGAAGAACCTGTGGAGATCACAGTTTCTGATTATGAACTGTATAGTGATGCTACCAACCGAGCCTCAGATTAGACACTTAATAGGTTAAAAACCACTACCACTGCCTCCATAGTGATACGCTAAGGATTTTCACTTTCCCCATTGTTACTATCCATTTGTTGTATTTTCTTTTTTTATGTATAGTCGTATAAAAAGCTTGTACTGTATTCACCATGTAGGTACTATTATGTAAACTCATATTGGGAAGTTACATATAATTATGTCAAGTTATTTCCGCAATATTAATAATAGAATTTATATTATGCCAGAACTACGACGTGCATATCATTCTTGCTATAGGCTTAATTTTAAAAAGATAGATTCATATAAAAAAAAATTACTCCTATTTTCTTACCATTAATTTAAAGATAAATTCGGTTGAAGAGTATAGGTAACAGCTAATAGAGTCCGGGTCTATTAGCATGTTACATGGCTAGGTATAGGCACAAGCATGGTTCCTTGAGTGTGATGAAAATTAACATGTGATGAATGTGGGAAGAAAGGTTTCAGCCATGTGCAGCTAAGGGAGAGAGATTTGTGTCCATTAATTGTGGTTTAAGGGTGTGTTTAGGTGTATCTTTGATTAGGCTCAAGATTAGGAAGTTATAAGTAAGTGTTTAGGAATTTAAATAGTTAATTAAGGCCATGTAAGACTAGATTAGGAGGTGGTCTTGATAGATTAATGAAGTCAAACTTCATTATCTTAGAATCCAATGCCAACATGTTTCCATGATTTAGGGGAATAGGTAAGAGAAAATACTATTCCTAGATTCCTTTCTAAAAGAATTAAGACTAGAAAAGGATTTTGAGTTTCCTTAAGCAATTTTAGATTCTAATTAACTTTAATAAATTATTTTGACTCTAGATTAATTATGGAAATTAATTAATCTTCAATTAGAGCCTAATACTGCTTAGGTTTGGTTAATCATGCGATTAAGCTCAAAAACACTATACTAGAGGCAAAATCGTAATTTTGCACAAAAACTGTGTGGGACCACCGGGACTTAAATAGATACTCCTAAACACATAAAAAACATCATTAAACACTTATAATTAGCATTTCGAACTCTCAAGAGAGATTCTAAGCTCAAACGGAACTTATACCCGCGTAAAAATGCTATATGGGTATTTTGGTCATTGACCCGAAATTGCAGAAAATGAGATTCTTCTGCTCTATTAACATTCAATCACATACAATCCCCTTCTAACACTGAGTTGACCCCTTGAGGACTGCTGGTTTGGCTATCCTAGAATTCCGGATGGAAAATGACCTCAGGGGCATTTTGGTTATTTTTGCTCAATTAGAAAATCGGGGTGTTACATGGCATATAATCTTTCATGTGAAAGTTTTCTCTTTTCTCAACCGTGTGACATTAAAATATCATTCTTAGCATCATAGGGCCACCCTAAAACATCATCTAGGTTATGAACTCAAACCTTAACCAGTCGTCACTAGCTCTTACTTATCCTATGATAAGCGTAAACATAATAATCCTGACTTCTAGAGTACGGGCTAGGGGGCATAAGGATCACCTATCATAACTTTTAATTCAGGAAGTCCATAGGAATATTTCCTTCTTTGAAATGCTCTACTGGCATCTAGTGCACAACGAATTGTTTGCTTTGGCAAGCTCAATGTCAATACCCTCACGGATTTGCCTCATCCCCACCGAAGCAGGAAAATGCATCTCAGTGCTATGTCACTTTTAAAATCTCATTTTTGTGTTCCTGGGGGTGCTCGGGTAAATCGGTGTCATCTAGGACACATCTCATGAAGCTTTTTCAAAAACATACTCAAGTCCTCAAATTTGACGGAAATTCGGCAGCATAACTGCTATATACCGAATTTCTTTCAAATTTGCTTTATGCCATAAGAACTCATAGTGCATGTACTTTCACATTCAATTCCACATTTCAGAATAAATCACTAAAGTCATATAAACAGTTTCATCATAGCACATGCATTACACATCATCATAGCATCAACATAACTTGAATAAATAAACTCATAGTGTCATTAGTCTTATGGCGTTTCAAGCCCATTTAAACTTTATGGGTCTTAAACTTAACATCTGATTAATCTAATATCTGTTCTTAACTTTTTATGCACCTATGGGATCATTACCAGTAATTCTTGTTACTTATTATGAATGATCAACGTAGTGCAGAATTCTAATCTCACAATTACGGGTGTCTAGGAATTACAATATTGACCCTTTCTAAGTTCCGTCTTCTCCTAAAGTACTAAAATTAATTCCTAAACCAATTATGAGGGATTCCTACACATATATACTAATTATAAATCATCATTACTAATTTTAAATATGCTGAAACAGAATCCATAATTTTAGTTTCTAAAGGTTCTAAAACTCACATTTATAATCCTTTCTTATTACTTATTGTTCCTAACACTCATCAAATAATTTTTCCTTCACTCAAACATACTTTTTACACATTTTAACTTATAAAACCAGCATCAAACAGTGGACATAAAGTTCAGGGCAGTGGCCGAATCATACATGTCACATAATCACATAAAATCACATTTTCAAGTGCACATAAGTTACTAATTTTCTCTTGGAATCAATCTAGGACCTCAAACTCTTTTGGAAACTCATTTAATTCATAAAAATCATGTAAATATAATGCTAAGGTAGTAGCTATTTCAAACTATTCTCAAGAGGGATTTAAATCATAAAATCATACTCAAAGTGTTTCCTTGAACTTTTCTATGCTTAAGAAAATCCTAAGATATAGTTTGTTGGTCTTTGTGACTAGATGAAACTTATGCTAAGCTCATCCTCATCACATGGCCAAAAATAATATTTATGAAAAGCTCTCATTTTCCAAACTTCACTTGAGACAAAATGGGCAAGTCTTTGAGCTCTAGGATCTTTAGGTGAGGACATAAACTTAAACATGTTATGCACTTTATTTTATTCTTCATTACAAAGTAAAGTGAGAGCATAAAAATAAATATAAAATGTAACTTGTTATTATCTTTACAGTTTAAGTGATGACTTGAAATATAAATATGAGATGCAAAGCTTGAAATTTAAACATGATAATGCAAGTTCATTTCTTTATTCTTGATATTTAGTGATGACAAGGAAAAGTAAACATGATATATAAAGCATAAACTTAAACATGGATGCAAGTTCATTTTATTCATACTAGAGCTCATCCAAGACTTTAAAGGAACATAAACCTCAACCTAATACATATCTCAACAAGATGAAGTGAGCTTTAGAGTTCTTTATACCAAGGTTTCAAAGAAACCTTATGGTTTGAACATCATCATCAAGCTCAAGGAAAAAGGATCAAAAGATCACAACAAATAACATCATTTCTTCATTACCAAAACCAAAGTAAGAACAAGAAAAGAAAATGGAAACGAGAATCAAAACTCATCAAGAAAAGGAAAGGAAAACTGAAAGCATAAGGAAAGGATAAAGAAAGGAAAACTAAAATGCTTCAAGATCAAGAACAAGTTTCAAGCTTTAGAGGTTTCTCAAATGAAAATCTCAAGACCATTATCTTGAAACCTCATCATCAAGCTCAAGATTTTCCTTTCAAAAATCAAGTCTTATGACTAAAAATAAAAAGAGAGAAAAGAGTTTGAACCAATAGGAAACTAGCACTTTATCATATCAAAACATCATTATAAAAGAAAAGCTTTTGAAGAAAAAACCCCTACCAAGTGTGAAGAAGAAAACTTGGTTCTTGAAGTGAGGATGAAAAGAAAATCTTCTCCCAAAGCTAGGAGGAGGTTTCACCAAGGAGGTGAGAAAATGAAAGGATAGGTTTTTGTGTGAGCTTGTGTTTGAGGGTGAAAGCTTTGGTATTTTGATGGTGGTTTAAGGTGGTTGTGTGGTGATTTGAGGTGGCAAGAGAATGATCTTAGAAAAGGATGAAGAAGATGAAAAAGACCTCTTAGAACTTTTGAGAGGAAAGAGAAAGAACTCAAGTTGCTCTTGAAAACTCAAAGCTTAGCAAATGAACCAAAATGATCCAAGTTCATCCAAGCAAGCTATTTATAGAAAAATCAAAACAACGAGGGTGCTCCAATGGGGGAGTGGCCATGAGCTTTGCCTCATGGAACATGAGGTGAAAGATTTTTCCATTGAAGCATGGTTGGAGGTAAGTGAGTATGGTTCAAAGCATGGCTCCAAGCATGGTCAAGTATGGCCTTGGAAGTTCATTTGAATTAAATATTATGAATGGAGGGGGAGAGTGGCCTGCGACTTCATGGAGTGAGGAAGGAGAGATTTCTTTCATTTAATTGTGGTTTAGTGATTTATTTAGGTGTATCTTAGACTAAGCTTAAGATTAGGAATTTGTAAGAAAGTGTTTAAGTAAGGTAATTGTGTAATTAGGAATATTAAAACATGATTAGGAGTGGTCTTGCTTCATTAGCTAAATTAAAACTGATTTTATGATATGATTGGGCACAAACACAATTCCTTGATTTAAGGAATTGGAGAGCGAAAACATTATTCAAGATTCCATGATAAGAAATCTTTGATTTTTAGAAAAGATTAACGTGTAACTAATCAATCTTAGGTTCTAATTAACTTTAATAAATTATTTTGACTCTAGCTTAATTATGAAAATTAATTAATCTTTGATTAGCGCTTAATATTGCTTAGGTTCCCTTAATCACATCATTAAGCTCAAAATACTATTCTAGGGGCAAAATCGTAATTTTGCACAAAAACTACCCAAGACCACCGGGACTTAGATAGATATCCGAAATCACATTAAAACATCATTTTAAACCTTTTAGAAAGTTTCTAGGCTCAAACGGCACTTATACTTGCATAAAAAGGCTACAAGGGTATTTTGGTCATTTTGACCCGAAACTTCAGAAAATGAGATTTTTTGCTCTAATTAACATTCATTCATATATAATCCCCTTCTAATATTGAGTTGACCCTTTCAGGACTACCAAATCGGTTATCCTCGAATTCTAGGTGGAAAATGACCTCAGGGGCATTTTGTTCATTTTTGCTTAGACAGAAAAATCGGGGTGTTGCACCAGTCTCTTATTAGAAGTTTTCTTAGTAGATTGGATGATTGCCAACTTCTTGTTGGAGTCCTCTACACGATGGCACTTGTTTATCAAGGTTGCATAATCCCGGATCTCTAAGAGTCCCATAACAGCTTCAATGTCCTCACGTAACACTCCTTCGTACTTCATGCACTTCCAAACTTCATCAGGATTATGCTGATAAATGGTGGAAAACTTGCAAAGCTCCTTAAACTTGGCTGTGTACTCTGCTACACTCATGAAACACAATCTTTATTTAATACATAGCTAAGTACAAAAGGAAGCTTTACCATGTGCTTTAATACATATCCGTTCTATATTATGTTTACATACATATTCATTCCATTAAGTACATCATAATAAAAGTATTAAACACTACACTATTGTAGTTCTAAGTTCTTTTGCGAAGCAGCCTCATAGTCTTCTGGTTCAACCTGGAAACGACATGGGAACACAAAGACATAGGGATGAAAATTATATCATTCTCAGTAGGGCAACTCCCCAAAAACACAATAATAATGTCATCATCATCATGCCAGCCATTTCGGTTTATTAAGAAAATGTGAGCATGCATCATATATCAAAGGTTCATTTTAAAGTTCCAAAAACCATTCTTTTGAAGTGGATCTCTTTAATTATTCAATCACTTAATATACACATGCTTTACTACTTAACATTATAGTAATTCATCTACCACTTTACATGCCCTCGGTACCTCGAAGGGAATCTCAGAAACATTATCCATGTCTTTTCGTGCCTTTACCTAATAAAGGGGACTTTTTCATGCCTTTTACCCACTAAAGGGGACTTGTCCGTGCCCTTTATACATTAAAGGGGGACTTTTCCATACCCTTTACACACTAAAGAGGATTTTCTTGTGCCCTTTATACTCTAAAAGGGATTTTCCCATGCCCTTTACACTCTAGAACGGACTTTTTCTTCTTTACATAGCATATATATCATCCTCAAGATCACATATATAAGCATGCATTGGTATAAATTTTTTAGTTTCATAATGCTTTAAACATATATATATTATTAATTTATCACCTTTCTCTTTACCAATGCATGCTTTAATCACATATAAACAATCAATCACATGTGATTCTCATTCATTTCTCATAAACCAAACTTTAAAGTACATAGAATGCATTTTTATTCATCATAGTTACATCAAAGGACATTTTACTTCCAAATCAAGAATTTAGCTCATTTCCACCATATTGACAGATTTCTCACTCAAGTAATAAAATTTATTTCTCATATAAAACCATCAATTTCATGTCCACAAAAATTCTTCTTTAAAATTTTCAAAGCAAAAAAAGTTCTCTAATTATATTTATAAAATTTCACAAATTCAGAGGTCAAAATTGCTCAGTTTCAGCCAATAGCCAGAAGTCTCAATTTTTCTAACTTATCAAATGGGCTCAAAACTTCACACAAAAATTTAAGGATCAACTACTTCAAGATTTCCTCAACTCCATATAAAAATTTAAGCTTAAAATTCGATCATTTACTAGGGTAAAAACATTATACAATTTCAGTGCTACAAACTAGACTGTACAGGCGGAAACCTTAACCCTCATGGTTTTCAATTTTTTTTAAAATAGCAAAAGTGCTTAAGATAAGAAAATTACTAGAAACTATTCCATATGTTAGCTTCATCATGTAAAATTTTTAGCTCATAATCGTGTCTCTAAATCAGTGAGAAAAATCAAAGTTTTTCAGCTACTTACTCAAAAATGGGATTTCTAGCAACAAGCTAAGAACATGTTTTAAGAAAATAGCTTACTAACTTCATCAAAACCCTCTATGAAAATTAACACATAAATATTCATGTATAGTCATCAAATAAATCCAAAAAATTTGGACTCAATTATTCAGCCAATCTCAGAGAAAAATTTGAAAGAAAAGGGGATGAATAAAGCCCTACTTTGATGGTTTTAGTGATCTTGGCTCCAAGAGTAATTCAAGATGGACTCGCTTCACTTCAAGACCTCCTAAATAGCACCTAAACCCCCCTAGAACAGTGATGTATGATGGTTGAAAGTGAAAAAATAGTGACGGATTAAAATTCTAATCGGTTAGATTTGTAGGGTTTGATGAGTTGTTGAAGTTTAGTGAAGGAAGTTTGAGGTTTTGGTAATCTTAGCTATGGATTTTGGTGACTTAAATCTTCGTTTGAAGTTGTTTGAGAAGAAAAAAATGGAGGAATAAGGGAACTCTAGTCATGGCCGAGAATGACAAGGCTTCCAAGACAAGTTTTGTGGCTTTTTAATGATTGTAGGTTAGGTTAATATTTATTTAATATAAAATCTAGACTTTTCCGACAACAAAGCAAGATAAATGGCTAGGATTTGATCTTGTAATTCAAGATTAAATCTTAGCCTTACACTTGACATATAAAGGATAGACATTATCCCTTTTATAAGATTAAAGTATCTTTCGGTGTTAAAAATCACACACTGAAATTTTATGAACCGATAAAACAGTGTACCCGAGTAATCAAATATTACTCAAAAATTGATTCTAGGTATCAAATATTTATTCCTACCCATTTCTAATCTTGTTCCTATAATTTCTAACTTTCGGGCATCTCCACGCCCTAATTCTATGGTTTCGGCTATCCCGACAGGGCCGTGGGGCCTACTAGGTTATTATTCATGTTTTTTTTTTAAACAAATCCGTTGAATCATCATGATCATTGCTATGTCTATTGGATTTTTGAAACTAGAAAAGCTCAAATTAATTTTTATATAATTTTTAGGATGTTACAATATTGTCTAGCAAAAGGCATGATAACACTTATGCATTACTCTTGGATGATCTTCAAGATCAAGACATAAAATGTCTGGCATCCTTAATGGATGAAAAGTGGTTATTCCATAAGAAGCTTGGGCATGCTCATATGAAGCTAATCTACTTATCTCAAAAAGAGCTTGTCAAAGGATTGCCAAAAATCAGGTTTGACAAGGATTCAACATGTGATTTCTATGAAAAAGGCAAGCAAATGAAAGCTAATTTCCATAATAGATATGTGGTATCTGCCACTAAACCACTGGAATTACTTCATATGGAGCTCTTCGGTCTAACTCAAACAGCTAGTCTCATCCGGAAAAGATATTTTCTATTTATTGTAGATGACTTTACCAGATTTACTTGGGTGTGCTTCCTAGCTTCTAAGGATGAGGTGTTTGAAATATTCAAAGCTTTTGCAAATCATGGAAGAGAATTTGAAAATCATATATTTAACGAGTTTTGTGAAAAACATGGCATTCTTCATGAGTTCCCTACACCTAGAACTCCCCAACATAATTGGGTTGCTAAAAGGAAAAACAGAAGATTACAAGAGATGGCCAAAACATTGACTTTAAAAAATGGTTTATCTACAAGATTTTGGGTAGAGGCTATAAATATCTCGTGTTATATACAAAACCAAATCTTTCTAAGACTAATCCTCAAAAAGACCCCCTATGAGCTATGGAAAGATAGAAAACCCAATATATCATAATTTCATATATTTGGCTCATTAAGCTTTATACTTAACAACAGGGACAAACTTGCCAAATTTGATCCAAAATTTGATGATGGTATTTTTTTAGGATATTCATCTGTTTCTAAAGCTTACAGGGTATACCACAAAAAAAATGCTATGCGTGGAAGAAACAATTCATATCAAGTTCAAGGAGCTCAGGAAAGACTTTGAAGATGACCCAGATGATTTGGAGGAAGCTCTTGAAAGATTGAATCTTAGAGAAGACTCAGAAATCAAGCAGATAAAAATATCAAAAAGTAGACTCCAGGATTCAAATTCTTAAGAAAGTATACTTAAGACACCAAAGCCATCACAAGGCAATAATTTTGAACAGGAGGAAAAGCAACCTGAAGATGAAAAAGAAACTAAAAAAAATCATAAGCATAGAAACTACAAAGGAGTCTCTGATCTTAAAACTATCTCTCAGAATAATGTTATAGGAGTTATCTCTAAAAGAGTGAAGACTCGATCCTTTCTAAGAAATACTTCAAATTGTACTTTAATCTCCACCATTGAACCTACATGCATTGAGGAAGCTTTAAGTGACAAAGGATGGGTGGAGGCCATACAAGAAGAGCTAGATCAATTTGAGAAAAGCAAACGGAAAAACCATCATCGGAACAAAATGGGTATTTTGGAACAAATTGGATGAAGCAGGTAGAGTTATCAGGAATAAAGCAAGATTGGTTGCACAAGCTATAATCAACAAGAAGGAATTGATTATGATGAAACCTTCGCACCAGTTGCTAGATTGGAAGCCATAGGAATGCTACTTACCTTTGCTACCTACAAGGGATTTACTCTCTACCAGATAGATGTCAATTCTGCCTTTTTAAATGGTTTTCTCTCTGAAAAAGTATACCTGAAGCAACCTCCGTGTTTGAGAGTGATGACCTTCCAAACCATGTCCTTAAATTAAACAAAAGAACTCTACGATCTAAAACAAGCTCCTTAAGCTTGGTATAAAAGGTTAAGCAATTTTCTGTTAAAGAACGGGTTAAAAAGAGGTAACGTTGACATAACTTTATTTACTCTTAAGTGAAAAGATCACTTACTAATAGTTCAAATATATGTTGATGACATTATATTTGGCACCTCTGATCACTCTCTCTGTGAAAATTTTTCAAAACTAATACAAAGTGAGTTTGAAATGAGTATGATAGGTGAACTAAAAATTTTTCTTAGTTTGCAAATAAAAGAACAAAAGGATGGAACTCTGATCTATCAAGAAAAATATACAAAAGAGCTTTTGAAAAAGTTTCACATGGATCAAGCAAAGTCAATGAGCACTCATATGCATCCGTCACAAATCATTGATACTGATCAGAATGGCGAAAAAGTTTCAGAAAGTAGTGATAAAGGAATGATCGAGTCACTATTGTATCTTACAGCCAATAGACCAGACATTCAATTAAGTGTGGGGATTTCTGTTAGATTTCAACTAAATCCAAAACAATCACACTTAAATGACGTTAAAAGAATCTTTAGATATTTATCAGGCACTACTAATCTCAGCTTGTGGTATAAGAAGGTACATCTTGCGAGATTATAGGTTATTATGATGCTGACTTTGTAGGAGACAGAGTAGAAAGAAAAAAGCACTAGTAGTTGTTGTTGCTTCTTTGAAAATAGCCTGATCATATGGTCATGCAAAAAGCAAAATACCATTACTCTCTCTACTTTAGAAGCAGAATATATAGTAGTTACAAATTGTTGTACTCAAATGTTGTGGATCAGAAACTAACTAGAAGACTATCACCTAAGGTATTCCAAAATCCCAATCTTCTGTGACAATACTAGCGCTATAAATCTAACTAAAAATCCCATTTAGTACTCCAGATGAAAACATATTGATATGAACCATCATTCCATTAGAGATCATGTTCAAAAAGGAGATGTTGAATTAATATTTATAAATAATAAGGAGCAAGTGCCCTACATATTCACTAAACCTTTAGCTGAAGATTATTTTTGTACTTTAAAAAGTCTATTAAACTTAAAGCTTTTTTAAATCTCATTAGACATTCAACTACTCAAGCACCTCTAGGTACTCTGCCTTCACAACTCCAAACTGAAACTCTACTTATGGCTGAAAAGTAATGCCGTATCAACATCTCCCTCAACTAGCTTAAAACTCAAGCATGAAGACACCCTAAATAACTTCTTGCTAGTATCAATGGTGCTAGTAATATTGTTCCTAACTTCCAGCACACCTCCTCTTTACTGATGACAAAAGGGGGAGAAGAGAAATGAAAATCTTATGTAAAAAAGGATATGGGGAGTAAAACTGAGGGGGAGATACTCAAAGAGAAGTTTAAGAATCTTCAAAATCTCTTTAAGAATATGTCTCTAAGCATCTGCATGCAATACATACCATATAATCTAAACGAAAGTGCTAAATAAGGAATGTATTTGTCAATTATTCAAGTGTTGAATAAGGAATGTACTTGTCAGTTATTCTAGCACATTTAAATGTTAGAGAGTCATTTATGACTAAAATCAAGCTGATTGGCAGAATTGAACTAAGATGATTACATCTGTTTTAGTATCATAGTTATATGAATTAAAGAAGTTCTCTAATTTAAATCAGAAAATATCATCATAAATCAAATAACTTTGATTTGAGTCAACCCAAGGCTTCAAAATTATCTTAAACATATCTAATCATGCCTTAAGAAAAGGACTTGCTAAGATTTAAGAACCATAATTTGTTGAAAGAAAATGCAACTTATCATATTATATTTTGTATTATTTCTTTCAACCTCTCTTCAAAAGATTTTCTTCAAATTGGTTTGTCACCATCAAAAAGGGGGAGATTGTAAACTCCAGAACCCTTCAGAAAGTATAAGCCTTACTGTTTTGAATGACAACAAGCCAATTTACATAAAATACTTTGAAGAATGACTAATAGCCACCTTGAGTTTTTTTACTAAGCTTAATAGGTGTTTTCGAGGTGCACTATCGGACTTAAGCAAAAATTATTTCACTTTGCATATGCAACCACATTTTTTTTAATCTTGTGGGAAGAGGATAAACTTAGATGAAGTGAAAATTATATCAAGCAAAATATGGTCTTGTGTATCAAGGAAGCAAGCTCATCGAAACAGAATCAAGAAACCAAGGACATGGTTGTCAGAAAGTAACAATGAACTTCAGAAAGAATGGCTACAATGAAGATAATAGCTGGAAGCAACATGTTACTCAATCTTCAATCATCATAATCATGGATTATTCATCATCAAAAGCCAAGATTGAAGATCAGAAGACAAATGAGTCAAGAAGGAACTAGCAGCACTCTTCAAAAAGTTCACTTCATTAAAAGGAAGGGAAAACAGCTAAATTTGAAATTTAAAATCAAAAGTCAAACCAGTCTTTTTTAGCCAGGACATCATCTCTTTAGCACCCTTAATCAACTATAAAAGGCTTATTAAGGAGTTCAGAAATCATGCTCAGAAAATAGAAATGTAGTTTCCAATAGACTTCAGAAACCTCAACTCATTAACGGCTTTTGAAACAAAACTCTGACACCAGACGAGCTACTCCTATAGATTATTTTTCCAATACTTAAGTTGATGCTCGACAAGTGTTGCTTGGATAAAAGATTATGGGCAATGGTAACAAAGGGGAATCATTTATAAATAGAGATGACTAAGCTTCTAAAGAGAAAAAGATGAAGTGAGCTAAAATGCTGAAAAAATCTTTCCAAACCCTTCTACGAAAAACAACTGCTAGATTCCTCTGTACACTAAAATCTTCTTTCTAAGTTCCAAAATTGTTCACACGTTCTTCTGAGGAAGAATTAGTAGAAGAGCTCACTCAACTCATTTCAGATTTGTCGGTCTATATCCATTCTAAAAGAAGCCTGAGTGCAAGATTGTTCTAACCAAACATCAATTTTGAATTGGTTGTATCCTCGATCTAGTAGTGATCGGAAGTTGAATAGTAAGTGTTATTTGCTGACACTGGGAAGAGCTTGGGAAGGCTACTGTAAAGACTATCATGTATTTTTATCTCCTCAGATTGAGGAAGATTAGTGAAACTCAGTGGTCATTGAGAACTGGATATAGGCAAATGTTGGCCGGACTAGTATAAAACTCCTGATTCAGTATCTTCTCATCCTTCACTTCCTTATTTTCAGCATTTAACTCTGCATAAAGACTTTGATCATTATCTCTTATTTTTAATCTATTTACTCAAACTGCTTAATTCATAAAGTTACTTTCTGAATACTCTAACCTATTTTCCACTGTATTTCAAGCTCAACGCTTGATAAATTTTTTCTATAGAATATCAGTTTTGAAAGTTTGAAAAAGGTAGCACAATTTAACCTCCCCCCTTTCTCATGCATTTTCTCACCAACACTAAGTACAATTGATATAGGTCTCCACCACTAACAACCACAAATTCCAATTTATTCTTTCCTGTAGTGGCCTCACTGTCCTCTAGATCAACCTGAGACGACACGAGAAAACAAACAAATAGGGGTGAAAATTCTAAAATTCTCAATAAGGCATCCCCAAAGCATGTACTGAAATTCATGTCATCATCATCATCCCAGCCATTTCAATTTATTAAGAAAATGTGAGCATGCAATATATATCAAAAGTTCATTTTAAAGTTCAAAATTAATATTCCGAAGTGGGTTTTTTTTAGTATTCAATCACTTAAAACATGTATTTCATGACATTCAAGATCATGGTAATTTATTCTCAACTTTATATGCACTTGGTACATCGAAGGGGATTTTATACTCATCATATAAAGCATATACTCTTCAATTACAACTTTAACATATTGGCCTCAACATCAATGCTAAAATTCTTTACTTAGCACATAAGATAAAGGACCACTTAGAACAATTGCTACTTCGACTTGTCTTTGCTTGGCCCTCGACTAATCTTGTCATGTATGGGTGTTACGTATCACCGTCCCTAGCGTGGCAGTATGGGTAATAGATTGCTTTTCTAAACTTACCTGATCATTGGATTTACTTCCTCCAATTCTCACATAGACCTATTCCTAGCCAAGTTTACTTTCCCCGATAAACTGGATTTACTTTCTCCAATCCAAGACATATAATCTTATGCTTATCTTGGTAGTCAAGTTTACTTTCCTTGACAAGCCAGATTTACTTTCTCCAGCCCAAGAAATATACTCTTATGCTTTTTCTTTTGCATATATGCAATTGTAAGAAGTAATCATATCTATGTGTGCCTGACCTCATCAATAAGTTCACATACTCAATTATTCATATTCATATACTTATGTCATACTAGTACCAAATTTCATTATCTCATCAATTCAAGGCTTTGGCTCATTTCCAGCACAAAGGCAGATTTTACACTTATCTAGGAAAATTTTGATCACATCTCAAACAATAAATTCAGAGACTATAAAAATTCTTCATGACACCTCAAGATGTCCACAAGGTCTTGTAAAAGTTTTGGAGGAACAAACATTCTCTAGCTATATTAACAAAATTAGAAAAATTCATAGGTCAGAAACCCCTATTTACAGCCAACATTCATAGTTCCCAATTTTATTACCCTATCAAATGATCATATCAAATCAATATCTATACATTATCAACCAATACAATAAAAAATATATATCAAATTAAAGAAGTGGTTAAAATAGAAAAATAAGTTTAAAGAAAAAGAGGTTCAAAAGCCCTACTTTTTTATGCTTTACAGATCTTGGCTGTAAAGGATGCTCCAAGAATGACTTTACTCACTTCAAGGCCTTCAAACCCACACCAACCTTTCCTTTAACAACAGATTGTGAGCTCTCAAAGTGTAAAAAGGTGATGGATTCAAATTCTAATCAGTTAGTTTGGTAAATCTTGATGCATGGAGTAAGTTTTGTAAGGGAAGTTTGAGGTTTTGGCAAATTAGGCTAGGTTTTCGAGTGATTGAAGAAAGTTTTCAAGCTGTTTGAAATAATATAAATGGAGGTTGCTTCTCTTCCTCTTTATGGCCGAGAATACAAAGAAAAAATGATAAGGTTTGGTGGAATAATATATATCTTGATATATATATATATATATATATATAAAAGTAAAGCATGGTTTCTAAAAAAATAAAAAGAGATGGATAGCTAGGAGTTAATCTTGTAAATCAAGATTAAATCTTAGTCTTACACTTTGCCCAAAAGGATAAACATTATCCTTTTATAAAGATTAAACTATTTTTTGGTGTTAGAAATCTCACACTAAAATTTTACCGAATAGGTAAAACACCATACCTGGGTAATTCATTGTACTTGGGTAATCCAACATTGCCCAAAAATTAATTCTCAATATAAAATCTTTATTCCTACCCATTTCTAATCTTAATCCTATAATTTCTCAGTTTCAAGCATCTCCCGGCCGCAACACTAGGGTTTCAGCTATCCTAAATTCACATTTTTTTTCACACATCCGTTAGGCCGTCCTCATCATTGCTAAATCTGTCAGATTTTTTAATTCTAACTAATAAATCTCAAATTAATTTTTAAATAATTTTTGGGGTGTTACAGGAGATATATATGCTCCAACCGGAAAGCTTTAAGGAACAAGGAAAAGAAAACTTGCCTTGTAGGTTAACTAAATTTCTATAAAGTCTAAAGCTTGCTAAGGTGTTGGTTTAAGAGACTTGATTCTGTCATAATTCACCTCGATAGATCAAGTTTAGACCATTGTACATATTATGAGAGGATTGGTAATAATAATTTCATCATCTTGCTATTGTATGTGGTTGGCATGCATGTTAATGGTAGGCCCCAACAAATATGTAATCCAAAATTGAAGTAACAACTGGCTAAAGAGTTTGATATGAAGGACTTGGGATCGACAAAAAGGATTTTAGGGATGGAATTACCAACGAATTTTTCTCATTACCGATGAAAAATTTCATTTCTGATGGATTTTTTTATGGATTTTGTCAATTGGTAATAATGTAGTCGAAAATCATTATCGACGAAAAAAATTCATCGATAACCGTTACCCACGGAATTAATGATGGATTTTTGCTTCAAAAATCCATCAATAATGAGCTGGACAATTCGTCAGGGGATTTATGATTACTAGTGGATTTTATATTACTGCTAATGGAAAAATCCATTGGTAACTTTTAATTTAATTTGTAATTTTTTAATATCGAAGTTATTCCATTGGAAATTATTGAATTTAACAATTTTTTATTCTTTTATTTTATCGAAGGAATAATTCATCGGTAATTATTGAATTTTATAATTTCTTCATTTTTTTTATTTGCCGATCATCGTTAATTTTAAATTTTATTAAGTTTTTTATTTATATTATCATTAAAAAAAATTTCTTTAAACAAATATTTTGTAATTTATGTTTTTACCTTATCATTTAAGAGTTTATGTTTTATTTAAAGCTAATTATAAATATATTTAATAATTTAAAATGATAAAAAAATTCCTAATAAATAAAAAACACAATGAATTTAAGTTCAAAATGTAAAATGGATAAAAATGTCAGAAAGTATACAAATACAAATATAAAAAGTTCATCATATAACATAGAAAAAAAAAAAAGAACTCAAATCAGCATCACCATTGCCATCACCCTCAAATCATGATCATCGATGTCTGGCAGTCTAGAGGAGCCTGCCCACATCTTTTTTCATAAAGAAAACATCTCCTTTTTCATCTTCGTCTCCATGGTCTTTCATCTTTGTCTCCATCTTCATTTTCTACTCTTTAAATTAAAAAAGAAAAATCGACAGAACCTCCCTTGAAATTAAGACATCGCAAAACTTAATTTCAATACATACATATATTAGTCAAGTTAAATAAAATTCACAATACAATTAAATAAACATTTAAAGATCCTAAATGTAACGCCCCGATTTTTCTGTTAGAGTAAAAATGACCAAAATGCCCCTGAGGTCATTTTTAGCCCGGAATTCGAGGAAAGCCGGATCGACAGTACTCGAAGGGCAAACTCAATGTTGGAAGGGGATTAGATAACTTGTGTACTTTTGCCGGGATCGAAAATCTCTTTTTTCGAGTTTTCGGATCAAAATGACCAAAACGCCCCTGCGGTGTTTTACCCGTTTGCAAGTGCCGGATGAACCCGAAACTTCTCCAGATGGTTTTAAAAGGCATTTTTATGTATTCTATGACCTTAGTTTTAATTTTAGAAGTCCCGGGCAAAATTAGTGCAAAATTACGGTTTTGCCCCTAGTTTCATATTTTTACGCTTAATCGCGTGATTAAGCAAACCTAAGCAATATTAGGCTCTAATCGAAGGTTAATTAATTTTCTTAATTAATCTTGAGTTAAAATAATTTATTAAAGTTGATTAGAACCAAAAAGTACTTAATTACAACCTAAAATCATATTTTAATTTCAAGACACCTAGTCATAGAATCTTGAATAGTGTTTTATCTTTCCAATTCCTTAAATCATGGAATTGTGTTACACATTGTTTATTCATAAATGAGTTTAAAATTCTCTAATGATGTATGAGCACTCCTAAACTTGTCATAAACTCCCTAAATCCCATTCTTAGTTACCTAAACTTAAGCTTAATCATTCCTAACCTTGTACCTAAGCTAATACACATCTAAACCCACCATTAACACCCAATTACATGATCAAATCATCCTCCCCACTCTGCTGCCAGGTCTGGCCGAAGCCTCACCTCCTCCATATGCATCACATGTTCAATTTTTCAACACTTCAAGGCCATACCTCAAGTCATATACACTATACCTTGTCATAACTTTCAATCAAGCTTGAATTTCCATATGAATAAATAATTAAAACAACCCATTTTTCCCATTTATTTCTGGCTGGAAAAGTTCCAGCCATGACAAGTTTCTAGAAGCCTAATTTCATAAAAATTTGATAGGAAATTAACTCACATCAAGCCATACTTTGTAGCATAGCTTCCATACATCAAACCATGCTTGAATGACCTTGTGTAAGAGATATTTTCTCTTCCTTTTCCCTCCAAACCACACGGCCACTCCCTCCCATTGTTCCATGGCTTTGTTTTTCTATAAATAGAATGCTTGTGATAGCCTTGTTGCACCTTGGAGCATTTGCTAAGTTTAGAGTTTTAGAGTTTGTCTTGCTAGTCTTTCTTTTTCTCTCAAAATTTCAAGAGTGTTCTTCCTTTCTTTCCATCTTTATCTTCTTCATCTCTTCATCTCATCATCATCTCTTAACCATCAAACACCACCCCAAAGCCTTGAACCATCATCAAGCCTCTCAAACACTGCACCTCAAACACAACTTCACTTGAAACACATTTCCTTCCTTTTTCTTTCATCAAGGCCGAATCATCATCACCATCCTAGGAGGTGTTGCTCATCTCATTTCCATCATCAAGTCCAAGCTTTTACCTTCATCACAAGGTAGGGATTTGTTTTCAAACTTTGTTTTGCTCAAGAACATGTTTTTCTCTAGTTTCCTCTTGGATTCTTTTTGAACTTTCCTTTGTTTCTCCTTTTCTTTTCATTTCGGCCTCTAGGCCTTGTTATGAGCATGATAGCTTGATGATGAGAGTTTCTAGATGATGACATTGTGTTCATCTCAAAGGAACCTCTAAAGCTTGAGTTTTCTTTTTCTTATAACTTCATCTATATGATATCTAACTCACATGGTTTTTCAACTTAAAAAAATTAATCTAAGGATTTTCTAAAAGCCCAAGCCTACCCTTGTCAACCTTAAAGTTGGCCGGCACGTTCTAGAGATTTTTCTCTAGATAGGGGTTTTGGGTATTTAATAAAGATCTTGATGTAGTTTCACTTTCTTTCTCTTTTATATGACTTTCGGTTTACGTGTTGAGATCTTTTAGATATTGTATTGGGTTGTTATCTTGTTAAAGTCTTGAATGAGCTCTAGTTAATCATAAAATGAACCTTGCATCATGTTTACTTTATGCTTTGCATATCATGTTTATTTCCTTGCTATCACTAAATACCAAGATAATGAATGAACTTGCATTATCATGTTTATATTTCAAGCTATGCACTATCATGTTTATATTTCAAGTTCTCACTTAATACCAAGATAATAATATGTTGCATTCATGTTTACTTTGTGCTATCACTTTACTTTCTAATGGAACCTAAAATAAGTGCATGAGCATATTTATTTTTATGTCATCACCTAAATGAATCTAGAGCTCAAAGGCTTGCCCATTGTGGTCTCAACAAAGGTCTAACAATATGTGTTTTCTTGGGTTCATATTTCGGCCCTAAGAGGTCTTGAGGTTTCCAAGTATTTGAGACTATGTCTTACAATTTTTCCAAGCTTAAGTGAGTTTAAGGAATGCATGGAACCAAGTTTTGAGGACTTAGAACCTCTTGGGACAAAGATGAATTGGTCACTGCCCTCTTAAATACTCTTATGATTTTAGATGTTAAAATTGTTTATAAATGAGCTTTGAAAATTTAAAGAGAGTTCCACGAGAAACTAGTATGTTATGTGCTTTAGAAATTATGTTTTATGCCATTTATGGAGAAGTATATTTTCGGTTCTTCCTTGCTCTTTGCTGCCACTGTATGTGCTGTTTTGATGATGATAATGTGCCTATGTTTGAGTAAAAATAATGTTAAGACTCATATGTGAAAGATAGGATAAGTTAGGAACTAGAAAAGAATTAATTTGAGAATTCTAGATCCTTTAATTATGTAATTTTCTGGATTCTGTCCAGCAAGGTTTAGATTTAATAATCATGGTTTTAAATTAGTTTAAATGTGTAGGAATGACTCATAATTGGTTTATGACTTAATCTTGAAGCCTTAGGAGCAAACTAAACTTAGAAAGGGTCATTGTTGTGACTTCTAGGTATCCGTAAAGTTAGGATTTCAAATTCTGTATCCTTGAGGTTTAGAGATGTTTTTGACCATAGTGTGAGGTGAGAAATACTTAGTTATAACCTCATAGGTTCCCAAGAGACTAGGTTTTGATGATCAATAACTTAGAATGTGAGTTAAAGACTTTAAGGGTCTAAACCGTAATTTCTAGAACACCGTAATCACACAAATATAAAGCTATCTAAAATCCTCATAGTGCTATTTGGATAGGTTCTTGAGCATAAAAATAAGTAAAACTTATTAGTTGTCAACCTATAGGTGTGTAAGAGGTTAAGAATAATACTAGAACAATTAGTTTACAAGTTTAAGACTCAAAAGAACCAAAGCATAACATACTATAGGTTTATAACATAATAAGCTTGGGAGTTTGTATGTATGATTGTCTAAGGTGTGATTATGTGATAATGTATATGCTATAGTTTTAACTATACACTATGAGGAAGTTTCATGTGATGATGTATATGCTATGAAAAAGATTTATGTAATGAATAATGATGTATCTATGAATTAACACTTTATGAGAACTTAAATGTGACACAACACTGAGACGCCTTCTTGGGTGACACCGGTTTAGCTAAGCACCCCCAAGAAAACAAATCAATGAGGGTATTGACATAAAGCTTGCCAAAGCGGACAAAACTACGATGCAATAGTTGCTAGTAGAGCATTTCAAAGAGGAAATGACCCTAAGAGAGGTGATCCTTAATTGCCCCCTAGCCCGCACTATTAAGTCGGGATTATGTATATGTTACGCTTATCATAGGATAAGTAAGAACTAGTGACGAATAGTTAAGGTATGAGCTCATAACCTAGAGATGTTTTAGGGCGGCCCCATGAGATGAAAGTTAAAGTTAACAATGTCACATATACTATACTTATGCCAATGTTATAATGTTTCTTAGTTATTCTATTGTTTGGTTTACCTTTATGATGCACTCATATCATTAGATTATTTTATGCTTAGCTATAAGACGCATTGTAAAATATGATGGACCTTGGATAAATAACACTTTGGAAAAATAACTTAAAAGGAATTTATACGCATGCACCCCTTTTTAGAAATAAACCCAAGGTTCCTGAGGATGTGACGATGACACCTAGGTAGGGATAACCCTACTGAGAATTCTTAGAAAGATTCTCATTCCCTCTCTCTTTTCTTCCGTCATATCTTCAGATGGCGACATTCGTACTCTTCATCGACACCCCGGTATGGGAGCTGCACCATGACCCGGCACTCGGGTCATACCATTTTGAGGGTCGCTGCACTGTCAGAGTATTCATGTTCATGGGACGACCCTTCGCACACCCAGTCCCGAGTTACCATTTTACCCCGACTGCTCCTTACCATCATAACGGGATTTTTCAGCGAGCGAGACCACGCGATGAGCAGATCCTCCGCATAGAGCCCAAGACATCAGCAGTATGCGACTACCCCGAGTATGTGTCGCGTCCCCAGTACTCGGAGACGGACCCATCCGAGGACCCGCCATCCCACATGTACAGTTGGAGCTCCAGTCCCGCTCCCCCACCGATGAGGGTTGGGAGTGAGGAGACGGTAGTCCAGTCGAGGTTGGCTCGTCGGCTATCTATGCGCCCTCGCCACAGTGGACATGCCCCGATGATGCGCTCAACCACTCCTGCCTAGATTCGTCAGTGGATCGACTCGACCCCACAGTACTCAGACCAGCAGGAGTAGACATAGAAGGGGTAGTAGTTAGTGCACACACGCCACATAGTTAGGGACAAACTTTCTTTTGTATATGAGGTTGTCTACTCTAGGTGCACATGGGTATGGGTGTTGTTTCTCTTGTATTTGCTTTTTATGATTTCCATGTATTGCATTTCAGTTGTATTCCGCTTCCCGATGTATTGAATAGTCCTTCCCTTTTGGGTAGGCACAGCATATATATATATATAACTATGTTTCAGTTGATGTCTCCATGATATGATGTGTTTCTTTATGCTTTGCTTATATGTTTCTCTATGCTTCCTCTTAAAGATTCGTGCGTGGCTCTCACTTTGATTTTAAATTCCAAAAAGAAAAATTTTACCCATATTTCCGCTAAGTATTTTCTAAGTAAAGATGAGACCAAGAGATAATATTCTAAAGATTAACCTAAGTACATACTAGTAGTCTTGGGTTAAGATTTAGGGTGTTACACTAAAACCGTTCTAGCACACACCCCTTATAACATCACAACATATGTATCCTACAATCTCCACAAACACAATCAATCTCCAAAGCAAACAATGCAAACAAGTCTGGGAATGGCCTCTATGTCTTTCCCTCCAGTCATGCAATCCCAATTTCCTATAACTTTATAAGGGAGAGACTTTTTACTTCTTTTCATTTATAAAAGTTTAGGAATAGCATATGATACTTTATTCTAGGATTGAGGCATGTTATAAGTCTCCATGAAAATTGACAGTAGTGTCTACACTCAATTAATTAAGGGAATACAACTTGTATGAATCCAAACACCACCCCCCCCCCAAACAACAACAAAAAGAAACAAAAAATATCGAGTTTTCTAAAGATGTTACCCATTAAATAATCTAATTTCTAAAAAATTGATGTCTTTAACACATTATATCATCATGTCTCACATATTTTGATAAAATTATACATCATACATGTTTATGTGAAATAATATGAACATCGGTGTAGATTAAAGTGCTTCTTTTGTTATTTTATTTTCTTTTTAATAGTACGTCACTTTTACCAGATACAGTAGAAGGAGAAATTTGTCATAGGAAGAAACCACTTGATGAATCAAAGCATAAAATCCTAATTTTATTAAAAAGAGCTATTTTTTTAAGAATTTGAAAATATATACAGTAGCTCCTATACAAACTACTAAAGCAGTGACCAAAAGTTCAAGGGAATGGAAGGAGGAAAATATAGCTTTATTCATAGATGATCAACCAGCGAAAAATAACACAATTCTTTCAGGCCCATCACATATTAATAGGAAATTCCCAAAAACTGAACCAGAAGTTAAAGAGCGGTTGAAAGGAATCAGGAAAACTAAAATTTAAATTATTAATTATAAACCTCGCCCCTGCTCTATACATGGAAAATCCAAAGATTTTACTCTTTCAAATAATAATTAAATCAATTATCAATTCTACCATTTATGTCATTCACACTATTGGATAGGTTCAACAAGACTGTAAAACTAAAAGAAAGATTCATGAGAAGAGAAGATTTCTTTACCAGCCTTTTTGGCTGCCTAGAGGAGCAGCACCTTAATTAAATGTTGGGCAAGATCTTCATGTGGAAACTTGTCCATGAAGCTCTCACTTGGTTGCTTAGATATTGATATAATCCATCATATGAGAGGATCAAGAATTGATCTCTTGGGCATAATCTATGATGATGAAGTGAAGGGCATCAGGATATATATGGTGCGATGCCAATATATTCATTACAAAACATTACGTGAAAATCATATCATGTGAATCTGTGAGAATGCATTTGCTGAAAATATATAATAAGTCTGTGAAGCTAAGCCCTGAACAAGAACCATGGTAGATTATCCGATATAATTTGAAAACAACGTCTGCAATGCTTTTCATGTGAATGTAGAATTCTACCCTATACATAGAAAATTTTTCAAAGAATTAGCATTTTATAAAACCAAATTGCCTTCCAAAAATGGCAATCAATTTTTCTAACAATCTTATCAATCACCTTCACTTTCACGTTATTCATATTGTATGTAACACCCTAAAAAAAATTATTTTAAAATTAATTTGAGCTTTTATGGTCATAATTTCAAAAATCTGACAAACACAGAAATGATGAGGACGATCTAATAAATCTGTAAAAAATAAAAAAATATGAATAGTAACTTGAGGGTCCCGCAATCCCGTCAAGATAGCTGAAACCCTAGAATTGGGGCCCAGAGATGCCCGGAGATGCCTGAAAGTTAGAAATTATAGGAATAAGATTAGAAATGAGTAGGAATAAATAGTTTATATCTAGAATTAATTTTTGGGCAATAGTTGATTACCCGGGTACACTTTTACCCGTTCGATAAAATTACGGTGTGTAGTTTCTTACACCGCATGAGACTGACAGTATAAATGAGACACCTAAGTAGACAAGTGTGTGGCTTAGGAGAAGCCACACCATTGCCTTTACAAATGGACCAATAAGAGTATTACAAAATTACCATATTTATCTTTAAGAAAAACTATTTTGTACTTGAAATCATTATGCATTTTGCCCTAAACTCACAATATCAATATCTTATCACCACCACTCCATCATTTTTGTCCAAGACTCCAAAAATACAGCCTCCATGTTTGTTTCTTCCAAACCTCCATTGACAACCTTCAAAGCTTGCAAAACCCTAGCTCAAAGTTGTAACGCCCCAATTTCCTAATAGAGTGAAAATGACCAAAATGCCCCTGAGGTCATTTTCAGCCCGGAACTCGAGGATAGCCGACCCGGCAGTCCTCGAGAGGCTAACTCAATGTTTGAAGGGGATTAGTTGACTTGTGTACCTTTCTGAGATCAAAAATCTCATTTTCTGAGTTTTCGAGTCAAAATGACCAAAATGCCCCTATGGTGTTTAACCCAGTTACAAGTGTCAAATGAACCCGAAACTTCTCCAAATGGTTTTAAGAGGTGTTTTTATGTATTCTGTGACCTCAGTTTTAGTCCTAGGAGTTCCCGGCAAACTTGGTGCAAAATCACGATTTTGCCTCTAGTTTAGTGTTTTTGAGCTTAACCGCATGATTAAGCAAACTTAAGCAATATTATGCTCTAATTGAAAATTAATTAATTTCCATAATTAATCTAGAGTCAAAATAATTTATTAAAATTAATTAGAACATAAGATTGCTTAATTTAAACTCAAATCTTATTTTAAATTCAAGATTCCTAGTCATGGAATTTTAAATAGTGTTTTCTCTCTCCAATTCCTTAAATCATGGAAATTTGTCTACATTGTTTACTCATAAAATGAATTTTAAACTCCCAAATTGTGTATGAGCACTCCTTGATCATGTCATAAAATTCCTAATCACATTCGTAGTCACCTAAACTCATGCGTAGAGATTCCTAACCTTACACTTAAACTAATACACACCTAAACATATCATTGACACACAATTACATGAGCAATTTTCTCTCCCCCTTGGCTATTCAAATTTGGCCGAAACCCCATGCCCCAAATATTCATCACATGCTCAAATTCTTACACTCAAAAGACCATGCTTTCACCTTACATACACCATACTTGATCATACTTTCATCCATACTTGAATGACTAAGTGAATGACTAAATGAATTAGATATTTTCCCTCATTTTTGTTGTCCAAAAACCGCCAGCTCTTCACGCCTTCTAGAAGGATTATTTCATTTCAAAATTTGAAAGAAAATCACTTCAAACACCATGCTTGAAACCATGCTTGAAGCCATTCCTCCCATGCTTTCAACCATACTCCTCTATGCTCCAAAAAAATTCAATCTCTCACCTCATGGAACATAAGGATGCACACGGTTTCTTTCCCTCCGTCATGAGCTCTCATTTGTTTCATTTTCTATAAATACCTTACTTTGAGCTTGAAAACACTTTAGATCATTTGTTAAGTTTTAGTTTTCAAGCTTTTCTTTGAGTTCTTTCCTTTTCTCTCAAGAGTTCTAAGAGTTCTTCCTCTTCATCTTCATCTTCTTCCTCTACCACCTTGAGCCACCATAGCACCACCACTAAACACCACCTCACAACCTTGAATCACCTCCTAAGCACCCAAACACTCAGCTTCAAACACAAGCCTCCTCAAAACACATCTCCTTTACTTTTTCCTCTTGGTGGCCAAAGCTACATCTCCACTCTAGGAGCAGTTGTTCTTTTCATTTCCTTTCAAGATCAAGCATTTTCATCTTCTAACTTGGTAGGAGTTGCTTTCAAAGTTTTGTTTTTACTCAAAAATGTGATTTTCTCAAGGTTTCTCTTGGTTTCTTTTTGAGCTTTTCCCTGCTTCTCCTTTTCTTTTCTTTTCAGCCTCAAGGCCTCATTTTGATCATGATAACTTGATGATGAGAGTTTCTAGATGATGACCTTGTGTTCATCTCAAAGAAACCTCTAAAGCTTGAGTTTTTTTCTTTCCTTTGAACTTTATCTATATTACTTAGCTCACATGGTTTTTCAACTTAAGAAAAATTAATCTAAGGTTTTCAAAAAGCCCAAGCCTACCCTCCTCAACCTTAAAGTTGGCCGACACGTTCTAGAGATTTTCTCTAGATAGGGGTTTTGGGAACTTAATAAAGAATATGACATAGTTTCATTCTCTTTTCCTTTCTTTATATGCTTTTGGTTTTTGTTTTCTTTTCCTCTATATTTCGGCCTTGGTTTCCTTTTCCTTATGGTTTCGTTTTCTTTTGAGTTTACTTTCTTTGAGCTTGATGATGATGTTCAAGAACCATGTAGTTCCTTTGAGAACTTGGTTCAAGAACTCTAAAGCTCACTTTGTTGATGAGATAAGTGTTGGGTTGAGATTTTTGGTTCTCTTTAAAAGTCTCATATGAGCTCTAAGTTAAGATAAAAAGAACTTGCATCCATATTTACTTTTATGCCATCACTAAATGCTCAAGATTAAAGAATGAACTTGCATTTCCATATTTACGTTTATGCTCTCACTAAATCTCTAAGATAATAATGGATTTGCATAGCATATTTATTTTATGCTCCCACCTCCTAATAAAGACTAAAACCAAGTGCATTGTATATTTATTTTTATGTCAATCACTTAAGAGATTTAGAGCTCATGGACTTATCCATTATTAACTCAAACAAAGTTTGAAAATATAAATCTTTTGCTCCTTTGATTTCAGCCTTGTGATGATGTTGGATCTCAGAATGAGATTCATCTAGTTACAAGTGCTAAAACTTGTGTTTCATGATTTTCCTAAACTTTAGATGGTTTTAAGAAATGTGTTGAGCAAGGTTTTATGATTTTAAATTCTCTTGAGATTCATTCGAAATAGCTACTGCCCTCTCATGTTTTATAATGGTTTTGATGAAATAAATTATTTCTAAGTGAGTTTTGAAAGTTTTAAAAAGGTTCCAAGAGAAACTAGCAATTTATGTGTTTTAGAAATGAAGTTTTATGCATTATATGATGGAGATATTTTCGGTTCTTCCTTGCTTGATTATTCACTGTTTTATGCTGTTTTGATGATGATAATATGAGTATGATCATGTATATTTGATGTTAAAATTCATTTGAGAAAGTTAAGATAATTTAGTAACTAGAAAGGAAATAATTTGAGACTTTTAGATCCCTTAGAAATGTAATTTTCTGGATTCTGTCTAGCAAAGTTTAAAATTAGAAATCATGGTTTATAATTATTTTAAATGTGTAAGAACTACTCATAATTGGTTTAGATATTGATCTTGATGTTTTAGGAACAAACCGAACTTAAAAAAGGTCAAAGTTGTGACTCCTAAGTACTCGTAAAGTGTAAATTATGGATTTTGAACTCTTGAGGTTTAGAATTGTTTATAATCATAGAATTGAGTAAGGAATACTTAGATATAAGCCTATAGGTACCCAAGAGCTTAAGTTGTGATGTTAGACAACTTAGATTTCAAGTTAAGAGACCTTAAGGGTCAAAGCATAAGACATTAAGAGACTTTGATGTTTTAAGTTTGATAATGCAAGTATGATTTGTTGATGCATATGCTTTGATGATGCATGAGCTATGATGAAGTGTTTTATTGAAATGTTAGGACCATCATGAGTATGAAAGTTGAATGAGTAATGCATATGTGTAATGAGCTTGTGGCATAAAGTTGATTTGAAGGAAATTCGGTACACAGCTATTATGCTGCCGAATTTCTGTTAAATCTAAAGGACTTGAGAATGTTTTTGAAGTATGATATGAGATTTAAAACCCTGGGTGACACCGGTTGGGCCTAGCACCCCCAGGAAAGATAAATCCATGAGGGTATGAGTAAATGCAGCCTACCAAAGTGGACAAATTGTTGTGGCTAGATGCCTGCAAAGCATTTCAAAGAGGGTATATCCTAAGAGAGGTGATCCCTAGCCCCCTAACCCGTACTCAAGGAGTCGAGATTATTTTATTATGTTTCGCTTATTCAGATAATAAGCAAGAGCTAGTGACGACTAGCTGAGGTATGAACTCATAACCTAGATGTTTTAAGGTGGCCCCATAATGCTATAGTATGATGATTTATGTCACAAAGTTGAGGAAAGTTCCACATGAGAGATTTATGCCCCTTTATGCCACTTGAATGCTTCTTGATGATTATGATTTGTTGAGTTATTTGTTTAAAGTATTTCCATGCATTCATGCTTGATATGTTGCATTCATGACATTAAGATGCATTCTAAAAGGAATAGACCTTGGATAATTTAGTTTTATAAAACCTAATAATGAATCTTATATGCATGTATACCTTTTATAAATAAACCCAAGGTTCCTGAGGATGTGAACAATGTAACCTTAGATAGGAGGTCCCTACTAAGATTCTTTAGTAAGATTCTCACTATTTTCTCTTCTTTCTCTCTCTTCCGTCACATTATCAGAGCTCGATGGCAACTTTCATACTATTCATTGACACACCAGTCTGGGAGGTGCACTACAACCCGGATCACCGCTCCTATCACTTCAAGGGTCGTTGTGCTGTAACTTTTGCCTAACCAGTGTCTAGCTATCGTTTCACTCCTACTACTCCTTTCAGCAATGATTACCTGATCTTCGAGCGCACGCACCCCCGTGATGAGCAGATTCGTCGTGCTCGTCCATCTGCCTCAACGATACGTGACTATCCAGAGTATGTACCCTAATCGAGGAGGTTGGAAACATATCCATCCGAGGAATCACCTACACACATCTACTCAAAGAGTTCTACCCTCACTGCTCCATATGAACAAGAGAGGAGTGAGGCTACCGTGGCGCAGCCGTGCTTAGCGAGGAGAGCCGAGATGCGCCCTCGCCGTGGAGCTCACGTTTAGCTGATGCACATCCGTGATCCACTCCACTAGCCCATACAGGAGGAGCTCCAGCAGTTCACCAGGTATATACCTCCACCGCCCGAGGGTTCTCGCTGTCAGTAGACTTCGTTGGAGAGCTATTCGAGTGCCTGAGCCGTCATGAGGTCTTCCCCTTGGCAGTATCTTTTGAGAGGGTTAGTCGAGTTTAGTACTCATAGCTTTGGTAGGAGGGCAGAGTAGTTGGTTTTTATTTCCTGTCATTCCATGTACTTTACTGCTTTTGTATTTTCTTGTAATTGTCTTTGTACTAAAAGCTCAGCCCGATTCTATGAGGGTGTGACTCTATGTATCTTTAATTATGTTATTAATGGAATGTTTCTTTGTTGAAATGTTAATTGTTCTATGCCTTTATATATCTAATCATGTTGTGATTTATCTTTCCGTATCTTGATGAACGCGGCTCTCACTTTGTTTTATGTTTCAAAAAGAAAAATTTATCCATATTTTTTGCTAAGTATTTTAATAAAAGAATGAGACAAAGAAGTAATGACCAATGATTAACCTAATGTGTTCTAGAGAATTGGGTTAAAAATTAGGGTGTTACAAAAGTCACTAAAACACAAAGTTTCCTTCACAAAACTTGTTCTAGACATCACCACCTACAAATCTAACCAATCAGAATTTTAATCCATCACTATTTTTTCACTTTGAGCCATCATACATCACTGTTTAAGGAAATATTTAAAGGTTGTTTAGAAGGTTGAAGTGAGGAAAAACCATTCTTGAAAGTACTTTTGAAGTTAGAAGTCTCAAGCATCACAAGTAGGGCTTTATTCATCCACTTTTCTTTCAAATTTTGGTCTAAGACTTTCTGAATGATTTAGTCAGAAATTTTTAGATTTATTTGATGATTGTATATGAATATTTATGTGTTAATTTTGGTAGAGGGTTTTGTTAAAGTTAGATAAGCTATTTTCTTAAAACATGTTCTAACCCTTACTGCTGGAAATCCCGAATTTAGCAAGTAGGTGAAATTTTTTGATTTTTCTCACTAATTTAGAGACATTATTATGAGCTAAAACTTTTATATGATGAAGCTAACATATGGAAAAGTTTCCACTAATTTTCTTGGCTCATATTAAGTACTTTTTCTATTTTTAAAAATTGGAAAATCGAACAGGTTAAGGTTTCTGCTTGTATAGTCTAGTTTGTAGCACTAAAAGTTTTTAATTTTATTACCCTAGCAAATGAACAAATTTTGAACTGAAATTTGTACAGGAGGTTGAAGACATCTTGAACATAAATTTTTGTATGAATTTTTGAGCTCATTTGATAGGGTATAAAATTTGAGACTTCTGGCTGTTGGCTAAAACTGAGCAATTTTGACCTCCAAATTTGAGAAATTTTATAAATATAGTTAGAAAGCTTATTATACATTGAAATTTTTACAGAAACTCATTAATACATTGAATTTTCTTTAAAAATTATTTTTGCTCTGTTCTAAGGATTTTTACTAATTTAACCGCAATTTTCTTTAGAACTGAAATTCTAGCAGTATACTAGATTGGCTGAAAAGATGATGAAATGCATATGATTTGGTTTCATTAATACCATGTAAGCTTAAAGATGATGTTACACCTATATAAATGTGAGTGCTCATGATAAACGTTCCTGTACAAAGAGAGGATTAGAATGAGTGACACATATATATATATATATATATATATATATATATATATATATATAGTTGAAGTATTAAGAAGGTTAGAAATTGATGCTAATGCATGCCTGTATATGTGAGCTTAAGGATGATATATAAGTTATGTAAAGGAGGGCAAGTCCTCTTTAGAGTGTAAAGAGCACGAGAAAGTCCCCTTTAATGTGTGAAGGGCACGGAAAAGTCCCCTTTAATGTGTAAAGGGCGCAAGCAAGTCCCCTTTAGTGGGAAAAGGGCACGAAAAAGTCCCCTTTATTTGGTCGAGGGCACAAAAAGACAGGGATAATATTTCTAAGATTCTTTTTTATGTATCGAGAGTACGTAAAGTTGTAAATAACGCACTATAATGTTGTAGTATGCTATGTGTATATCAAGTGATTGAATAATAAAAGAGACCCACTTCGGAAGTATGATTTAGAACTTTAAAAATGAACAATTGATCTAGGTTGTATGCTCACAATTTCTTAATAAACCGAAGTGGCTAGGACGATAACGATGACATTAATTTTCATGCATGTTTTGTGGAATGCCCTACTTAGAATTGTGTAATTCTCACCCCTGTGTGTTTTTATGTTCCCATGTCATCTCCAGGTTGAACCAGAAAACTATGAGATGCTACACCAAAAGAGGTCGGATTAGCAGTGGTCGGGTGTTTGAGATTATATCAGATGTACTTAGACGTATGTATAGATGTGTAAACTTAACAGAGAACATATGTGTATTGGAGCTCACAAAAGAGCTTCCCTATGTAATCGACTTTATATTAAATAAATGTTTTGTTTCTTGCTATATATGTTGATCGAATTACACTAGTTAGTACACGAATCCATTGAATTTGCTATAGTTATTTAAGAAAGGTCCACTTATTAAAAAGCAACAACTCTCGAGTATGATGTCATGACTTAAGGATAATGTTGTACTTGGGAGGGTGTTACATTGTAAGAATGAATATTGCTATGATATAGGGTTTTAAAAGACACTTGTTTCTAAAATCCTACCCCAATGCTCTGGTGACCTTAAGATGGCCTTTCACCCTATCATTTGCAATACAATAGCTATCACCACAATGTTCATTCTTAATCCTGCAAAAATAAGAAGCCCCTAGAGTTTAGATAGTTGATATAACCTATCACATCACAACAGAAGAAAAGGAAAACAAAACTAATAGCAGCAACTACTACTAAAAGTCATCTTATAAAAATCATAATTAATAAGAGAACTACAAATAAGCACAAAGCCAAATATCTGACTTCCTGAATATAACATTAAGAAGTTTAAGAAGCAACCACTTAGTAGATTAGCTTGCAAAAGTATGTTTGGATTGAAGGGCACAAGCTCAATCAAAGTTCGTGAGCCTATAGAGAAAAGAAACAACACCAACTAGCTTACAGGGAGAGGAAAAAAATGGGGGAGAAGAGCTTACTTTCTCCGATGTGGTGCGATAGAACTAGCAGCATTAGTGGTAGTTGGACTCGCTGCTAGGGATGCTTCATAGAGGGGATTCACAAGTGGTCGGTGGTTTGTAGAAGAGGCTTCGCACAAGGGGCTTCACAGCTAGCCGGGTGGTTTGCAGAGGGCTGGGACGTTTCGCAGAGGGGCTTCACACAGGGGCGCTTCACAGGTGACCAGGGGTTTACGGAAAAGGCTCACGGGCATCGATGGTTCATATAGGGCGGGGGCGCGATGTTCAGGGTTGGTATGCGACAGATCGCGAGGCATGAAGAGAGAGAGAGAGAGAGAGAGAGAGAGAGAGAGAGAGAGAGAGAGAGAGAGAGAGAGAGAGAGAAAGAAAGAAAGAAAGAAAGAGAGAGCAGATAAGAGAGTGTGATTAATGAGCTGAAATTGTACTCTTTATCAGGAAAATTATTACCGGCGGACTTTTGAATTTTTGGCGGAAAAAATCTGCCGATAATGACCACCAAATGCACCTCTCTGAAAAAATTTTCTTTAACCATTACCGATGGATTTTTTTCGTCAATAAATATTTTTTTAAAAAAATTTCTAAACAAATTAAGAAAAATTACTATTGGTGAGAAAATGCACAAGAAGGGGGGTTGAATCATTCTTTCTTTTTCAAACTTTCAAATCGAAAATTACAACAAAAATCTATCAAGATTTGAACTTAAAGTGTAACGAAAGATAAGTTAGATTATTCAAAAATTAACTTTTTGAATTAAGATGTTCGAGTAAATAGATTAGCAGTAAGAGATAAAGATCAAGAAATTTATGCATAATTAAATGTTGAAAATAAAGAAGTGAAGGATGAGAGAATATTGAATTAGGAGTTTTATACTAGTTTGGCCAATACTTGCCTACATCCAATTTTCAGTAACCACTAAGTTTCACTAATCTTTCTCAACCCAAGGAAATCAAAAATACAGGATAGTCTTTACCGTAGCCTTCCCAAACTCTTACAAGTGTCAGTAAACAACACTTACCAACACAACAACAACAAGTAGTTTTGCAGTAGCCTTTTCAAGCTATACAACTTCCAATCACTACTGGATCGATGATACAATAGATTCAAGATTGATGTTTTGATTGAATAATCTTGCACTCAAGCTCCTTTTCTAATGAATATGAAGTGACAAATCTGAAACAACTTAAATGACTTCTTTCTACTAATTCTTCCTTCGAAGAACATGTGAACAATCTGATATTTAGAAAGAAGATTTTAATGTACAAAGGAATTTAGCAGATGTTTTTCACAGAGGGATTTGGAAAGATACTTACAGCGTTTTTGCTCTGCTACTTCATCTTTATTTTTGAAAGCTTAATTATCTCTTTTTATAGATGATTTGCCTTTGTTACCGTTGCCCCTGATCTTCTATCCTACCAACACGTGTCGAGCATCAAATTAAGTCTTGGAAACATAATCTAACTCGTCAGGTGTCAGAGTTACTTTTCAGAAGCCATTAATGAATTGAGGTTTCTGAAGTCTATCAGAAACTTCTTTTCTTAACATGGTTTCTGAACTCCTTAATAAGTCTTTCTCTGTTGATCGAAGTTGCTAAAGAGATGATGTTCTGACTAAAAGAGACTGGTTTGACTTTTAATTTTGAATTTCAAATCTAACCACTTTCCCTCCATCTTTTATGATGTGAATTTTCTAAAGAGCGCTGTTAGTTCCTTGTTGATTCATTTGTCTTCTGGTCTTCAATCTTGACTTTTTGATAATGAATAATCCATGATTATGATAATTGAAGATTGAGTAACACGTTGCTATCAACTTTTATATGTTATCTTCATTTTAGCCCTTCTTTCTGAAGTTCAATATTACTTTCTGACGACCATATCCTTGGTTTCTTGATTCTGTTTTAATGAGCTTGCTTCCTTGATGCACACAATCATATTTTGCTTAATATAATTTTCACTTCATCTAAATTTATTCTCTTTCCATGAAAGGAAAAAAAAAAACATGTTTGCACATGCAAAGTTAAATTATTCTCACTGAATTCAATAGTGGATCTCGAAAAACACTTGTTAAGCTTAGTCAAACAAATTCAAAATGGCCGTTAGACATTCTTCAAAGTAATTTCTTTAAATTGGCTTTGTTGTCATTCAAAACAGTAAAGCTCATACTTTCTGAAGGGTTTTGGAGTTTACAATCTCCCTTTTTTTTATGATGACAAACCAATTTGAAGAAAATCCTTTGAAGAAAAATTGAAAGTAATAATACAAAATATAATATTATGTGATGTATTTTCTTTCAACAAATTATGATTCTTAAATCTTAGCAAGTCTTTTTCTTAAGGCATGATTAGATATGTTCAAAAAAAATTTGAAGCCTTAAATTGACTCAAATCAAAAGCTTTTTTGGTTCATGATGGTTTTTCTGATTTATATTAGAAAGCTTCTTTTAATTTGTATCAAAAGATACTAAAGCAAATATCATCATTTTAGTTCAATTCTGCCAATCAGCTTGATTTTAATCATAAAATGACTTTCTAACATTTAAGTTTGCTAGAATAACTGACAGGATAAGTGCAGTCCTTATTCAACACTTTCCACTCTTCATTACATGTAGATACTTAGAGACAGATTCCTAAGCTTTTCTTTGAGTATCTCCCCTTCAGTTTTACTCCCCATATCTTTTTTAACATAAGATTTTCATTTGTCTTTTCCCCCTTTTGTCATCAGTAAAGAAGTGGTGTGCTGGAAGATAAGAGTATTGTTACTAGCATAACGCCCCGATTTTTCTGCGGTGTAAAATGACCAAAAATGCTCCTATGGTCATTTTGCACGAGAATCAGGGACGGCCAATCCAGGCTATCCTCAATGGGGTGATTTGACGTTAGAGTGAGGATATGTGTGGTTTAGAAAGCAATCTATGCGAAAATTTCAATCCCCGATTTTGTCTAGTGAATTAAACAAGAAAAACTAAAATGAATATAATGTTTGAAAAGAAAAAAGGAAGTTTATGGATGATGAAAGCATGCCAGAATCCAAATGAAATGCTGAATGGTTATTCAAGTTATTTAAACTGTCTTCACTTATGTTATTAACGTAGAATTAATCGGTTAAGTTAAAGGAAGGGATGAATATTCACTTGTTAATATAGTGAACTGAATATTGCATAGTTATCATGCCTTGAGATCCTCTTGCAATGCATTTTGGTTAGTTAAAATACTGGATAATGTATGAGATAGGGAAGGCCATTTGATTGACTTATATTAAGTTAAGGATATGATGCGGTGTGCTATTTTATGAATGACCTACTTTCAATGGTAAAATTTTAGTATGTATGAACATTTGCTTAGATTAGTGAATTCAGTATCTTCTGTGGACAGCTCACCCTTATTTAATATGCGGATAAAAAAAATTTCAACCTGAGTTTTGCCTAGCATGTCCCTAACTTCTTGTCTTCTTCCCTTTGTACACTTCTAATTCCCCAAGAGATACTTGGCCTCTTACAGAACATAAGTTGTATGTTGTTTTATGTGCTTGATAGGAATTGCACCTATAATTAATGAGCCCTAGTAATCCGGAATAACTATTTGTTAGTTAGGAATTGGTGGTATAAATTAGATAGTTAGAAATGTCGAAGGTGACAATTGAGGAAATTAAAAGTCAAGAGTTTAGGAGAGCAAGATATCCCTCGAATGTTCCTAATCCTTGCATTTTCATTAGCAAATAATACGCATTTATTGGAGTTTTCTTTGATAATATGAACCAGTTCTATCAGTGAACGTTGAGTCCATTCCATGTTATTCTACATATCGGTACAACAAACTTGAGAAAAAGGGAAATTGGGCCAACTCATTCACTTTAACCCATTCCCACATGCTTGATACAAAAGAGAGAGGACAGAGAGATGGTACGGCTATGCCACAATGCACGCCTAGCATACAAGAAGAATGGGCTCTCTGCCCAGTCAGGGAAGCGTTCAGCGAATAGGCAAGGCCGAGGCGTGGAGGCGGGGACAGTTCCATGTGGTTCTCCTACATTCTGAGAGTAACATGGGAATAAAATGTTAATAAAGGAAAGCAAGCTCAGTGCATATGAAAAGGAGGATTCATCAGCAAGGAGAAGGAGACATTACAAAAGAAAAGGGATCAACATCATCACCACGGAAATCATCATCATCACTTACCAAAATAAAAGACATAGATCAGTATACACACAGCCACATCCCAACCTGAAAAATCACCGCCTATCACCATTATCATCATCATCACAACCATTCACCATACCACAAACTCGTTAACTAGAAACCCAGATCACAGTCAATACAAAACCCATTTGCATCGCACTCTACAAACAGCATCTCCACTCCGCCACCACGCGGCAGCCCCTCAACGACCAGCATCAGAGAACCTCGCACAAAGCCACACTTTTTCCCCATCCACTGAACCTATCACAAGCCAGAAACCAAATCATAGCCAAAGCAAGAACCAAGTCCAATCAAAACAAAACATTACACAGTCCGAAAATCACACAAACTGCAGATTTTATTTACCGAGAAACACTAACAATGAAGAGACCAGTCCTTGACATAGGGCCGGCTACAAGGGTGGTGACCTTGGTGCATGATTGAAGCCGCCGCCACCTAACTCCACGCGGCCCCAGCAGCACCGCATCGGCCTCCCCTTTGCGCTGCCACCTACGTCACTTTGGTTATCTCTCTCTATCCCTCTTTTTCTCTCTATGTGAAACACTAACCCATCTCTCTATTGAGCTTCAAAAAGTAAAGCAAAGTGAAACCCCAAACCACTATCTCAGCGTTCTTGACTTTCTTTCCTTGCTCTTTTTATTGTGTTTAATTATTTTATGTGGAATTTGGTTTCAATGTAGCACAGGTGCATTTGGACTTATGGGACGTGTATTTGGACTGGCAAATTTCATTTGGGATTAACTAGCATTTAGGCCATGTCATTTGGGGTTGTTTAAGTACACAAAAACATAAAGAAGAGGGCCTGAATGGTGAGAATGTTAGCATTATTCTAGTCAAAATAATAATAGTAATAATAATAACTTAAAAGTGATCATTGTAATAAAAAAAAATTTGGTACAATAATAAAAATAACTTAAAAGTGGACAATTTATTTTATTATTAGTGATAATATTTTATGGAGTTATTTAGATTTTTATAAAGGGTAATGATAGCCTAATTCTCTTTGTGGCAATATATCAATCAAAATTTATTTGGTAAATAAACCACTGTAAATATAATACACACACAAATATATATATATATATATATATATAATTGCACTAAGTGTTATATACAATGATAATGTAATGCGGTGAATTTTCTATTATGATGAGAGACTGTACGAATGAATATTATACATATTATACATGCCATTCTTTTCTATAATTATAATATTATTATAGATCTATATGTATTATGCATTTCTGATGCCAACTACTTTCTATTAATGCTTAATATCTTTAGTCAATAGTTTAATATTCTCAGTTCCTTTTCAAAGAGAATAAAATCAATCAACCACTAAATATTTTTAGAGAACGACGTGGTTTTGAGTTCCTCATTGCACCAAGGGATACGTCAGCGTAGCTAACAGCTATCAAGCTAAAATTAATTTTTCTAAAATCTATATTATTATTATAATCTTCTTGTTTAAGTTTTTACATAAAATATTCTCGACCTTCATATTCTTGGCCTTAAGATATACTTGAACTTTGAAAAATATATCCTTAGACTTTGAAATTATGTCCTCGGACTTGAGAATGTATTCTCGGCCTCATGATGAGGAAGGACTTGAAAAGAGTTTTATTTTAATTTAAAGATTCAAAACTTATGTCCTCAGATTTTTGGAAGTGTTCAAGTGTGTAAAAGTTATTTCAGAATTTTGATCCCTATCTTGTGTAAAGTGTTGTGTGAAAGTTTTATGATGATCCCTAGTACGCTATATATATATATATATATATATATATATATATATATATATATATATATATATATATATATATATTCTGTTGATCATAGCATGTGCACTAACTAGGTCCGGTCCTTAATCCAGCATACTAGGTCAGATCATGTTTACTTTTGGTAAGATAATAATGATATGTGCTATGGAATATATGAACTGTGAAGCGTGTCTGTGTGAATTGTTTGTGGCATGTTATGACTATGATTGGTTGGTTGAGATGCACAATTCATATGAAGCCTGTAAGTATGAAGTGTTAGACAAAATATTATGATGACTGTGATTATATATTCATGCCAAGATTTAAGGTGACATAGGTCACATGAAAATTATCCTATAGACTCCAGGAATTAATGGTTATGATAGGTGATCCGCAAACCCCCTTTAAGCCCCTAACCCACACTCTGGGAGTCGGGAATTAGCTTATCACAGGATAAGCAGAAACTAGTGACGACTATTTTAAGGATTGAGCTCATCCTAAGCTATCGGTGAGGTGGAGTTTTGGTGACCAGTACAAAATCACTGAGGCCGGTGAGTTGGTTGAATTTTGGCAAACATGATAAAAGGGTGGTTATTAAGAAAGGAAAGTTTAATCATGAGAAAGCAAAGCATCATGGATTTCATTGCATTTTTGTATATGTTAAATGTTGTATGATTTATCATGCTTGTCTTATCATGCCTACATTATTTACATTTGATACTTGTGCATTGAGGCATTGTTTCCCCATCTATTGCCCCATGTTAAATCTAGCCTTGGCTAGTTAGGGTGATCTCATCCTAGGCGATCGATGAGCTGGGAGTTTTGGTAACCATGATAAAATCATCGGGGCCGGTGAGATGGTTAAACTTAGGTGGTTTTGAAAGAGGGTGGATAATGAGAAAAGAGGAGTCACGTGTATATGCATTATGTTTAGTATGTCCGGCATGACATGTTATGTTTTAGATTTGAATGCTACCAACTTATGTTGTGAGTGTTCTTGTGTTAATTGCATGTGTTACTTATGCTCTTGAGATTTTGTCATGTATACATGAGATATCTATTGCATTCATGATATCAAGACCTATGCTAAAAGATACCCACTTCAGATAAATAGATTTGAGAAGTTTAAAAATGAACCTTATGCATGTACATCTATTTCATAATGAAAACCAAAGTGGCTGGGGACAAGGACAATGACACTGAGCCTTGCTGAGAGTCTTGAATGAGTTTCTCATCCCTCTCTTTTCTTCCATGTCGTCTCCAAACAAGGACAAAGGCATTTCTCGTGGTTTTCCCTAAGGCATGAATGTGGGAGTTACGCTACGAATCGGACTAGAAGGTCATAGCGGAAGCATGGAGATGGTTAGCCCTTGGGCATTGGCTTTAGAGTTGTAATTCCCTTATACTTTGTGCAGCCTAGTCTTTCATTGGCAGTGTAGCAGAAACTAGTCTAGTCTTGCGATAATCATGTTTAGCTTTTGTCTTCTGTAAACGCAACCTTTGTTAGTGGGCATAGTATCTTTGGATGTCCTTTATGTTTATAGGACGTCAATAGTACGTTATAGTTATGATATGTCAATCTAGTGGTGTCATATTATGATACAGTTTACACATATATTATGATGATTTTTATGTGATTGTTGACCGGTATATATATATAGACACACATGGCTCGCATTTCAGTTTTAAAAATTTTAAAAAAATTTACCCATATTTTTACTAAAGTATTTCCAAGTCAAAAGATACAAACTGAAACAAAAGAGTAACAACTAATAATTAACTTGAACACGTCCTAGGTGTGTTAGGTTAAATCTTAGGGTGTTACAACTAGCACTATTGATGCCCAGAACATTTGAGTAGTTGAAAGATTTATGAGTTTTAAAAAGTCTTTAAGTTTAGCAGCCTTTTTAAAGTACAAATATGTTCTTTGACTAAAGATTTTGTGAACATGTCAAACACTTGGTCTTTAGTATTTATAAATAATAATTCAACATCTCCTTTTTGAACATGATCTCTAATGAAGTGATGCTTTTTATCAGTATGTTTTGATCTTAAGTGTTGAATGGGAATTTTAGCTAGATTTATAGGACTAGTATTGTCACAGAAGATTGAGATTTTGGAATACCATTAGTGATAGTCTTCTAGCTGATTTCTGATCCACAACATCTGAGTATAGCAATTTGCAAGTGCTACATATTCTGCTTCTACAGTAGAGAGAGCAATAGTATTTTGCTTTTTGCATGACCATGTGATCAGGCTATTTCCAAAGAAGCATCAACAACCGCTGATGTTTTTTCTTTCTACTCTATCTCCTGCAAAGTCAGCATCATAATATCCTACAATCTCACAAGATGTACGTTTCTCATACCACAAGCCAAGATTAATAGTGCCTGATAAATATCTGAAGATTCTTTTAATAACATTTAAGTGTGATTGTTTTGGATTTGATTGAAATCTAGTACATATTCCCACACTTAATTGAATGTCTGGTCTACTAGCTGTAAGGTATAACAATGATCCGATCATTCCTCTATAATTACTTTCTGAAACATTTTTCCACTCTGATTAGCATTAATAATTTGTGATAGATGCATGGGAGTACTCATTGGCTATGCTTGATCCATGTGAAACAATTTCAAAAGTTCTTTTGTATATTTTTCTTGATGGATCAGAGTTCTATCCTTTTGTTGCTTTATTTTTAAACCAAGGAAGAATTTTAGTTCACCCATTATGCTCATTTCAAACTCACTTTCCATTAGATTTGAAAAATTTTCACAGAGAGAATGATCAAAGGCACCAAATATAATGTCATTAACATATATTTGAAGTATCAGAAAGTGATCTTTAGACTAAAGAGTAAATAAAGTTGTGTCAATGTTACCTCTCTTGAACTCATTTTTTAACAAAAAGCTGCTTAACCTTTGATACCAAGCTCAAGGAGCTTGTTTTAGGCCGTAGAGTGCTTTTGTTAATTTAAAGACATGGTTTGGAAGATTATCACTCTCAAAACTAGGAGGTTGGTTCACATATACTTCTTCAGAGAGAACCATTTAAAAAGGTAGATTTGACATTCATCTGGTAGAAAGTAAATCCCTTGTAAGCAGAAAAGGCAAGTAGCATTCTTATGGCTTCCAATCTAGCAATTGGTGCAAAGGTTTCATCATAATCAATTCCTTCTTGTTGATTGTAACCTTGTGCCATTAATCTTGCTTTATTTATGATAACTCTACTTGCTTCATCCAATTTATTCCTAAAAATCCATTTTGTTCTGATGATGATTTTTTCATTTGGTTTTTCCACAAGAGTCCAAACTTTGCTTTTCTCAAATTGATCCAGCTCTTCTTGCATGGTCTCCACCATCCTTTGTCACTTAAAACTTCTTCAATGCATTAAGGTTAAATGGTGGAGATTTGAAGTATTTCTTAGATAGGATCGGGTCTTCACTTCTTTAAAGATGTCTCCTAGAACATAATTCTCAGAGACAATTTTAAGGTCAGAGACTCCTTTGTAGTTTATGTGCTTATGATTTTCTTTAATTTCTTTTTCATTTTCAGGTTGCTTTTCCTCCTATTTAGAATTATTGCTCTGTGATGGCTTTAGTATCTTGAGCATACTTTTTGAAGGATTTGAATCCTGGAGTCTACTTTCTAATGTTTTTATCTGGTTGATTTCTGAGTCTTTTCCAACATTCAATCTTTCAAGAGCTTCCTCCAGATCACCTGGGTCATCTTAAAAATCTTTCCTAAGCTCCTTAAACCTAACATGAATTGTTTCTTCTACATATAGTGTTCTTTTGTTTTATACCCTATAAGCTTTAGAAATAGATGAATATCCTAGAAAACTACTATCATTAGATTTTGAATCAAACTTGGCAAGTTTGTCCCTGTTGCTAAGTATAAAGCATGATGAACCAAATGTATGAAAATATAATATGTTGAGTTTTCTACCCTTCCATAGCTCATAGGGGGTCTTTTTGAAGATTAGTTTTAGAAAGATTCAGTTTTGTATATAACATAAGGTATTTACAGCCTCTACCCAAAATCCTTTAGATAAACCACTTTTTAAAATCAATATTCTGGTCATCTCTTGTAAGCTTCTATTTTTCCTTTCAGCAACCCCATTTTATTGGAAAGTTCTAGGTGTATAGAACTTATGAAGGATGCCACATTTTTCATAAAACTCATTAAATATATAATTTTCAAATTCCCCTCCATGATCAGATCTGATAGAAATAATTTGTGAATTCTTTTCAGTGCAAACATATTTTGCAAAAACTTTGAACTTTTCAAACACCTCATCCTTAGAAGCTAGGAAAAACACCCAGGTAAATCTCGAGAAGTCATTTACAATGACTAGACAATATCTTTTCTCAGCAAGACTAGCAATTTGAGTTGGACCGAAGAGATCCATATGAAGTAATTCCAATGGTTTAGTGGCAGATATCACTTGTTTATTATGGAAGGAAGCTTTAGTTTGATTGCCTTTTTCACAAAAATCACAAGTTGAATCATTGTCAAACGTGATCTTTGGCAATCCTTTAACAAGCTCTTTTTGAGATAACCCAGAGATAAGCTTCATGTGAGTATGCCCAAGCTTCTTATGCCATAACCCCTTTTCATCCATGAAGGATGCCAGACATTTTACAACTTGATCTTGAAAATCATCCAAGAGCAACACATAAGTGCTATCATGCCTTTTACCGGACAGTATAACAGGACCTTGATCACAAAATTGGATTATGCTTAGTAGATTGTGAGCCAGACCATCAACAAATAATATATCAGCAATTTAGTGAGAATCATCCTTACCAATGTTTCCAATACCTGTGACTTTCTCTTTACCTCCATCAGCGTATTTTACTGATCCAGAGTTCTTTGGTTTGAGATTTTTGAACCATTTTATGAATCCAGACATGTGTCTGGAATAGCTGCTATCCATATGCCACTTATTGTCAGATTCTATATGTGTTCTCAGGCACAACTGCAATAAACGCATTTTTCAATTTAGGTACCCAAACTTTCTTGGGTCCTTCTAAGTTAGTATTGCAAATAAAGGGTTTTCCAATTCTTTTGACAAACTTCCTTTCCATGAAGCATTTGTCAGGAGGATATCCCTTTTTATAACAGATAGTACATAAGACTTTGTTTCTTATTTTATCTAGTTGAAATGCATTTCCTTTTCCTTTTTTCTTTTCTTTATATCCTAACCCAGTTTTTTGAAAGTATGGTCTTTGTCCTCCAATAATCAATTCAAGATTTTTTTAGCCATTTACCATTTTTTCTATATCAGACTTTAGAAGTATAGTCATTTTCTCTAGTTCAGACAAAGTTTTCTGATTTTCCTCATTATCTTTTGATAACTTGATTCTTAAGGTGTTGAGATCATTGTTTTCCTTTTGTAATTCCTTCTTTTCACATTTCAGATTTTCAATTTTTGTTTTGACAGTTTGAAGTTCTAAAACAACTTTTTGATGCTTTTTCTTTAGATTTAAATAATTAGAGGAAATGATTTGAGTGTTCTCAAGCAATTCTTCATATAAAGCTATTAATTTATTATAGGATAGATTTTGATCAAAAATATTTGCCTCATATTCATCCTCCGAGTTATAGATTGCCATGAAGCATAGGTTGGCTATATCTTCTTGTCCTTCTAAGCTTTTTACTCCCTCATTTTCTTTATCAAAGTCATTCAATGTTACCAGCATTCCCTTTGTCTTATTCAAGAGCTTCTTTTGTGGGCCTTTTAGCTTTGGACATTCAAGTCTGAAGTGAACTTTATCAACATAAGTCACTACTGAGCGCCGTAATGCTCAATGAGCGCTACAGGGATCATGCAATGACACAGAACAACTCATTTTATCTATTTTTGGGCCTACTTTGGCCCATTTTTAGAGAGCAATATATATAGAAATGTTACATAATTTTACCCTAGCTTTTGACTCACTTGTAGGTTGCCACTTTAAGTTGCTATTATTCTCTCTCTACACTCTCTCTATTTTCTCTCTTCTCTACACACTCTCTCTCAGGGATTCCAAAGGTGGATTGTTTTGTTCTTGTAGATGATAGCAAAGATTATTGTTATTATTTCTAGGTACTTCTCTAACTTCATTTATTGTAATTTTCCAAAGATAGAGAGGTAGATTCTCATACTAATATAGGAATTTCGGATGGATTGGGATGACTTTTGAGACCCTTTGTTTTTATTGAATGCATTAATTTTCTTACTGTTATTCAATTTCTATTCTTATAATTATTATAGTGCTTGCTATAATTGTTATTGGAATAACCAAATTGACGATTGTTATTTTGGGAAACCCTTTGGGTATAAATTGATAGATCTATTGGTTTATGTTTAAAGGAGAACAATAGAATTATCCTTCCAATTGGCGGTTAGACTATAGCAATTAGTATCATAAATCACTGTAATTTACAATTAAATTGAGATATCATTTATTGGATTATTTTCATTGGTTAAATTCTAAGGATTAATTGATTACTAGTAGAATTGCAAGTAATTTAATTACTGATAGCCATTAATGGATTCAATATGTGGTCAATGATAATTAATTCCAATATAAGGAATATCATGCACTAGTACCATCTCATTGTTGCTATTATCTTTTAGTTTTGATTATTTTGAATTCAATTCTTCAAACCCCAAACTTTCTAACTAAGTATTGAAGCCTTCTTGAGAGACGACGTATGTTGTACTCTTTAATACATTTTTAGTACAATTTAGCTTTAAAATAATTTTCTAATTTAAGAAGATAGGTGACAGTCTCGGTTCAATCATCTATTAATAAAGATAATTATAAATTTTTTAATTAAAAAATCACAAATTGAATTCAACTGACGGTAAAATATTAGTGAAAATCTAAGCGACGAGCCAAACTCAGTAATCAACAGGCATATAAAATTGACCGTGCATGGATGGATTGGGAAATATAATTTTACAAAGTGAATGCATGGGGGGTCCGTTTAAGTTGAAAGCATTCACCTAAGTCCTAACTACAATTGTAGTCAAGTGAAAACAGGGCAACCTTGAACCGCAACTCCTTTGGCCGTCGGGCAGTGAGCTAAGGGACACCCATCAAGGTCATTGCCCCACCAATTGATACTAATGTCCTCCAATCCCAGGCAAAGATATAAAAGCACCCCCATGAAGGCAAGACCCGCATCCATGGCCCCAGAGAGCACATAATTGTGACGCCGCCACCACTCTGGTTTGTACCTATACACAACAAAGCCAGAGAGGAAACCAACAATGATCCAGCTAGTATAATTCACTGCTGTTGCTGGAGGCATCATTCCGGTGGCACCTATCAACACAGGCATGTTAATGAGCCTAATCCACTCTTGTTGTGGGAAGGCCTTGGCAGCCAACCATACAAGTAAAGGAGCAATGGCTCCACCCATAAAGAACCAATTTACTTCTGCGTAGGTTCCCAGGTCTCCAAAGATTCTCCGCGGACCAATCAAACCCCAAATCACCGAAGCATCGTAGAACACTGTGTCACTTGGACAAGTCCAAACAGAGGATGTGTCCTGGCATATGTCTGGGATGGTTTCCATTAGCCACCATGCGGTAGTCAAATACACAATGGCCGCGATAAACGTCCCCACGACCTAATTAATTAACCATGTTCAAGGAGTTAACAAATGGTAAATACTCTTGCAATTCAAGGGTGTGTTTGTGAGTTTCAATTGAAAGAGAAAAGGAGGATTTTGCACTTCAAATCTCTTACCTTGAATTTATTTCCCGAAATTAAACTCACAAACACCACTTTAAGTATCATATATGTATGAGTGATATTTGATAAAAAAAATAAAAATTATATTAAGGATATGTTTGGCTAGGGCGTAAAAATAGAGTGTAAATTTTTCATGGATGAGTTTCATGTGTATTTAGGGTTATGAAAATTTACTCTCATTTTTACTCCCCAATCAAACATACCTAAGTACAAATTGTTATGATTTTGCCTAAATAATATTGGATAATGGCTTATGCTGACTTATTTACTCTTTGTTGACGAACATGCAGGAAGCAAAATTTGAAAACGCTTTTGTGCTAAAAGGTCTAGAAGTTAAAGCCGAATAGTGAGTGACCTGGGCCATGAACATGGTTCTCGGGGGGATTTTCATGTAGTGGCCGAGCTTGAAGTCTTGCAAGAAAGTGATGGCTTGCGTCATACTAATGTAACCATAAACCTTGAAGCACATGTTAGCAACAGGATATCCCGGGTAGATATACCCTATGATGTACTCTGTGATTATGTTCAGCCCCGGCGACTGTAATTAGGAAAGATTATTACAAAGCCAACCCAATAAACACAAAATTTAGATGTGTAAAAGATAATAATTATACTTTACGGAGAATCAAAGAAGAAACTAATGACCTGATTTGTGATCGCGGTTATTATCCCAATTGGAAGAGTAAAGAAAATGGCAATGCTACATGCCAGCAAAACGCCCCACCAAGGTAACTGCAGCTGTTCATTGTAATACTCGCAAGCAAAGACGGTGGCCGCAATGGTTGCGATGAGTATGGACACGAACCACCACTCAGGAACTTGCTTGTACCTCCGCATAAGCTTCGTGTGGATGTCCAAGCTCTTTTCCTTAAAACTTGATTTGCTTTGCTCCCATATTTCCCTGCATTTTCAATTTCTTTTCATATTTAAAATCTGTACATGTGCACTAGCTAGCTGCGAATACGAATGTATATATTTATATATACAAACTGAAAATAGTGATGTTGGGCAATTAGAAAAATATTGGTAGAAACTTTGAGAGAAATCATATATTTAAATTGTTGAGTAAAATAAAAATTTGATTCACTCATTTATCCAAAAGCCAACTATCATGCCACAATATTCTAATAATAAATTATGAGTGAATCTTTAAGTTAATATCTGAAACTTTTTGCGTCAGTAATTTTAGTCATCGAGATCTACAAACTAACATTTTAGTTATTTATGTGAATCAAATTAATTCTTGACTCTAATTTTTTATTACTTTGCTTTCACATTCTCACTAATATGTCATGTCAAATAATATACTAGTGATAAATTGATATTTTTCTTTGTCTTAGAAGTGATATGATTGAATAATAAATTATAACTATTTACAAATGTCAAATATATCAACAATGTAATTTATATGCAAAATTTACATTATAGTTTTGAATTAAACTTATCTTCATATAGTTTAATTAATAAAGGTCAAGTAAAATGTCATTCTATTATTAACATATCAATTAAAGTGAAAAATAGTAAAAATGTGACGGTGCAACAATAAAAATAGGATCATGGATTAATATGACTCATATTTGTAACTTTATTAACTAAGAAATAATTTCTAAATCTCAGTGATAAAAAATGATTCATGCATATAATTTTAGGACTAATTTAAACAGTTACTCAATAAAATTTTGACAAAATTTCTAGTCCTCTAGTATTTTTCAATTTTAAAAATAATAAAAAGAAAACTAAACTAATTTCATATTTTTTAAAATTTAACTTTGATATGTCGCAAGATCACTATTCATATTTAATTATGTGTCACTGTGTCATTAAAAATAATTTCCTTTTATTATAGTTTTCTAAAATTTATGAATACAATGCAATATATGATTAGTTTACGCTTAGAGTTCATTCAATTAAACTTACGTCTTTTATATAATTTCAAACCTGAGGGAGTGTATGGAATTGAGAATTGAGAATCAGAATACAAACCTTCCGTGAAAGAGAGCAACATGCACAATGGTAGCTGTAAGTGCAGCAAAGCCAACACCGTAGGTCATGGCGAAGAAAGTGCTGAGGTGTAGTCGACCTTGTCTCTCGTAAGCCGCTAAGTCTAGGTGGAAATCTGAGTCAATTATGCTTGTGATGTTGTAAACTAACCCGTTTGAGGTGAAAAGCTCGTCCGAGAAAATAGGGAACGTTTTAGCATCATACACATTGAGCCAATAGCACAGTGGAGTCAAAATGTACATGACAAACACGAATCCCGCGGCGACGTTGGCAGTGGCAAACCATGGGCTGGCAAGTGGGCTCCCAAGGTAGGCTGAAATAGCTGACCAGTCAAGCCCAATGGCGCCAATTCCAAGCCCATAAAGGCCCGATCCCAGCTGTTGAGCCAGCACATTATTGGGAAATATCCAGCATATCCAAGAGAGAGAGGTTAACATTTGAAAGATATAGCCCGGGAACACGTAGTAGGCGAAGCTACACAAAAAGGCGATGACGAAGAACTGGGATCGTGTTAACCCTCCCTTGGTACGCTGCTCCTTCTCATGCAGGGCCCTGAGTGCATGGTATCAAACAAATGATTTGTTTGTCACAACTCAAACCTTTCTTTATCTAGTATAAAATTAAATATATGTTCTTTCATAAAACCTAACCCAATAATTAAAAAGATAAATGAATTAATAGACAAAAGTTTCTAGATCTCTACACTTACTTTCCCTACTTCTTTGTCCTTTTCAAGCAAAATGTTGCATAGCATTAAAAAGAAAAAAAAAAAAAAGAACATATAATGTTAGTTTAGACCTGTTTATTTTTCAGTTGTCTCCTAAATAGTAATTAGTGTGATATTAACCTTAATTTTGTGGACATTTACTTGGCACTATCTCCAAAAGCAGTATGCTATAAACTATATGAATTTATTGAAAATCATTCTTATTAAAATGTATACATAATTTTCCCCCACAATCAAGACAAATTTAAGGGGTTACCTTAGTAGTAACTCGAAAAAAGGTAGCTGCATTATTTTTCAAAAGTTACCGCCTAAAATAATAATAAAAATAAGTTACAGAATATAATAAGAAGTTATGATATTGAGTTTTCGTTACAATTTAGGTTGAAAAATGCATGATGATTTAATGATCACACACTTTTCCGAAAAACTTCACGTCCTGTGTAATTTATGCAGTAACAAAATTTCTAATTAATGTCACAGGTCATATGTTTTAAAAGTAGTTTTGAATGAAGAAAGTTGACATAAAATTGAATTCAATTTTATTAGCAATTGAATTCAATTGTATTATGATTTAAATTCTTCTATTTATAATAAATCATTAAATTACAAAGTAGAATTTAACTACAATATTTGAAATATACATGAAAATAAATTGAATTTTTTATTGTGACTATTTTACCTTTCATGAATAAAGAAAGAGACAAGAGAGGAGAGAAATAAAGAATAGGCTATTGTTACAAGTGAATATAGGGAAAATTACAATAACCTCCCCTAAAGTTCTTTACTATGGCACTTATCCTTTTTTAATTTTTAGTATTACACTTACCTCCCTTAATTATTTATAAGTCATAAGAGTGATCTCCCTTATAAATTTAAAATGATTTTTGTACCCTCCCAACCTCAACCAAATCATCACCGCCACCACTAATTCCTAAACCCTCCTCCTCCTTCGTCGAGGACACAATTATGGTCGAGGTATTTCACTAAAGTTGGGGTCTTTCTCAAGAACTATCTGTCCTTGCATCATTTTTTTACAGCTGTTCAAGGCTTTTCTTCTATCAACACCCCTGACGTGAAAGAAATAGGACAACTACTACAAGGGAAAAAAATTTAAAAAACAAAAATTCACGGCATGAGCAAATGGGAGAATTTTATTGTTATAACTAAGGCATTATTAACAAGTTGATTTGACTTCCACTAATTCTAACATATAACATTGCGCCTAATGACTATTTTCAATGTTGATGGGAATTGGGTCCCGTCGAATAAAAAAAATTCAATTAGAAAAGGGGTTGAGGTTATTAGGAGCATTAGGAACAGAAGCACCATGGAAGTAGTGGTGCTTGGATCCATGTTGGAAGAAGACAACTTATAGGATGCTGAGAAAGATTGGGTTTATTATTTTGGGAAGGGTGGGCTTAAGGTGGTGGTGCTGGGATCCATGTGTTGCGTTTTGTGAATGAATGGAGTGGCAGGAGGATGGCACTGGTCGCTTGATTAGGGGACGTGGTGTGGAGGAGAATGGGAGGAACGAGAAGAATAAAGTATGGAGACTGGGGAGAAAATGAGGGTGTTTTTTCCATTTTATAAAGAATAATTTTGAAATATTGAAACAAAGGAGACGCAACTATAATATTAAAGGATCTAGGGGAGATTGTTGTACTTTTCCATAAATTTATTTTGGTCTGATTTACTTTTGGATACATTTACAAAATTGAATTCTCTTTAGATTTTAATTCTATGTTATTAATTGGTTTTAAATCAGCAAAATTGACTTAATTTTTAAAATAAATTTAATTTAGGCTTCTCCAAATACCTTGTTATGCTGAATTTTCTTATCTCATAATATTGCAGCTCATAGAAAATACGACAAGAGAAAATAACTTTGCTAAAAATTTATGAATTTTTATGCATAAAGGCTCACATATGAAAGACATAAAAAAATGCCAAGATATTATTCTTTTGGTGATAGCAGGTATTTTTTTTCTCCATTTAGGGTATGTTTATGAGTTTTAATTTTGGAGGAAAATAGAGGAGAATGAAAAATTTATAGTGTAAAATTGTATTATAAATTCTCATTTCCCTCGTAAACTCAAACTCATAAGCATACCCTTAATTTTGATATTGAGCTTCCAATTTTAAAGTGGGTTAACAATTTCCAGATCTTGAGAAGCATGAAAAGGAGGTGGCTGTTATGTCATTTCTCCGATTGTACTAATCACTATTTATTGCGTACTAGTATATAAAATATTCAAAAACTTAAAATAGCTACTACTATATATCAATATATGCATATACTGTGGAATAACCAAAAAAAGGAATGATTTTTATGAGAAAGGAGGTGGCTGTTATGTCATTTCTCCTATTGTACTAATCACTTTTTATTGCGTACTAGTATATAAAATATTCAAAAACTTAAAATAGCTACTGCTATATATCATATCAATATATGCATATACTGTGGAATAACCAAAAAAAGAATGATTTCGAGGGTCCCAGATCAAAAGTATATAAGGTCCCCACTTTGTTGCAAATGGCTAGTCAAAGTCAAACGAGAAAGGAACAATACCTATATTTACCTTTTTCTTCTTGAAAAACTATAAACACGACATACATGCGGTACTCAAAATAAATAAATAACCAAACACAAGAGAACCGCACAAAAATAAGAATAGATTAATTAATCATCATCACCATTATTATTATTATTATTATTAGGCTGTGAAATGAAGGAATCAATCATCTATATACATACATATATATATATATATTTGGTCAATGAAGACTATAAGTACTTTTTATGAGTTAATTACAAAAGATGCCCTCTTGGAATTTACATGACATACATTTAGAAAATTTAATTTCAAGTATTAAACGAATTTTTAACCCAAATAGTCGTATATTGGTACACATCCATAAGCACTAAATCAAATTTGTTTTGGAGATTAATTTTGATAAATGTCAATGTATAAAAAAAAATTATACATCAAACTTTCTAAATATTGGAGGATAGAGTTAAATAATTTTCTTGAAGTGATAATATATGATTGAATCTTTATGTAAAGTCTTTTTTATGCTAATAATGTATCACAATTAAAATTTTATTTTCATTTACACTTGATATAGATGTAATATAATCATATTTTGAAAAAAAAATTATTTACACCAATTTCAAATGAGCATGAGTGTGTTAATTATCTATTCCCTTGTTTTAGAATAACTATTAAAAACTAAACAATATACATATTAAGAAAAATGAAAAATATCTTAGTAAATATAAAAAAATATTAGTTCTTAAAACTATCAATCTATAGTCATTATTGTTTATCTCAATAAATATATTTATTATTTAAATAATACATTTATATTAAGGATATAAATAAAGAAGAATTAATATTATTTAGATATTATAAATGAATAGATATTATGAAATAAAAAAAATTATTAAAATATGAAAAAAAAATAAAAAAATGGCAATTATTCTAAGAGGGACTTAGTGTTATATATTTTATGGTAGACTGTAATATAATCACCTGATGAAGATGTAACTGAATTTCAAAGTGTATAAATTTGTATTTGATCTAGAAAAATGCTGACAAGGGAAAACCATTAAGGATGACATATGTGATACTGTTACTCATTATTATTATTTTTCCTAAAGCATGTAGATTGCTGGTCAAGATCAAATTTAATAATTGGGTAGTATTATATATTTTATGGTAGACTGTAATATAATCACCTGATGAAGATGTAACTGAATTTCAAAGTGTATAAATTTGTATTTGATCTAGAAAAATGCTGACAAGGGAAAACCACTAAGGATGACATATGTGATATTGTTACTCATTATTATTATTTTTCCTAAACCGTGTAGTTTGCTGGTCAAGATCAAATTTAATAATTGGATGTATAGTGAAGGAACAGAAAGAAGCAAATGGTGGCTGGGGTCCGCTGTGGCCCTCGATTGAACATAAAAGACCTTCCCCACACGCCACAGCAACGTTTTATCAGTATCAATCATACAACAGAAATAATAAATAAAAGAATCAATAATAATACAAAGAGGGTAAAATATATTTTATTTCTTAAATTTTAAATTATGTATAATTTATATCATAACTTTTTAAAACATATATTGTAACACTTTAGATTTGTTAAATAATATAAAATACCAAATTTCATTAAATTAACATCTATTTTCATTTTCAAGTAATCAAGTACATGTCACGTATACAGATAAACAGATAAAAATACTTTCTTTTAATTCAATTTTTCAATCCTAAACCCAACTTCACTAGAAAATAGATGAAAATTCCCCTTTATTACAATTAAATTAGAGTATATGAAGGGTATTCTTTTCCATTTTAGAGTGGGAAAGGGTGTAGGGTTGAAAATTTTAATTCAAATGAAGGGTAATTTTATATATTTAATTATATATATGACATGTAAATAATTACAAAATAGTATAAATGAATGTCAACTTAATCGAATGAGATGTTTTACATTGTTTGAAAAATATGAGTATCACAATGCACGTTTTAAAAAGTTATGATATAAGCTGTATATGACCTAAAATCTAGATATTTTATTCGGATATAAATTTTTAATAGATATAATGACGGTATTGAGGTATGCCGAAGGAAGTTTTTACGTTGATTGTTATATTACGATTTAAACGACGTATAGTTCTTAAATTAACTGCATTTATTCAGAAAATAATAATATTTATTCATATGCTACGTAAATAGTGGCCAAAGCATGAAAGTAAACGTTCAATATTGAAAGAACAAATTTATTTTCGTCACTAGATTAACTCTAGGCTTCTAGTTGATACTTGTCACTAGATTAACTCTATGCTTCTAGTTGATACTCGATATATATATATAATCCGGTATACAAAGTATTTTTTGTACATGTAGTTTTTATTTAAAATAGATTCTACATATTAAATTCGAACGTGATTGTACCCCTCCAAAAAAAAAAAAAATCGAACGAGACCAAGAGTATGTTGTCTTTGTGTTATTATATAAAAAAATTATTTAAATTGAAACACTGATCTCTTTATCACCCTTATACTTGATGGTAATCATGACTGATCACATCCATTCATCATATTTAATAAAAATAAAATAGATGTCCTACTGAATACCATTTTTTAGATATTCAGATAACACTACTTATGTTATATTGCTCATTTTCTTTTATTTAATTTTTGTTTTTGGTTAGGTAAAAATAAAATTGTGCTATAATTACCTGAAGAGTGAAACTTGAACCAGATTCGCTGGCCACCACATGGCTGCTGGCTCCACTAGGTACCTTCTAAATATGCCAGCCCATCCGAATCCCAATACCTGCCGTTCAACACACACTATATATTAACTTCAAAATTTTGATATATACTAAATTTCTTTCGTTGATAATTGCCCGAACAAGTTAGTTCAGGCTTATTAAAACCACAAATTTTCTGTTATTTTTGTCTGTAGAGGAAAAGAGAAGGTTAGGTGGTAATTATGCCATTGCAGCTACAAGTCAAAATAACAAAATAGACACTAACTAATTATTAATTAACCTACCTGAGTAGTGATGATCACAAGGAAGGAAACAAAGAAGGACATATGCTTGTGGTAAAAGATTTTGACCGCGGTAACAATATGAATGGCGTAGACAGTGCCAGCGCCGGAGTTGGCAAAGATAGTGATTAAAACGTGCTCTTTCACGTTGAAGGGCCCAGGGTTCAAGGTGAACTCCCAGCGCGTTCCTTTGAAGAAGACACGCTTGGTAATCTTAGCCGCCATGAGCTGGCCAACTGGCACCACCGCGATCTGGGCTGAGATGGCCGTGATGCTGAGAGGCTCCGTGCGGTACCAGAAGAACTGGTTCAGGAACGACAGGAGAATGCAGGAGAGGGTTCCTAGGAGCCACATTCGGAACGTGAGAATTGGAAGGGAAGGGTCATCTGTGGTTGGAACCGTTAGGGCAACTTGCTCGATGGGCGAGTTCTCATGAAACTCGTCTTCTGACGAGGACGAGGATGGCCCCTCACGGTGGCCAACGTTGACATCATCGTCATCTTTCTCCTCCTGATTCTTTTGGGGTACTACAGACAAGGTTTAATCAAAAGGTAAATCAGCTATGAAATTATATGTAACTATGAATAGAAATTAATAATTAGATCATACGAAATGCTTACGGAGAGGGGATGTGATCTCGTGTGAGGATTGTTCCATGTGCTCTCCAAGTTGATTCTGAATATCAGTGTTCTGCAAATGTTTTAAATTCTTTTATTGGATGGAGGAGGAAGGGAGAGGATGTGGTTCACGAGGCCAGTAATTTAATTGCAGTTGAATGGCGAAATTAGGACGTACCATCCAGCTAGGACCGTACGCTAGGATGCACCTGTCCCAAATCCCAATCACGGTCAATGAATAGCCTGTGTATATATATAAAAAGAGGAAAAAATCTTGGCACGATTCCGAAAATCTATTCATAGATAAAGTCATAAAACAAAATAGTGACATCTATGGATGGTTGGGTATATATTTAATAAAATTGGTAGATTTTATTTTTATTAGGAATGAATTTGAATAAGACGTCTTAAATTTGTATTTATGTAAAAATTTATCTTAAAAGATTAATGTACATCCTAAAAGTGGTTGAGACCTCTATTATATTTAATAGTGATAAAATAAGTATTAAATTAAATATTTATGAAGTGTTAAAATAATATTTTTAAGAATTAAGTTGTCTCTAATTACACACGTGAGTCTTTTTTTTTAATATGATTTTTAATGGGTGTATTTATGCTGTGCGGTTTTGATGGGTTGAAAAGAGGGGGGGGGTAGATCAAGGAATTGAAATTAGAAAATTACAAAAATTTATCCGCATGTGACCGACTAAGAAAAGCCAAAAAAATAAAAACTTAAAATAAGATTTTCTGTTGCATGTGTCCACCACAGGCAGATTAATAAATTAAACAACAAAAGAAATTGAAAAGCACTTTTTTGCCGCAATAAATCCCCCATTGGCGGATTTTGAAGTAAAAAATAAATTTTTAGAATCCACCCATGGCAATTTAAATACTAAATAATATTCTACACTCTACGTAAACTCTTCAGTTCGATAACTCATGTAGATCATTTCATTTGTAGTGGTAGTACGTGGTAGATAGGGTGTGAGAGAATGTGAGAGGCTGATATTAGATTCTTAGGGGGAAAAAGAGAGAGAGAGAGAGAGAGGGAGAGAGAGGGAGAGCGAGAGGGGGAGAGTGTGTGTAAAAAAGGTGTTAAGAAAAAGAATGAGAATAAATAGTATAATAAATATAATAGTTTATTTTGATGGTAAAATTGTTATAAATTCTATTGAGGGTATCACATTTATATAGTTAAACACATTGAAGTTGTTGCTTGGAACGTAGAATATGGGCCAAATACATTTGTATATAAAGATACAAAATTAGAAGCTATGCATGAATCAAAGTTTTCACAGCATGCGAACATGGATATATAGCCTTAATTCTAAAATATTTTATTTGATTTAACTATTTTATTTGATTTAATATTTTTTTAGTTGATAATGTTTATTTAATTGATTTAATTTTTTTAGTTTATTATTTTTATTTGATCATTTATTTTGTTTATTTATTATTTTTTACTTGATTTAACTATTTAATATTTTTTATATAATTTTATTTTAATATTTATTTAGTTGGTTATTTTTAGTTGATCATTTTTAATTGATTACTTTTAGTTAATTAGAAGTATAATTTTATGTAATTTTAGTTGACCACTTATTTAGTTTATTTAATATTTTTTTAGTTGATTATGTTTAGTTGATCATTTTTAGTTTATTATTTTATTTGATTAGAAACATAATTTTATGAAATTTTAGTTGACTATTTATTTAGTTAATTTTATATTTTTTTTTCAGTTGATTATGTTTAGTTGATTTTTTTAATTGATTACTTTTAGTTCATTAGAAGCACAATTTTATGCGATTTTAGCTAATTATTTAGTTGATTTAATATTTTTTTTAGTTGATTATTTACTTGATTTTTTCATTGGTGATTTCGTTGTGACTGGTGAATTATTTGTTGGAATGATATTCGACCATAAGGAGGCAACTATACAAGCAATTAAGGCTTACAACATACTCAGAGGAGTGGGTTATAAAGCGTTGGAGTCAAAATAAAAAATATTTTATTGTAAATGTACACAACATAATAGAGGTTGTGGATGGAGGCAATTCATGAGGGACCATTAAATATTAGCTAGGCATGCTTTTGTTCGCGAGGGACTGAGCATTGGTTGACATGAGTTTAGTAATCTGTTTCTCTGATTGATTCCCTAAGAATATGATTATATTTCAATGTACCTTATGTTAAATTGGTATTACTACAGTTATTATGCTTATGATAAGAAAAGATTTTGACCCCGGTATTGTTACTTATGTACTTTCATTCTTGTCTCATGTATGGTTATGGGTGAGGATTCGTTCACTAGTTTTAAGATAAAACTTACCCATCCTTTCATTTCCTTTATAAATATAGCACTAGCTTCAGATGCCTCAGCCTCCCCCCCACTAGTTGTAGTTCTTCAGCTTGGTGAGCTTTACCTTATAGTGAAGCATTAGTATGATTTTGTGTAGAGTGCTCTAGTGTTGTGCAATAGGGGAAGAGGACAATGAAGATGACTATAAAAGTGGTGATAAATATGTTGATAATGATGCAAATGATTATGATGTTGATAGTAACGGCATATCAAACATAGTAGGTGGGCAACATATGAATGAAGAGCCATCTTTTCTACGTGCTTTAGATCTGGATGCTATGCAAGCATAAGACTTTTCGTACTATGCAAACATTGATATGTAGCCTTAGTTCTAAAATTTAAACATGTTTTTATATTTTTGTTTTCATTATGATTTAATTATTTTAGTTGGTTTAACTATATTCCTTTATGTCGTTATTTTTTTGGTTGTAGTGATTAAATGTATAGTTTTATTTTATTTAATGAATTTTTAAGTTGACTATTTAGATGAATGTTTAATTTCTTTGATTTTTTTTTAGTGGTAGTGATTAAAAACACAATTTTATTTGTTGTAATTTTTTTAGTTAATTATTTGTAGTTTATTTTTCAGTTGATTAGTTTTAGTTGATTTAGTTAATTTCTTTAATTTAGTTTGTTTTTAGTAGTGGTGATTGGAAGCACAGTTTTGTTTAATGTAATATTTTTTAGTTGATATTTAAGTTGATTATTCGCAATGGTTATTAGATTCATAATTTTATTTGATGTAATATTTTTAAGTTAGTTTTAAATTTGATTATTTGTAGTTGATTTAATTGATTCATTTTACTTAGTTATTTTCATAGTGGTGATGATTAAAAGCATAACTTTATTTTTAGTTGATTTTTCAGTTAATTAGTTTTAGTTGATTTAGGTGATTTCTTTTATTTAGTTACTTTTTTAGTTGTAGTGATTGGTTAAATGTATAGTTTTATTTGATTTAATAATTTTTTAAATTGATTATTTAGTTGATTATTTAATTTCTTTGATTTAGTTATTTTTTAGTGGTGATTAGAATTACAATTTTATTTGATGTAATTTTTTAAGTTAATTTTTAAGTTGATTAGTTGAATTTGATTTTTTAGATAATTAATTTTAGTTGATTTAATTAATTTCTTGGATTTAGTTATTTTTGTAGTGGTGATCATAGTTTTAAAACTTGACTTGGTAATTGAACTGATCGAGGCATTGCGTCACTAGATCACTGGTTCAATTGATGGGTCACTAGTCGAACCGGATTTATATTAAAAAATAATAAAAATATATATAAAAATGAAAAAAAATTATAATAAATGACAATTAACTAGTAAATGTTTCAGTGTTCTACTAGTTTTGAGAGGATAACACATTCATTTATATAAATCTACTATCTACAAGTCTACATAACCAAAAAAAACAAGAAAAAGGGAATCAAGAACAGAGGAAAGGAAATATACATAACCAGAAAAAATGAAAAAAAAAAAGGAAATCAAGAACAGAGGAAATCCCTTGAAGTTTTAGGCAGTAGCAACACTACATAACTAGAAAAAATGGAGAAAAGGAAATTAAGAATAGAGGAAAAGAAATAAGGAACTAAGATCCATTATCAACACAATTTATCAATCAAACAACAATGGAACTTATCACTCTCAGCTTCAAGTGGCAGCGACCAGTAGGTGCGGTGAATAGTAGGCACAACAAGCATTGAGCGACGAGCAACGAACGGTGAGCAACAAGCGTCAGGCGTCGAGTGGTGAGCAACGAGCAACGAGCAACAGGCGTGGCGAACAACGACACAACAGTCCTCTTCCCTTCGGCAAGCAATGGCGCGACGATCAGTGGCGTGGGTTTGCTTCTCGTCTCCCTTCTTAACCTCTTACTCTTAGTCTTAGGTTTTGGGGTGAGTTGTGCTTGTGTGGCTTAGTGCAATGGGTTTAGCCATTTAGGACTTTAGAGTTTAGGCCTTTAGTTACAAAAAAAAAAAAAAAAACAAACGACGCCATTTTTAACCGCAAAAAAAAAAAACCAAAATTGCATGACCCAATCTAGTTCATGAAAACCAGCCAAGTCATTGGTTTTAGTGAAAACTAGTCAAGTCCCACCGATTCTGTTGCAAGGCCGGTCCAAAAGGTGGCTTGGACCAGTTTCCAGACCGATTCACTGATTTTCTAGTTGAACCAACCGGTTCGAGCTGAGTTTCATTACACTGTGGTGATGATTAGAAGTACAACTTTTTGTAGTTTATTTTTTAGTTAATTAGTTTTAGTTGATTTACAAGGCATTTGGAAACCTCTGGAATTCAATTCCATCAAGGAATTGAATTGAATTCCATACTTTGGAAGCAATTTAAATGAAGGAATTGAATTCCCATGAGAATTGAAATCCAACAAAACAAAGGAATTGAAATCAGACCTAAAGAGGTATGATTTGGTGTAGGAATTGAATTCTAACAAATGAAAATACCAAAACAACCTTTTTTAAAATATAATGTTTTATTCATAACCTATTAACGAAGGATAAAATAGTAAAAGTAATTAAATTAATTAATTTTTAGACTCATTCCAAATGAAGGAATTGAATTGAATTCTTTAACTTACTGATTCATTCCAAACATAATAATTCAATTCTATTCTTGATGAAATTTAATTGCTAATGGAATTCAATTCAATTTTATCTCATTAAAGGTTTCCAAATGCCCTGTTAGGTAATTGCTTGGATTTAGTTATTTTTTTAGTTGTAGTGATTGATTAAATGTACAGTTTATTTGATTTAATAATTTTTTAAATTGATTATTTAGTTTATTACTTAATTCTTTTGATTTAGTTAATTTTTTAATGGTGGTGATTAGAATCACAATTTTATTTGATATGATATTTTTAAGTTAATTTTTCAGTTGATTATTTGTAGTTGATTTTTTAGTTAATTAGTTTTAGTTGATTTAATTATTTTCTTTGATTTAGTTATTTTTGTAGTAGTAATGATTAAAAGCAAATTTTATGTGTAGTTGATATTTTTTATTTTTTTTTAAGTTGATTATTTGTAGTTGATTTTTTAGTTAATTTTTTTTTTATCTGGTGACAACATATTTCTTTTCTTTTCAAGCTCTTATAATGGGAAATCTTCACTCAACTTTGTGATCAATGAATTCCAGCCTACTCTTGCACGCTAACCCTCTTTTTTTTTTTTTTTTATTCTTCTTCCTCTTCTTGTCTTATTACTACAGATTACAGACTTTTGGTCATCAACTAGCATGTTACAGGTAGAGAAATGTCATCACTTTTTCCTTTAACAGCTATCTCTATGTGTACATGACTGGTTTGTCTCTATCTGATTCATTACTAATCTAAACCTTTGCCTTTCTACCTTGATATCATTTCTCAGGCTTTTCAAGTTCCCTTTTTTGTCATGAATCTGCTACAAGCATACCCTAGGCGCAGCAAAAGACCCGGGTTTGTATTGCATCTGCCATTGGTGAACTAAATAAAATCATATTAAAATAAATCACTTGATAATCACATGTATAAGCTGATCACCATCCTAAATGCCATATGTAAATTATTTTCCCTTGCAAAAGGTTTCAAATTTCAATCATAGATATTTTATTTCTTTCGCTATTCCAAACGGAGCTGCACCTGGACGACGAAGATGAGGGTAGTTTAAACTTACCCATCCCACTACTCAAACAAAAGTCTTAAATGATCTAAATTACCCCTAACCTGAATAAAAGAATCACATAAATTATTTCCAATATAATTAGGCAATTAACTACAATATGACATTAAGAAACAATAATCAATTAATGATCGATAAGTTTAATTTCTACTTAAATTTTTGTGAAGTTTTAAGTTTATGATGTGATAAAAAAATTGCACATATCCTTTCATTTCTTCATTCAATTTATTTAAAATTACTTAATTTGGATTTAACTTGTTTGATTTTTTTTTCAGTGCCTATTTTATCTTTTTCATATTATTCTTATATATTTTAGCATGATTTTGATAAATTTTGGTTAAATTTGCAAGAATTTGTGATAATCATTGTTGGCACAGTACTTTAATTTCCTTGAAGGAAATTGTTTGAACCTAGGAGGCATCAAAACATGAGCTTGAGAAAATGGACCTTAATGTTGAAGGCCAAATAGTTTGGATTAAGGGAAAATAGAAAAGGAGGAGGGGATGCACTTGGAAGCCATCACAAATTATCATAAGGAAAAAGCCTCTTGGAAAAGCATCGAACTCGATACCACCAGCCCAACCAAAAAAGTGAAAGGGATGGGGGGGAGGAAATTGCTTGAACCTAGGAGGCACCAAAAGATGAGCTTGAGAAAATGGGCCTTAATGCTAAAGGCCAAATAGTTAGGATTAAGGGGAAACAGAACAGGAGGAGAGGGATGCACTTGGAGGTCATCACAAATGGTTATAAGGAAAATGCCTCTTGGAAGAGCATCAAACTCGATACCACTAGCCCAACCAAACAAGCAAAAGTGAGGGTGAGGTTTGGACAGACAAGGGACAAATGGGCAAGAAGAATGGATAGGAGTCTATAGTGATTAACCAACCATGAGTTGGAAAATTGATTGGAGAGTGGTGAGAGAAGTTTCGAGATTTTGTTGGGGTTTATTTTGTATTATGGGAGGAGAGGTGAGAGGTAGGCCAACACTTGTTATAATGTCCTCATTTTCATTTTATTTTAAATAGATACTAATTGAGATTAATTAAGGATAAGTAGCTTTTATGAAGTAATTGTCTTAATTAATTGATTAGTGGATAATTAATTATTTATACAGTCTTCATATTTCTTATTCTTCTCCATCATAAGCTTTTTGGTTCTTTTTACTGAAGTTACTCTTGAAAATACAACATATAATTATCCCTAACAAAATACTAGTTTGGGCAAATATAAACTCATTTAATTGAATAATTGAAAAGTATTAATAACTTTTAAGGAGAATTATTTATTCCTTCTTAATATGAAAAGGCTCTTTTATGGGGAATTGTTTTACATAAGATTAACTACATTTCAATTGCAAAAATAATAATTCTACCCTAATACAACACATTTAACTTGACAAAAGTTTATAAATTTGATAAAATAAAAGTTTTATATTACTGTGACATTCTCTTATCATTATAATTAAATTAGAATTACATTGATTTAAATTAATGCATTTGTCTAAATGTGTTTATATCGATCAATTCATCTTCCATGCTTAATTAAAATATTAATGTCAACAATTACATTTTTTATAAAATCATGATGCCTCCTCAGGTCCCTAACAGAGGAATATATCAGAATAAATTAGCATTATTCACTTGATATTGCACACATTTCATTTATTTTTTAAAGAGCACTCATCGACACTTCTATAACACCAAAAAGAACCAATCAATTTGAAATGGAATTGTATTTGAATGGCAATAATCATGACAGCTTATAGTATTGATATCTAATCAATTTAAACCATGTTAACATTAATGAAATTGAAGTGTAGCAATTTAAAAACTTATTAATAATGACTTTTTCTTTCCTTGTTGTGCTCCCGATTAGTAATAATTAATTGATTGTATTTTTTTGATAAACCACAATTACTTGATTATATAATATTAGTCTTCTAAGATCTTCTAACTGTGAATATGCATTAGTGAATTTTAAGAATAAAATAGTTTAATTCATGTGTTTTTTTTTTAACATGTAATTTGTTTAAGCTACAAATGTAACACCTTTCCAAGTATAACATCATCCTTAAGCCATGATATTAGACTCACGAGTTGTTACTTATAAATTAGTTGTGATACCTAGATACATGTGTTAGTGGACAAGCTCCGTATGGCCCTAGGATCCTTCGGGATCCACCCATGTTGCCGGGTCCTGAATTTCACTAAGTCTGGATCCTACGCCTCCTTGTAGGACTATATGATAGAGTCATATTCTTGGGATCAAAAGTCCTAGTAATTGCTCTCCAAAGGAAAATAAATTAAAGATTTATTTTTAACAAATTTTAGAAAACCTCTAACCATTTTGTTTTTGGCCCACAAGTTTAGAAAATTGTACGAATTCTCGAATTTGAACTAGAACTCAAAATTTGGATTTTGATTGGTTAGGATTTTGATTTTTTTTTAATATTTTATTTGAATCCAAATGAGGAGTATTTATTTATTTAAATTTAAATTTTAAAGTTAATGAAAAGTAAAATAAATGAGGACATTAAGTTGACCATTATAGCGGTCGCGGTCATAAGTGTATTAGCGGGCACGGGAAATGGCGCGGTGTTAGTGGAACAGAAATAGTGTCAAACGATGTCGTTTCACTTAAGTGATCCCCTACCCCCTTTATATACCCTAAACTTAGGATTTTTCATCCCAAAACCGAAACCCCTTTTCTCCAAACCCTTCTCACTCTCCTCCACTCAATCTAGCCTCCAATCCTTCTTATTCCAAGAGATCAAAGGTAAGATTTTATAGGTTTTGTCATCCCCTTTTCTCTCCATTCTATGTTCTTAGGTTTGGGTTGTCATTGTTCTCTACTGTTGTCAAGTGGGGTTGCTCTTACAATATTGTTAGAGTTATGTTTTGGTGCCATTCCAAGCTCTCCAGGTCAAGTTAGTGCTGCCTATATACTCCCGGCTCCAAACAGTGAGTGGATTCAAACTCATGACCTTAGTTTCATCATTATAACTATGTTTTTATGCATGACGATTGTTAAATATGGTATTTGAAATGAAAATATGAATATATATGATTTTACAAAGCTATGACTTTGAATATATAGCATGAAAATGAAATTTAGAAAACCATGGGACCATGATTGATAGATTGTCTGTTATGGAAATGTTTTATATGTAACTCTAAGAGATTTATTGCAAGAATATATGATTTAATAAGTTATTATTTTATCAAACATGTTTTAAGAGTTTATGATATCTTTATGCTTCAATACTTGAGATTTCAAAATATGATTTTAGAGTATTTAGTTAAGAAATATATTGGAAAAATGTGAACAAGAGTGTGATTGAGCTTTTGGAATAAATATATTATATAGTTTCCAAGTTTCATAATTGTGAACCCCAGTGTTTGAACTAAGATATTAGACTTACCAAGTATATGAGAATATTTTAATGTAAGAAATGAATTTAGAACTTCAGTTTTGTGGTACCAAGAGGTACATAATTTAGTATTGTTCCTAGCAACTATCAGATACATATTTTGTCGACTTGAAATCAGAATGCCTACAAGTGATGAAGCCTTGGGCTCGATTTTCACAGCCACAGTTATGCTAAAGTCAAATTGTTAGAGTTATGTGAGTCCAAAACTCTCAAGTACTAAGAATTTAGGTGCTCTTGTTCGCCAAGGACTGAGCACCCACCCCTTCAGATTTAAATGATTTTATATGTATCCAAATATTTTATGATTTTAAGAGTAGAATAGTTATATAGAGTTTTAAATCCAGAGAAGAGCCAGAATAGAGTTTTAGAGAAATGATTAGTTTTTATGATTTAGATACTATACAATAGCTATAAAGAAACAAATTGTGAGTTAAAGGCTAGGAAACAATCATTAACCTTGGTACCAAGTTGCCCTTAGGGGCAATCTCGCTGAGTAGAGATGAAACCTAGTTAGATGTTCGATTCATATCCTTGAGGGATCCTATATATCAAAAACTTTGCTATGCCATGGTTGACATGTGTAACACCCTAAAAATTATATAAAAATTAATTTGAGGTTTTCTAATCATAATTTTAAAAATCCGACAAACATAGAAATGATGAGGATAATCCAACAGATCTGTAAAAAAAAATGTGAATAGTATCATTGCGGGTCCCATAGCCCTACCGGGACAGCCGAAACCCTAGAATTAGGGCCCGAAGATACCTAAAATTGAGATATTGTATGATTAAGATTAGAAATAGGTAGGAATAAAGATTTTATACCTATAATTAATTTTCGGGCTATAATTGATTAACTGGGTACACTGTTTTACCGATTTGGTAGAATTTTGGTGTATGGTTCTAACACCGAGAGAGACTTTAATCTATAAGATTTGGATAATGTCTATCCATTTAAACCAAGTGGATAGCTAAGATTCAATCTTAATTTACAAAATTAAATCCTAGCCATTCATCATATTTTCTTTTTAAAGCATTAGATTTTTATATTTATAATTCTTATAACTTAACTAATATCATAAAAGAAAGCAACTAACCTTATCACTTAGAGAACATTCTTAGCCAGCAAGAGAATATGCAGAAACTCCATTGTTTCTTCTTCAAGAACATCAAAACAAGATTCAAATCCTCAAAATCATAGCCTACACTTGATAAAATCACAAACTCCCTTTACAAAACTTGTTCTACTCATCAATACTTATCAATCTAACTGATTAAAAATTTCAATTTCCCACCTTAATACCTTATACCTCACTGATTAGGGAAGGGTTAGGGGCTATTTGGAAGGCTTGAAGTGGGGAAAAACCATTCTCGGAAGAACTTTTGGAGTTAGAAGTCTTGAAGCATCACAAGTATGGTTTTCTATGGTTTTTTCTTACAAAATTTATCTTAAACATTTCTGAATGAGTTCTGTCCAAAATTTTTGGTTATATGGGTGATTATATATTGATATTTATGTGTTAATTTTGGTGATGTGTTTGGATGATGTGAAAAATGATTTTTGTCAAAAGAGAATTTAACACATGCTGCTGGATTTTCGGATTTCAACAGGAGAGGATTTGTTCACGAATTTTTTGGTTTAATTCTAGTCATTTTTATGAGATAAAAAAATTATATGTTGAAGCTAACATCTTAAGCTAGTTCCATGAATTTTCTTGAGCCCTGATTTCGATTGATACCCCTTGAAAAAAAATCAAGAACTAAGAGTGTATCTATGCTGCTTGAAATCTTGGTATTGAAGTTGTGAATTTGTATAATTTTGTGACCATAGCAAAGAATGGAATTATCCTTTGAAATTTTTACATAGTGTCTTAAACATCTTGAAGTTCAACCTTGATTTTTATTTTGAGTTTATTTAATTATTTTCTATGGTTAAAAATTATAAGAGTTCTTATCTGAACTGTGAATAAGTGGTCTCTGACCACCAAACTTGTAAAATTTATTTCACATGGTAAGAGAACTCTTTTTACTCTGATATTTTTACAAGGACTTGTGAACACATTGAGGTGTCTTGGAGAATTTTTATAGCCCTTGAAATGGATGTTTTATATGCATAATAAATCATACTCCTTAGGCATGAATTCTACCAACATGCTGTAATTGTGCTGAAATGAACTCAAGTATTGATTTGGTGATTGAATGACTCTTAATTTAAGTATGATGAGTATGAATGCATGCTATTGACTTTAAAGATTGGTTTAAGACATGATTGGAATCATATTGTGAATCAATGTCTATATGTGTTGTATTGCATGCATTTGAAAAAGAAAAGTAAATGATATATTGAATTAAGTTCTATAGCAATAAGAAGATATAAATGAGATCCTTTCGATTTATTGGGGGCAAATAGAGTAACATAAGATCCTTTCAATTTTTCGAGGGCAAATAAAGTGATAACAGATCCTTTTAATTAATCGAGGACAACTAAAGTGATAAATAATCCTTTCGATTTTGTCGAGGGCAAATAGAGTAACATAAGATCCTTTCGACTTATCGAGGGCAAATAAAGAGTGATAAGATCTTTTTGACTTGTCGAGGGCAAATAAATATAGATGAGATCCTTTTGGCTTGTTAAGGGCAAATAAAGAGATATAAGGTTCTCTTCGATCTATCAGGGGCAAGTACAAATAAGTTCACTACATTTAGCATATGCATGATCATGTTATATTTAAAAGTTTGACTAGAATGATTTACTATTTATTCGAGCTTTATTATATATATGCATTAAGTGATTAATCATTAAAAGCTACTCATTTTGGAAGTACGATTTGGAACTGTAAAATTAAACTATTGTTATGAAATGCATGATCACTATTTCTTAATAAACCGAAGTGGCTGGAACGATGACAATGACATTATGATTGTGTAATTGGGGAGTTCCCTATTGATAATTTTATAATTCTCACCCTATATTTGTGTGTTCCCGTGTTGTCTCTAGGTTGATCCAGAGGACAAGGAGGCTGTTGCATGAAAGAAATCTACTCTGCAGTAGTTTAGTAGAGAAGACTTGTATTTGTTGTAGTTAGTTTATTATAAATATATATATGTATGTACCTTTAAAGATAATCAGACTACTGTAAAGCTCTTAGAAGAGCTTCCTTGTATATTCAACTTGTATTTAAATAACTACTTTGTGTATTTGATATATATTTTGATAGAACATCACATTAGTTACTACACGATTTAGCCGACCCTTATTCTAGATATTTAAGAGATGTCCACTAAATTATAAGTAACAACTCTCGAGTATAATATCATGACTTAAGAATGATGTTATACTTAAGAGGATGTTACAACATGCATAGATAGAGAATATATCTTCATGCAATACATAACTAGAGATCCATGTTTCTCTATTAGAATACTGTTATTTATGCTTGAGAGATTTTTTATGCTTTTCAGAGAACATTTGATTTAAGAGCTATTATGTATATGTATGGAAATGATTTCTAGTTAGAGTAAGAAATTAGATATGCCTTTTTGTTATGAATTTTATAAATTCAGAGACCTCTTTTCTTCTATATAGTTATGCATATGAATATCAAATGGTTTATGTTTGTTGCATGTATATTATATATTGTATATTCCTTGGTTGTCCTATGTGGGTGATAGGTGAAAGCTCACTCACTGAGTTAACTTATCCCTCTCCCTTCCTTTCACAGTTGTAGGTTCAAAGATGATTTAGATTCCTATTCCATAGACGTAGTTATTTGCAATGATGAGTCTTTGCAGTAAGGCCTAGAGTAGGATGATGTTAGAGTAGAGTGCTCCAGTAGATGTGCAGGCAAGATCCTAGCCATACATGTATGTTGATATATTATAGAATTTTCATAGATTAAGTATGTAATTGAAATGTAAACTATGGTTAGAGATTTATGTGATGAACTAAAGATGTATTTGTAAGTCAGTTTTCAAATGTCAAGATTTTCAAGTTTAAGATTAATACTATGTGCTGAAATAGTTATGATTTCTAAATCAGTGGATTTGGATAAGATGTTTCAAAACTTAAAATATTAAATACTTTCAGTTTATGAAATTAAATATTAAGTATTATATTATTTATTTAAAGAGCCACGTCACCCAGATGTATATTAAATATTAAATTTCTTGCATACCAGTTATGTTTCTAAGTTAGGTCGTGACATTAGCAAACCTTTCTTAAATATATATAATATATTCGATTGATTCATGTAGTAACTAATTCATAATTCTACAGAAACATGTAAAAAAAAGGAAACAAAGTATTCATTAAATATAAATCTAAATGCAAAAAGGCTCTACTATGAGCTTTAATATACATCTGTCTATTTATATAATTACAATTATATATGCATGACAAAATAAAATTCAAAAAAGATTTCGACTATCGAGCTACTACATGTCAGGTTTTTCTATGTTGATACCTTCATATCTCTTCTAAGAAATCTAGAGACGACACATAAACAAAAAATATAGGGATGAGAATTCTAAAATTCTCAGTAGAGAGTCCCCAAAATGAATTATAAAAATTCATGTCATTGTTATCATCCCAGCCACTTCAGTTCATTAAGAAAATGTGATCATACAACATTTATCAAGATTCATTTTAAAGTTCTAATCATCCTTCCAAAGTGGATTCCTTTTATTATTTAATCTCTTAATATACATACATCATCAAATAAAGCATATACTGTTAAATTTCAACTTAAACATATTAGTCTCAATATCATTGCTAAAATCATTCACTTAGCACATAAGGTAAATAACTACTTAGAACAATTGCTACTTCAACTTGTCTTGGCCCTCGACCATTTTGGCTTAGACCATTCTAGGGTAATAGATTGCTTTTAGGACTGCGCTCATTCCTATACGTGATCCTTGGATTTTCTCTCCAGTCCACACAGATCTATTCTTAGTCAGGTTTGCTCCTTGGCTAAATTTAAGGGTAGTGAGGTTTACTCCCCAACTAACCGGGTTTAGTCTCCAGCCCAGTAAGGCATAATCTCATGCTTTGCTCACACATATAAGCAATTATAATAAGTATTCACATCTATATGTGCCTAACATCATCAATAAGTTAACAAAATATAAATGAGATCAAGTCATAAACATTTTAACATTTCTTCAGCCAATCTAGTATACTGGTAGAAATTTTCAATTCTAAAAACAATTATGGTTAAGTTATTAAACATGATCATAATAGAGAAAAATAATTTTCAGAGACAATTCAATGTATCAATGAGCTCATGTAAAAATTTCAAAACATAATAAGATCTCTAGCAATATTAACAAAATTTCACAATTTTGGAGGTTAAAAGCTACATACTCTCAGCTAATAGACAAAAGTAGCAATTTTTCTACCCTATCAAGTGAACACCTAAATTCATACAAAAATTGAGGGTTAGAATTCAAGAAGTCCTCAACATCTATTAAAAATTTAAGTATAAAATTTCATCATTTGATATAGTAACAAAATTAGACAAATTCAGTAGTATAAATGAGATTAGCTAGGAAAAAATCTTGACTTATTCGGTTTTCAATTTTTTAAAATTAGTAAAAGTAATTAAGAAGACCCAAGAAAATTACTAGAAACACTTCCATATGTTAGCTTTGCCACATAAAATTTTCACCTGAAAATAACATCTCCAACTATGTTAGAAAAATAATGAAATTTGACCTGCTTGCTCAAATCCAAGATTTCTAGCAACATAGCTCATAATATTTTTTGAGAAAAATAGTTTTCTAACATCATCCAAACATTCCACCAAATTAAACACATCAATATCCATGTCTAAACATTCAATAAAACTGAAAATCTTAAGCCAAAACATTGAAATAAATTTCAGAATCAGTTTGAAGGAAAAGAGATTAAAGATCCTTACTTGACTCTTGAAAGCTCTAGTTCTTGTTCTTGTCTTTCTTTCAAGCATTCCAAGTATTTCTCTGCCAATTCTTCAATCCAAAATCAGCCAAACCCTTTCATAGGTAGTGATATATCAGTTTCTCTTTTATGGTAATAAAATTGAAAGTCTTAAGCCAAAATATCCAAACAAATTTTAGAATCAATTTGAAGGAAAAGAGATTAAAGAAATCCCTACTTGACTCTTGAAACCTCTAGTTCTTGTTCTTGGCTTTCTTCCAAGTATTTCTCCACCAATTCTTCGACCCAAAATTAGTGAGGCAGTGATATATCAGTTTCTCTTTTATGGTGAGGTGTGATATAAATTCTTTGAAGGAGTTTATATGAAGATTTCAAGACATAGACTAGGTTTTTATGCTTAGATAATTGGTTCTTGATGTTATAGAATGAAGATTTGAGCAAGTTCATAAGGATTGGAAGAGAAGAAAGTGAAGATAGCTGTATGAAGAGGTGCTAGCCAAGATTTTATGTAACACCCTAATTTTTATTTAGAAATTAATTAGGACTTTGTTAATGAGAATCTCAAGATTCTGACAGATATAAAAATGATGAAAACAACTCAATGAATCTGAAAAAAAAAAAAGAATAATAACTTGTCCTGTGCCACACACTTGTCACAATAAGAGGCAAGCTTGACAATGCAAGTTTCATATGGTGTACAAAACTATACATTATTATTTTACCGAATGGGTAAAATACCATACCCATAAAACACATATCACCCAAAATTAAATTTTGGATTTAAAATTTTTATTTCTAACATTTCCTAACCTTAATCCTATATTTTCTTAGTCTTGAGCATCTCCGAGCCCTAATCTAGGGTTTCGGTGGTGCCGATGGACCTACGGGTCCTGCACAGTTACTATTCATTTTTTTTTTGTTCATCATGCCATTCTTATCTTGACTAACTCTATCAGAATCATAAAGTTATAATTAATAAAGTCTAAATAAACTTTCTTGAAATAAACTTGGGGTGTTACAATACCACCTTCCTTAAAAAAAATTTTGATCTCAAAATTCATTTGACATTAACGTGAAACAATTAGCTCACACAGATCAAAAAACAATGCACACACAACGAATCAAATGATAAAAATCAGGTCCTATAACGTAGTAAAATTGTTCCTAACTTGGATTGGATCTTTGAGTAATGATGTCCCTTCAGCACTTAAGGTGAAGATCTTACTCTGCTATTGTGATTTCAAATACCTCTCTGGACACTCCCAAATCTTGTGCACTGGTTTTCCATAGCGATAGCACACATTTTTTAGCCAGGCAAGGTCTATTTCCGTGATTTTTTCCACATCTTAGGCATGGCCTCGACTACTGTTGTTGCTTCCCTCTACTATTATTTGGTGAAAATCTCCCTTTTGATTAGTAGGCAGGCTTAAACCTTTGGCCTTGTGGTGCCAATCTTCTCTTGGAGTCATCTTGTGTGGCCATAGAGATTACTAGCTTCCTATTGTATTCTTCCACTAATCAACATTTGTCCACCAAGGCTGTATAGTCTCTAATTTCTAGAAGTCCAATAGTAGCTTCAGTATCCTTTCATAATTCACCTTCATATTTAGTACATTTTGAAGTCTCATCAGGGTTCCATTGGTAGATAACAGAGAACTTACATAATTCTTTAAGTTTTGTTGTATACTCTGCCACACTTATATTTCCTTTATTTAGTCCCATGAATTCTAGTTCCTTTGCATTTTGGTCTAATCTCTCCATCATCCGATGTGTTGCTATAGCTTGTTCTCCCATATCAGTAGCCATCTCACAAAAAATGCCTGTCATGTCTTTCGACTCACTATTCCTGCTCCTAGTATATATGCAATTTGCCATTGATTCCTAAACACACCGACAAAGATATTGAGTTGATCAGACTCAATCCTATCATACAGGTAAGATTCAAAGCATGATTTATCTATACATTGGAAGCATAGCTAGCCCATTCCTCAAGGTCCTATAAGGATGAATTGCTTTGATACTATTTTGTAACACTCTCCCCAAGTACAACATCATCCTTAAGTCATGACATTATACTCAAGAATTTTTATTTATAAATTAGCAAAACTTTCTTAAATATGTATAGCATATTTGATTGATTTGCATAGTAACTAATTCGTAATTCTATAGAAACATGTAAAAAAAGGAAACAAAGTATTCATTCAATATAAATCTAAATACAAAAGGCTATGTTATGAGCTTTAATATACATCTATCTATTTATATAATTGCAATCATATATACATAACAAAATAAAATCGAAAAGAGACTTCAACTATCAAGTTACTACATGTCATGTTCTTCTATGGTGACAGCTTCATATCTCTCCTGAGAAATCTAGAGACGATATGGAAACATTAAATTCATGTCCTCATCATCATCCCAACCACTTTGGTTTATTAAGAAAATGTGATTATACAACATGTATGAAGGTTCATTTTGAAGTTCTAAAATCATCCTTCCAAAGTGGATTCCTTTTATTATTTAATCTCTTAATATAAATATATAGTCATATAGAGCATATACTGTTAAATTTCAACTTAAACATATTGGTCTCAATATCGTTGCCAAAATCGTTCACTTAGCATATAAGGTAAGGAACTACTTAGGACAATTGCTACTTCGACTTGTTTTGGCCCTTGACCAATATGGCTTTGACCACTCTAGGGTAATAGACTGCTTTTTAGGATTAAGCTCATTCCTATATGTGATCCTTGGATTTTCTCTCCAGTTCACACAAATCTATTCCTAGCCAGATTTGTTCCCCGACTCAATTCAAGGGTAGCCAGGTTTACTCTTTGACTAACCGGATTTATTCTCTAACCCAATAAGACATAATCTCATGCTTTGCTCACACATATAAGCAATTGTAATAATTATTCACATCTATATGTGCCTAACATCATCAATAAGTTCACATAATATAAATGAGATCAAGTCGTAAACATTTTATCATTTTTTCAGCCAATCTAGTATCCTGCCAGACTTTTCCAGTTCTAAAGAAAATTATGGTTAAATTACTAAACATAATCAAAACAAAGCAAAACTAATTTTCAAAGACAATTCAATGTATCAACGAGCTACTATAAAAATTTAAAAGCATAATAAGATCTCTAGTTATATTAACAAAATTTCACAATTTTGGAGGTAAAAAACTGCACAGTTTCAACTAATAGCCAGAAGTCTTGATTTTTCTACCTTTTCAAATGAACACCGAAATTCATACAAAAATTTAGGGTTGGACTTCAAGATGTCCTAAACATCTAGTAAGACAGTAAAATTTTAACTCAAAATTCAATCATTTGATTTGGTAAGAATATTAGACAAATTCAGTACTACAAACTACACTGACTGGGCATAAACCCTAACTTGTTCGATTTTCAATTTTTTAAAATTAGAAAAAGTGCTTAAGAAGACACAAGAAAATTATTGGAAACACTTCCATATGTTAGCTTCACCACATAAAATTTTCAGGTCAAAATAACATCTACAACTATGTCAGAAAAATCATGAAATTTGACCAACTTCCTCAAATCCAGGATTTCTAGCAACATAGCTCACATTTCACCAAATTAAACACATCAATATCCATGTCTAAACATTCAATAAAACTGAAAATCTCATGCCAAAACATCCAAATAAATTTTAGAATAGTATAAAGGAAAAGAGATTAAAGAAATCCTTACCTGACTCTTGAAAGCTCTAGTTCTTGTTGTTATCTTTCTTCCAAGTATTTCTCCACCAATTCTTCAACCCAAAATCAGCGAAACCCTTTCATAGGCTGTCATATATCAGTTCCTCTTTGATGGTGAGGTGTGATATAAGTTCTTTGATGGAGGTTGATATGAAGATTTCAAGACATAGACTAAGTTTTTATGCTTAGATAATTGGTTCTTGATGTTATAGAATGAAGATTTGAGCAAGTTCATGAGGATTGGAAGAGAAGAAAGTGAAGATAGCTGTATGAAGAGATGCTAGCCAAGATTTTATGTATCACCCTAATTTTTATTTAGAAATTAATTAGGACTTTGTTAATGAGAATCTCAAGATTCTGACAAATATGAAAATGATGAAAACAACCCAATGAATCTGAAAAAAAAAAATAGAATAGTAACTTGTGGGCCCTGTAGGCTCACTGGGACAGTTGAAACCTTAGAATTAGGGCCCAGATATGCTCGAAAGTGAGAACTTATAGAATTAAGATTAGAAATGGTTAGGAATAAAGGTTTTATTCCTATAATTAATTTTTGAGCAATGCTTAATTATCTGAGTATGGTGTTTCATCCATTTGGTGAAATTTTGATGTACGATTTTTAGTATCGAAAGCTATTTTAATCTTTACAAAATAAAGAACCTTATCTCTTTATATTAAAGGAATGGCTAATATTCAATCTTGAATTAAAAGATTGAATCATAGCCATCCATTTTACGTAGATTAGGATTTATCTACTTATAATATATAATATTCAAGCATTTATTACAAGATTAACATAAAAACCAAGCTTCTCCAAGAAGCTAACCATTTTCAGCCAGCAGAGCAGAGAAGGCAGTTGCAATTCCTCCATATCCAAGAGCTTCATCTTGGTTCAAATCCCATATACCCTAGCTTAGAGTTACTAAAATCAAAATCTTCCTTTATTAAAAATGTTCTACACTTCAACCTCTACAAGTTCAACCGATTACAATATTCAAACCTCACCTTATTTACTTTACCCATCATTGATTAGAGGAGGGTTTGGGTGTGTTTTGAGAGCTTTGAAGTAAAGAGCATCATCTTGGAGCATACTAGAGGCAAGGACACACTAGCTTCTAAGAGTAGGGTTTTATTTGGTCTTTTCTTTCAAAATTTATGCTGAGCATTTTTTAGGGATTTTAGTCTAAAATTTTGATTTAATTAGTTGATGATATATGGTTATTGATATATGAATTTTGATGATGATAAAAATCATTTTTTCAAAAAAGATTTTGAACTATGTTGCTGGATTTTCAGTTTGGCTGCAGACAGGGGTTTTTGTGAATTTTTAGACACGTTTTTAGGTTACGGTCATGATTTGGAAAAATTATATGTTGGATTTAACATCTTGGACTAAAAAATGAATTTCCTTGAGGACTAGTTTTAAGGGATAAGGCCTAAAAAAAAATAGAAACCGAAATGGTACTTACGCTATCTAGATTATTGAAACTAGAGCTGTGAAATTGTATAATTTTTTTATCATAGCAAATGATTGATTCATACTTTGAGATTTTTACAAGGAGTTGATAACTTCTCGAAGTGTAACCGAGAATTTTATTTTGAGTTGATTCTATCATTTGCTTGGTTTAAAAATTTCGAGAATCCTGTTTTGAGTTGTGAATAAGTGGTCACTGACCACCAAATTTGTATAATTTAGTTAACAAGATTAGAGAACTCTCTTGCTATGAAATTTTTATAGGACTTTTAAATACATTGAAGTGTCATACAGATTTTTTGTGGCCCTTGAATTGGCTATTTGACATGGAAATTAAATGTAGATACTGGAATGGTAAATCTACCAAGATGTTGGAATATTGAGAATGTCTTAAATTAATGATATAACAACATTTAGTCCAAATATATGGCTTATGAATGCATGCTAGTTGTTTTACAGATTTTCTTATAAGGCATGAATAAGACTTTAATATAACTGAATGCCTATATGTGATGTAAGCAGGCCTTTGAAAAGGAGAAGTCCATGATGCGATTATATGACAAAAGAGAGAATGTGTGAAATTTAATGGTACATGTTTTAGCATACGGGGGGAAAATAGAGACAATGCTTATGTGGGTTAAAGAGGGAAGATAAAAATATTCCTAGGAAATTTTATGAGTTGGTAGATGTATCGGTTTGGAATAGAACTGTGTATGATTTGGAAATGGAAAAAAATAAAGTCTGATGATCACAAATAGGAATAAGCTAATGTCCTAGTAGTCTATGGTCCTCTGTGCAGTTATCCACTACAAAGACTACTTGATGTGAAATTGATCCTTCCCTATGTTAATGAAAAGAAACAACTGCATTGAATTGAATTGCATAGATTACAAGAGAAAAACTTATGATTACTATCATTTTATATTTAACTTTACCTGAATTATGTACATTAATATCTATACATATGACTTAGCATGACGATTTCTATATGAATGAATATACTGGTTATACTCTGTTCACATTTGAGGGAGTACCCTACTGAGAATTTTATAATATTCTCATCCCTACGGTTGTATTTATTTTGTATTATTCAGATTAAGTTGATGCCATCAATAGTATTCTTTTTTGATTCGCCACAGTGGGTGTGGCATTACGACCCGGTACTTGACTCTCTTTACGCAGTAGCTTATTCCCAGATCTGTGCGTACGTGTTCTTTGGCTGTTCCTTTGGAGCGTCTGTCTTCACCGTTGATTTTGATCCAGCTTTTCCCTACAATGGTGTGCCTCTCCATATGACACACCCAGTTATATTTGATATCCTGCTAGCACCACTAGAACCCCCTCTAGTATATGCTCCCTCTTCATCCTCGTCCTCTGACTCAAACCCACCAGAGGATCCTGACGCCCCTGGCAAAGATGAGGCCATCATACCGACGACCAATGGTTTTGTCTAGGAGGACACGAGATCTACAGGGATTTTTTACTTGTATATAGTATAGCATAGTGTTAGGACATTGCCAATCTACAGATTGATTGCTGTTAAATGTGTTTTTAAGTCCATTTCTATGCATATATGATTTTGCTGGACCTTGATATTTGAGCAGGCTAGGTTTTAGATGCTTGATATGTCTTTTGATAATAGTCCCTGGGTAATATTATAAGTGAAACGACTTAACGTCAAGTATGGTATGTACTAAGAAAAGTTGTATATGAAATGCAAACATATGTATATAGGAGTTTCTTTGCAACTTATGAGTTTGAGTTACCTTATTTTTCATTTCACTCGGCTAGTATGTATTATAGAAAAGAAGTGATACTCTTCTAATTAAAATTTTAATACTCAAGTAATGCATGATAGTTAGGAGGGTGTTACATTTTACATGAGAGAATGATGAGAATTTTGATTTTTCTTCATTTATTACATGTGTGTTGGACTTTTATTCTACCACAAAGTTAACTTATTAAGATAAATAGATGAAATTTTGTAAGATTCTTATTGGCTAGTGAAAAAAAGAAATGGTGTGGCTTCTCCTAAGCCACAGACTTGTCATATTAGATGGCAAGTTTGACATTGCAAGTTTCATAGGTGTATGAAACTACACATCGTTATTTTACCGAATGAATAAAATACCGTACTTGTAAAACAAATATTATCTGAAATTAAATTTCAGGTTTAAAATTCTTATTTCTAACCTTTTATAACCATAATCCTATATTTTCTTAGTCCCAGGCATCTCCAGGTTCTAATTCTAGAGTTTTGGTAGTCCCGAAGGGTTTGTGGGGCTCGCATGGTTATTATTCACATTTTTTTTTCATCAAGCCATTCTTATCTTGACTAACGCTATTAGAATTATTAAATTTTAATTAAAAAGCCTAAATAAAACTTTTTAAAATAGACTTTGGGGTGTTACAACAAACTGATGAATTGTACTCTTTTAAAAAATTATTAAATTCTAGTAAAACAAATGTTTGCCGTTTGTATTACTGTTTTTTTCCCCTTTTTTTTTTTGCGTGATATTAACTTTTATATAAGTAGTAAAGAAATTGGCATCTGTAATACAATAAAACCTTAACCAAAAACAATTAATTTTGGAACGAAATACTTAAGGACATGATTAAATTTTTATTATAATGGAATAAGTAAAATGAGATTATTAAATTAAAAAATATTTATAAAATGAAAACTTAAGAACATAAAATAATAATATATAATCTCAACGAAAGCATTTTTAGATCAGATCAAAAATAGGAAAATATAAAATTTTAAATACTATAGCAATAAAAAGTATTAATAAAATTAATAATTATATGAATATAAAATAGAACTAAACATAATAATATACAGAAATTCTAATCATTAGTGTTATATTCATTGGTCTTATATTGTGGTGCTTGATTTTCATTTACTCCTAAACTATATATATATTTTTTATCATAAAATAAAAATAATGTAAGATCATTTAATTAACAAATGGAATATGTATAAAATGCTTAAACTTAAAAACACAATAAAAATTAAAACATTTTAAAATCACGTCAAATAGGAAATAATTTTTTTTAACTGTGCTAATAATATTATATTAATAAAAATCATAATTTTAATTTATGAATATAAAATAGAACTAAATATAAGAATATAATTTATTTTTTTCATTTGTAAAATTTAAATATAAACATTAGTGCTACATTAATTAGCTTTATAACGATAATTTTTTTATATTGTTAATAATAAGATTTGGGTTTACTTAATTTAGTTCTATTTACTAAATTTAGTTCAGTGTAGATCATCAAATAATATTTTTTGAAAAAAGGCTTTATAGTCTAAAATTAATATTGTATGGGAATTTGAATATAGGGAAGTAAATATTTTTTATAAAAAATCATATCATAAAATTAAAGAGTAGTACTAAGTCAAATGAGATAACATCATTAGTTCCACAAACTTAAAAATTTTCATTATAGTAATAGATTTAGTAAACCAATATTAAAAACACTAATAAAATCAAACTAAATTTCATAAAATATAGCATATTTCTCAAAACTCATTTATAAACTATTCATATCTTAATTTAAATGAAAAAATATTGAAAATATTTTTTAATATTTATGATCATATTTAAACAGTGAGTTAAAGTATATATAATCCAATACATGTAATATATAGAGAATATTCAATAAAATTAAAAATGAATTGAAAATTGATTTTAATTTAACAAACTACAAATTTTATATTCTATATCTAAAAACACATAAAATTACTTATTTTATCAACTATTAGAAAATTTTATTTATCATGCATATAAAATTAATTAAATTAAAATAAAATAAAAATATATAATAATATGAAAAGTGGATTATATTGAACATGCATTAAGTATACACATGATGTACCACCCACTCATGGAGCAGTAGAATAAAGTCATGTCACCAAAGACTTACCACCAAAGACAATATATATGCTATTTCACCCAAACTGAAAGTTTTTAGTTTTGGTCATAATCGAATGGTTTAGTCACGTTCGAGATCCCAACCTTTCCAAATACAATAATTTTAGATAACAAAAAAAAATCTCCAGATCCCCCACATATTTATCTCTTATTTTCTTTGAGAATTCAACACTCTCCCAAAGTCTTACACCTCAAGATTTCTACATCAATGATGAACTAGAAAAAAAAAAATGTTCCATGAAAGAGCTAAAGGCGATTCCCTCGTTGCCATTGCCTTGCCCTACCTTATTACACTTTATAGTGCTGATAAAACAAATACGTTATATGACTTTTATAATGAATTATCAATTCTTATGATAAATGTGTAATACGTTACAAATAACTATGAATGTCATTAATAATCATCTAATTATTATTAAATTGTAACTCCACATTTGTAAGCTTCTTGGCATTTCACGCATAAGAAGAATTAGAATTGCATGAATAAACATTCAATTGCTACCTTACGAAACGTAAATGGTAAATCGTAACAATTTCATATATGTAAATTATAAATGCAGTCTATTTTACATGTCCGGTTTTTATTTTTTTTCGTGTCATAAATGCAATGAAGTATAAATTGTAGTATATTGTGCTTAATAATAATCTAATTATTCAATTATAAATCCAGATTTTTAAGCTTCTTGGTATACTATGCATAACAAGAATTAGAATTGCATAACCGTGAGGTGTGGCGTAGTAATAGTTCACTTTGTCCTTTAACCATATAGTCAGGGGTTCGATCCTCACTAATGGGAATTGAGCTCATTTTGTGGTGGTGGATACCCTGATTTCAATTTAAAAAAAGAAGAAATTAGAGTTGCATGAATAAGTATTCAATTGCTACCAACATAAATTGTAAATTTTAATAATTTCATATACGCAAATTATAAATTGCAGTCTATTTTACATGTCTACATTTTTGTGTGTGTCATAAATGTAATACAATATAAATTGTAGTATATTTTAAATATCTATTTTTTTTTCGGTGCCATAAATGCAAAATGCAATGAAGAATACATATATAGTATAACTTAAGCCCGTGCGAAGCATAGGTTTGTTGATTTTTTTTAATAATTAAGTTTTAAATGTATTTTTAAAGAAAATTGTTATGATCTTTACAAATTACCTAGTAAGAATATGCTGATTTTTTCTTTATCTCTTATGGACAACAAAATTGATCAATATTAATTAGCATATCCATATTTTAAAATGTACAAATTGGTGTTAACATACATTAATTTTTGGACTGAAAAGGCATCTGAGACACATGTGCCAACTAAAATAGATCATTATGAGCAACATGTGAAGTAATAGTGGAAATTAACATTTCAATTACATGTTTTTTCCATAAAAAACTAACATCTATTAATAGAATGTAGTGTTTTGCACAAATAAAAAAATATCATGAATAATTTGCATATTTTTAAAATAACAGGACCAAAGCATAAATCGAGTAAGTTGAAGGTTTTTTTATTTTATTTTTCCCTAGTAATTATATTGAGGGAGTTCATTGAACACTTTATTATAGATTACATTTTTAACATGGTCTTTATATTTCCCATCATTCTCAACTATAAGATTTTTTTAACCTTTTGCTTAAGTCAATCTTGACATTTCCATAATAAAATACTAGTTTGGGCAAATATAAACCCATATAATTCAATGATTGATCTTGACTTTTGCACCAATACTTTTGAGGGATAAATACTTTTGTCTCAATACTACTTCAAGTAATAATTTGCTTCTATGATCTAATTTATGTAGTCTCTAATTATGATTTTTACTTGTTTACCCAAATATCGTGTTCAATGGCATTATAATAATTTGATTTATTTACAATCTCTAATTAATATAAAATCAATATACATAGGTAGTCGAAATGATACTGCAATATTAATATGTACCATTATATAATAAATGCAATATAAATTAATTCAATTTATCATTCATAAGAATTCTAATTTATGGGAAAGGTTCATTATAAATTTAATAAAATGAAAACTTACTATAACATTATCACATTCATATCAATTTATGTCCCATGATTACATTATTAATATCGATTGTCATTTTTTTTTACTGTTTTGCTGTCCTATAGTGGCTTATAAAGTATTTTTGAAATCGTTAATTAATAAACACTACAAAATTAAACTCATGTAAAATAAATTATAGACTCCTAATGTGTCCTCAGATCTTCACCTGATAATGGAGTATCATAATAATAAGTACATTATTTTTTTATAATTTTAATTAGTTATAAAATATTTATTTATTGTTAATTATGACTCAATCATCATTGTTGTATAATTAAACTTGGTAATTTGTTACAATGATATGTTTAATTTTGATTTTTCTAACTCATCAACTGTATATTCTCTATTAAGAAATAAAATAAAATAATTATATTAAAAATATTTATAAAATGAAAACATTTTTATATTAGATAAAAAATATGAAAATTTAAAATTTAAAATACTATACTAATCAAATGTATTAATAATATTCATACTTGTACGGATATAAACAAAGCTAAATATAATGATAAATTAAATTTTAATCATAAGCATTATCTTCATTAGTATTATATTGTGGTGCTTCATTTTAACTTCTCATAAACTATATTTATTATTATAGAATAAAAGTAAAATAAACAAATAGAGTATGTATATAACGTTAAAACTTAATGACATAATCTAAGTTAAAACATTTTAAAATTAGATCATATGGAAATTAAATATACTGTACTAATAATATTTTATTAATAAAATTCAATTTGAACAATTAGTGCGCTTTGATAATTAGTCTTATAATGATAATTATGTTTATATTTGTAATAATGAGATTGTTGTGTTTACTAAATTTTGTTTGATTTATATGATCAAATATTTTTTTTAAAAAAAGTTTAATTTAATATAAATATTGTTTCAGAATTTAAATAGAAAAAAAGAATTTAAAAACAGTACATAACATGAAAAAGCAATTGCAACTTAAATGGAAAAACACTATTATAATCTAATTCTTCAATCATATTAATCTGACATGGGCTCTTTTTCATTGGAATAGTATAATTCACTGTTTATAACAACATGAAAAAGATAAAAAGTACAATATTTTTTAAGATTTAAAATATTTCTTACAACTTTATTTATAAACTTATATGTGTCATATATACTTCAACATATGTGAAAAAATATTCGAAATAATTTAATGTTTATGATCACAAATAATGAAACAATAAATTAAAATATAATACAATACATTTAATATATAAAAATATTTAATAGATTAAAATGAGTTGAAAATTAAATTTTATATTCTATATCAAAAAAAATAAAATTACTTATTTATTTTTTATCAACCATTAAAATTTTTTATTTATTATATATAATTGATTTAATTAAAAAAAATCTAATAATACAAAAAGAAATATCAATAAAATATGAAAGCAATTGCTAAAAGCAGATAAACTATTTTTCTTATAGATAAGAAATTAAAACATGTTCAACCACTCATAAAGCAATGCACAGTAAACAATATTGTCATCTGTATTGGACTAGAAAATATGGACTTATACCTTGGCCCAAATTACAAGAGCTCGGATACGAAGCCAAGACCTCAGCCCAATTTGAAGGACTCTCCCAAAGGATTCCATAACTGAGCTCACATGGCATAACACCCCTTGTGGATTTATCTCGAACCTAGTTGAGAGAATATACTAAATCTCGTAAATGATCCCTCTATATCTTATCATATATGATTATTATCTTTAATACTAACTAAATCACATGAATATCTCCTACATTTAAGGAAGACCATAATAGATCTACCACGGGGTAACCCCACATTATATAAGGGGGCTATCGCCCCCGGGTATGACACAATCTCTATCATACAAAACACCTTTCCATTCCTTACACACTCTCTAACTTGAGCTTCGGAGTGTCTTTGTAGGTACACCACCCCTATTTCCGCAGACGTTGGGGTCACTTGCATCCTTACCACTACTTCTAGATAAGAACATTGGCTCATACCATGGGGCTGGTAAATAAGCCTACCTCACAATCTCAAAAAACCATCATTTATGGTTGACACTTCCAGCCAAAACACTCACCCCAATAACCAACCCTCAGATCTCGACCAGTTACAGAAAGAAAATCGCCACCTGGCAGAGCAGCTCTGCAAACTACAGGAAGAGAATCAATCCTTAAAGATTGAAAATTCAAAAAATCCTAAATAAGGAGCAACCAACCCAGGGAGTACTGAACATGCCAATTATGATTTTGGCAATGGTTGACCCCTATACTCACATTACTCAACCTACCAGGTCAAGTCTAATGATGAACCTGAAACTGTAGACTGTGATCCATTCTTAGAAAAGCTCATGGCCATCAACCTACCTATCAACTTTAGACTCCCAATATCGCTCCGCCCATACTATGGAAGAGGAGATCCCCAATCGTTCATCACAATGTTCAAATCCATGATGCTTATCAATGGAACCACTGACAAAATTCTTTGCCAAACTTTCCCTTCTTTCCCAGAAAAATTGGCCCTACTTTGGTTCTCAACCCTACCTCCAAACTCCATTCGCAGGTTTGAAGACCTTGCCAAAGCCTTGACCAATAGATTCGTATCCTTAAAGATTTACACCAAAACCTTGGATTCCTTAGAACATGTTAAATAAGGATTCAATGAGTCTTTAAGAACCTACCTAACTCGATTCCAGGAAGAAGCATCACAAATTCCCAACCTCAACCTAGCAGTGGAACTCCACTAAATCAGACCTGCGATATGGACTTTTCAAGAAAAGCCTGGCAATCAATATACCAAAAAGCATACATGAACTCCGTGAAAGGGCCCTCGAATATATCAATGTCGAGGAACTCCGAGCTGCAGAGAAAAACAATCAGAAAGAAAACAAGGAAAACTCAGGCCAGAAACACAAAGAAGGTGTAACACCCTAATAGAACCCCACTGTGCTTAAGTTCACATTTGGATTCTATTAGTTGTCACTTATGCCTTGTATTAATTTTCTTTTGAAATTAACTTAGAAAAATAATGGAAGTTTTTTTTTCTTTAAATAAATTAATTTTTTTGAAAACTTGACTGTAGAAGTGAAATACATAGCGCTTTTATAGATAATAATCAAGTTACATTGCGCACTTAATTAAATAAGCGGAATAAGAGACTAAGTGTAGAACAATTATCACATAAACTGGAATATAATCACTTAATACATAAGTCACAACAGGGCATATATCATACTGATAAGTTATTACAAATAACAATATAAGTTCTACTATTACTAATTATTTCTCACAAACTATAATGTAACTAAAGCTCGGAATGCTCCTACTTGAACAGTTTGAAATCTTCACGTGCTACCTCCTTCCTTAGCTACAGCCTCGTTGCTTTAGGTGGACACATCTGTCTCTGGTAACGACAACGGAAAATAAACATAGGAGTGAGAAATACATGATTTCTCAGTAGGAGTTCCTACTTGTACTAAAAGTGTCATCGTTGTCGTCCCTATCACTTTGGGTTTATTATAAAAAGGTGAACAGGTAAGGATTCAATTATCAAACTTTCACAAACGTGATTAGCCGAAGTGCAGTTACTTTTAAACTAATCTTGAACATTAGCAAAAATATTCATTCAGTATTTCATCAAGCATACATATAAGCATATCATGTAAAACCACTAATAAGCAGTAATCATTTAGGAGCTGCATGCATTTCATGATTACTCATCCTCAACATTCACTTGTTTAGTGATCATCATCTTTCATTTATTTCATCAACATATTTCTTAATTACTCACGGGATGAATGCATCAATGCCTTAGACCACCCTAAAAGGGTAATGAGCTCATACCATGGCCGTCGCCATAACCTTTTTGGTTTTCATTCCGCTGCCGTGATCTCAATGGTTTAGGGTTAAGCGTGAGTTTAGCTCAAGTCCACTTTCCAGACTTTCAATGCTACTTTTACAAACTTTACTTTTATTATTTTTTTTGGAAAATGAATGTATGCATATTATCATGTAATCACAATAAACCCTGGGCAATCAATCATTCATCCTTATCATTTCATAATTCATCACCATACATTCACATTACTATAAATCACTTCATGAAACATGGACAATATCATGTAAATCTCATAGTAAACACTTTCATAGATAATTCATATTAACTAACCAAAGTTATCAAGTTGTGTTCTAGTGTTTGTAAGAGGTAATGGATGTCTTAGTATTATCTTTTTCTCTTAGTGTTCTTTGTACTCTTAGCATTCCATTAATACATTAATGCACTTCAAAATATTATTATAGGTTCCTTATATATTTTTATTATGACTTTCATATAACTCTTAAAGATTATTATTCTACTTAAATTCTTAAAATTCTCTCTTTACAAGACTTGATTCTTTTTATTTATAGTTTTGACATCTTTTAGAAGAAAGTTTATAATTCTCTGTATACTTGTTATCTCAGCTTAGTAAAGGTAGTTCCAAATTCCTAACTCATCAAATTTTAGCATTTACATCTTTGGAATAGTGTAAATCAACTGTAAACCATGCATAGGAGGGTTCCCAGTGAAAGAGGTGGGTCACAATGGACATGCTTAAATACCAAGTCTTTCCTTAGCCAGAACCTTTTCAAACTGCACTTTCACAGTACACTATCCCGAAATTTATTTCTCATTCTGTATTTACGTGGTACAAAGCTTTATACATAACATACATGGGTGTATTGCTATATGTGTTAGCTCTCCAACAAAGTTAAAATCAGTCCATTTGCATTTTTCTAGAGTGAGTTACATCTATTTTACTACTACAAGGTCCAGATTTAAAGTTTCAGTCTTAGGCTCTACTTTAAAAATTTATATCTTGAGCTAGAAAACTCCGTTTTAGGTGATTCTTTTTGGAGAGTGTTCTATAATGAGTCTAGTTTATAGTAAAATTATTTTAATTTCGAGATACTTAATATTTTATAAACAGTAGCTTTCGAAGTACCTGCTGCCAGAAACAACTAGAATTTCCAGCACCTACCATTTTCATGTCTTAAGTTGCCTTTATTAAATCAGTTTCACATACAATCTTTTCAAGTTATATTTGAGTTTGATAACATCATAAAGGTACTCATAACAAAATAGAACATGTCATATTTCTAAAAATATATTTTTCAAATAATCATTTAAAACTTTTGACAATAACTCAAACTTGAGGCATTCTATCAAGGTTAGAAGCCAACAATGCTTGAACAATTAAAGATGAGGCTCCTACCTCTTGTGTAGGGTCTAAAAAGGGTCCTTCTCTTCCTTAAGCTTTGAACAAGAGTCTTTGGAGTGGATGACCCTCCTTGAATCTTAGCTCTAGAACTTGAATGCTTAAGAAAATATTTCTCACTAGAGTTAAAGATTGTAACTCTTGTGAGGGCTAGTGAAAGTTTGACTTAGGATTGAAGTGTTTGGATGAAGTTTAGAGGATCAAGAGAAGTTTTTGAAGAACATAAGAAGAATGATAGAATAAGAAAGAAAGAACACTTAGGAGTTTCTGAATTGAAGAGAGTTTGAGGAGTATTTATAGTGGAAAGATTAGAGAAAAAAACAGTAAGATGGAAAGCACTTGGAGCATGATTTATGTGGAAACATGTTGGCTGAATTTTGGGATGAAAATGCTCTTGTTTTGTGCAAACATGTTTCCATGTTTTTGTGCAAACACGTTTCCATGTTTTGTGCAAACACGTTTCCATGTTTTTATGCAAACACGCTTTCCATGTTTTATGCAAACATGTTGGATGAAAATGCTCCATGTTTTATGCAAACATGTTTCCATGTTTTATGCAAACACGCTTTCCATGTTTTGTGCAAAGATGTTAGTAGTATTCTTGTAATTCCATTCATCGAGTAAGGGTATCTTTGCCATTTAATAAGGCAAGGGTAGTTTGGTAATTTCCTTTACATAGCAAGGGCATTTTCGTAATTTCCACTAAGTGATGGCATTTTTCGTAATTCTTTGCATTTTCTCTAGACATACTTAAGTAGTCTATTTGTTGTGTTTCATAACATTTGTCCAAATTCTCTTTGGTTTTGCTATCGATAATTAAGATTCTTAGTTATAAATTTGGGGATGTTACATTTCTCCCCTTCTTATTAAAAATTTTGCCCTCAAAATTTGATACACGTGAATAGGTTCGAAATTCTTTTCGCATATCTTCCTCGAGCTCCCATGTGTGCTCTTCCATTCCATCTTGTCCCAGGCTACTTTCGGACCAGATACATTTGTTTCTCACCGCTTGATGCCATGATCCACGATCCTCATCGGTGGTAATTCAAAAAGTTAAGTCATCTTTTAATTGTATAGTTTAGGCTCAAACACATGACTGGGTCCGACTGATACTTTCTCAATTGGGACACATGAAAAACATTGTGTAGGTTAGACAAATTTGGAGGTAATGCAATTTGGTAGCTGGGAGGACCTACCTTTTTGAGGATTTGGAAGGGTCCTAAGAATCTAGGGCTTAGCTTTTTGACTTTCATTGCGACCTATACCCGTGGTAGGAGTAATTCGCAAGAATACTTGTTCTCCTTCTTGAAATTCGAGAGGTTTCCTTCTCTTGTCAAGATAGCTCTTGCCTACTCTGAGCGGTGAGGATTCTTTCCTAATTCTCTTTATTTGTTTGGTTGTCTCTTCTACCAAATCGAGACCCAAAATACTTTGCTCTCCCCGGTCACACCAACAAAGTGGTGATTGACACTTTCTACCATACAAAGCCTCATAGGGTGCCATCCCAATGCTAGTGTGGTAACTATTATTATCAATAAACTCAATCAATGGAAGTTGTTTGTCCCAACTTTTTGGCTGGTCTAAGACACATGCTCTTAGCATATCCTCAAGGGTTTGAATTGTTCTTTCGATTGTCCATCGCTTTGAGGGTGATAGGCAAGGTCTTAGACACAACCTTGAACCAAACGCCTTTGCAAAGCTCCCCAAAATCTTGAGGTGAACCTTGATCCCTATCTCGAGACAATGGTTTTGGGAACTCCATGGAGCCTTATTATCTCTTGGATGTATAGTGAGCTAACTTTTCCAAAGGGTAATTTGCTCTAATGGGTAAAAAGTGAGCAGATTTGGTCAATCTATCCACAATTACCCATATGGAGTCATGTCTGGTAGGCGTTCTTGGCAATCCCATCACGAAATCCATGGATATTCCTTCCCACTTCCATTCGGGATTTAGAGGTTGCAGACTCCCAGGAGGGTTTTTGATGCTCTATCTTCACTTTTTGGCATACCAAACATTTTTGCACTATATTTGCTATATCCGCTTTCATCTTTGCCCACCAGAACATCTTTTTAGGTCATGGTACATCTTGGTTATACCGGTGTACACTAAATTGACTCTTGTGGGCTTCAGTCCAAAATGCTAGCTCTCAATCCTTCTTTGCAGGTACACGATTCTCCCTTGGTATCTCCACACTCCTTCCTTATCCTCGGACAAACTCTTTCAACTTTCCTACTCGACAAGGGTTAAGGTTCTAAGGAAATCCTCATCTTCCCTTTGGGCTTGAATTATTTGATCCTTAAAGCTCTTGGTTACACTTAGTGGCTTAACCAAATTTGTTCAAGTCCCCCTATATCCTAAGTTGAGGTTCCTAAAATCTTCTATCACCTTATTTTCTTTCACCATGAGCCAAGCGGCATGCAAGGACTTACGACTCAAAGCGTGCTACCACATTTGCCTTTCCTGGGTGGTAGTACAACCCAAAGTCATAGTCCTTGAGAAACTCCATCCAACGCCTTTGTCTCATATTGAGTTCCTTTTGGTTGAAGAGGTATTTCGGGACTTTTGTGAGTCGAAAAGACTTCAAACCTTACACCATAAAGATGATGTCTCCAGATTTTTAAGGCAAAGACAATAGCCGCTAGCTCTAAGTCATGGGTTGAGTAATTAACTTCATGGGGTTTGAGCTGCCTAGAGGCATAGGCTACTACATTCTATTTTGCATCAAAACACATCCTAGTCCTCTTCCCTGAGGCATCACAATACACCTCAAATTTTTCTTTTGGGTCGTAGGATTAGGGACAGGGTAGTAGTCAACTTCTTCTTTAGTTCTTAGAAACTCTCTTCACATTCTGGGCTCCATATAAAAGCTGAATTCTTCCTTGTTAGCTTGGTGAGGGTAAGGTAATTTGGGAAAAACCTCTAATGAACCTTTTTCAGAGTAACGGCTAGCCCTAGAAAACTCCTAATCTCGCTTCTGATGGTAGGGGTTTCCCATTGTTGCACCGCTTCTATCTTACTTGGGTCTCACTATTCCCCATGTGACACTACATGACCTAAGAACTTAACTTCCTTCTCAAAATTCACACTTGGACAACTTTGCATAAAGTTTCTTGTTCCTCAACACCTCCAACACCACTCGTAAGTGTTCTTTCGTGCTCTTCTTGAGTTCTAGAGTAAACTAGAATGTCATCGATGAACACTATTACAAACTTGTCCAAGTATGGTCTAAATATCCTATTCATGTAGTCCATAAACACCGCCTTGGTGCATTGGGTTAACCCAAACGACATCACATTAAACTCATAATGTCCATATCTAGTCCTAAAGGTCATCTTTGGTATGTCCTCCTCCTTCACTCGATACTGTGGTATCCTGATCATGATCTATCTTGGAAAACACTTGGGCTCCTCTTAATTGGTCCATGAGGTCATCTATTCTAGGCAAAGGGTATTTATTCTTTATGGTCACTTGGTTTAGCCGCCTATAATCCACACATAACCCAAGCTCCCATCCTTCTTCTTGACAAATAGCACCGAGCTCCCCATGGTGAAGCACTAGGCCTAATGAATTTCTTCTCTAGTAGCTCCTCTAATTGCTTCTTCAATTCTCAAGTAACTTTCGGCAGTGGCATCCTATAAGGAGCTATAGATATGGGTCCTGCTCCTGCACCAAATCTATAGAAAACTCAATCTCCCTTTGGAGGAAATTGGTATGTCATCGGGAAAAACATCCAGAATTCCTTTACTACAAGGATCTTTCTAGAGCTTGCTCCACTTCCTCTCACTTGTCATCGTGAAAACATATCCTCGCTCTTCATTCCTACTATCCCCCCACGATAATGGAGTTTAGGTATAGTCGCATCTTTCTATCAAGTTTAGAGGGATTGGGTAAAGATGGTTTGGGAAGAAATACTAGTGACTTATTTGCACAATGTAGTAACACACGGTTGGAAATGAAAGCCAATCCATGCCCAAGACTACATCAAAACCAGACAAGGGTAGACAAACTAAATCATGATGAAAATCCTATCAGCTACCTCAAATTCACAATTTAGGCAGGCTTGATCAGTTCTAACGGATTTATAGTGGGTGTAGAGACAACTAAGATGATTTTTAAGTCAGATATATACAACCTCAACTTATTAGCACAATCATATGAAATGAATGAATGTGTTGCGCCAATCAAACAATACAATTAAGGGTTTTCCATTAATTATACACTTACCTTTGAATCAGATCATCTGATTACGAGGGCATCTCAAGAAAGGATAGCAAACACGCATCCCTCGTGCCTTAGGCTTAAGTGTAGAGGACTGATTGAGCTTTAGGCACTCTCTAGAATAGTGTCCCATCTGGTCCACACCGATAACAAACATTCTTGCAAATCTGCATTCCCCTCCATGTATCTTTCCACAAGTGGCACAAGGGGGTCTAGTCATAGGTTCAGTGCAGCCATCCTAGGTCGACAACTTGACTTGTGTCTTAGGTTGATTCATCATAGGTGTTGGGGTTGTTTCCCTTTAAATCCACCTCCTTGGTAGGGTTTCTTGTAAGGGGGTGGGAACCCTCGGTGACCTTGTTGGAGCACCTCTTCCTATTCTCTTCAACTCGGTGGGCAACTAGTTGGCGATTGCAACTCTCACCACTTGGCTTTTTGCGACTAAAGATGCATAGTCGGTGACCTCGGTGGAGCCACATGCCAAAATGTCGGCCTCAAACCACTCTCATATTTCATGCATTTCCAACCCTCGTTGGGATTACTTTGGTAGCTAGTTGAGTGTTTGATCAGCTTCTTCAAACTTAGCTGTACTCGGCCACACTTCGATTTCACTGCGTCGCCGAATAAATTCTACTTCCTTTGCCTTCTTAACCGGATCTGGAAAATATTTCTTATGGAATGTAGCATAGAAAACCTCCCACGTGAATCTGTATGTCAGCACTTTCAAGCAAGCCCTTTGCACCCTTCCACCACGCGGCCTCTCCTTTCAAAGATATAAGTAGAGAATGCCACCTTTTGTTCATCGAGCATTCTACCACCGAAAACCTTCTCCATCTCTTGAATCCATATGTCACCTATTTCTGGTTAGTTGTCCCTTTGAATTCCTGGAGGTCCAAACCCTCTTGAATTTGAGAATTTTCCATGTTCTTGGTTCCCAACCGATTCCTCCGACATCCTATTCATCCTGCTCCATCATCACTTTGTTGCTTGTGCTTGCATAGCCTTAGCCATCTCCTGGAGTGCATTTGCCGCTCATCACGACACCTCCAATCGCAAGTGCCCCATGCATACACTGCTTGTCGCCATTAGTTCCTAGACACACCAAACAACACATCGAGTTGATCGGGCTCAATACTATAGCTAAGCATGGTAGCAACTATGGCAAGATCACAAGATTCATCATGCATTTCTAAATCCTATATCCCATCATACGATAAGATTAATAGCATGATATCATAGACAGAAGCATAGTCACCCATTCCTCGAGGCTTAAATAGGATGAATCGCTCGATACCATAATGTAACACCCTAATAGAACCCCACTGTGCTTAAGTTCACATTTGGATTCTATTAGTTGTCACTTATGCCTTGTATTAATTTTCTTTTGAAATTAACTTAGAAAAATAATGGAAGTTTTTTTTTTTCTTTAAATAAATTAATTTTTTTTTTGAAAACTTGACCAGAACGAAGTGAAATACATAGCGCTTTTATAGATAATAATCAAGTTACATTAGCACTTAATTAAATAAGCGGAATAAGAGACTAAGTGTAGAACAATTATCACATAAACTGGAATATAATCACTTAATACATAAGTCACAACAGGGCATATATCATACTGATAAGTTATTACAAATAACAATATAAGTTCTACTATTACTAATTATTTCTCACAAACTATAATGTAACTAAAGCTCCTGGAATGCTCCTACTTGAACGGTTTGAAATCTTCACGTGCTACCTCCTTCCTTAGCTACACTCGTTGCTTTAGGTGGACACATCCGTCTCTGCAACGACAACGGAAAATAAACATAGGGTAGGAGTAAATACATGATTTCTCAAGAGGAGTTCCTACTTGTACTAAAAGTGTCATCGTTGTCGTCCCCAGTCACTTCGGGTTTATTATAAAAAGGTGAACAGTGTAAGGATTCAATTATCAAACTTTCACAAACGTGATTAGAAGTGCAGTTACTTTTAAACTAATCTTGAACATTAGCAAAAATATTCATTCAAGATTTCATCAAGCATACATATAAGCATATCATGTAAAACCACTAATAAGCAAGAATCATTTAGGAGTCGCATGCATTTCATGATTACTCATCCTCAACATTCACTTGTTTAGTGATCATCATCTTTCATTTATTTCATCAACATATTTCTTAATTACTCACGGGATGAATGCATCAATGCCTTAGACCACCCTAAAAGGGTAATGAGCTCATACCATGGCCGCCGCCATAACCTTTTGGTTTTCATTCCGTCTGTGATCTCAACGGTTTAGGGGTTAAGCCGTGAGTTTAGCTCAAGTCCACTTTTCCAGACTTTCATTGCTACTTTTTCAAACTTTACTTTTATTATTTCTTTTGGAAAATGAATGTATGCATATTATCATGTAATCACAATAAACCCCGGCAATCAATCATTCATCCTTATCATTTCATAATTCATCACCATACATTCACATTACTATAAATCACTTCATGAAACATGGACAATATCATGTAAATCTCATAGTAAACACTTTCATAGATAATTCATATTAACTAACCAAAGTTATCAAGTTGAGTTCCTAGTGTTTGTAAGAGGTAATGGATGTCTTAGTATTATCTTTTTCTCTTAGTGTTCTTTGTACTCTTAGCATTCCATTAATACATTAATGCACTTCAAAAATATTATTATAGGTTCCTTATATATTTTTATTATGACTTTCATATAACTCTTAAAGATTATTATTCTACTTAAATTCTTAAAATTCTCTCTTTACAAGACTTGATTCTTTTATTTATAGTTTTGACATCTTTTAGAAGAAAGTTTATAATTCTCTCAGATACTTGTTATCTCAGCTTAGTAAAGGTAGTTCCAAATTCCTAACTCATCAAATTTTAGCATTTACATCTTTGGAATAGTGTAAATCAACTGTAAACCATGCATAGGAGGGTTCCCAGGAAAGAGAGGTGGGTCACAATGGACATGCTTAAATACCAAGTCTTTCCTTAGCCAGAACCTTTTCAAACTGCACTTTCACAGTACACTATCCCAAAATTTATTTCTCATTCTGTATTTACGTGGTACAAATCTTTATACATAACATACATGGGTGTATTGCTATATGTGTTAGCTCTCCAACAAAGTTAAAATCAGTCCATTTGCATTTTTCTAGAGTGAGTTACATCTATTTTACTACTACAAGGTCAGATTTAAAGTTTCAGTCTTAGGCTCTACTTTAAAAATTTATATCTTGAGCTAGAAAACTCCGTTTTAGGTGATTCTTTTTGGAGAGTGTTCTATAATGAGTCTAGTTTATAGTAAAATTATTTTAATTTCGAGATACTTAATATTTTATAAACAGTAGCTTTCGAAGTACCTGCTGCCAGAAACAACTAGAATTTCCAGCACCTACCATTTTCATGTCTTAAGTTGCCTTTATTAAATCAGGTTTCACATACAATCTTTTCAAGTTATATTTGAGTTTGATAACATCATAAAGGTACTCATAACAAAATAGAACATGTCATATTTCTAAAATATATTTTTCAAATAATCATTTAAAACTTTTGACAATAACTCAAACTTGAGGCATTCTATCAAGGTTAGAAGCCAACAATGCTTGAACAATTAAAGATGAAGCTCCTACCTCTTGTGTAGGGTCTAAAAAGGGTCCTTCTCTTCTTCCTTAAGCTTCGGACAAGAGTCTTTGGAGTGGATGACCCTCCTTGAATCTTGGCTCTAGAACTTGAATGCTTAAGAAAATATTTCTCACTAGAGTTAAAGATTGTAACTCTTGTGAGGGCTAGTGAAAGTTTGGACTTAGGATTGAAGTGTTTGGATGAAGTTTAGAGGATCAAGAGAAGTTTTTGAAGAACATAAGAAGAATGATAGAATAAGAAAGAAAGAACACTTAGGGAGTTTCTGAATTGAAGAGAGTTTGAGGAGTATTTATAAGGGAAAGATTAGAGAAAAAAAACAAGATGGAAAGCACTTGGAGCATGATTTATGGAAACATGTTGGCTGAATTTTGGGATGAAAATGCTCCTTGTTTTGTGCAAACATGTTTCCATGTTTTGTGCAAACATCGCTTCCATGTTTTTGTGCAAACACGTTTCCATGTTTTATGCAAACACGTTTCCATGTTTTATGCAAACATGTTGGATGAAAATGCTCCATGTTTTATGCAAACATGTTTCCATGTTTTATGCAAACACGTTTCCATGTTTTGTGCAAAGATGTTAGTGGTATTCTTGTAATTCCATTCATAGAGTAAGGGTATCTTTGCCATTTAATAAGGCAAGGGTAGTTTGGTAATTTCCTTTACATAGCAAGGGCATTTTCGTAATTTCCACTAAGTGATGGCATTTTCGTAATTCTTTGCATTTTTCTCTAGACATACTTAAGTAGTCTATTTGTTGTGTTTCATAACATTTGTCCAAATTCTCTTGGTTTTGCTATCGATAATTAAGATTCTTAGTTATAAATTTGGGGATGTTACAGAAGGCAAGCATAAGCACAAAAGGCACAACGAGCCAGGATTTGCCACTTACACCCTGCTCAATCCCAGGGCAAGTACAATCTTAACAAAAATATTCAGTGCTCGGTTTCTGAGGCCAATAAAAGGAAATCCATGACCACGTTGAAAAGGCACGGAAAAAAATAAAATTTGTGAGTATCACAACTCAACGGGACACACAACAGATGAATGCAAAAGCTTGAAGTACCGGATCGAATGCCTTATCCAACAAGGATACTTGAATCAATTCATCACTGAGGAAAAAGAAGAATAGAAAAAAGGCTAAGACCAAGGAAGAAAAGACAAAGGCCACAGTCCCTCAACATTTTTAGACAACGAATTCCAACCAAGACATAAGAAGGTTGAAAGAAGAAGACGATCTTATTCTCATGAAGAAACAAAAATCTGTGGTGTCATCGACCACATTGCAGAGGAGGCAAGACAAGTTCGACAAGGAAAAGATCACTCTAGGTGATCATGTTACTTGAAGAAGCATCACATCTCTCAATGTTGAAGAACAAAAACCCGGTAATATCTTTCTCAGATTCTGATTACAAAGGAATTGATGAAAATTTACATGATCTTGTCGTAATTTCCATCCTTGTCGGTAATTTCTTGGTCAGAAAAGTCCTGGTGGACTAGGGGAGTTTAGCCAAAATCCTTTTTTATCCCATTTTCAAACGGATGCAACTTTCTAAAAGCTCACTCCTCCCATACAATGTAAAATTGGTCGAATTTACAAGGAACAATGTAAAAGTACTCAACTATGTATGGCTCAGGACCACATTCAGCATAGAACCGCTGACAAAGATGGTTGACCTCCAGTACCTAGTCATTGATGCCAACAGTCCTTATCACATAATTCTAGGGCGACCTTTACTCAACGCCTTAGGAGCCATAGTCTCAACACCTCATCTAGCCATGAAATTCCTAGTATCTGAATCTAAAGTTGGAGTAGTCCACGCTGACCAAAAAGAAGCTAGAACGTGCTATAAAGAATGTTTGAAGATAAAATCCATATAAAAACTGAATATTGAACAAGTACACAACGTGTTCCACACAAATAAAATCCCTTTGATCTCTGAGCTTTATCCTAGAAGGGAGACTCAGAATCGTCCACAATCAGCTGACGATTTACAGCCAGTCTAGATAGGTGACAAGGCCGAAAAAGTAACCTTCATTGGAGCTGGCCTCCCTTCAAGCTTATTTGCAAAATTCTCCACCTTACTCTTAAGGAATGCCGATCTCTTTGCCTGGACCCCAACTGACATGCCAGGAATCAATCCAGACATAATCAGTGACAAGCTAATAGCTGACCCAAAAGCTCAACCAATAGCACAATAGAAAAGGACCCTTGGAGTCGAGTGCCAAAAAGCAGCCGTAGAAGAAACCAAGAAGCTCCTTAAAGTCAGCTTCATAAAAAAAATCAGGTACACTACATGGCTAGCAAATGTAGTAATGGTGAAGAAAAGCTCAGATAAATGGCGCATGTGTGTAGACTTCATTGATCTTAACAAGGCCTGCCCAATGGACTTCTACCCGCTCCCCAACATCGACAAGCTCGTCGATAACGCCTTGGGCTACCAATATCTTAGCTTTATGGATGCATACTCTGGTTACAATCAAATCACGATGCATCCAGAAGATGAAGACAAAACTGCATTCGTCACTAAGCATGCCAACTTTTGTTATAAAGTCATGCCCTTCGGCCTGAAGAATGTAGGAGCCACATACCAAAGACTCATGAACAAGGTTTTTGAAGAATAGATCGATAGAAACATCGAAGTATATGTGGACAACATGGTCGCAAAAACCCCTCCAACTAGAAATCACATTGAAGATTTGAAAGAAATATTCAAACAACTCTGAAAATAGAACATGCTGTTGAATCCAAAAAAATGCGCATTTGGGGTTCAGAGAGGGAAATTCCTCTTATTTGTGCTCACTAATTGAGGAATAGAAGCCAACTCTGATAAATGCCGAGCAATACTTGAGATGAGAACCCTAAGCTTGGTCAAAGAAGTACAGCAACTCACAGGTCATCTGACAGCCCTGTCACGTTTTCTTTCAAGATCAGCAGAAAGAGCAGCTCCATTCTTCAAAACTTTAAAAAAGCAAGCATCCTTTGAATGGTCCGAAGAGTGTGAAAAGGCTTTCACTGAACTCAAAGTATTTCTCTCTATGCCACCAGTACTAACCAAGCCCAATTTATGAGAAACCTTCTTCCTCTACTTATCTGTAACTGAGCATGCAATAAGCTCGGTCCTCATGATAGAACGAAATAAGGAACAACAACTTACTTATTTCATTAGCAAAACACTCCAAGGACCAGAAAAAAAGATACCAGAAAATTGAAAAGCTTGCCTATGCAGTGGTGGTCTCTGCCAGGAAGTTAAGACCATATTTCCAAAGCCATTACATCATCGTTCGAATAGAACAGCCCATCAGGCAAATACTTATCAAACTAGAACTAGCAAGAAGATTGATCTCATGGTCTGTCGAGCTCTCAAAATATAGCTTGGAATACCAACCTAGAGGACCGATTAAAGCTCAAGCCCTGGCCTATATCTCACTAATGCCTGAACAAGAACTTGGCTCCTGGACACTACATGTAGATGGAGCATCCAATGGCAAAGGAAACAAAGCTAGAATAACCCAAGAAAATGGAGAGGGAATTTTGATTGAACAGTTGCTCTAGTTCCAATTTCACGCCAGCAACAACCAAGTAGAATACAAAGCACTCATAGCAAGATTGAAGCTCGGTCAAGAAGTCGGAGCCCAAAGGCTCATTATAAAAGCTAACTCACATCTTATTGTCGGCCAAGTAAATGGTACTTTCATCGCTAGTGATTCCCTTCTTGGAAAATACCTAGCACTGGTAAAAATCTTAATGCAACACTTCAACTCATGTGAAGTAGTCCATATACCCAGAGAGCACAACACCAGAGCCGGCATCCTCTCCAAACTCGCTAGCACTAACAAGCCACAAAACAATAAGTCTTTGATCCAAATAAAACTACAAAGACTGAGCTGCCTTCAATCCGAAAGTTGCAACATCAAAATAGGAGGCCAAGACTGGTGAACTACATTTCTCAGCTATCTAACCACATGAGAAATGCCAAGCCCAATCATAGATGAGAAGAAATTTTGAAGACAGGTAAGCTACTACACAGTATGCAGAGGACTACTATTTAGGCGATATTCACTCCCACTCCTGAAATGCATCGGCCCTGATGAAGTTAATGATGTAATGGCCGAAGTAGATGAAGGAGTATGTGGAAACCACATTGGAAGTCGAGCTCTAACTGCCAAAATACTTCGAGCATGATACTTTTAGATCACTATGAAGGATGATTGCACATACTTTGTTTGTAAATGTGACAAATGCCAAAAATTCTCGGAAGTCTCCCAGAGACACCCAGAATCACTACACTTCTCCAAAGCCAGCTGGCCTTTCCATAGATGGGGAGTCGACCTCCTCGATTCTTTCCCCTAGCACTAAGGCAGTTCAAATACTTGGCGGTAGCCATTGACTACTTCACTAAGTGGATCGAAGCAGAACCCCTCGCAATAATCATTGTAGATAAAGTAAGAAAATTTTTGTGGAAAAGAATCATATGTAGATTCAGACTTCCCAAGGAGCTGATTAATGACAATGGTATACAATTCACAAATCGAATATTGAAAGAACTTTATGGGAATTTCCAAATCAAGCATATTTTCACCTCTGTTAAACATCCTAAAACTAATGGCCTAGGAAAATTTGCCAACAAAGTCATCCTCATGGCACTAAAGAAAAAGCTTTATAAAGCCAAAGGACTTTGGGTTGAAGACCTCCCCGAGATCGTCTAGGGGTACCATGCAACTGCTTAGTCCTCAATGTAAGGGACACCATAAAGGCTTGTCTTTGGCAGCGAAGTCATGCTTCCAGTAGAGGTTGCCCAACCTAATGCCTAACGACTGACATTTTCAGAGGAGACAGATGAAGAAAAGAGAAGAGTTGAACTAGATCTCATAGATGAAGATTGAGAACTAGCCCACATCAAATAATAAGCAACTAAACAAAGATATCTCAACTTTATAATAAAAAGCTCGACCTAAGAACTTTCCAAACCGGAGACTTAATCTTATAGAAAGTGGAACTACAAAGAAAGTCCCTAGGTGAATGAAAATTAGCCCCTAATTGGGAAGGACCATTCCGAGTAACCTAAGTTGTGGGCCGAGGAGTCTACAAGATAGCCGAACTCTCGGGGCAAGAACTCCCAAGGACGTGGAATGCCACATCTATGAGGAAATACTATAGTTAGAGCCAAAATGTCTCAAATAACATTCGATGGGTGCACTATTTTTCCTTTGATAGGTTTTATTCCACTGGGTTTTACCATCAAAGGTTTTAACGAGGCATGATTGGATATGAGTTGATCATTTTGGTGGCAAATAAATTCCTAAGTGTAACTTGACATTTATCAATATACTATTTATCTCACAATATTCTTTCACATTATTGTTCTATAGATTCATAAAAAGATAACTCACAATAATCCTTGACCCAACCGAGTTGTGAAGATCCCTAAAGTCGCCATGCTCACAGTAAAACTCAACGCTGCCGAGTTGTGAAAGCACACTAAAACGGATGACTCACATAAACCTCGGCACTGGCCAAGTAGTGAAGGTCCAAAGCCGCTACACTCTCAGTAAACCTTGGCCCGAGCCGAGTTACAAAGGTGCATTGAAATTACCATAGTCAATAAACCTCGGCACAACCAAGTTATGAAGCACATACACAATGCAGCCAAAGTACCATGAATACGATATATGATATCCTAAATCTAGTACATGTTATCTCATAAATATACATATATTCTATTGCTTCACATAGCTAAGGTCATACAAAACATAAGCATATCGTAGTCTGAGCATATCTTGAACACAACATAAGGAAACACATCATAATCCTAGTATAAACACTGTCGACCATATCAAAACATTATCAACACTAATATATCATAAGACGATCACAAGAAGTTGTTAGATTATTGTTCGAAAATATCCTTAAAAAGGTAATTACAAACCAAGGTCTGAGTATATCTACAAGAAAAATAAAAAAAGTTCAAAAATTAAACAAAAGCTCCAGCGTCAGCAGAGAGGACAACCTGAACAAGTTATTCCACTTGAGCCTCATCCTAAGCAGTATCAACTCCTCCTTTTGCTCTACTAACCCCTTCATCAATAGCATGGTGGTTGACCAGTACACCATCAACAACCTCCTTAAAAGGGCCACATTGAGCTAAGTCCAGATCCCCGTGAAAAAATTGAACTTGGTCAAGAGCCCGATCAAAACTGGCTATGTATTGATCAACCACCTCATCCTTTAAAGCATCAACCTCATCCCAGAGGCCCTTATTCTCCTCACCCAATCTTTTGTTCTCGGCCTCAAAGATCTTCTTCTCAGCTTGAAGCTCTCGGATCTTGAGATTGGCTGCATCAGGATATGTTTTCACTCGAGCTACTAGGCTGTTGATTTTATCTTCAAATGCCTTCTTGGCTTCTAACCACCTTATCTTCTCTAAAGCTAACTTGGACTCAGCCTCCTCTTTCTCAGCTTTAAAATAATTATCCTTGATACTGCAAGCTCACGGATTAAGCTCCCATATTGTCTCTTCAAATGCCAAGCAATGGCTGCTTAGCGGAGGCCCTGAATCTCTAAGTGTTGACAGAGACCAAGAATACTTGCTCTTACTATTATTGCTCCATCTTCCACTACTAGAAAAATGGTATTTAGCGGCGATTTTTTTGGGGATTTCCAACGATTTGTAATCGCCTCAAAATCATTTATTGGCGGTTCAGTAAACCGCCATGGATAACAGCGTCCTTAAACCGTTTAGCGCCGGTTTGATGCAACCACTGGAAGGACCGCCGCCAAAGTAGGTTTTCTAGCGGTTCTCCCGGTGGTTTATTTAGCAGCGGTTTCGAAAAATATAGCGGCGATTTAAAACCGCCGAAAAATCCTTTTAACGGTTAGGGCTTGAATTTTTTGAGGTAGTTTTCTCTATTTAAACCGCCGCAAAATCGATAGTTGGGGCCAAACTATCATATTGAACAGCCGCAAAATGCTTTTGCCCAATTTTTCATCCTTTTTTACTGGTAGTTTGGAACCGCCGCAAAAATTCTGTTAACTGCTTTTTTTTTCATTTTTTCCCCTTTTTCAATATTTTATTTTGAAGCATACGAATCAAAAACACTAGTTGATATCCTATACAACATTAATAATCAACAATCATGAACAAAAAGGAATGTTGCATAGAAAATTCTTAAACTTTTAAACAAAGAAAATGTGCATTAAATGTCATAACATAATGTTCAACAATAATTAAAATACAACAAAAGATAAGAGAAAACTAAAAAGCATAAGAACAAAAAAAAGTGTCTCAAGTGAAAGCTAAAATAATAGGCTTGAGCTATGATGCATCCATTTTCAACTTTGGTTGGAATAATCATCGTGGTGTTGAGCATCATGACTAACTGAGGGCATGCACGGGAGCTGCAGGAGCTGTAATTGTAGACTAAAGAAGCTACTCTTCCAACTCAGCACCCTCGAGCTCATCAAGCTCTGCTTCCAATTCGTCCTAAAAAGGCATATAATTCAAAATGTTGGTCAGATTTATTGCATAATACATATATAATTGTTCAATAACATTACAAGTCAATCAAAGATAAGAAATATCTCCTTTGCATATAGTACAAATAAAATTAACAATTGAGAAAATGACCTCATCAAAATCAGCAACTGCATCAATTAGAGCTAACAATGCTTCCTGAATCTATTTCATGTTCTCGGTTTGCTCATCCCTGGTCTTGTCAACATCATTAATGCTCCTGGAAAAATAATATTGCAAGTCAACAATTTTAATAAAATGACATGAATAAAATTCTCCACATCACAATTTCATAATAGGACCTGAGTCTTATAGACAAGCTTGACCCATTGTTTTTTATGATACTGTAATTAAGAAACAGAACATGCAAATTTGATCAAAACATGCCTTCATGCACTTAATAGTGACACAATTGATCAATTAACTTTTGTTAATCTAAATCAATGTTAAAAGAAGGCATAATTTCCATAGATTCCAGACAACGTGAAGGCTAATGGCTATAGTCTAGAAAACCAAATAGGATAATTGTTTTCTCTATGCCTAAATTCTAAATCCAATGAACAAAATCCAAGAGAATCAATCAAATTATCATCCAAGTTTCTCAATTAAAGAAAAATACCTTAGTCCTCAATGTCTTTCTTATAACACCCTAGTTTTTAACCCAATACTCTAGAACATATTAGGCTAATAATTAGGTTATTATTTCTTGGTCTCATTCTTTTAATAAAATACTTAGCGGAAATTACGGTAAATTTTTTTTTTGAAAACATAAACCAAAGTGAGAGCTGCGTTACATCGTATAATAGATGATAAGATGCGCAAATAACAAGCATAAAGAACACGGTAAGTAAAACATATAGCAAGGAGACAAGGATCAATCATCACAAAAGAAAACACTTCATTAATATCTATATTTTTGAGATACATAAGTAGTCACGCCCTTATAGAAACGGGCTGAACTTACGATACATAGGGAAAATGGAAATACAAGGGAAATACATAAAACAAAGAAAGCATAGATAAACCACAACTACCCGAGTGCACCTAAAGTGGATAATCTCAAGACAAAAGAAGGTTTATCCCATCTGTGTGAGAGTGTCTGCGCTAACCCTCCCCTATGACGTCGGCTACTGGAACCCGGGGTATGGCTGGACATAACCGATCCATGGACGCAGTGTGGCAGGAGTGGGCACGTGCGATGACTGAGCATGAGCTCCTTGGTAGGGGCGCCTCTCGGCTAGCCTAGCCAATCTCGGCAGTGTAACAGTCTCCTCGCTCTCGCCTCGCACGAACTGAGGTGTAGGAGCAGAACTCTCACTATACATATGCATCGGCGGGTCCTCAGAAAGGTCGTCCTCCGAGCTAGGAGACCGAGACATGTAGTCCTAGAAGTCTCGAGGCATCGGTCCACCAATGTACATCCGCAGAATCCTCTTATCTCGTGTCCGGGTGCGCTCAAAAACCATCGCATCGTCATAGGGTGACATCGGGGAGAAACGGTAGCTCTGTACAGGGTGTGCAAAGGGGCGTCTGATGAACATGAAGACTCGTACTGTGCATTGCCCCTCAAAATGATATGATCCGTGGTCCGGATCAAAGTGAACCTTCCAAGTCGGCATGTTGAAAAAGACCACAAACGTCGCCATCGCTCTCTAAAGATGTGACAGAAGAAAAAGAGGGAAGAGAAAGGAATGAGAATTCTTACTAAAGAATCTCAGTAGGAGTCTCCTATCCTAGGGTTATGTCGTTCACATTCTCGGGAACCTTGGGTTTAATTATAAAAAGGTGTGCATGCATAAAAAGTTCATTATTAGGGTTTATAAAACCAATTATCCAAGGTTCATTCCTTTTAGCATGCATCTTGATGTCATGAATGCAACATATTAAAACATGAATGCATAGCAATACTTGAGCATATAAATCAACAAATCAAATCATATAGAAACAATCCATGTGGCATAAGGGCAATAACTCTCAAATGAAACTTTCCTCAACATGTGTAACAACATTCATGGAATTTTTAGCACTGTAGAGGCCACCCTAATAATAGTAACTAGGCTATGAGCTCATACCTCAGCTAGTCGTCACTAGCTCTTGCTTATTATCTGAATAAGCGAATAATAAAATAACACACCCGACTACTTAAGAGTACGGGCTAAGGGGCTAGGGAACTCCTCTCTTAGGATATACCCTCTTTGAAACGCTCTACTGGCCTCGAGTGCATAGCGAATTGTCCGCTTTGGAAAGGCTCATATCCAGACCCTCATGGATTTGCCTCCTCCTCACCGTAGCAGGAGAAATACGTCTCAGTGCTTATCACATAAAATCTCCTGGGGGGGTGCCCGGCTTAACCGTGTCACCCAGGGTTTTCAATCTCATATGGTACTTTAAAAACATTTTTCAACCCTTTTAGGTTCGATGAAAATTTGGCAGCATAACAGCTGTTAAACCGAATTTCTTTCAAACTGACATTTATGCCACAAGCTAAAAACACAAACATGTTTTCTCATTCAAACCTCATGCTTAGAATAAACTCATGTCTAAATCAATTCATCTCATCATAACTCATACATCATATACATTTCATCATCATCATAAAATTTCAAGACTTCCTAGTGTCTTATGCATTGACCTTTAAGGTCCTTAACTCACAATCTAAGTTATAAATCATCACAACTTAATCTCTCGGGTATCTATATGCTCATATCTAAGTATTCCTCACTCAATACTATGATCATAAACATCTCTAAACCTCAAGAGTGTAGAATCTAAAATTCTAACTTTATGGGTACCTAGGGGTCACAACAATGACTCTTTCTAAGTTCAGTTTGCTCCTAAGGCATCAAGGTCAAGTCCTAAACCAATTATGAGTCATTCATACACATTTAAACTAATTTAAAACCATGATTATCATTTCTAAACCATGCTGGACAGAATCCAGAAAAATCATTTACTAAGGGATCTAAAACTCTCAAATTAATTCTTTTCTAGTTACTAACTTCTCTTATTTTTCACATATGAATTTTTTAAATTATTTATGCTCAAACATACTCATATTATCATCATCAAAACAACATAAATAGTGATCAATCATAGCAAGGCAGAACCGAAAATCCATCTCCATAAAAAGGCAAAGAACTTGATTTCTAAAGCATATAAAATACTAGTTTCTCTTAGAACCTTTTTAAAACTTTCAAAACTCATTTGTAAATATTTTTATCAACTAAAATCATCAAAATACTTTCAAGGGTAGTAGCTACTATAAATTAGTCTCAAGAGGTTTTAAAATCATAAAACTTTGTTCTAGACATTTCTTGAACTCATATAAGCTTAGAAAAATTATGAAACATAGATTTTAATACTTATAACAAACAAAACCTATTAAGGCCGAATTCAACAAGCTAAGGAACACATATTTTTCAAGCCATTGTTTGAGATAATACAGGGCAAGTCTTTGAGTTCTAGGTTCTCTTAAGTGATGACATAAAAATAAACATGCTCATGCACTTGTTTTAGCTTTCATTAGACAATAAAGTGAGAGCATAAAATAAACATGAGATGCAACTTATTATTATCTTTGATATTTAAGTGAGAACTTGAAATATAAACATGATAAGGTAAGGCTTGAAATATAAACATGATAATGCAAGTTCATTTATTATTCTTGATATTTAGTAATGGCAAGGAAAATAAACATGATGTGTAAGGCATAAATATAAACATGGATGCAATATTCATTTTAATCTTATCTGGAGCTCTTACAAGACTTAGAAGATACAACTCAACACTTATCTCATCACAAAGAGAGCTTTAGAGTTCTTGAACCAAGTTCTCAAGGGAACTAAGTGGTTCTTGAACATCATCATCAAGCTCAAAAGAAACAAACTTTTAGAAGAGATCAAAACCTCAAGAAAAAAGGAAACCAAAACCAAAATCTCAAGGGAAAGGGAACAAGGAAAACCGAATCCATTAACAAGAAAAAGTGAAGATGTTCTTTGAGCTAAAATCATGTAAGTGAGAAAATGAAAATGAAACTTAAAGAAGGTAAAAACTCAAGCTCTAGAGGTTCCTTTGAGATGAACACATGGTCATCATATAGGAGCTCTCATCTTTGAGCTATCATGATCCAAACAAAGCCTCATGGCCGAAATATAGCAAAAGAAAAGCAAGGAGAAGTTCAAAAAGAAACCAAGAGAAAACTAGAAGAAATCACATTTTCAAGCAGCATAAAATTTAGAAAAACACTCCTACCTAGAGTGAAGATGAAAGCTTGATCTTTTAAAAGGAAATGAGATGAACAACTCCTCCTTGAAGGATGATGATGATTCGGCCAAGAGAGAATGGAGAGGATGGAGATGTGTTTTGAGTGAGGTTGTGTTTGAGGTCAAGTGTTTGAGAGGTTAGGAGGTGATCTAAGGTTGTGAGGTGGTGGTTTGAGGCAATGAGATAATTATATGAGGAAGAGATGAAGAAGATGAAGATGAAGAGGAAAGGAAAACTTTCTTGAAACTTGAGAGAAAAAGAAAGAACTTAGAGAAAGCTTTGGAAACTTGAAATTTTGCAAATGATCTAAAGTGTTTGCAAGCTCAAGTAAGTAAAGTATTTATAGAAAAATGAAACAAATGAAGTCTCATGGAGAGGAGGGAGAGGCTGTGTGGTTTGGGAGGCAAAGGAAGAGAAAAATATATCTTACAACTTGTCATTCAAGCATGGTTTGAGGTATGAAAGTTATGGTGCAAAGCATGGCTTTAAGTATGATGATTTGGAGTGAAATTTCTTTCAAATTTGAAATGAAATATTTCTTCTAGAAGTAAGGAGGGATGGCTGTTTTTGAGCCACAAAAAAATGAGGGAAAATAGCTTAATTTGTTTAGTCATTCACTTAGCAAATCAGGCATGGATGGAAGTATGACAAAGTATGGTGTAAGTGAAGTGGAAGCATGGCCTTTGGAGTGCAATAATTTGAGCATGTGATGAAAAATAGGGGACGAGTGGCTTCGGCCAGAATGCTACAGCAGAGAGGGAAAGAATTATTTCATGTACTTGTGTGTTAATGATAGGTTTAAGTGTAGATTAGTTTAAGTACATAGTAGGAATCATTAAGCATATGTTTAGGTAACTAGAATGAGGTTTAGGAATTTTATGACAAGATTAAGAGTGCTCATATATCATTAGAGAATTTCAAAATTCATTTGTGAATAAACAATTGAAAACACAATTCCATGATTTAGGGAATTGGAGAGAGAATTTACTATTTAAGATTCTATGACTAGGAATCTTGAATTTACAATAAGATTTCAAGTTGTAATTAAGCATTCTTAGGTTCTAATCAACTTTAATAAATTATTTTGACTCTAGATTAATTATGAAAATTAATTAATCTTCTATTAGAGCCTAATATTGCTTAGGTTTGCTTAATCATACGATTAAGCTTGAAAATACAAAACTAGGGGTAAAATTGTAATTTTGCATAAATTTTGCCCGGGACCTCCGGGACTAAAACTGAAGTCACAGAATACATAAAAACGCCTTTTAAAACCATTTGGAGAAGTTTCAGGTTCATCCGGCACTTGCAAACGGGTAAAACATCACAGGAGTATTTTGGTCATTTTGGCCTGAAAACTCGAAAAACGAGATTTTCGATCTCGGGAAGGTACACAAGCCAACTAATCCCCTTCCAACATTGAGTTTACCTTTCGAGTACTGTCGGATCGGCTTTCCTCGAATTCCGAGCCGAAAATGATCTCAGGGGCATTTTGGTCATTTTTCACTCTAACAGAAAATCGGGGCATTACATTTCTAACACAATTGAAATTGCTTGGGAAACCGACATGTCATCAGGATGTTCATCCCTCCCTTTTCCTGCTATTGTCACAAGAAAAGAGAAGTTAAGCTTATATATTTATGATGCATTTCAAATTCCACACAAATTTTCCTCCAAGCCACATGTACAATTCTGCCCATTTCAAGAAGTCTTCTATCAAACAACGTAACCCAAAAGAGAAGATATATATCAGTTAATTAACTAGAAGGAGAAAAATACTCCATTGAACTTTATTTCATTTCATGACACCTTCAAAGTTGTGTAAGACGTCGTTCAACTTTCTAAAGATTATAAACAATCCACCAAACTAAATGGAAAAGCTTCTCATTTGCCATTTTAAATTATGACTTCTAAATATGTTTTCTCCTTTGTAACTATGTTTTCTCCTGTTAAAGCTCTTTTTATTTCAAAAATAATAATAATGCTACATTGATAGAAAAAATCATTAGACCCTAATAAATTATTAAATGCATCAGCCTCAACAAAATTGCAGAAAAATGATGGATCATTACCTTTCCAAATCATGGTCATATGAGACAGAGTTGTCACCACTGGTATGGTACAATGTAAGGCCCAGACCACGTATCAATGGAGCCAATGGATTCTCGTTGCAAACTCCATGTAGCCTGGAACATAGTCAAGAAAGAACTAATACTATTAACAACTCATCAACTTCTTATTCCTTCATTTGATAGTTCCTCACAATTAGAAAATAAAGCGTGAAGAGTGCATAAGTACAAATAACTAGAGGGGGAGTATATAAATAGTGTAAATCTTGTAATCTTAAAACACCATACTTCTAAGGAATATTTTTCAGTACATGTATTGTGCTCTAGGAAATTTCTATCAGCATATGAAAGAACAGCTAGCTTCCTAGAGGGAAAATTGAAAGTTGAAAAGAAGTTTATAAACCAAAAGAAGTGAGAACAGCTTTAGGATAAGTAAATTCCCAATTCCCAAATATATAATGATGGAAGCAGAGCTTTAAGAGATGAGGAATTGTTGGTAAAAGGTCTGAGTTTAGTATGTTCAAATCCCAAAAGGTCTAACTATTCATCCATCTACCTATGGTAAGAAAGCCTTGTTTTAAATAATACCAAACCCAAAAGTAGGAGAAGGATAAATGATTTCTTGTGGCTTATCAATAGCTTCCACAATTTCCATTGGATGCATATCAGAAGGCCTCCGGAAGTCAACCTTAAATGTCTTCTGAGAATTCCAGATAAGCCTTTTAAGGTTAGCAAGCAGTGGAAAAGAACTGTCACCAGTTTGTGGCTATCTCAGTTGCAAGTTGATACCTATCAGTATCAAGCTTTTGAACTTCAGCCTCAAACACATTATATGAAACTCTCTGATGGTTTTCAAGATACTGAACATTTATTCATCTACATCTAATATGGAAATAGAAGCTTTGAATCTATACAAAACAACTAGCCAATTGAAAAAAATCATTTGACAGCAAACAGGACTAGGCATGAGATCAAAGTATACCTCCTTCAAACCCCAATGTCGCACAGCCCGGAACTCCTTTGACCAAAAATGTGTGGCACAGCCCAAAAGTATAGCTCCTTCAAACTTTAATGCCACACAACAAATTTTTTTTTTTTGGAAAAAAAGGCACATTGAACCCCAACAAGCACAATTTTTCTCTTAGCAACCAAAGATGATTTAGAACAAAGAATCAGCAGTAACTAGTAACCACAAAGAACAAACATAACCTAGAATCCATTAAATTTTTCACATCAAAAGAGAAAAAAAATCAATAAGTGAAAGTAATTTTGAAGAACAACTAAGCTACATTCAGTTATAACGTAATGCAGAATAAGGGCATGAATGAAAGATACGTACCTCTACATTGATTGTCCTCTGTTGTGTGGCTCGATTGAGAAAGAACGAACTACTAGGAAGAAGATGGCTTCGAATAGAACTCAGCACATGATCTGGATTCAAGGGTGATGCTTTGATTCTGACCACTAGCGGTGATGGAGGTAACTAAGCCACCCTGAGAACGAACACTCTGTCACTCGCTGCTTTCGTTGTGAAGGCGAGAAACGAACTTGACGGTGGTGTCGAGAGAAGCTTCGCGATGGATCCCTTCCATAGCTGTGGTGGTCGCAGGATCCCAAAGATGAAGACGCTGACCCAGGTGAAGACCGATTAAGAGGAGGCCCACGTTGCAGCGAAGAGGGGTGAGAAAGAACACTGAATTAGGTTTGATTTTGGTTTTCTATTTGGTACAAGAAGGGGAATTGGGTTTTATGTTTTATGTTTTCTTTTTTTTTTTTTTTGCATTCTCAGCGGTTTCGTTTTACTAGAATCGCCGGGAAATACTGACCGCCTCAATTCTAAAGATAAACCACCGCCAAATAACAGGATTTGTGGCCATTTATGTCAACCGCTGGGAAGACTGAAATATCGCGGCTGTTTCTCAAACCGCCGCTAAATAACTGCCGCTAAGTAGCATTTTTCTAGTAGTGTTCATAATGAGAAAACTGCTGATCTATAAACTCTGGAGTAGGAAACTCCATACTCCAAAGGCTTGAACGACTGACAGAGTCAAGGAAGTCCTTCACCTCTTTAGCCCCCACGAGGGCAGTAGGAGAAAGGGAAGGCATCGCCAAATTACAAGAGCTCGGATACGAACCCTAAACCTCGGTCCAATTTGAAGGACTCTCCCAAAGGGTTCCATAACTTGGCTCACATGGCATAACACCCCCTACGGATTTATCTTGAACCTAGTTAAGAGTCTCTACTAAATCTCATATATAATCCATCTATATCTTATAATATCTGTATCATATCTGATTATTATCTATAGTACTAAATAAATCACAGGAATATCTTTTACACTTAAGGAAGATCATAACAGGTCCGCCACAGGGTAACCTCACATTATATAAGGGGGCTATCGTCCCCCAGTTATGACACAATCTCTATCATACAAAACACATTTCCATTCCTCACACATTCTCTAACTTGAGTGTCGAAGTGTCTTTGTAGGTACTCCACCCCCTGTTTTCGCATATGTTGGAGTCACTTGCATCCTTACCACTACTTCTAGGTAAGAACATCATCTATCACACTTGTTCACTACACAAAGAATATTAATTAAGCAGATATCTATACATATATGATGTGATAGTATATTATACTTTATCATAATGAAAGCAAAGCAAATTATATGGACAAAGACATTAAAGATTGTGTAGGAAATTGAATCAGGGGACACATTTCGAAGCATCATGGACTTCGTCAACAAATCTGCCCAATGATCTATCCAGTAGCTTCTCTAAACATTTCTCTTATCTATAACATATGCACACACACACACACACACACACACACACACACACACACACACACACACACACACACACACACACACATATATATATATTAGTTGAGGCAAAAAAATAAGACTCACTCTCAAACTAATATTTAAGAGACAAATCTAGATGTTTTGTAGAAAATGTCATCAAGAGTGGTGTAATCAATATTTCTCTTCATGCTAATACATATGAAAGAACTAATTCAGCAACGTTGTTGTAGTGTGTACGTGATTGTGTATAAGGGAGATGTTATGGGGAAAAAAAATTGAAAAACAGAATTGATTAATTCATCATCACCATATAGCGCAGCCATTGAAGCCATTATGGCAGAATGAAGAATTTAAAACGATGGAAGAAGCAAGGTAGCTGGCGAGTTTGAAAATTGAAGAATATCAAGAGGTCTATATCTCTTCTGTTCATTTTGAATCTAGTACTCTTCCAAAGTCTTGCCCATCAAAATATTTCTAAAATCTTATTTCATGCAGAAGTGAACTGCATGGCTAGGTGAGGAGAGAATGTTCGAAGACGAAGCAAAATCCATTGGTTCAAAGCATATATAGAAATATAATGATGGCATAATTTGATCTAAATGCCAAACACAATTATAACGAATGTGCGAAACCAAAGGTCCATTACTATGAAACTGGTTATCTGTTTGAATTTCAGTTTCAAGATCCCAAAAGGCTAAAATGTTTATCATATATTATACACGACCATGTTTTTAATGCAAAGTTAATGAATGCAATTGCAAGTGTGTCCGGCTCAATTTCTCAACTCATTAATGTGGCTGCACGACCTATAGGTGCAAAGGTTTTGAGCCACCCATTGTTTTTTTTTTTTTTGGTTCAAATACTAATTGAGGGAAGTCCAAAACTGAATTAAACATTCACTTGCAATTACTTGTTTTTTTTTTCCTGAATTAATATGCTTAATTTTTCAAAAAATGTAAATTTGAATTTATTCACTCTTATTTGCATATTTTACATTATTAATCTTATTTTATAATTAAAATTCAATTCAATTTTTTATAATTAAAAAAAAATATTATTTTGTAGTGGTTATAAAATAATGTCAAATCGTTATCTTTGAATTAAACTTCATAATAACTCAAATAATTATGCTAATGTGTTGGCTCAAACTATTGTTTTTGCTTTATCACAGCATTTAAAATTAATTTTTAAAGTAGAGCAAAAAATATTTTTTCTTTTGAATTATTCAATGGCCAACTTTAAGGAATATGAACCTAATATGAACCTAACATTCTCTATCAAGAAAAATTAATAAAAATAATAATAAAATTAATTTTAATTTTATATAGTAAAACATAATAATTTTAATTTTATATCTTTGAATTTCATTAGGTTAAATTTAAATAATAAAATCACTATTTTAGATCATTATGGCTTTTACAATATGAAAAATAATTAATTAGCTTAATTTTTCAAAAAAAAATTATTTTAAGATTAGACAAAATATTTTTTATTTTAAAATTATTTAATTGATTAAAATTATAATATACTTTATTAGAAATAATTATATTAAGTTCAAAGTAATTATAATTAATTATATAAATATAATTTTTTCTATGCATCGCACGTTGATTACATATAATATATTAAAAAGTAATTCACAACGGCATGGTCATAATTAGTTCTATAAATTTAAATCTAATAAAGTTTATTTTTGGTACATTTCACTTTGATAACACATAGCAATAAATGCTTAGTGCAGTGAATCTTATATATATATATATATATATATTGATTGATTAATTGATTATCCTAATTAATTGATTAGTGGATAATTAATTATTTATAATTAATTTTTACCTCTTAACAGTTGAAATGCATAATTATATCTCCTTGTTAGTAATCATTAATTAGTTTAAGAGCTAAAAGTGTTGTGTTGATGATGTCATGAGTGATCATATAAAATTTGGATTTCCTCCAAGCAAAATTTGAATGTTTCCATTCATTTTAAAATTGTAAGATGCATGAAATAAAATAATAATTATTTAAATTAAAATGTGTGTGAAATTAATATTTTTATTATGTTTTGATAATACACACCTAATTACTAGACTACCCCTTTTTTCACACACACCCCTTTACCTTTACAAAAAATAAAAGAAACCCTCCCTGAACCATAAAGAGGCCCAGACCGTTCACACCCTCACATTTCAATTTTTCCTATTCTTCTTCCTTTCTCTCATTCCCTTCATCCTCTATCTCTATTCAACATCTCAAAAATCCAAACCCATTAACCCTCTCCCCATTTAACACCCTCTTATTCCCTTATTCCCTTCTTCCCTTTTCTTTGTGTTACTATTAAAGACCCAAGATAGAGGAATCCGAGAAGTATCCAGGCATCCCCCATTCAAGATTCCCCGGTATCAAGACAAAGAACACTAGACGTAGAGACCTAACAACTTGAGGGATGTTCTTGGGGTAGTGAAGTGATTCCACAAAAGTAACAATGCAATGACTCCTCCAGGTCCCCAGAATCGTTCGAACCCCTAGTCGAGCACAAGAGGAGCACATATTAAGCTCAGATGCTGATATCTTTTCTAGAAGAATCTCCTTAACGGTTTGTATACCTTTCATACTGTACAGCTCAGCCTTAGATATTCTATTTTGGACGCATTCCCTAGGTATAAATTTAAAATTGAAAGTGAATTTGTGGTAAGCAGCAAGTGGCACTATTACATATACATTTTCCCTATCCTGGGTGTTGGAGTCCCATTGCAGGTACCCCTTGACGCTAAAGAGTAAGCTTGAGAAAAAGGAATGCCTAGTGAAGCCTTTATCTATACCACTAGAGAATTGCCCTAATGTTATGGTACGTAACATCTGTACCCCAAACTATATGCCTTTGACATGCACATTACTTTCGTACTCAACTTAGCCTAAACATCACCCCAAGCATCACCCCGCATGCCACCCAAACACTTATTAGCCAGTCCGTACATGGCCATAATTAAGATCATAGGAAAACCCACCTTAGAAGGTGGTGATGGTGTTACCCCACCACCAGGACCTTCTGCCCCCTTACATTCCTATCTTGTAAATAGCCTTACAGCCTCTGAATCTATATCCACCACCAGAAAGCCCGGGCCCTAGTTGGAAATAGGCATGGAAAAAGGGGCGGAATAACCACAAAGGGCTTAACTAGTCTCAGTAGTTGAAGTCTTAGAAGAAGACGACCTCTCTTGCCAAGAGATACTTCGCTTACTACGCGAGCAGGATGCAAGGATGACGAGCTTAGAAGATGAAATAGAAAGGAGAAAGAGCATGACAATGGACATTGGAGGAATGCCACAACCATTAAGGATATGGAGGGGAGGTTAAGGAGAAGGGGTAATACAATCCACGAACTCAAAGAGAGGCTGAAGGCTACCAAGGAGGCTCAGGCTCGGGATACCCCGAGAGGGGCCCGATGAAGAGATGAGGAGTTCCAAAATGAAGGCTCATACTAACCAGGAAACCATGAAGATCAATCCTTCCACCCGAGAACCTCCCGACAACTAAACGTTAAGCTAGGGTGCTCTGCCCGGCACTAACTCTATGACCAACCTAGTCACGAGTATGGGACTTCCGCTTTCCTAAGCACAATAGCAGACGACGATAAGGAAACCCCATTTAGCTAGGCAATCATGAAGTATTGGTCCCCGTCGGCTTTAGGCCGTCCATGAACATGAAGCAATATGATGGAACTATCGACCCCTAGGAGCACTTTGACATCTTCTGCACTTGGATGCTCCTTGAGGGAATGATGGATCCTCTTCGATGAAAAGATTTTCCCCTCACCCTATAGAAATTAGTCCTAACCTGGTTTAACCAACTACCTACCAGGTTCGTCCATTACTTCTCAGACTTTAGCTCACGCTTCGTTACCCAATTTACGACTAGCTAAACAAAGGTCAAGTTCATAACGAGACTCCTTGGTTTTTATCAAGCTCCAAACAAAACCTGTGAGACTATTTGGATAGGTTCATGTGGCACTCCAAATCCACGACCCTGATACCCTAGCGGCCTTGATTACACTTATTGGCAGACTCAAGTAGGGTGATTTTTAGAGATTACTAGCCAAGAAGGAACAAAAAATGCTTTAAGAACTCTAAAGAAGGGCTGAGAAATACATTAATTTGGAAGAGGTCCCATGACAAACAGAGAAATATGGTAATCAAAGATATAGCCCCAAAAGAGATAACAAAGGAAGACAAGATAACCAACCTCCAAAGGGAGAATGGTTCACCAAATACACCCCTCTGCGAGTGTCCTTAGCCCAACTCTTTCAAGAAATCCGTCATACTGAGTGCCTTCCTAAGCCCGTATCGTTGAAAGCCACGCCATACACTGACAAAACTAAGTATTGCGAATACCACCAAAGCCACGGCTATCAAACAGAGGATTGTCGGGACCTCCATGATGCAATAGAAGAATTGATAAGAGTAGTAAAGCTAGCCAAATATGTAGCATCCTAGAGAACCCAAGGAAGAGAAGGCCATCACCAAATCACAGGGACACGAATAGATGACAGATGGGCCGAACAATTGACAATGATAGGCAGATGGAAGTGCAAGAACCTCATTGGGACCTAGTGACGAGAACCATCCATACCATTTTTGGGGGCTTCACCGGGGAAGGAAACTCCAAATCTTCTCCAAAGAGGGCCTTGAAGTAATACAAAAACCCCAAGTATGCCACCCATAGCCTTCTTAGAACAACACAACCCTGACATCTTCCCAAGCCACGATGACCCGATGGTAATATTAGTTCTTGCAATGAACACAGAGATCAAAAGAGTATTGGTTAACTAAGGGAGTTTCACTAACATTCTCTTCTGAGATGCCTTTGATGAGATGGGACTGAAGGAGGTCGATCTAAAAGCATATCTAGGCGACCTCATCACTTTCGGAAAAGAAAGTGAGGCTTGAAGGACACATCACCTTGCACACAATAGCAGAGGTTCATCCACTTGCTCGAGCTATGGTAGTTGACTTCTTCGTTATTCTAAGATCATCAACATACAATGTCATCATGGGAAGACCAGCAATCAACAAAATAGGAGTGATTGTGTCAACTATTCACTTGGTTATGAAGTTCAACACAGAGCAGGGCCAGGTAGTTACCGTAAGAGGAAGCTAAGAAGCCCCTAGGCGATGTTACAATGCCAGGCTTAAAGTTAGGGAAATGACTGAGGCCAAGAATAAACAAAATGTGGCCATAGTAGACTTAGAGGTAAGGAGTCAAAAGTATGGTGAGTGACTTAAGCCGAAAGGAGAGCTTGAGGAGGTACAAATCGGGAATGAAGAACAGACAACCAGGATAAGCATAGTATTGCAGGAAGAAATGAAGAAATAACTGATAGAATTCTTGAAGGCCAATTCATACATATTTGAGTGGTCAACAGTAGAGATGCCTAAGGTAGACCCAAGAGCCATGTGTCATAGGCTCTCCGTTTATCCTAGATGTAACGCCCCGATTTTTCTGTTAGAGTGAAAATGACCAAAATGCCCCTAAGGTCATTTTATTGAGTCGAGGAAAGCCGGTTCGGTAGTACTCGAAGGGCAAACTCAATGTTGGAAGGGGATTAGATGACTTGTGTACCTTCCCGAGATCGAAAATCTTGCTTTTCGAGTTTTCGGGTCAAAATGACCAAAACGCCCCTGCGGTGTTTTACCCGTTTGCAAGTACCAGATAAACCCGAAACTTCTCCAGATGATTTTAAAAGGCGTTTTTATGTAGACTATGACTTTAGTTTTGGTCCCGGAGGTCCCAGGTGAAATTAGTGCAAAATTACGGTGTTGCCCCTAGTTTCGTGTTTTTACGCTTAATTGCGTGATTAAGCAAACCTAAGCAATATTAGTCTCTAATCGAAGGTTAATTAATTTTCTTAATTAATCTTGAGTCAAAATAATTTATTAAAGTTGATTAGAACCTAAAAGTGCTTAATTACAACTTAAAATCATATTTTAATTTCAAGACTCCTAGTCATGGAATCTTGAATAGTGTTTTCTCTTTCCAATTCCTTAAATCATGGAATTGTGTTACATATTGTTTATTCATAAATGAGTTTAAAATTCTTTAATGATGTATGAGCACTCCTAATCTTGTCATAAAATCCTTAAAACACATTCTTAGTTACCTAAACTTAAGCTTAATTATTCCTAACCTTGTACCTAAGCTAATACACATTTAAACCTACCATTAGCACCCAATTAGATGATCAAATCTCCCTCCCTCTCTGCTGCTAGGTCTGGCCGAAGCCTTCCCTCTCCCATATGCATCACATGTTCAAATTTTCAACACTCCAAGGCCATACCTCAAGTCACATACACTATACCTTGTCATAACTTTCAATCAAGCTTGATTTTCCAAGTAAATAACTAATTAAAATAGCCCATTTTCTCCATTTATTTGTGGCTGGAAAAGTTCCAGCCATGCATTGTTTCTAGAAGCCTAATTTCATTCAAAATTGATAGGAAATTAACTCACATCAAGTCATACTTTGTAGCATAGCTTCCATACTTCAAACTATGCTTGAATGACCTTGTGTAAGAGATATTTTCTCTTCCTTCTTCCTCCTCAATGCTACGGCCAAGGCTTCCTCTTGGAGGGCCTCAATGTTTTGTTTTTCTATAAATAGGTGCCTTAGATGAGCTTGTGTCAATTTAGTTCATTTGGTAAGTTTCAAGTTTTCCTAAGCTTTCTTGAGTTCTTTCTTTTTCTCTCAAGTTTCAAGAGAGTTCTTCCTTTCTTTTCATCTTCATCTTCTTCATCTCTTCATCTCATCATCATCTCTTAACCATCAAACACCACCCCAAGGCCTTGAATCATCTCCTAACCTCTCAAACACCTCACCTCAAACACAAACTCATTCAAACACATTTTACTCTCCATTGTTCCTCACAAGGCTGAAGCCATATCCACCTCAAGGAGGAGCTCATAATCTTGTTTTCCTTTTTAAAGTTCAAGCTTTGTGTCTTCACTCTAGGTAGGGATTTGCTTTTCAAACTTGTTTTGCTCAAGAATGTGTTTTTTTCTAGTTTCCTCTTGGATTCTTTTTGAACTTTCCTTTGTTTTCCTTTTCTTTTTCATTTCGGCCTCTTGGCATTATGGGTATGATAGCTTGATGATGAGAGTTTCTAGATGATGACCTTGTGTTCATCTCAAAGAAACCTCTAAAGCTTGAGTTTTCCTTTTCTTATAACTTCATCTATATGATATCTAGCTCACATGGTTTTTCAACTTAAGAAAATTAATCTAAGGATTTCTAAAAGCTCAAGCCTACCCTTGTCAACCTTAAAGTTGGCCGGCACATTCTAGAGATCTTTCTCTAGATAGGGGTTTTGGGTATTTAATAAAGAACTTGACTTAGTTTCACTTTCTTTTTCTTTTGTAAGGTTTTCGGTTTTGGTATTTTGATCCTTGAGATTTTGTTTGGTTTTGTTTTGAAAGTTTGTTTACTTGAGCTTGATTATGTTGTTCAAGAACCTCATAGTTCCTTTGAGAACTTGGTTCAAGAACTCTAAAGCTCTCTTTGTAATGAGATATGTGTTGGGTTGTTATCTTGTTAAAGTCTTGAATGAGCTCTAGCTAACCATAAAATGAACATTGTATCATGTTTACTTTTATGCCTTGCACATCGTGTCTATTTTCCTTGCTATCACTAAGTACCAAGATAATAAAGGAACTTGCATTATCATGTTTATATTTCAAGCTATGCATTATCATGTTTACATTTCAAGTTCTCACCTAAATATCAAAGATAATAATATGATGCATCTCATATTTATTTTATGCTCTCACTTTACTTTCTAATAAAAGCTAAAATAAGTGCATAAGTATGTTTATCTTTATGCCATCACTTTAATGAACCTAGAGCTCAAAGACTTGGCCACGGATGTCTCAAACAAGGGTTTAAAAATATTTATTTCCTTTGGTTCATATTTCGGCCCTAAGAGGTTTTGATGTTTCTAAATATTGAAAACTATGTTTCATACTTTTTCTAAGCTTTTATGAGTACAAGGAATATGTAGAACTAAGTTTTATGAATTTAGGACCTCTTGAGACAAAGTTGATTGGTCACTGCCCTCTTAAATATTCTTATGATTTTAGATGAAAATGTTCATAAATGAGTTTTGAAAGTTTTAAAAAGGTTCCAAGAGAAATTAGTATTTTATGTGCTTTAGAAATTGTATTTTATGCCTTATGGAGAATGTTTGTTTCGGTTCTGCCTTGCCATTATTTTGTCACTATATGAGCTGTGTTAATGATGATAATATGCTTGAGTTTGAGTATAATTAACGTTAAAACTCATATGTGAAAGATAAGAGAAGTTAGAAACTAGAAAAGAAATAATTTGAGAGTTCTAGATCCTTTAATGTTTGAATTTTTTGGATTCTGTCCAGTAAGGTTTAGAAATGCTAATTATGGATTTAAATTAGTTTAAATGTGTAGGAATGCCTCATAAATGGTTTAGGACTTGATCTTGAAGCCTTAGGAACAAACCGGACTTAGAAAGGGTCACTGTTGTGACTCCTAGGTACCTGTAAAGTTAGGATTATAAATTCTGCATCCTTGAGGTTTAGAGATATTTTTGATCATAGTGTGAGGTGAGAAATACTTAGTTATAAACCTCTCAGGTACCCAAGAGATTAGGTTTGATGATTAATAACTTAGAACGTGAGTTAAGGACCTTAAGGGTTAATGCATAAGACATTAAAAAGTCTTGAGTTTTATGATGCTTAATTTATGTAAATATGATATATGATACACGAGCTTTATCTATGATAAGTTTGATATGTGCTATGAAGAAGTTTTATATGATGATATGCTATACCTCATAAGATATGTTTGTATGACCTATATGTTTTCATGGCATATGCAAATTTGAGGAAATTCGGTTTCTGGCCGTCATCTTTGCAATTTCCATCAAATTTGAGGAACCTAGAAAAAGATCTTTTTGAAAATCATGAGAACTTAAATGTGACACAACAATGAGACGCCTTCTTGGGTGACACCGGTTTAGCCGAGCACCCCCAAGAAAACAAATCCGTGAGGGTATTGACATAGAGCTTGCCAAAGCGGACAATACTACTATGCACTAGTTGCTAGTAGAGCGTTTCAAAGAGGAAATGACCCTAAGAGGTGATCCTTAATTTGCCCCCTAGCCCGTACTTTAAGTCGGGATTATGTATGTTACGCTTATCATAGGATAAGTAAGAACTAGTGACGACTAGTTAAGGTATGAGCTCATAACCTAGAGATGTTTTAGGGTGGCTCCATGAGATAAAAGTTAAAGTTTAAAATGTCACATGTGCTATGAAAAACCAAGAAAAGTTATACCTGTCACCTTATGCCAATGTTATAATGTTTCTTAGTTATTCCATTGATTGGCTTACCTTTATGATGCATTCATGTCATTAGTGTTTTCCCTGCTTAGTCATAAGACGCATTGTAAAATATGACGGACCTTGGATAATTAACACTTTAGAAAACTAACTTAAAAGAAGTTTACCTGCATGCGCACCTTTTTAGAAATAAAACCCAAGGTTCCTGAGGATGTGATGATGTCACTTAGTTAGGGATTACCTTATTGAGAATTCTTTTAGAAGATTCTCATTCCTTCTCTCTTTTCTTCCATCACATCTTCAGATGGTGACTTTCGTACTCTTCATCAACACCCCGACATGGGAGCTGCACCATGACCCAGCACTTGGGTCATTCCATTTTGAGGGTCGCTGCATTGTCAGAGTATTTATGTTGATGGGACGACCCTTCGCACACCCAGTACGGAGCTACCGCTTCACCCCGACTGCCCCCTATTATCATAACATGATTTTCGAGCGAGCTAGACCACGCGACGAGCAGATCCTCCGCATGCAGCCTGAGGCGTCAGGCGTACGTGACTACCCGGAGTATGTGCCCCGGACTCAGTATTCGGAGACGGATCCATCAGAGGACCCGCCCTCGCACATGTACAATTGGAGCTCCAGCCCCACTCCCCTATCGATGAGAGCTGGGAGTGAGGAGATGGTGGTTCAGCCGAGGTTGGCTCGTAGGCCATCCATGCGTCCTCGCCGCGGTGGACACGCTCTGATGATCTGCACGACCACTCCCGCCGAGATCCGCCAGTGGATCGATTACACCCCTCAGTACTCGGACCAGCAGGAGAAGGTGCATAGGATGGGTAGTAGCTAGTGCACACACGCCACATAGTTGAGGACAAACCTTCTTTTGTATATGAGGTTGTCTACTCTAGGTGCACACGGGTATGGGTGTTGCTTTCATGGTTTCCTTGTACTTACTTTTATGATTTCCTTGTATTTGCTTTTCAGTTGTATTTTATTCTTCTATGTATCGAATAGTCCTGCCTTTTGGTAGGCACATTATCTATATATATATGATCAGTTGATGTATCCATGTTATTTATGTGTTTTATTATGATTTGCTCATATGACTTATATGAATTCCCGTTCAAAGAATCATGCGTGGTTCTCACTTTGGTTTAATTCAAAAAAGAAAAATTTTACCCATATTTCCGCTAAGTATTTTCAAAGTAAAAGATGAAACCAAGAGGTAATATTCTAAGGATTAACCTAAATACGTGCTAGTAGTATTTGGTTAAGATTTAAGGTGTTACATTATGGTATCAGAGCAGTTCGATTCTCACGGAGCCTGAGGATTGGACTGACCATGCTTTATAAGCATGATGCGATAGTTATGTCATGTGTAGTGCTTGATAGAAATAAGCTGTAGGACTAGAAATGCATGACTTCTGTTGCTTGCAAGTGCCATGGTGACTAGCTCATTTTGCATGGATATTAAGCCTGATCAACTTGATGTTCACTGTCTCATGTGTTTAGGAACCAATGGCACCGCGATGACAGCCCAGGACTATGCCCAATGCTGATAAAGAGAACGAGACTGCTGCTGCTGTCCGTTGCATGGCGCAAGCCATGGAACGGATGTTCAACCGGATGGATCAACAAGCAAATGTTGTTCCTGTTCCCCCTCCTCCCCCTGCTGCTAAGATGGTGGAACAAGCCCCCTTCGGCGAGTTCCGCAAGGCGAACCCGCCGGTATTCCGAGGGGTAGTGGACCCTGACGAAGCTGATGAGCGGATCAAGGACATGGAGAAGATCTACTCTGTGGTTGCTTGCTCGGAGGAGCAGAAGGTCACCTTTGTTGCCTTCATGATGAAGTCAGATACCGAGTTCTGGTGGAACGGCAAGAAGCGCCTGTTGGAAGCTGCTGGAACCCTCATCGACTTGGAGTTGTTCAAGACTTACTTCTACGAGAAGTACTTCCCATAGTCCATGAGAAACGCAAAGGACATTGAGTTCATGAAGTTGACCCAAGGAGGGTCTTTTGTTGCCCAATACACTGCTAAATTCGAGGAGCTGATCAAGTTCTCTAGGGTGTTTCAAGGGAACCTCGATGAGGTTTGGAAATGCGTCAAGTATGAGGCTAGTTTAAAGGCAGAGATGAACTACGCCGTGGCCCACATGGAGATCAGAGACTTCCCAACTCTGGTCAATAAGTGCCGGATCCTTGAGGAAGGACAGAGAAAGATGCAAGCCACGAAGGCAGAACGAGCTAAGGGACTTGGACCTCAAGCCCCGAGGTTCAAACCGCAGTACCCTTCAAGGAATCACTACAATCCCTACCAGACCAACCAGTTCCGACCACAACAACAACAACCACCAAGAGCTCCTGCACACCAACAATCCAAGCAACACCAAAGGCCACCGTTTCAACATCAAGGCCCGAGGAACTTCAACAACAATTAACCTCGTGGACTAGGTGGACCCTGGAACCACAATGGAGGACCAAGTGGGGCCAAGAACAAGGCACCACAAACCCCTACTGCTTACCTCAGAGCAGCATCTGCTGATGTCTGTCCCCAATGCAGAAAAAACCACGGGAATCGCCCATGCTTAGCCGGTCAGAACATGTGTTTCAAGTGTGGCAAGCCTAGCCACTATGCAAAGGACTGGGCCAGCAAAGGGACACCAAACCAGGACCCCCGGCCACAACACCGAGGAAGAGTCTTTACCCTTAATGCAGAAGACGCCAAGAAGTCCAATGATCTCATTGAAGGTATGTACGAAGTAAACGGTAAACCCTTAACTGTACTATATGACTCTGGTGCTACTCATTCTTTTATTTCACTTGCTAGTGTCAAGTCCTTAAATCTAAGAGTCTCTAAACTTCCCTTTGATCTTATTATTTCTACTCCTACAAATCGCCCTGTTAATACTTGCCGTTGTTGTTTAAACTGTCATCTTGTTGTAGAAAATAGGTCTTTTATCATAGATTTAATTTGTTTACCCTTGAAAGACATAGGCATTATCTTAGGCATGAATTGGCTTCACGCCAACCGTGTATTGTTAGATTGTGGAACCCAAACCGTAGTTTTCCCTTCTCTTCCTAAAAACGTCACTCAACCCATTAAATTATACCTAAACTCCGTAGAGGTCTTCTGTAGTGGGGAGAAAGCTAAGGGATATGTTCTCCTAGCCGCTTGCGATGTAGACTTTGAGCAGAACCTAGGTGAGGTACCTGTGGTAAGAGACTATCCCGAGGTATTTCCGGATGAAATACCCGAGTTCCCTCTCGAGAGAGAAGTTGAATTCTCCATAGAATTAGTTCCTGGAACAGGACCAATCTCTTTAGCCCCGTATAGGATGTCACCTTTGGAGCTAGCAAAACTAAAAACTCAGTTGGAGGAGCTGTTGGAGAGAAGTTTTATAAGGCCGAGTGCTTCACCTTGGGGCGCTCCAGTCTTATTTGTGAAAAAGAAGGACGAAAGTATGAGAATGTGTATAGACTATAGGCAGTTAAACCAAGTGACCATAAAGAATAAGTTACCACCCCAGCAAGGCTAATGTAGTCGCCTTGAGCCGAAACTCATTACGTCTGTCGAGTATGATGGTTAATGAAGTTGGGTTAATAGAGCAGTTTAGGGATATGAATCTGGGGATGTCAATAACGGAGAATGGCATTGTGATGAGTCATCTCACGGTGACCAGTGGGTTTAAGCAAAGGATCATACTTTCCCATAGAGAAAATGAGGACTTTATTGAGACAGTAAAGGCAATTAAGGCCGGTAAATTGAAGGGTTTTAAGCAAGGCCCCGACTGGTTGTGGAGGTTTGAGGGGCGAATCTGTGTGCCACAAGATGGCGACCTTCGAGAGAAGATCTTGGAGGAGGCTCATAAGAATCACTTTGCCATTCATCCTGGTACTACCAAAATGTATCAAGACCTGAAAAGGATGTTTTGGTGGCCCGGATTAAAGAAGGATGTGGTCGCCTGGGTGAGTAAGTGTTTGGTCTGTCAAAAGGTCAAGATCGAACACCAAAAACCTTCTGGCATGTTGCAACCCCTGTCAATCCCCGAGTGGAAGTGGGAGAGTATATCAATGGATTTCGTGACAGGATTGCCAAGGACCCAAGCTGGCCATGATGCCGTATGGGTAATCCTGGATCGACTGACTAAGTTGGCTCACTTTCTACCTATTCGAGTCACGTACTCGTTGGATAAGTTGGCTCAGATTTACATCCAAGAAATAGTAAGGTTGCATGGAGTACCATCGACGATAATCTCGAATCAGGATCCGCGGTTTACGTCACGTTTTTGGGGAGCCTTTCAAAAGGCGTTTGGTTCCAAGTTGTGCTTGAGCACTGCTTACCACCCACAAACGGATGGTCAATCCGAGAGGACAATCCAAACCCTGGACGATATGCTAAGAGCCTGTGTCTTGGACCAAAAAGGGAGTTGGGATAAGTACATGCCTTTGATCGAGTTTGCGTATAACAACAGTTATCACGCAAGTATTGGTATGACACCGTACGAAGTGTTATATGGAAGGAAGTGCCAATCACGTTTGTGTTGGTACGAGCCCGGAGAACAAAGTGTCTTAGGACCTGATGTAGTGAGGGAAATGACGGAGCAGGTCAAGAAGATCAAGGATAGAATCTTAACCGCTCAAAGTCAATAGAAAAGCTACGCGGACAAAAGGCGTAAGCCCTTGGAGTTCCAAGAAGGAGAACATGTATTTCTAAGAATCACCCCCACTACAGGAATAGGAAGAGCCCTTGGAGTAGGTGCATAGGATGGGTAGTAGCTAGTACACTCACGCCACATAGTTGAGGACAAACCTTTTTTTGTATATGAAGTTGTCTACTCTAGGTGCACACAGGTATGGGTGTTGCTTTCATGGTTTCCTTATACTTGCTTTTATGATTTCCTTATATTTGCTTTTCAGTTGTATTTCATTCTTCTATGTATCGAATAGTCCTGCCTTTTGGTAGGCACATTATCTATATATATATGATCAGTTGATGTATCCATGTTATTTATGTGTTTTATTATGATTTACTCATATGACTTATATGAATTCTCGTTCAAAGAATCATGCGTGGCTCTCACTTTGGTTTAATTCAAAAAAGAAAAATTTTACCCATATTTCCGCTAAGTATTTTCAAAGTAAAAGATGAAACCAAAAGGTAATATTCTAAGGATTAACCTAAATACATACTAGTAGTATTAGGTTAAGATTTAAGGTGTTACACTAGGCCTAAGCCAATTATGCAAAAGAAAGCAAATGGTGCCTCACAAAGAACAAGAAGTGATAAGGAAAATAGATGAGCCACTAAAAGCAAGGTTCATATGAGAAGTACAATACCTAACTTGGCTATCCAACATAGTAATGGTCCCGAAAGCAAATAGGAAGCTATGAATGTGCATAGATTACACTAACCTTGTGATGGGTTGCATTTATGCACCCATTTTCCATCCTAACTATGAATATGTTGCATTTGTTTTGTACTTAATTGTTAGTTAAATTAGTGAATTTGTACTTTGTCCTCAGTATGCATCATTGGTTAATTTCATAGCTATTAATATTGTTTTTAGTGCATAATCATTTTTTGGGAGTGTTTTGTGCTTTTAACCTCTTTGTACGAGTGTTGTTTGTTAACAGGAGCTTCCAGGTTGGTGCGCTAGAGCAGAAAAAGAGATTCAGCAACACTGATGACAACCTGGGCGGTGAACAGAAAGCGCAATTTTTCAGCAAAGTAATGCAGGACCGCCCAAGCGATTAATGACCGCCCAGGCAGTCATATGCGAGTAGCCAGTGTCAGAATAGCGCGATTTTTCTAGACTGGGCCCAATTTAGCTTTAATTCTTTTAGTGATTATTTTAGGGTTTCATAGGGACTCTATGAGGGGACTCTCTCTAATTTCTATTCTCTCCCTTTCACTTTCTCTCGATATATCTCTCTCCATCTTCTCTTTTTCTTCTTTTCTCTTCTTTCTTCTCTCTCTAAGGGTTCCATTGGTAGAGGTGCTTGCCTTGGAGATCGTGGCGATGATCATTGCTATTATTTCTAGGTTCTTTTATCTTTATTGTTGTAATCCTCCGGAGATGGAGGGGTAGATTTCTTTACTAGTGTAAGGGTTTCTGGATGGATTGGAATGATGTTTGAGGCCTCTTTTGATATTAAATGCATTGGTTTTCTTAATGTTTTGCAGTTTCTATTCCTATGATTATTGTGGTGATTGCTATAATTTTTATTGGGATAACTAAATTGACGATCATTGTTTAGGGAAACCCTTTGGGCATAAATTGATAGATCTATTGGTTTATGTTTGAGGGAAAACATTAGAATTAACTTTCCGATTGGCATTTAGGCTATAGCAATTGATTCAATAAATTAATGTGATTTCTAATCAAATTGGCGATTATCGTTTATTAGTTATTTGTATTGATCAAATTCTAGAGGTCGATCGATCACTAGTAGAATTACCAGTAATTTATTACTAATAGCCACCAATGGGTTTAATATTTGGTCAATGATAATTAATTTCCAATCCTAGGAATATCTTACACTAGTGCCTTTCTTCATTGTTGCTATTACCTTTTAATTTAATTGTTTTAATTTCATTCTCCAAAAATCCCCCAATTTCTTGAATCAATTAGAACACTTCCTTGTGAGACAACCTGAGTTGTGCCCTTTACTATATTTTTGGTGCAACTTAGCACTTTATAAATTTTAATTTGTTTGTGAGTCGCGACAGCTCGCATCACCTTGACAGGGCATGTCCAAAGGACCCCTATCCTCTTCCTAGGATTGACAAGCTGGTGGATTCAGCCTTGGGATTCAGGTTCTTATCCTTTATGGACGCGTATTTAGGGTATAACCAAAATTCTATAGACCTTGAAGATAAGGAAAAGGCAGCGTTTATTATGCCCAGAACAAACTACTGTTACAAGGTGATGCCTTTTAGGCTCAAGAATGCAGGGTCAACTTACCAATGCCTTATGAATAAAGTTTTTGCTGACTACCTTGGAACAACCTTGACGTATACATTGACGACGTGTTGGTCAAGACTGCCAGGCACGACCTCCTGCTATTTGACCTAGAAACCATCTTTGCATGCCTCAGAAAACACATAATGCGCCTTAATCCTGCCAACTGTGCCTTTGCCATCAGTGCAGGAAAATTCATTGGATTCTTGTTAACTCACCGGGGAATAGAAGCCAACCTAGAAAAATGTCAGGCAGTGCTGGATATGAGGAGCCCAACAAACAAAAAAGAAGTATAGAGACTGACAGGATGCTTAACAGCTTTGTCTAGGTTTCTATTCAACTTACCTGAAGATCTCTCCCACTCTTCGAGCTGCTCATGAAAAACCAGGAGTTTCTGTGGACCGAGTAGTACGAACAAGCTTTCCAATATTTCAAAAATTACCTAGCTTCCCCGCTAACCTTGACTAGGCTTGAGAAGAGCGAAGAGTTGATCTTCTATTTATCAGTAGGAGAACAAGTCGTAGCAGTAGTATTAATCTGAGAAAGGGAGGGAACTTAGGAACCCATGTACTTCACAAGCAAGGCACTACATGGACTAGAGCTCCAATACCAAAGGTTGGAGAAAGCCACATTTTCATTAATCCTCGCGGCTAGAAGATTAAGGCAATACTTCCAAGCTAACCCGATTCGGGTTTGAACCAAGCAACCTATCTGACAAATCTTTCAAAAGCCAAACCTAACAGGAAGAATAGTTTCCTGGTCCATCGAGCTCTCTAAGTTTGACATTCGGCACCAGCCATGAACTATTGTTAAGGCCCAGTTATTGGTAGACATCATCTAGGAGTGGACAGACCACGAAAACCCCAAAAAAGAAAAGAAATGGAAGCCCTATGTAGACGGGTCCTTTAACCCAAAAGGAAGCAAACTGGGATCATGCTAGAAGAAGTGGAAATAAGAATAGAGATACAAATCAGCTTCAAATTCCCAACTTCTAATAACCAAGCAAAATATGAAGCCCTTCTGCCCGGCTTAAACCTTGCCAAAGAACTGAACATCACCAACTTGGAAGTTTTTACTGAGTCATAGATTGTAGCATCATAATTATCAGGAGAGTATACAACAAAGGAGCCTTGGCTTCGAAAATGCTTGGAGCATACAAGGAGTCTGATATCAAATATCAGAGACATACGTGTCCAGCATATTCCTTAAGAAAGAAACTCAAAGGCCGACGTTCTGTCCAAGTTAGCCAGTACGAAGCTTGGGTTAAACAATTGAAGCTTTATTATCGAGACGTTGAGGCAGCCAACTATTGCACAAGGGAAGGTCATAGCAATAATAGAAGAAGGGCCAAGCTAGACATCCGAGCTTAAATGCTTCCTAGATCATGGAACCCTACTAGAGGACAAGATCCAACCAAAAAAGATTTAGAGGAAAGCTCCCTATTGTACCCTCATGGATGGCACCTTGTATAGGAGGAGCTTATCCCAACCAATGTTAAAATTTCACTGTAAGCCACCACCTTATTTGGGTAGAAGACCCTCAAGCTAACGGTCAGGTAGAAACTGCTAATAAAATCATACTACAAGGGCTAAGGAAGAAGCTCGACCAATCAAAAAGAGCATGGATAGATGAGATGGGAAGCGTGTTATGGGCATACCGCACTATGCCACACTCGGCAACTAGAGAGACAACCTTTTCGTTGGTTTATGGCACCGAAGTCGTGATACCTATGGAAAGCTATGATACTTGTGACACCCTCAGAATATAATTTTTTTTTTTTTTCTGTATAGGCAAACTTGTCCTAACAAAGGGAAAAAATGGATCTTCTGCCCGAAGTACGAGAGCAAGCCTATATTCGGGAACAAGAACTTAAGAGAAGGGTAGCTTGGTGGTATGATAAAAGAGTCAGCCCAGTGACCTTTTCACAAGGAGATCTAGTCTTCTGAAGAGCAAATATCGGACCTCCCCCACCCAGCAAAGGAAAACTAGCCTCAAATTAGGAAGGGCCATACAAGGTCACCGAGGTTTTATGAAAGAGAGCATGCAAGCTATTCATTTTGGAAGGCAAGGAAGTCCTTAGAGCATGGAATATTTATAATATGAGAAAATACTATGTGTAATTAGGGTGTAACAAGCTATGGTTTGTTAATGTTGTAACAACCTCCCAAGTACAACCCCATCATTAAGTCATGATATCGTACCTTAGCAGACCTTTTTTAATTATCTATAGCAAGCTCGATGGGTTCGTGTAATAACTAGCATAATTCGATTAAAATATATAACAAAAGTACAAAACATTTATACTATGACCTTTAATACATATCCGTTCCACTAAATACAACATAATAAAAGCTTTAGCTACTACACTATTGCAATTCTAAGTTCTTTTGCGAAGCAGTCTCTTAGTCCTCTAGTTCAACTTGGAGACGACACGAACAAATATATAGGGGGTGAGAATTCTAAAATTCTCAGTACGGTATCCCCAAAACATGTAATGAAACTCATGTCAACGTTATCATCCTAGCCACTTCGGTTTATTAGTAAAATTGTCAGCATGCAACATATATCAATGTTCATTTTAAAGTTCAAAGTCCATTCTTTTGAAATGAGTTTCTTTTAATTACTCAATATATATTTGTCATACTACTTAACATTTCCAATCACTTAACGTACAACTGTCATACTATTTACCATCAGAGAAGCTCATTCTCAACTTTACGTGCCCTCAGTATCTCGAAAGGGACCATTTCGTGCCCTTTGCACATTACAGGGGACCTTTCTGTGCCCTTTATAGACAAAAGGGGACCTTTCCCATGCCCTTTCCACATTATAGGTGACCTTTTATGTACTTAACATATACATCATCATCAAGCTCATCTAGGCATCCATTCATAATATAATTTCAAACTTCATCTTTCATTTTCCTCAATGCATGCCTAAGTCACACATATCATAAAGCTCGAACACATAGTAGATAATCTTAATCAAACATTTAAATATGACATGGTTATGCATATGCTAAATGTAATAAACTTATCCCAAAGGGACTTGGCCTCACTTGTGACCATAGAGCTTAACTTAGTGCATTTTTCTCTTTTCGTTGACATAGGAAAGACTTAGTTTATACCCAATGGGTATTTACCGTGGACAACTCCACAATGAATAACTTATACCAAAAGGCATCTACCGTGGACAACTCCACAATGAATAAGTTATGCCAAAAGGTATCTGCCGTGGACAACTCCACAAAGGTGATACCCCTTTTTCCCTTCCCCTTTAATATCTCTAGGGAAGTTCCTTTCTTTGCCTTCCCCTTATTTAATCTAAGTCTTGTTTTTGTTTTCTCTATATGTCAGAACATGCACGAGTGAAGTTAGTACATTCTCTTTTCTCATGTAACTGCATCATTTGTTTTCTTTTCTAAAATGCATGCATAAGCCACATGTAGGCATTCAATCACAAGTAATTCTCATTTGTGCCTCATAAGCAACTCTTTAAAACAATTAGCATGCATTCATACACCATCTACTTGGATTAAATGCCATTCTATGATTAATTTAAGACATTCTTGTTTCATGTCAGAGTTAACCACCCCATAACTCGGATTTTGGTCTTGAACCTCGAAGTTCGTACCCTAGACTACTACATAACCTGGGTTTGGTCTCGGACCTCGGAGCTCGCCCTAGACCATTGATCTCGGAATCTGGCACTCTAAACCACTGACCTCGGAGCTCGCACCCTAAATCATTTCATAACCTAGGCATCTCAGACCTTGGATCTTGCACCCTAAACTTGATTCAACCTCCATTTTTCCTAGCCTAGATTTGATAAAACCACAAACCTTTTTCACTAAACTTGTTCTACACCTCAATACCTATAAATCTAACTGATTAAAATCTCAATTCTCCATCACTCCTCACTTTGATATTCTTGCACGCTAAACCATTACGTCACCTAAAATGGAGGTTCTACACTTATGCTTGCTGGCCGAGAATGCATTTGGCTTCTTGGATAATTTGTGTTGATCTTTATAATCAATGCATGAATATTTTATATTATAAATAGATAATTCTTAATATAAGAAAATATGGATGGCTAGGATTTCATCTCACTTTACAAGATTAAATCTTAGCCTTTCATTAACTCAAACTGGACATAAATTCTCCTTTGATAAAGATTAAACTATACTTCAGTGTTAGAAATCACACACTGAAATTTTACCGAATAGGTAAAACAGTGTACCCGGGTAATCAAACATTCCCTGAAAAATAATTTTAGGTATAAAATTTGTATTTCTAACTGTTTCTATTCTCAATCCTATGATTTCTTAGTTTTTGGGCATCTTTAGGTCCTAAATCTAGGGTTTCTACTATCCCGGTGGCCCCATAGGGCCCACTAGGTTACTATTCATACCTGGCCCGAAATATATATATATTTACAGATCCATTGGATTGTCCTCATCATTTCTATGTCTGTCGGATTTTTGAAATCATGACTAGAAAAGCTCAAATTAATTTTTATATAATTTTTAGGTTGTTATAAATGTACTCTTTTCCTCACTCAGCTTTTGTCCTACTGGGTTTTCTCGAGAAGGTTTTAACGACACCTTGACCCATAGGTTGGCTAGACAAAAAGTCACCAGTACCTCCATAAATAAAAATTCATTTCTCAAGTTTTGATCTTTAAAAAACTTAGATATAGCCCTACTTGGACTCTCTCCGAACTTCTTTTAAGCTTAGTCGTCAAGGATAGCACCTGAACCTAACATGGCTTCAAAGCAAACCAAGCGAGCATTGTATCTGAATCTTGCACAGGGAAGTCACATACGCTCTCCCTCTAAACTTTTTTTAAGCTTAGCCATCAAGGGTCGTACTCGAACCAAGTATGGCTTCAAAGCAAACCAAGCGAGCATCGTAACCAAACCTCACACAGGGAAGTCGCATCCCGGCTTAGCCAATAAGGGTCTCATCCGAACTCCTTCCGAAATAATCACAGCACTTAGAGCATGACCTTTGAGCCCTATGCAAAGTCTAGGAGTCCACACCCAAACTACCCTAAGGCAACAAATCTTATTAACAACAATCTCTTGCACATCTTGTCCAAAAAAAAAAAAACTAAGCCTGAGCATTCACCTGCAGCAAGAAAATGTGTTCCCAAATACCAAGTACAATAAGCTTGAAGCCCTTCCAGCAAAGCAAATAGTAAAGATCTTTTTCGAGTAGCTCCCAAACTCAATTTGACGCATGAATACGTTAAAGACGGGTAGGGGTCTCATTTCCTGATACCCATTTCAAGGGCATAGAGGAAGAATAAGCACAAAGGCATAAAGAAAAACAACTCAGGACATGGAGGAAGAGCAAGCATGTTAAAAATAGAATAAGTATAAAAAGCTTTGAAAATAAGAAAACATTCCTTAACATTTGTGAACACCCAATTTTGTTCGACCCATAAACAGAAAACCCAAAATTTGTATTTTTATGATTTAGAACAAATGCCCCACAATTGTTTTTGTAATAGCCTTTTCACTTATTTCTTTTGAGCAAAAAAAAAAGATATGTAGTTCTTTTAATAGTTGTTTCAGCCCACGTATGTTGTTTCTTTTAACTTCTGTCCAAAATAATAATAATAATAATAATAATAATAATAATAAAAAATAAAAAATTTCAAAAGAACAAAAACTAGTGGCAGCACTGGAGATTCTACTGCTTCTCTACCAACGGAATAGGTTCTCTACCCACACAATGGAGTGATTAAATAATCATAATAATAATAATGACCATACTTTCTATAATGCGGAGGTCAGTTATGTAGACGGTAAGTGGGAGACAAGGTGATATTGTCCTCCAGCAACCTAAGGACAACATGAGTTTTATTACACGAACAAGTTCAGTAGCAACAAAGAGGGAATGGAGGAACACACTCAAGGAAAATCAGCCAAAATTCATAAGGGGGAAGTCTTCAAAAGAGGAAATAACTATAATGTTTTTTAGATTCTTGGAGACTTGAGGGCAATTCACAAAAAATTGAGAAATAAGGAAAGAGAAATGATCACAGAGAAAGAGGAAACCATTTTTTTCAATAATTATGGTGGTACGTCCTCACTCTTTCATCATTATTAGCACCGCCAGGCATCTCCCTTCACAAACCATAGTCACTATCATCATCTCAACCCAATATCTAGCAGCAACATCATCTACTACCATTCTTAATCACCATTAACCTCATTAACCTCTAACCACCATATTACCACTAGATTCATCAGTAATATCAAACCAATACCACCATCACAATTCTAATCCTCTGCCCAACTCCTATACATACACATAATGCAAGATATAATCATCAACAATCCCTCTCAACCCATACAAATCTCAAGTCTAGCATCAATCCCCATAAGCCAAGGTTGAAAAATAAAAATACGAAGAAAATCAAACAAATCCCATTTCTGCTGCTCAAAGCTTGCTGACGCCATTGTCATCGCCAAAGCTCCTCTCTGAGTGGCCCACATGAACCATGCGCAAACCCTGGTGCTACCGCTAACTCCCCATCTGCTGTTGTCCGCATCATCATTAGCCTCAGGCCGCGCCGCCATGACCTCTTCCTTTGTTGTTGTTTGCGCCATCATTAACCTCAGGCCGTACCACCATTGCCTCCTCCTCTTCTGCTATCCGGGCCATTACCAGCCTCAGGCTGCGCTACTGCTGCAGATCGGAGAGGTCATGATGGCTTCCTACTGTGATCACCACTGCCACTCTATTTAGCAACTCTTGTTGCCTCTATTCCAGGTATAACATGGTTAATTAGTTTTATAGTTTAGGAATTAGGGACTGCAGATATTTTTTTCTTTCTTTTGTCTTCCATTTGGGTTAGTATTATTGGGCTTAGGTATTTTTCTTTAAAAGGTTATTTTCTTTTTGGGTGATCAAGTCTTGGGGCCTTTGGTTTTGGGTTGTCTTTTTGTTTTGGGCTGAATGTTTTTCTTTTTTTCTTTACGTCTTAGGAAGTTTTCCTTAAAAAAAAGGAAAGTCTTAATAAATAAATAAAAGTAAAAAAAATATAAATAGTTTTTTGCACACAACAATTGATAATTATAAATGAGAAGCCAATGCTTCATTCATAGGTGTTGCACTGTAAGGGTTTATTGCATAGCCTAATTGTAACATCCTAATTTTTAACCCAATACTCTAGAACACATTAGGTTAATCATTAGGTTATTACTTCTTAGTCTCATTTTTTTTCTTAAAATACTTAGCGGAAATACGGGTAAAATTTTTCTTTTTGAAAACATAAAACAAAGTGAGAGCCGCGTATATCGTAACGAAACCTAACATACAGAAAAGGGATATCATATCATTTATGGTCACAAAACACAAACATTGTCCATTACATCACAACATAAACATATTATCATAGATATATAATTTACGACTATCATAGTCCTAGTGTCACATCAAAGGAAATACACATCTATAGGTATATAAATCTAAAGCGGCATCTCCGCGCTTCCGTTCTATCCCCCTGATCCAACTCGTAGTGCATGCCCTACGCCCACGCCTTAATAGAGGTCACGAGGTACACCATCATCTTCGTCTGGAGATGACACGGAAGAAAAGAGAGAGAGGGATGAGAAACTTATTCAAGATTCTCAGTAGGGATTTTTGACTCTAACACACGTGTCATCGTCATCGTCCCCAGCCACTTCGGTTTTAATTATAAAAAGGTGGTCATGCATAAGGTTCAACTTTTAAGCTTCTCAAATCTATTTATCCAAAGTGGGTGTCTTTTAGTATGGATCTTAATTATATGAACTCCGTAGATATTAGATGAATGCATGGCAATACTTTATGCAAAGAATTCAATAAGAGTATGACATCAAGTAATAGATAAGTGGCATAAGCAGTACAGAACTTTCCTCCATTCTTTCCTCATACTTGAACTTTTAAGTTCTTCTCCTCAAGAACCACCTTCTTTTCTCGTCACCGAATCCAACCATAAACACCAGTGCCCGGCGATATTTATACGCATCACCAAAACCAACCAAATACACCCTATCGCCTAGGAATGAGCTCAACTACATCTATACTCATCAGCAAATTATTCTCATTATCAAGTCCAACCAAATACACCCAAATCCAACCATAAACACCCATATTGCCTAGATGAGCTCAAACCTAACTAGTTTTCACTAGATTTTTAAGAGGGCAAAAGAGGGGGTACATACTCTCTCTCATTCAATTCTCATAAACATGATAGACATGACATCTTAACAATTCATCATAACATGCCACACTAACTCACAATGCATGTACTTACACATTCAATTCCACAATTCATAATCAATTTCTACATTATCATAGCATCATCATAAAAGATCACATCATCATAACTCATATGGATAATGCTCGTGTATCACACATCACACTTCATATATCATCACATCATGCATACCAACATATCACACTTGCATTATCAAACTAAAAGCGATAAAATCTCTTAATGTCTTATGCATTGACCCTTAAGGTCCTTAACTCACAAACTAAGTTATAAATCATCACAACTTAATCTCTCGGGTACCTATAGGCTCATATCTAAGTATTCCTCACTCAACCCTATGGTCATAAACATCTCTAAACCTCAAGAGTGCAGAATCTAAAATCCTAACTTTACGAGTACTTAGGAGTCACAACAATGACCCTTTCTAAGTTCGGTTTGCTCCTAAGGCATCAAGATCAAGTCCTAAACCAATCATGAGTCATTCCTACACCTTTAAACTAATTTAAAACCATGATTATCGTTGCTAAACCTTGCTGGACAGAATCCAGAAAATTCAAACATCAAGGGATCTAAAACTCTCAAATTAATTCTTTTCTAGTTCCTAACTTCTCTTATCTTTTACGTATGAGTTTTACCATTAATTATACTTAAACATAAGCATATTCCCATCATTAAAACAGCTCATACAGTGATCATACGAAGCAAAGTAGAACCGAAATCAACATCTCCATTTAAAGGCATAATATACAATTTCTAAGCACATAAAATACTAGTTTCTCTTGGAACCTTTTTAGAACTTTCAAAACTCATTTATAAATATTTTTATCATCTAAAATCATAAAAATAATTAAGAGGGCAGTAGCTAAATCAACTTTGTCTCAAGATGTTCTAAATTCATAAAGCTTAGTCCTATGCATTTCTTTAACTCATATAAGCTTAGAAAAATTATGAAATATAGTTTTTAATACTTGGAAACAAATAAACTCAAAGAGACTGAAACATAAACTAAGGAAAATACACATTTTCAAACCTTTGTTTGAGACCACAATGGGCAAGTCTTTGAGCTCTAGGTTCATTTAAGTGATGACATAAAAATAAACATGCTTATGCACTCATTTTAGGTTCCATTAGAAAGTAAAGAGATAGCATAAAATAAACATGAAATGCAACTCATTATTATCTTGATATTAAGTGAGAACTTGAAATATAAACATGATAATGCATAGCTTGAAATATAAATATGATAATGCAAGTTCATTATCTTGATACTTAGTGATGGCAAGGAAAGTAAATATGATGTGCAAAGCATAAAAGTAAACATGGATGCAATCTTTATTTTAGTCTCATCTAGAGCTCTTACAAGACTTTAGAGACACAACCCAACACATATCTCATCACAAACAGAGCTTTAGAGTTCTTGAACCAAGTTCTCAAAGGAACTATGAGGTTCTTGAACATCATCATCAAGCTCAAAGAAAACAAAACTTTCTAAACAAACAAAACCTCAAAGATCAAAGAATCAAAACCGAAAATTAAAGGAAAGGGAGCAAGAAAACTGAAACCAAAATAGCAAGGAAAGTAAAGGTGTTCTTGAGTAAAAATTATTTTGAGTTAGTAAGTCAAGATGAAACTTAGAGATAATGAAAACTCAAGCTCTAGAAGTTCCTTTGAGATGAACACATAGTCATCATCTAGGAGTCCTCATCATTGAGCCATCATGTGCTCATCAAGGCCTCATGGCCGAAAGCTTCAAGAAAGAAAAGCAAAGAAAGTTTCAAAAAGAAAACCCAAGAAAAAGCTAGAAAGAACTCATTTTCAGGAAAACAAAGTTTAGAAAACACTCCTACCTAGAGTGAAGACACAAAGCTTGAACTTTTGAAAAGGAAAACAAGATGATGAGCTCCTCCTTGGGGCTTGATGGTTTCGGCCTTGTGGAGAGAAAAAGAAAGGAAATGTGTTCTTGGTGAGCTTGTGTTTGAGAATGGAAGTTTAGGTGTTTGTTTGATGATCTAAGGTGGTGAGATGGTGTTTCAAGGTTATGTGAAGATTATGTGATGAGAGGATGAAGAAGATGAAGATGAAGAGAAAGTAAGAACTCTCTTGAAACTTGAGAGAAAAAGAAAGAACTTAAGAAAGCTTAGGAAAACTTGAAACTTAGCAAATGAACTAAAGTGTTTGCAAGCTCAAGTAAGCAAGGTATTTATAGAGAAAACAACATATAGGGGCTGTAAAGGGGAGAGGTCTGGCCGAAGCTTTCTTGGCCTTGGGAGGAAGAGAAAATATCTTCTAATGTTGTCATACAAAGCAAGGTTTGAAAGTATGAGAGATATGGCTTCAAGTATGGTGATTTAAGTGAGCTTTTCTTTCAATTTTGCAAGAAATAAACCTTCTAGAAACTAAACATGGCTGGAAGTTTTTCAGCCACACATAAATGGAGGAATTAATTTATTTCACTTGGTTATTAATTAGGAAAAGTAAGCTTGATTGAAATTGTGACAAGGTATGACAAGTATAGTGATTTGAGGTGATTTTCCTACAAGTTTTGAAATGAAATAATTCATGAAAATGGGGGAGGAAGCTGGTGCAAAACTGACCGGAAAAATGGGGAGGAGAAAGGCTTCTAGATGTTGTCCTTGGGAGCATGGATGAAAGGATGGTTTGTATGACTTAAAGTATGGTTTATGTAAGGTCAAAACATGGCTCTTTGTGTGTGAAAAATTCACACATGTGATGCATATGGGAGGGCATGGCTTCGGCCATTTTTCAGACAGCATGGGGGGTGAGGTTTGATCATCTAATTGTGTGCTAATGCTAGGATTAAGTGTAGGTTAGCTTAGGTACAAGGTTAGGAATAATTAAGCTTAAGTTTAGGTGGCTAAGAATGTGATTTAAGGATTTTATGACAAGATTAGGAGTGCTCATACATCATTAGGGAATTAAAAACTCATTTGTGAATAAACAATGTGTAATACAATTCCATGATTTAAAGAATTGGAAAGAGAAAATACTATTCAAGATTCCCTGACTAGGAGTCTTGAATTGAAAATAGAATTTCAAGTTATAATTAAGCACTTTTAAGTTCTAATCAACTTTAATAAATTATTTTGACTCAAGATTAATTATGGAAATTAATTAACCTTCGATTAGAGCCTAATATTGCTTAGGTTTGCTTAATCACGCGATTAAGCGCAAAAACACGAAACTAAGGGCAAAACCGTAATTTTGCACTAATTTCATCCGGGACCTCCGGGACCAAAACTAAAGTCACAATCTACATAAAAATGCCTTTTAAAACCATCTGGAGAAGTTTCGGGTTCATCTGGCACTTTCAAACAGGTAAAACACCGCAGGGGCGTTTTGGTCATTTTGACCTGAAAACTCGAAAAACGAGGTTTTCGATCCCGGAAAGATACATGAGTCATCTAATCCCCTTCCAACATTGAGTTTGCCCTTCGAATACTGCCGGATCAGCTTTCCTCGAATTCCGGGCTGAAAATGACTTCAGGGGCATTTTGGTCATTTTCACTCTAGCAGAAAATCGGGGCGTTACACTAATGATGTCTTGAATCCTGTGCAAAAGCACATTTCCATTTTCAAACAATATGACAATCAAAATCCTTTTCACAATTAAAATCAACTAACACATTTTTTTCTTCTTAATTAAAATCCATTAACCACAATTATTTTCTACAGAACTACATGACTTTGAGTTCCTTGTTGCACTAAGGGATACGTAGAAGCATGCGACCCTTGTCAAGCAAAAATTAATTTTTCATAATTTTTTTAAGTGTAAATATGTTTGTCTCGTCTTTTCTTATTTTAAAAAAAATCCTTTCAAAGGTTATTAATTAATTTGTACCATTTACTAAGGTACTGTCTAAGGACGAGTGTAATAAGGGTTGTGTAGGATTAAATTCTAACTTTTTCCTATGCATAACCGACTCTCAAACTTGTATCTAGTTTTTCAAGGACCATTTTCTAGAATAAAATGGGTTTTTTCGTGTTCTTCCCAATTTAAATAAACTTGGTGGCGACTCCCATTTTTAATAAATATTTTTGCCGTCCCCTTACGATCCCGATTGCGACAGATGGTGACTCCACTGGGGACGTTACAGTAAGAGAGTCAAGCGTATTATAGTTTATTGTGTGAATAAAATATAACCTTTTGATTCATGTTTTTCTCTTTCTTGTTTTATTTTGTATAGTGTTTTCCATTATTTTTCTCTTGTAGAGTTTAGTATTTCATATGTTTACTTATAGTGTATGCTTTATTTTGTTAAAACATTAAGGTCGACAACTATTGTTGTTCTATATATATTTTTTGTTTATATTTTGTTTTGCAGGAGTGTATTTAGTGGTAGGATTGAAAGGTTTGTATGCTCTTTGCACGCACCTCACAATTACTTACCTTACACACTTTTTGGGCTCTATACCTGAGCCTGTGCAAGCCAAGGATTACGGAATTTCTGGACATTGTCTTTAGGGGCTTCATGCTCACTTGACAGTTGTTGGGACACTACTCAAATTATTACTGGCTTTATAGATCGATCATATTGAGAGGGTCCATCCCTACTTGTGGTTGGTTCAAAGGTCGGATCGTTGTCCTATGGATAAGGGCAATCTAGGGATCATGACCATTAGAAGTCTAGACCCAACCTAAATGTGTGCACTCATAGTTAAATTTAGCAGCTACCTAAATTAGGGTTTTGGACCATAGAATTCCCCATCCATTAAGTTTTACCCTGTTAGGACAAAGGGAGCATGTTTCTTTCATCCTTTTTACACTGTACTCCTTTATGCCTTACTTTAAGCTAGTTATTTTTGAATCAAAACATTATCATGTTACATTGAGGTTAGCTAGTTTCTCATCTTATAACTTAGTCATGCTATGCATTCTTAGGTGTTTAGGCATACATAACATAGACAAGCATTTTATTCATTACCACATGCTGTCATGTCATCATATCTTTTGTTCTCCTGACATAACTTACTCTCTACATGGAACATTTGGTAAGTTTGTGCGTCAACAAACTCTAAAGAAAGCATTTCATAAGGAATATTCTCAATAGGAGCATGCATTTTTTTCTTTTCATCTTTTTTAATTTTACTCAATTATCTTGTTCTTTTCCACATGGGTTTTTGATTGTTGATAAAGCAAAAGTCATCATTAGTTCAAAGCAAATGGAAGCAATACAAATGAACACTAGGAATGCACACAACTAGAAGAAGAACATCAAGGTTACAGTGACTAGCAGCGAGGTAGAGAAAGTGAAAGAAATAATTTAGTTGATGCCTCATGAAGTCCGATTCTCTTTCAAGGATATATATAGGCCCATATTGGATCTGTTATTTATCCCAATAGAAACATCAGCATTGAGTGCTCTCTTGCAGCTTTGGAACCCTTCTCTTTGCTGTTTTGAGTTACCTGATTTTGATACAACACCAACTATAGAAGAATATATGGTCATGATAAGGCTACTAGTTTGAGAGAAATCTGGTGTATATCTCTGTCAAGGGCATTATGTTAGCAAAGAAAAGGTTACCAAAATAATTGGAGTTAAAGCAAACCATATGGAAATGGAAGTAAGGGGATCTACTCAAGGAATCAAAAGGAGTTTTCTAGAAGCCCATCTGCAAACTTTAGCCCAGTAAGGAAGTTAGGATTTCTTTAATCAAACATTGGCACTAACTATTTATGGATTGGTCTTGTTCCCATTCACGCCTGATGTTATTGACCAAGGTGTCATTGATGTGTTTTTCAAATTCGAGACACGAGGCTTGAATCCTGTTCCGGCCATACTGTCAGATACATTTCTTTCCTTACGAATTTGCCTCCAGAAAAATGGTGGCAGGTTGTGGTATTGTTCACCAATGTTGTACATTTGTTTTATGACTCATGCATATGTTGATAATCGCATGGGTCTCCTTATGATCCATTAGGAGATTTCCATCATATACGGATAAACCATCAAGAAACACAGATATAGAAAGAGGAGTTCTCACAGATCAAGTCAAATGCTTTCAAATAGATCTGCCCTTGGTACCATGGAGAGAATATTATCTATAGTTATGGTGACTTTCACAATGTTCCTTTGATAGGTCTAAAGCGATGCATTTCCTATACACCTATATTGGTGCTTAGACAACTTCATTTTACCTAAATAAAATCACAAGAAATGCAAGTTAAAAGGTTCAACTTCCAATATCAGAAAGATAAAAACGCCATCAAGCAAGAAAAGAAAATTAAAATAGGATGGGATAATGTCAAAATCCTAGGGAAAAAGGAACTTAGGCAACATCGGTTAACCTCTTCTCAAGAATACATAGAGTGGAGGAAAGCAAGAGTTGGGAAAAATAGTATCCCAAAGGATGTTCTAAGTAACTCACTCCTATGCAAACACTAGAGGCACCTCAATTAACTTCCCACGTAGAAGTAATGAAGGCACAAATACAATTCTGAGAAGAAAAAAAAGGAGGCATCCTATCTAAAAACTACCATTCTTCAAAACCAATGTGAGAAAATGGCTAAGGAGATTGAAGCCTTAAAAGATGAGTGCAGTATCGCAGCAGAAATTACAAAGTCTAGGAAAGGCAAAGAGAAGATCCCAATTACTCATTTGGCTAAAACATAAGAGCTAGAAAATAGACTCCATATCTTTGTAAAAGAAAAGAGCAAATTAGAGAAAGAGATTAATAAGAAAAGCCGTATAGTGGAGAGGATAGAACTGAAAGTCAGTAAGTGAAATAAAAGCATTTGGAGCCTAAGAATGGAGGTCAATCAAGAGATAAACACGAGAAAGAAGCTGGAAGAACAAGTGGAACACCTGTTAACAATATTGGCATGGACAGAGCATGATGCCACTCGAGGGTGGACATCAACAAATCAATATCATGA